>CAMZMU010000041.1:140611024-141811024 GCA_947311845.1 Poa pratensis
GAGCAAATAGAAGTGGAGGACCCGGCACGGGTGGTAACCCGGCCTCGGGACCTTTGACTGGAGCAAATGCGGTACCTACGGGAAATCCGGGTCAGAACCAAAATCAGAACACAAGTAACCAAGGTGGATTTTCACAGCAGCCAAGGCAACTTGGTCAGTATCATATATACACAAGTGGCACAACCAAGAGAGAGAGGAAAATAGTCAAGAGGGCAGTTAACACAGTGCTGCAGGAGTTCCGAGATATTTGAGGTGGTCAGAGCATGCAGTTACTTGGAGTAGGGCGGATCATCCAGAGGTGGTGGAGCACCCGGGTCTTCTTGCGTTGGTTGTGGCTCCCCAAGTTCATGGTTTTGAGTTAAAGAAAGTGCTGATGGACGGTGGCAGTAGCATCAATATTTTGTACTGGGACACGTTTGTGCGCATGGGTTTGAAGGAGTCACAGTTGCAGAGAACGTCAACAATTTTTCATGGTATAGTTCCGGGAAAATCAGCCACACCAGAGGGTAAAATTTCATTGGAGGTAGCTTTTGGTGAGTCTATCCATAACTTCAGATCAGAGTGGCTCACGTTTGAGGTGGTAAAGTTTCCAAGTCCATATCATGCATTGTTGGGAAGGCCGGCCTATGCCAAGTTCATGGCAAGGCCGTGTTACGTGTATCTCCAGTTGAAAATACCGGGTCCTCATGGGATCATTACAGTGCATGGTAACAGAGATATTGCGGCAGAGTGTGATGAGGGGGATGCAGCCTTAGCAGAGCATGCTTGTGCTAAGGAGGAATTGAAAGCTTACAGAGCAAATCTTGACCCGCAGGATAACACAGCACTTAAAAGGCCAACAACAGAGGATGATAGGGCAAAGTTCAAAGCTGCCAGAGATACAAAGATGGTGGATTTTGTGCCTGGAGATTCTTCCAAGCAGTTCGCCATTGGGACCAACTTGACTGATAAATAGGAAAGCGCGCTCATCGAGTTCATCCGTGAGAATAGGGATGTTTTTGCATGGACACCTAGTGACATGCCAGGCATTCCAACTGAACTCGCTGAGCACAGCTTACATGTTGATCCTAAGGCAAAGCCGGTAAAACAGGGTATGAGGAAAATGAATGCAGAAAGAAGGAAAGCAATTGGAGAGGAGATAGCCCGGCTTTTGGAGGCCGGCTTTATCATGGAAGTGTTTCATCCAGAGTGGTTAGCTAACCCGGTTTTGGTTCTGAAAAAGAACAACGAGTGGAGGATGTGTATTGATTTCACAAGTTTGAACAGGTTTTGTCCCAAAGATCCGTTTCAGTTACCGCGTATTGATCAAATCGTGGATGCAGTAGCAGGTAGCGAGCTTTTGTGTTTCTTGGATGCTTATTCAGGGTATCATCAGATCAAGTTGAACAAAAATGATTGGGAAAAGACGTCATTTATCACTCCCTTTGGTGCTTTTTGTTACAAGACCATGACTTTTGGGTTAAAGAATGCAGGGGCAACTTATCAGAGGTGTATTCAGAATTGTTTTCATGATCAGATTGGACGTAATGTGCATGCTTACGTTGATGACGTGGTAATAAAGTCAGAGAAAGCCGAGTCATTTATTCGTGATCTTACAGAGACATTCAAAAATCTGAGGGAGTACCAGATGAAGCTTAATCCTACAAAGTGTGTGTTTGGAGTCCCAGCGGGAAAGTTACTTGGTTTCATTGTGTCAGAGCGGGGAATTGAGGCAAACCCGGAAAAAATTAGAGCCATTCAAAGCTTGAAAAAGCCAGAGGAACTGAGCGATGTTCAGAAGTTGACGGGTTGTGTGGCAGCGTTAAGCCGGTTTATTTCCCGGCTCGGAGAGAAAGCAATTCCTTTGTACAAGTTATTGAAGAAAACAGATAATTTCGTGTGGAATCAAGAGGCAGATGAGGCATTTGAGGCTTTGAAGAAACAGCTGTCAGAAGCGCCAGTTCTGGCAGCGCCGGGTCCCAAGGAACCCATGCTATTATATGTCGCTGCCGGGCCTCAGGCTGTGAGTGCCGTGGTGGTGGTCGAGAGAAAAGAGGAAGGAAAAGAGAACCCGGTGCAAAGGCCGGTCTATTATGTTAGTGAGGTGTTATCAGAAACCAAGCAAAGGTACCCGCATTGGCAGAAGTTAGTGTATGGTGTTTTCATGGCCAGTAGAAAGTTGAAACCATATTTTCAGGAGCATCCAATTACGGTGGTTAGTTCTATACCCTTGGCAGATATTATTAGAAATTCAGAAGCTACTGGGAGAGTTGCCAAGTGGGCCATAGAGATGGGGGATTATCACATTGAGTATGTGCCTCGCACAGCTATTAAATCTCAAGCATTGGTGGATTTTCTTAATGATTGGACGCAGTTGAATGCGCCACCTCTCACCCCGAGTCTCAAATCGTGGGTTATGCATTTCGACGGGTCTAAACAAGAGCAAGGATCAGGAGCTGGAGTTGTGCTAACTTCTCCCAAAGGTGATAAGTTGAGTTATGTTTTGCAAATTCACTTTGATTGTTCCAATAATGTGGCAGAATATGAGGCTTTGTTGCATGGTTTGCGTATGGCAAAAGAGATGAATGTCAAGCGTATCAAGTGCTATGGGGATTCAGATCTTGTGGCGCAACAAGTGTCAGGAACTTGGGACAGAAAAGATGCAACGATGGCGGCTTACAGGCGAGAGGTGGACAGAGTAGCCGGGTTCTTCTCAGGCTTTCAGGTGGATCATATTGACCGCAGAAAAAACGATGCTGCAGATGCTTTGTCGAGACTCGGTTCTCGCAGAGAGCCGGTTCCACCAAATGTTTTCTTGGACGAGCTATGGACGCCATCAGTCAAGCTTCAGGATGCAGAGGAGCTGGCGGGTCAGGAGGACCCGGATTCACAGTTGGTAGCAGCAACACATGAGATCCCAGAGTGGACAGAACCTTACTTGGCGTATCTTTTGCGTGGTGAGTTGCCACAACAGGAAGTTATAGCCCGGCAGATCGTGCGCCGGTGCAAGGCCTACGTGGTTATTGATGGCGAGTTGTACAAGAGAAGTGTCTCAGGCGTGTTTCAGAGGTGTGTCTCTGGAAAGGAGGGCCGGCAAATTTTGAAGGAAATTCATGAAGGGGATTGTGGTCATCACGCTTCAACAAGGTCATTGGTAGCAAAAGCTTTTAGACATGGTTTCTTTTGGCTCACAGCCCAGGCAGATGCAGAGCGCTTGGTGAATAGATGTGATGGGTGTCAGAGATATGCCAGACAGATTCATGTGCCGGCTCAGGAACTGCGCACCATACCTTTGACTTGGCCTTTCGCAGTTTGGGGGCTTGACATGGTGGGTCCTTTCAGCATGTCTCCTTGCAAGAAAACCCACCTCTTGGTTGCTATTGATAAGTTTACAAAGTGGGTTGAAGTTATGCCTGTTACAAATTGTGAGGCGGCTACAGTGGTCAAGTTTATGAAGCAGATCATACATAGGTTTGGATATCCTCATAGTATTATCACAGACAATGGTACTAATATGTCACTTGGAGAGATGGCAAAGTTTTGTGGAAATAATGGTATACGTTTGGATGTGGCCTCAGTTGCTCATCCTCAGGCCAATGGACAGGTTGAACGAGCAAATCAGGAGCTGCTTAGAGGTTTAAAACCACGTCTCCGGGTCCCGTGTCTCAGAGCCGCCGGAGCGTGGGTTGAGGAGTTGCCATCAGTTGTTTGGGGAATTAACACAACACCCAACAGATCTACAAAGATGACCCCTTTCTTTATGGTGTACGGGGCAGAAGCAGTTTTGCCAAGTGATATTATTCATGACTCGCCTCGCGTGGCGGCTTACGTTGAAGCGGAAAATGAGAAGACCCGGCAGGATTCTGTTGACCTGCTGGAGGAAATAGAGAGCAAGCATTGGAAAGATCAGCAATTTATCAGCAAGATTTGAGGCGGTATCATAGTCGCCGGGTTAAAACTCGCACTTTCCAGGAGGGTGATCTGGTATTACGATGGGTGCAGTCCAAGGAAGGGATGCACAAGTTATCACCTCCTTGGGAGGGGCCCTTCATCGTAAGCAAGAAATTGGACAATGGTTCATACTACTTAGTGGACGCAAGAGAAAAGTCAGAGACAGTCAATGATACCACACGCTCCACCTTTTCCATGGAAGAGCGTGAGAGGCCGTGGAACATTGCGCAGCTGCGCCCATATTACACTTAGCAAGAGAAAGATGTAAAAGTTGTAACACACGATGTAACAGGCAGCAGGTTTCAGACGCGCTCTTTTCCTTACCAGGGTACCTAGGGGACTGGAAGGTTTTTAATGAGGCGGCTTGCTGACCTAACCTTTTCTATCAATAAAGTAAAGGTTGAACAGAAATTTTCTTTGTCTCAGTTTACTTTTCAGTTTTTAAGCCGGTTATTTTTTATTGGCATCATAATAGTTCTTTTGATCAGCTTGGTCCTGGGGGCTTGTTATTGAAAAGTGCTAAGTTATTTCCCCGGGACCCGGCCCCAGAGGTTATCCGGGTTTCAAATATTGTAACCCGGCTGAGCAGTTCACAGTTTGTTCTCTTGAGTAATATGTGTGTTTAGTTTCAGTATCAGTCATTTTTAGTTGATTTTATATCTTGAGGACGCCCAAAGAGTGCGTCCCGCCAGTATTTTGGATCAATGGGGTACTGTGGCATAAGCCCTTTACTTTATAAACATTGATCCAGGTCTTGGGGGCTCTTACTGCAAAAGTCTGTAGCTGCAATCCCAAGACCCGGCTTTTATGCCACTAGTATTCTTGGTTATCTTGCTGTGCAGCTGATGTGACTCGCGACTTTATGGCCTGATTGCACACCTGGAAATTCAATCAACCATGAAGCCCATTGGGACTTGGTTCGACCCTGTCTTTCTCAGAGAAGTTGCGCCAGGGTATCCATGCGAAAGCCGGCTCACAGTTAAAGACACCAAAAGGGTCATCGAAACCACAGAAGAACAAGTATTTTGACAGGTAAAGACACAATACGATTACTGCAAAGTTTTACAGCGCATGAGCGCACATCACAGGCATAGTATCAAAATACGGCTAAGTTATTACAATACTGTGCCCCAAGGGCCAAATAAGACAAGTTTTTAGGCAGACGCAGCTGCTGGGCAAATGTTTAAGAGCCGGCCTCAGGCGCCGGGTTAGTAGAAGGAGTGGTGGCTGGAGTATCATCTTTGGCGCTGGCCGAGTCTTCTTTTGCCGGCTCTGTTTCTGCTCCCCGGGTCTTGGGGGCTTCATTTGTGCGCCAGGTGACAAGTTGAAGAGATTGGAAATATCCTTCTTCATCGTCTTCTACGGCCGCACGTGAAGGAGGAGGCACAGTTGGAGTTGTTGAGCTTGGGGCTGCAGAGGAGCTGGAAACATTTTGCTCTGTCGCAAGGAAATCCTTATAACTTTGCAGGAGGTTGATGCGCTGAGGTTCATCCTCCACAATCTCTTTATTAGCTTCATTATAGCCATATTGGATGCTGTTGAGCTTCAGAGCGTTGGCAATTTGGGTGGCTGCGACCCGGGTCTGCTTCACAACCCGGCCGTAGGCCTTCCTGTCGAAGGCAGTTCCATCTGCATTGTACTCTGGAAACCCTGAAGCAAGTTTAGCCGGGTCAAGACTGGGATAGTAGGCCTTAGCTAAGGCTAGGCTGCGCATTGCGCCGGCTCTGCAAGCAGATTTCTTCAATAACTGAATCCAGCCTGGCATTGTGGATAAGTGACCCAGCACTTCAGTATAAGTGCTGGGCGGGTTCTCCCAGTTCCTGGCGGCCTTGATCACCTCACAGCTTCCAAAGTATAACTGGCGAACCAGTGTATACATGCATTTTATCTTCTCAGCTGCGGTTTTGCGGACGTTTCCGTCACGTGAACCTGTATTCAAGAAATAGAAGTTGGAGTTAGTTCACATTCCGGGTCTGGTTAGACAAATATTACAAGGTTTCAAAGTTTTGTGCTTACCAACAAGTGAAGTAACCATGGAGGTGATCATCTTTTTTAGGCAGGCAAGCTCATTGGTGGCTGAGTCCAACTTCTGTTGGAGGTTGGTCAGCTGCTCTTGAAAGTTATCCTCATGCTCTTGCATGTTCCGCGTCAAGTCAGAATTTTCTTGCGTCAAGGCAGTTATTTTTTCTTCAAGGGCCTGAATTTTGTTCGTATCTTCAGTCCGGGTCTCAGTTTCAGCTTTCAAGGCTCCTTGGAGCCGGGCCACTTCTTCGTTGGCTTTGTTAACATGCTCCTGTTACACAAAAAAGAGAGCAGTTCAGAGTTTTTTCTAAAGTTTCAAGTTTATAAGTGAAAAGTGCAGTCCCAGGTTGCTGCGGGCAGCTAACCCGGCACTTGGGGGCTACAGTCTTTAAAAGTTGTTTTTCGCAGTTTGATTGTGACGAAGGAAAAGTGATTTCAAGACCCGGCTTGTTGTAAACATACAACCCGGGCCTTGGGGGCTACAGGTTGAAGTTTTTTGGTAAGTTATTATTTTTTCAAGCACCAAGTCCATCAACAAGTGATAGTCTTGGAGCTTGGGGGCTAGTAAGGTTATAGTTATGCAAAAGATAAAAGGTCAAGCAAAGATAAAAGAGTACCTGGTATCGTTTTTGAAGTAGAGAAACAAGTTCAGTTTCCAAATTCTTGTGATGAGCAAGGCGAGAGAAATACTCCTCGCATAGTGCAGGTGTGGACATGGAATCCAAGGTCGCCAAATCTAAAGAAGAAACCGGGTCCTTGCCCTTGGCAGAGGGATCTACTTTGACTTCAGGAGCAACAATCTTTGCAAGAACTTGAGAGACACCAGGAGCTGGGCCTTGATGAGACCCGGTGATTAGAACTTCTGGTTCAACTTCTTTTGTACCAGAGCCATGCCCGGGTGAGGGAGTGTTCTTTGTTGGCTCTGGAGCAGGTGCAGGGGGACTTGGTGGTGATGCTACCACATTTTCGGCGCCAGATTCTTCCTTCTGGACCGGCTCCTCAATTTGTACCTCCATTACAGAGGGTTCAGCAGTTGTGTGTTGAGGAGAGGCAGCGGGAGAAGATTCCGGGTCTTCTTCTCTTCCACAATTGCCTTAGCGCTGAAACAAAAGAAAAGCAGTTAGTCATAGTAAAGATTGCAAAGTACTGAAAAAAGGAAGAGATAGTGAAGCATTTCTAACCCGGCATTGATGTGGAAATCCTCGGGCGTGCTAACCGCGTCCGAGGAAGAAGTATCTGATAAACCAGAGCGTTTAGGGACCCGGATTTTTCCAGCTAAAGGATACTTTGAGCTGGGCGTCTTCTGGATGGATTTGGCCCAGCTTGATAAAGATTGTTGAGGGATACCTGAGCTCAAGGATACGTGGGCTGAAGAGACCGGGTCCGCGGTCTCTTGTTTGCCTTGGCCTCCTTCTCAAGCTCCTTCTCCTGTGTTGGTACTTGAGTTTGAGATGAGTTCGTTGTACAAGTTGAAAAACGAGAAATTGGCACCTTTGCAATGGCGGCTCGGGTCCGTTTTTGTGGAGTGGGTGCAGCAGTTTCAGGACCCGGCAATACGTCCGGAGCCGGGTCATTGGGGCCTGGAATGAGAAGAGCCGAGTTATCAGTAGAAGTGTCCTTTTTGGGGACTTCGGTGTTAATCAGCTCGAGGAAGAGCCGGCCTATGGAGTCTGGCTCACCTTCTTCTTCTTCTTCCTCTTGATCGTCACTTTCTGTGTCCTCTTCAGTAGAGGATGTAGGGGTGAAATCTGCGCTCCACCATTTGGAGTCCTGGAAAAAGAAATATCAATAACAGTTTGCAAGAAGTACCGGGTTATAGTTTACAGAAACAATTAAGGGCAAGTTTTTTACCGTAGGAGGCTTGTTTTTGGCACTATATGGGGCGAGCCCGTCCATAGCAATATCGGTCTTCTTTTCGCCAAGGAGCCTCTTGGCGTTCTTCACGATTTGGTCATCCAGCAGAGTGATCTCTGAATAACGCATGTCGTCAGTGGTCTCTTCCGTATATTCATGGAAGAGCCGGTTTCTGATGCTGAGGGGCTGGATGAACCAGCCGATCCAGCATTTGACCAGGTCAGTCCCCCTGAGTCCATGTGCGAGCAGGGCTTTGGCCCGGCGGAGCGTGGGCTCGAGTTTGACCCGGTCTGCGTCTGGGGCATAGCTGTTCATCTTTGCTTCGTAGGTCATGCCAGAGTTCAGAAAAGCCGGGTAACGAGCATCATCTGACTCGGGTGAAGTGTCTTTGAAATAGAAATAAGTGTTTTGCCATCCCTTTGGATGGCTGGCGAGAGCAAGAGCCGGGAAATCACATACCCGCCGGCGCTGGATCGCCACTCCACCCACGTAAGGGCCAAGGTTGTCTTTGCGGGATGGGTTGCAGTAGAAAAATTCTAGGAAAAGTTCAATGCTGGGGGCAATTTGCAAGTAATCCTCGCAGAAAACTACAAAGTTGCTTATGTTGAGAATGGAGTTGGGGCCTATGTCTTGTGGCCTAAGACCGTAGTATTTTAAGACCCGGCGAAAAAACAGGGAACCCGGTGGGCGGAAACCACGCAGGACATGATCTAAGAAGGCTACCACTTCACCTTCCTTGGGGTTTGGGCGGATCTCCTCCCCAGGGGCGCGCCACTGGATCTCCTCCTGAGGTGGGAGTTCACCCCGGTTCACGAAAGACTGAAGCGTGGTCTTGGTTGCGCTGGACCGTGTCCAGTTCACAGGAGCGGTTGCGGGCGCACCGCTAGATCCGCCCTTTGCGGAGCTGGGAGGTTTCTTTGCAAGAGATTTTGCAGCTTTGGGCCCTCCTGCCATCTTCTTCTCCTTCACCATGGCTGGAGATCAACGAGGTGCCTAAGCGGCAACAATGGCGAAGAATGATGAACATGATAAGAACCCTAGCTCAGATGCAAATGTGGGTAGAGGAGTGCAGATTGAATCTAGACAAAATGAGGAGCGGAATCGGATGCGCAGCACAAGTAAAAACAAAGATTGGAGTTACCTTGGAGATTAGTTGAAGTTGGAGAGCTCGATTCGAGATCGGATCCGCGGCTGCTACAGTGCTTGCGCGAAGTTGGAGATGAGTTTGAGAATGGGGAAAATGACTGCGCGAGGTCGTGGTCAGATATTTATAACCGCGGTGAAAACCCTAGGGGTAACATGGTAAAAATGAGTGGATAAGATAAGCATCTTCTCCGGGAAGTCAGCGACAATTAGACAGGACAAAAAGAATATTCCTTGACTCATTTATGGTGTCTCAGTGAGATGGCCGAGCAGAAATTTTCGCTAAGTGTTGGGTGTGAAACCCGGAGATACACGGTGTAGAATGAGAAAGCCGGGTCATGAGATAACCCGCCAAGAAGAGCTGGCTTAACAAGACAGAGGGAAATGAAACTTGATATCTTGTACATATTTATTATCTTTGTATTTCAGGTGATTAACCAGGCAAGCCAGAACACCAGCATTGGTCAAGAAACAAACAACGCAAGATAGAAGCAAAGCGTGGCAATCTGGTTACCTGGTTAACCTGGGGGCTACTGATGGGGGGATAATAACCCGGTAGGCCCATGAAGAGGAAAACATGACCCGCCAGGCAGGAGGCCCGGCGAAGCCAGTTAACCCTCAGCATAGGCCGGGTTATGGTTGCTGGGCCGGTATCTTGGCGATGACCCGGCTATTCATGAAGAGTATTCCAGAAGGTCCAGAGGCGGTTCAAGAGGCGGTTCTATACTTGGAATACACGAAGGATAAAGGAGTAGTAGTAGGACTCAGAGTTCGGGTAGAACCCGGCTTATCATGTACGCGACCAGGAGGCCCGGTATCTATATAAACCGGCTCCAGGCCCTTAGACAAGAGGACCTTTTCGTAACCCCAAGCTTTAGGCGAGAGACATACAATCCTTGTAACCTAGATCGAGATCCGGCTCTGTTGTAGTAGCCGGGTTATCGAGACAGAGATCGAGATTAATAATAAGATAGCAGGAAGTAGGTCTTTATCTCCAATGGAGAGGCCGAACCTGGGTAAACCTTTGTCCCCTGCCGTGCTAAACAAACATCCAGACACCAGAGTCGCCTTGCCCAAAAGTTTAAGCTACCCTCAAGTAGCATCTGCCGTGTTTTCTACCCCACGACATTGGCGAATTGTTCAAGAGCCGCTCTCCCTCTCTGCCCGAATTTTGAAAGCAAAATATTTCCCGAACGGAGTTTTCCTTGAAGCTCAGTTGGGTAGTGGACCGTCTCAAGTGTGGAGGGCAATTCTGGATGGAAGAGAAATTTTAGTTCAGGTCTTATTAAAAGATTGGTGATGGGAAGACTACTGAAATTTGGAATAATAACTGGTTACCAAGGAGAGCAACATGCGGCCATTAGCGTGTCTGGTGGCTGAACCTCCTAGCTTAGTGAGTGATTTAATCATTGCAGCAACGGCTTCTTGAATGAGAGAAGATCAGACAAGTTTTTCTGCCAATGGATGCAGAAACTATTTTATCAATCCCTTTGTGCACACGCCCAAATTGATGATTTTTGTCCTGGCAATTTGACAATCGTGGTATATTTACCGTGAGGTCAGCTTATAGAATGTTGGTTGCAACGAAAGCTAGAAGGGAAGCTTGGTTAGATGGTACTGCTGAATCATCGGACACTATCAGAGAGCAGAAAACTTGGTTGAAAATGTGGTCAGTGAAGGTGCCGTCGAAATTAAAGAATTTCTGTTGGCGTTTGGCGAGGCAATCTTTACCCTCGGCTGATCTTCTACACCACCGCAACATGTCTGTTTCTTGTGATTGCAGGCTTTGTGGTATTGTGGACTCGTGAGACACTCTCTATAGATTGCCAAATGGCTAGAAGTGTGTGGGCTTTAGAGGACGAAGAACTGATCGAACATATGAATGCATCGACTGAACCGGATGCCAAGCGGTGGATATTCAGCATGATAATCTTTACGACACCCCCAGTTTATCCGAATGTTGGTGATGCTTTGGGCAGTCTGTATGCGAGACGGAAAGCTATTCATGAGAATGAATTTCAGAGTCCACTGTCGACGCATCTTTTTGTGAACAGATTTATATCAGAATTAGAGCTGATCAAACTGCAAAGACCAAGCCATTCTGCCCCGGTTTCTTCAGTGGTGTCTAGTGTACCGAGTTGGATCTCCCCTCCTGCGGGTGTTGCCAAGATTAAGTAGATGAGAGCTGTGGCGAGGGATCTGTGTTCTGGTTCCTATAGCTCTGTTTGTAGGAATGAGGTGGGTCAATTCCTGGGAGCCTCAGCGATCAAATGTCAAGGGTGACTGATCCAGCCACGTTGGAAGCTCTTGCATGTCGAGAAGCCATGTCCATTGCTGCTGATCTTGGCTTAAACAAGTTTATAGTGGCATCTGACTGCAAAACAGTGTAAATGATATTGAGGAAGGCAGCGGAGGAGCTTATGCAAGCATCATCCGAGAGATTGGAACTACGAGGGAGGACTTTGCTGAATGTTCATTCATCTTTGAAGGTAGAACCTCCAATTTAGAGGCTCATAGCCTACAAAACACACTCTGAGTTTAGATACAGGGCGCCACTTGTGGCTGATTAATCCTCCTGATTTTGTAACTATCCCTGTAAACATTTTATCGTAATCAATAGAGTGTGTTTGCCAAAAAAAACATAAACTTTTCATCTTACGTGTTAAAATAACTTATTTGTACCTAATTATTGTTGTATGTAAATTTTCCATCTTTTATTCTCAACTATCACGATCAAAATCAAAGATATATATTTCGAACGTATGTGGATTAACGTGGTGTCTCCGTTAGAGTTTTATATATTGCTTTTAGTATATAATGATGCACACCAAGCAACGGATTAGTGCTTCCGTGGGGTCTGACTGGAACATCTGCATTCTTTCTGATACAAGTCCCTCCCTCCATTAGGCCATCATCCCCAACCCTGGGTGTGGTCACCGACGTAGTAGCTCGCTGTCTTCTTCTATGCTGAAATAGGTTCGAGCCAGGGTCGGGGTAATAACCATGATCATGGCCTCAATACTGACAAACTAGTCGCCATACCCACTGTCACCGTCATCTTTGCAAGCTTTAAGTCATGGCCGCTCCACTTTGGCAACCAACGAGCCGAGAACTCTTCCGAGTTGGCTCTGTCCGGTGGGCTCGTCCTATAAAATTTTCCACAAAAATGTACTAATCTGTTAAGATTTTGGGTCTATTATCACTTGACCTTACAACTGTTACAAAGCCTCTAGATTTGTAGTATTTTGTTCCACCAACCATAAAATGTGTGTTGTATATTTTGCTTTCTAGAAAATGAATAATGAATGTTAGCACTAGCATATGCCACAAATTAGACCGCAATCACTTATCAGTGTACACCAGCACCTAGACCCTCTACTTTCAAATAACATACTCAACAAAGTTTTGCAACACGTGCATGTCAGCGAAAAAACGATGAATCAAAGGGAATCAATTATGATTTGGGAAAAGAGAATGTATACAATGAGCCAAACACCAGAAGTTCAGAACTGAATCATTCATTAAAAAGGCCGATTTTCCCATGTCAAATGAAAAAGCAACTTAACCTGCAGCTCCCGCCTCCCGGTCATGACGTTTTTCATAAAAAAGAAACTTGATCTTAAGGGCCAATATAGTTTATGAAGCAAATATGGCTATTGCCTTATGCCCAATGATGAAGTTGCAACCTTCCTGAAACCCACCGGGAAATTGATAGAGTCTATCCACAACTGCTCCAAAAGTTTGAGTCAAGAGATAAATTTAGTAGTATTAGTCTTTGCCGTAATGTAGATCCTTTTCCTGATGCCTCCTATCACTAGTAGAGAACACACCTTTAGTGCCGGTTTTAGATGGCCTTTAGTACCGTACTAAAGGGTCGGCACTAAAGGGGTAACCCTTTAGTACCGGTACCAAAATACAACCGGTACTAAAGGCCCTCCACGTGGGCGAACCTGCGCGCGCGCAGCTGAGGACCCCCCCCCCCCCCCCCCGCATATGTTCACAAAATTATTTTTTCCGAAATTTTTATTTTTTTTATTTTACTCTAATATTTCTAATTTTGTTTTTTTAATTTCCCAAATAGCCACACACATAATCTCTAATTACATATTAACACTTAATCTCAGGTCAAAGTACTTACCCCGGTCAAACTTCCCATTCGGTCACCCATCCTTAAATTGCTCCAGTCCAAGCACGCTTAACTTTAGAGTTCCTTCCAAATTACCTGTCAAATGAGATGTTAGAACTTACTGATATTAGTATCCTATCAACCATATTAACCCCTGGTCATGGTGTCACACTTTTTATGTTTAAATTTTTAAAATTTATTTGAATAAATAACAATGATTATGTAATAAATAAATTTGAATAAATAAGAATAAAATTTATTTTACTTTATTTTCTCCTTTTTACATTTAATATGGAATAATTCATATCTTTAAATCTGTAAATCAAAATTTAACAAATAAAATGTCTAAATCGATTAGAAAAATTAGAGGAATCCAAATATGATATCCATATCATCTTTTTCATCATGTATATGACTTTTGTGTGAAAAGTTTTTTGAAAACATTGTCAAAACTCATGTTTATCATTTTCCTAGCAACTAGTACACATAAAAGGACTCCATGCCAAAGGATTTCATTTTTTGAGTATTGTTTCACTTTCTTTTATTTTGTTGAAAAAAAGGTCAAAATGCCCGTCGTGCCTATTCATCCAAAGGGTTGCATTCTCAAAACTATCGATGGTTCTGTGATATAACCACTACTGGTGTATCTTAAAATTATTTTTGTAAAATTTTCAGAGCAAACTATCACACACTTGTAGTTCAAAATTGAATTACTTTCGAAAATAGGCATAAAGTCACTTAAATAGGCGAAATAAGGTAGAAACCGAGAAAAGTCCTAATATTGCTGGATTATCGATAAAATATGGCCTACTTTGTGTGATAATTGGATGGTGTCATTTTGCACCATATTTGTTGTACTTGCTTAAAAAAAATGCCATTTTTTACAATAAAAAAAATAAAAAAAATGATATTTATAAACATAATTTGAAAAAACTCATTTCTACAACATTGTTTGTCATAACAAGACACACCTATGTCTCAAATATGGGCACATTATCACAAACTATGGCACGGGGATGATCATATCTATATCATTTGACTCGAAACTTATACATGTCTATAGATGATTGACCTTTTGTGAAGAAGTTTTGGAAAACTTTGTCAAAACTCAGGTTTATCATTTTTCCTAGCAACTAGTACACATAAAAGGACTCCATGCCAAAGGATTTCATTTTTGAGTATTTTTCACTTTCTTTTATTTTGTTGAAAAAACGGTCAAAATGCCCGTCGTGTCTATTCATCCAAAGGGGTTGCATTTCTCAAAACTATCGATGGTTCTGTGATATAACCACTATTGGTGTATCTTAAAATGATTTTTGTAAAATTTTCAGAGCAAACTATCACACACTTGTAGTTCAAAATTGAACTGCTTTCGGAAAATAGGCATAAAGTCATTTAAATAGGCGAAATGAGGTAGAAACCGAGAAATTCCTAATATTGCTAGATTATCGATAAAATATGGCCTACTTTGTGTGATAATTGGATGGGTGTCATTTTGCACCATATTTGTTGTACTTGCTTCACAAAAATGCCATTTTTGACAATAAAAAATAAAAAAATGATATTTATAAACATAATTTGAAAAAACTTATTTCTGCAACATTGTTTGTCACAACAAGACACACCTATATCTCAAATATGGCACATTATCACAAACTATGGCACGGGGATGATCATATCTAGGTCATTTGACTCGAAATTTATACATGTCTATAGATGATTGAACTTTTTGTGAAGAAGTTTTTTGAAAACTTTGTCAAAACTTAGGTTTATCATTTTTCCTAGCAACTAGTACACATAAAAGGACTCCATGCCAAACGATTTCATTTTTTGAGTATTTTTTCACTTTCTTTTATTTTGTTGAAAAAACGGTCAAAATGCCCGTCGTGTCTATTCATCCAAAGGGGTTGCATTTCTCAAAACTATCGATGGTTCTGTGATATAACCACTATTGGTGTATCTTAAAATGATTTTTGTAAAATTTTCAGAGCAAACTATCACACACTTGTAGCTCAAAATTGAATTACTTTCGGAAATAGGCATAAAGTCATTTAAATAGGCGAAATGAGGTAAAAACCGAGAAAATTCCTAATATTGTTAGATTATCGATAAAATATGGCCTACTTTGTGTGATAATTGGATGGGTGTCATTTTGCACCATATTTGTTGTACTTGCTTAAAAAAAGCCATTTTTGACAATAAAAAAATAAAAAATGATATTTATAAACATAATTTGAAAAAACTCATTTCTACAACATTGTTTGTCATAACAAGACACACCTATGTCTCAAATATGGGCACATTATCACAAACTATGGCACGGGGATGATCACATCTAGGTCATTTGACTCGAAACTTATACATGCATGTACACATAAAAGGTGTCTATAGATGATTGACCTTTTTGTGAAGAAGTTTTTGGAATACTTTGTCAAAACTCAGGTTTATCATTTTTCCTAGCAACTAGTACACATAAAAGGATTCCGTGCCAAACGATTTTATTTTTTGAGTATTTTTTCACTTTCTTTTATTTTGTTGAAAAAACGGTCAAAATGGACCCTGTGCCATAGTTTGTGATAAAGTGTCCATATATTGACACATAGGTGTGTCTTGGTATCGGAAACATTGTTGCCAAAAACAATTTTAAAATATTATTATAAATATCATTTTCCATTTTTTTAAGTGCCAAAAATGACTTTTTATTAAGCAAGTATCAAAAATATGTTGCAAAAAGTCATAAACTTGATGAAAAAGATGATATGGATGTCATATTTGGATTCCTCTTATTATAAATATGAAGCCTTGTCGCAACAATTGGGAGTATATGGTTCTTACGCTCGGGTAATTCCTCGTATTCCGACATTCGTCACATGGACAAATCATAAAACCATTCTTCAGCTTGTTTAACTTAACCACATCGAGAAAACGATGCATGCCATCAATGAACTCGGGACAGCGTCGATCACCGTACATCCATTCTCGGCTCATCTGCATTACATAAATACATCAAAAAACATTACACCAGCTAAATAATGAATAGAGATACGTGACCAAATTAATTAATACAAGTTCATCACATTAAAACCAAATTAGAGTAGTGCCCAAATGTAATACATAGTTCTCACGAAACATACATCAATCGAAACTAACATACAAATATCTAAAGAATTTAAATCCAACAACAAATGCGATCAGAATCGCAACCAAGGTAACTATTGAACCAACAGCATAATGATACCAAGCCTCTTGACTAATGACATATTTTCTAATCTTTTTAAACTTGAAGTGCATTGCATCCATCTTCATCTCGTGAGCAGCGATGACGTCGGCAAGCTCGACCCCGTGAGCATCAACGATGTCGGCAATCTTCAAGTCCAATACCATCATCTCTTCCAGGCATTGGAGACGAAGATCTTCACTTAGCTTCAATTTTGCTTTCAAATCGTTGTTTTCTTTTTTAAAAAACTCGACAATAGGGTCGGCTGGATTTTCCGGTTCAACTACCTCCTACATAAAAATATATCTATGTCAAGTTGGTGTCGGTGACGGAGCGGCGCGGGCGATCGACGGCGGTGGGGAAGGGGACGGGACGACACTATATAAAACCACAAATTATACTGTAATTTGAGCTCAAAATGCATATAAAACAAATGAAATCATTAAATTAGGCATTTAGTACCCGAAACCTTTAGTACCGGTTGTTATTACCAACCGGTTACCAACCGGTACTAAAGGCCAACCGGTTGGTAATAACAACCGTACTAAAGGTCCTCGCCGCGGGGCTCTTGCTGGCGCACAAGCACAACCGGTGCTAATGCACCATTTAGTACCGGTTTTGTTTGCAACCGGTACTAAAGGGGCGCACCAATGCCTCTATTTCTACTAGTGTATCCGTATACAGAGATAGTTGAAGAAAGATGAATATACCATGAAATTTGATTTCTGCTGCACCTGATACCTTTTACCGTATGCTCCTTTTCTACACTTTATATAACCAGGAAGGGAAAACAAGGAGACGGGGTGTCGCGCGCGGATTCTAACTAGTGGGTGTCAGGGTGTGGCTTTTATGATGTGCATAATAGCTAGGTGCTTTAATATTGGTGATGCATTATGCATATTAGTAAGAGTTACGAAATATATCATAATGGTGAATAAATCCAAAAGGCATCACATTATGACCTACTTAATTACTGGTAATTATATACAACAACATTCAACACCACATATATGTTTTTGTTGTTTCAGTCGATTTACTTGTGTTGAAATAAGAGAAAAATAAGAAATAGGAGTCACATATCAATGGATCATATCAAGCTTGTCCGGAGAGTTTTACAGTTTTTAGCCCCACGTGGCTCGTCCCTAAATTTATAGGCCAGTTTTCACGCAGAACCGTATATTGTAATGCCCAGCGGAATGAACGGATTTTTATCGGGGTCTCAGATGGACCATACAAATTTTCGGGAGTTATGGGCTGACATCAGATGGGAAACTAAAACAGCAATCTAAGTGACGTTTCGGGCCTGGACCGAGTTTTTCCCTACCCCTCACTAATACCCCACTTTCTAGCTAGAATACGACCAACCAATCAGGCCCTTGGATTATTCTTTAAGAGATTATCCTGCACTTTTCATCTCAACTGGTACTGGTAGATTACAGAGGAGCGTGACCCTTGTTAGCCAATTTGAGGTCCTTCCCCCGGTGTGGATGTATCCATCTTCCAGAGCTTTGCCTCCAATACCTTCAAATCCAATTAAACCCAATCTGATTTGGTTAATTTCAAGGCTCCTTCCGTACCTGGAAATTTCCTGCGATGCAAAAACAGGTAGAAAACAAGATCTGCCACTTGGCACTAGGTTAATAGGTTAGACCAATAAAAATGATATAAATTTAAAATATAGAAAAAACATGTAACAATGGTAACAATAGTATGGAACTATAAAATATTATAGACACATTTGAGACATATAACAATGTGGATACTGGGGTGACGGCTAGCCCCCCCCCCCCCCCCCCCCCCCCCCGAAGCGACGTGGAACATACTGGGGTTGTTGCCCAGTGACAAGCTGATATTTCATCTTCTAAAGTGTACTTAATTAGCATGAATAGGAGAGGAATTGAAGATGTCTGATGGTCAAAGCATTATTTTTAGATACAAAAACAACCACAAGCATCTGAGACGTCAAGATGGAATGTGTCGAACATGTAGTATGCCTATGGCTTTCCCCAATTTCATTACGAAAGTACAACGATTTTGCCTAGCATGAGTTGCAGATGAGGAAATTGTTTTCTTTTAGTCCATTTTCCTCTCTGCCTTATATTTGAACTTGTATCATGTAGTACTAAAGATGAATACAAGCAAGAAGAATAAGTTGATTTGCAGCCTGCAGGAATCAAACAAGCAATAGTGTACCGGTCATAAATAGTAGATGTTGTTAGCTATAGGTGCAACACTACCTAGGCCTGGCTAGTGGTCACATCTTCTTGGCTTAAACCAAACAACCATCTGGTGCTCCCAAAAAAGATCTTGTCCCAATCCAAATAACCCCTACATCCAAGACCATGTGTTTGCCAACTCGGTACCCTGATGAAGAAATAGGCTTTCGCCCCGCTATATAAATATAGCAACCACCCGATACAACATTGAGTCCACTGCTGGGGCCAAACAGCACATCCGAGCCCAAAAGAAAAGAAATAGAAAAAAAGCCGACATCGGCGGATCAACGAAAACGACAATGACTCGCAACCGCTGCGTCCTCTCTAGAATATTCCCACCACGATCCTAGCGCTTCGAATCACCGCGTACCAAACAGTACCTCCAAGAAGAAAAGCGACGACGACGACGCTGCTGCCCGGACTAGTCCTAGGGTTTCCCCCGGTACGCTCTGAGGTGTGAGGAAGATGTATACCCGACGCCCTCCAGGAAGGAACGTGACACTCTCAAGCGTCACCGCGTCGGTGCCGAACGGCATGGATTTCTCCCGACCTCAAAAAACCACATCCCGGATAATCTGAAGCGCTCCACCAATCTTGCCATCCACCAACACACGCCACCACGGTCTTGAGTCACCATCGTCGTCTCACCATGGCAGACGTAGCATGGCCGGTTGGCCAAGACGAAGCAGTCGTAAACACGATCCGACAGTATCACACCACGCGGGAGGGAACAACCTCCACCATCAGAGACGGTAGCCGTCCGGACGTAACGATAAGAGCACACCAGGCCATTGGAGCCGGAGGGCGGCGGCAGTAGAGCCACCCGGACGTGCTCCACCGCCATCGGCGGGTGCCGACCGGACACGGCAGCAGGGACACACCAGGCCAAGCAGGCCCGGCCGAGCCCCGGGGGGCTCGTAAAGTCCCCGCCGCCATGCTGCATTGGATCCAGTGCTGGTTGAGAGATCTGCACCAGACGACGGTGGAGGTTATCCAGTACACTTGTTCTAACATTACGTACATAGCATCTCTCTTTCCCACAAAGAACATGGAAATCATTTCCCTCATACCTCCCAATCTTATGCAGACATAGATGGGAACACTTGAATAAGCTATGGGATGCAAAAATCGTGGCTAGCTAGATGGTCATTCCCAATCTGTGGTTCTGTATGATTTCGTTTATATTTCTGTGATTCACTCTTGGGTGCTTTATATAAAAAAATTTACTAGAACAAACAAGGAAAGAGTATGTGGGGTGTAGGGGTCAAAAATAGTTTTGTATTGATGATAGTTGTACAGAGTAGGTGACGTATTATTCCTTAATACACATTTCCGGAGAATAAATAAATTAACTACAGTAAACAAGAACAATAAACGGTTTGAATTACTCCGGTATCTACGATCATTCACAAGTAGGGCTATTTCGATTTAAGCAGTTTCATAGGACTTTTAATCCCACGTCTTCTTAGGCCACGAGTCTG
Source organism: Poa pratensis (assembly GCA_947311845.1). Classification (NCBI taxonomy): domain Eukaryota; kingdom Viridiplantae; phylum Streptophyta; class Magnoliopsida; order Poales; family Poaceae; genus Poa; species Poa pratensis. The sequence goes on from CAMZMU010000041.1 coordinate 140,631,014, forward strand.
ACCAGTGGGTCCCACCGGTCAGTCTGACCAATAGGCCCACTGAATATTGTCTCGGCCTTGAATAGCTAGGAAAGAAAGATTAGGGTCCTTTTTTCAAAATTTTGCACCGCTGGAGACCGGTCAACACAGTGCCACATCATCAAATACACCGCGTCATCAGCACAAGTGATCGTAGGTGAGGTCCTAAGTCGTATTATTTACCGTAAAATGGTATTTCCACAATATGGTGACCGAAGTGAACTAGATCGACAACTATGTTGACCAAACATGTTTTTATGTTCTAACAAGTGAATGCAGTGTTTTTATGATGTACTACATAATAGCTAGGTCCTTTATTGCTTATGCGTAGAGTTACGGCATATATCACACGGTGAATAAATCCAATAGGCGTCCCATCATGACCTACTATCTTCATTTCAAAATACAAAACGCTTTGGTAGGGTATTTTAGCCTTCCAAAACATCAAATATGTTAGATGGAGGTGATGAGGTAAAACTTAATTGTTAGGTAATTATATGCATCAACGTTCAACCCCAAATAGGAATTTTGCTCTTTCAGTTGTACCACTTGTGTTGGTATAGAAAAAATGGTATAAGAGAAAACTAAGAAACATATATAAGAAATATTTTTGGAGTCACATATCAATATTATATCAAGTTTGTCCGGTGAGTTTTTCAGTTTAGAAAGAGATTCTCCGGCGCTTTCATCTCATCCGGTACTGATAGATTATATTACACGGGAGCGTGACCCTTGTTTCGACACTTTGAGGTCCTTCCCCCGGTGTGGATATATCCATCTTCCAGAGCTTTACCTCCCATACCTTCGAATCCATTTTAGCACAAGCGCTTTTGGTTAATTTCTAGCATCATTTCTTCATTGAGAATTGATAGTGATAAGCACATACAGAAGATAGCTTTAACAATTCCGACAATGTTATTGAACTTGGACGAGTTGTCATGTGACTATTGAGTTTCGTGTTGAATGGGAGTATGTTGCAGTATATTTATGCACAGGCACGCTACTCTGCTAGTGGCAATGTGGCATCACAGATATCTAATCACGCAAGTGCAATTGGTCAGTAAAAGCCGAATTGAATCGAAGGGAATCCACGCGGATCACCATATTCTGATTTGTTTAGCTCTTAGTGATCACTAGATAAGATGTTAATAGCAGGAGAACAAATTAACTAACCTGTGGAGCGGCCGATGTGGACGGGGACGGCGCGCGCGAGGACGGTGTCGCCGACGCCGGTGCTAGGGAAGCGGCTGATGCTGAGCTGCATCCACGCGACGCGGCGGTAGCCCGAGGCCATGTGCGCCCCCATGCTCGCCAGGCCCTCCGCTATCAGCGCCGAGACGCCGCCGTGCAGTACCTTGAACGGCTGTAGCCGGCCAAGCGCAAAGACATTAACACAAACACATAAGGCGCGCTGCGCCGAGTAAGACAACAAGCTTCAGTGCACACACAAGAATTTTGGTGGCCCGTGGTCTTACGGCTGGGTTAGGGCATCTCCAGCCGTTCGCCCCCCCCCAGGTTTTGAAGCGGCGCTTTTTAGGCTTAGCGCCGCCCCGCACCAAAACCTGGGGGGGCGATTTCACCAGCCGTTCGGCGGCCCAGGAAAAACACACAGCCCAGAAATTCGAAAGTTCTTCTTCCCGCCCCCAAAAGTAGCCCGAGTTCGGCGATCACAGCAGCCATAGTTGGGCAAACATTACAAAAAACGCCACAGTTGGGCGATCAAATAGTCTTGATCAAGCCACAGTCGGGCGATCACGGCCACATTCGGCATTCTGCTGATTCACAGATCAGATAGAGGCCGGCGACGCCGCGGCGTCAGAGTCGACGATGGGCGTGGTGGTCGGAGCCGGCGCCAAGCTCGGAGTGGCCTCGAGGTCGACGACGGGCGCGGCAGCCTCCAGGTCGATGGGCGCGGCAGCCTCCAGGTCGATGGGCGCGGTCGGCGTAGCGGACGTAGGCTGGGCGGGCGGCGTCTCGGCTGGACTGGCCGAGGAGCTCGTCGGGCTGTCGTAGCTCGTGTCCGTCGGGGTCGGGGCCGGAGCCGGGACGATGTCGCTGAGGATCAGAGAGCGCTGCGCCATGAACCATGTCCTCACCTCGGGGTCCATCGCGGCCGGATCGCCCGCCGTGAGGAATGCGAGGTCGTGGTTCCTCTTCTTCGCCACGGTGCCGGTCCTGAGGAGGTCGATCTTGACCTGGGAGTTAGCCATGAGCGCCGCCCACCTCTTGTTGGCGGTGTCCTCCCTCTTGGCGGCATGGGCCTGGGCGTCGGAGATGCAGGTCTGGATGGACGCCTCGAGCTTCGCCGCTGCCGGCGCGGCGTCCCTCGCCGCCTTGGCCTTCTTGTGGCCCATCGGTAGACGGCCATCAGACGCACCAGCAGCCGCCGCGTCCGGTACGTACTCCTTGCCCTTGCCGATCCCACGGCGTGTTTCCACCCACTTCTCGCACCCCTCGATGACGACGAAGACGTGGAGAAACTTGAAGTCGGCCTTCTCGTCCTCCTTGAACGCGTCGAGCATCCGGACGAGCTACATGGCGACGAGACCGGCGGCAATGAGCTACATGGCGAAGCAAAAGAAAGCAATCACGGCGGAATTCTCACCTCCATCTCGCGGTTCGCGCCGCTCTGCGGCCTGTGCGTGACCTCCTGCTGTATGCCGTGCCACTTGTTGCATTGGGCCTGGATGTTCGCCCAATGGTTGGCCATGGCCTTCTGGCCGCGCTCTGTGACGCACGACGCGAAGTCGGGGTCGATCATCCGGCGCTCGTCGTACGCCGTCTTCACCCGCTTCCAGTAGTTGTCCAGGGCTTGGTTGGCGCCGGTGATCGGGTCGAGGCTGACCGTCTTCCATGCCTCGGCGAGGAGGACATCCTCCCGGCTCGTCCATTTGATGCGAGGCTCGACGGGCGGCTTCGGCGCCACCTTGGGCCCCTTCCTGGGACGGCGGCCGCCCGTGTCGCCATCTCGGGCTCCCTCCGCAGCTGCAGGCGCCGTCTCGTCTGCAGGCGCCGTCTCGTCTCCTTCTTCCGCATCCGCCTCCTCCGTGCCGACACCGGCGCCAGATGCGCCTTGGCCGTAATCCCCGCCGCCCCGGGAGAAAAACTCCCCGCCTTGCAAGAGGAAGCCCGGGCACGCCGCTGTCGCCATCGAGCCGGTGGCGATGATGTCCTCCATGAGCTCTTGGGGCATCCCACCCAACAAGGACTGGGCGGCGAAGGGGAGGGAACGGCGGAGCGACGGCGAGGATGCGTAGCCTGGTGAGCCGGCGTACATCATCGCCGGATGGTGGGGGAAGGTGAGGTTGGGGTTGAAACCACCATGGGGGTCGGAGTCGGCGTACCCAGGGGAGTACTGCGGGGACGCGTTCCAGCGCGGCGACGGCGATGGCGAGCCGGCTGCGGTTTGGCTCCATCCGGCGAACGGAGACAAGCCGCCCCTCCGCTTGACCGGCGGCGCCGCAGACGCAGCCGGAGTTGGCGGCTCATCGAGTTCCTCTTCCACTTCTTCTTCCTCGCCGACGGACTGGGCCTCGGCCTCCGCCTCCGCCAGTTGCGCGGCTAGCTTCCTCTCCCTCTGCGCCTTCTCCCTCGTCCGTCGCTGGAGGTTGTCCCTGTCCAGGCGCGGTTTCTCGGCGATCCAGTTGGCGTTGCTCATGCCCGGCGGCTTCTCCTTCGGCGCTCTCGGCTTCCGCGCCTTCTTGCCGATCATGGAGGTGGCGGAGAGCGCGGGGACGGCGACGGCGCGGGGTCCTGTGAATCGGGCGGGAGCCATGGCGGCCAGATGTGGGAGAAATGGCGGGAACGGGGTGGGGCGAGGGGATATATGTGGGGAAATGGCGGGAAAGGGGTGGGGTGAGGGCAAATTATGGAGGGAAATCGCCTTCTCTCAACGACAAGGCTGGCCCGCGGACGCCTTTTGCCCCCCCAAGCGGAACCCAGCGCGCTGGGTTTGGGCTGGGTTCGCCGGCGCGAAACGGCGCTTAAAACGGCGGGAACCGGCGCTAAATCGACTTCTGGGGGGCGGCTGGTGGATTTTTGGCCGCCGCGGCGCTAAAAAGGCCTCCTGGGGGGGCGCTGGGGGGGGGGGGGCGGCTGGAGATGCCCTTAGGCAGTTGCGATAAGAAACCTGACAGCAAGTGGGTGAGCCGTGACGACGAGGCCTCTTCGATCTCGAAGCCGAGGGCGTGGAGCGGCGCGTCCAGCTCCGCCGTCTTCGAGCTCGACGAGGCCGTGGCGTCGCCCATGGTGCCGCGCCGCGTGGCCGGTAGCTGATCGTTGACTGGCCGAGGTGTGGTGGACAAAGGTGCGCGTGCCGTGTGGAAAACTGTTTATGAATGGCGCGATATGTGGGGTTTTTGGAGATTTTGTCTAGGAGCTGACTGAAACAGGCAAGATCAAGAATGGGATGGGAGGAACTGGAGAGACATACAGGCACCGGACACAGAGAACAGAGAACAGTGTGTACATAGATCGAGATGCGATTTTTCTTTTGCTTTTACTATGGTGTTCGTGCCCTCCATGTAAGCAGGCAGAGAACAGAGCCGGCTGACATCAAAGCACATGTCTTCAGAACTTCATATCTTTCCTTGATCCATCAACGGCGAATTCTAGGCAGAGTCCTCGAGAGAATTGATCAGATTGCCGTTTATGATCTGTGCGTTGGCAATCCAACATCGGTTTTCTCGAAGGAAAAACCACAGTGTAGTCTCAAAGGAGATATCGATCGGGATATCGTTTTACTGACGCCTCTCATCCTCAAGCGGACGTGAACAAATGAAGACAATGAAGATGTCATGGACACCATCTCTCGCTCTCTTATTGGGATCATTGTCCTCTCTCCGTTTGTGTTTCTCTTATGCGCTATGTTTCTCATTGCACTTTATATAACAAAAGAAGGGAAATAGAAGGAGAGACAAAAGTGAATGCATAGGTCTAGTATCGTATTGAACTATTGATGGTAGTCAAAACGTACTTGGTGATGTGTCATATTATTGCTTCGATATGAGTTACTGCATATAACTAAAAACAATAATGTCAATATCCGTCCTAATTGCCAAGCTAAAAAGGAAGGCTTAGCTTGGATCGCTGTGGGCAAAGCACTTTTCCTAGCTGGGGGCTAATGGATCTTCAGTGTTGTCTTCTATTCTAATGTAACCGCTTTTTATGGCTTCGGTCGTTGTATGGCTTCAGCCTTTTTTTCTCCTTCTAAATCAATGAAAATGCAGAGCTCCTGCCGTATTTCGAAAAAATGTTGTATTATAGATGACATGAAATACTTGCATGTAATAGTGTTAGTACCCAACAGCAATTAAGGACTAATCAAGCTAAAAAAAAAGATGAAACGGTAGAAACTTAGACCTCGTTTGGTACCGCCCATTTCATTTGGCATAAATGAAATGAAAAGGCACTGATGTCACCATTTCATTTCATTTGGTACAATGAAATGACACGGTTAGAGAGAGAATTGACTTAGTATACCAACACAATTGTTGCAATTCCAATTGAAATGATATTTCCAATTTCATGACAGCCAAACGCGTTGGGTGTGGAATCTTGGTTGAATTCTATGATTCTAAACCGAAATGATGGCTACCAAACGAGTTCTTATGTTTGTTTGGGTTTTCTGGTTCCAAATCACGTGAATCCCTTGTGTCGCCTCCCTCCAAGGCAACCGGGGGAGAAACCCTACCGCTGCCACCCCCTCCTCTCTCCCCTCTACCGTCGTCACCCCTGGAGGTGGCCGCCGGGAAATCTCGTGCCACCGGTGAAGGGGACGGCAGGACCCTATTGCTTCACGGTCGTGGTGTGGCTAGAAGGGGCAGCGCTCGGCACCATCGATTATGTAGTCGGTGTGACCTCCTCGTACAGGGTGCTTCTCCTGTCGGCGCATAGCGTCGCTCTGGTGGCTTCACGGGGATGGCGGCTGATAAGTCCAAAACGTATCTATAATTTTTGATTGTTTCATACTACTTTTATAAAATTGCTACATGTTTTACTATGGTTTTATAGCATTTTATTGGACTAACCTATAAACCCAGTGCCAAGTGTCACTTCCTGTTTTATGTCTTTGCATTGCAAAAAAGGGCGAAAAAATACCAAAACGATCATCTTCCTTCGCTCGGAAAAAAGGATGAGGCAGCTAGCTATGGGTCGCGCACTTCTATCTCGACCAATGTTTTAGGCGAACCTCTTGTTTCCTTTTCCGCGTGATTTATTGCTTTGGACGGATTACAGAAAAATAATAAACTAGACTTACTTTTAGGCGAAATCATCCACACGGAGCCAGAAGGGCAGCCGGAGGGTGGCCACCAGGTGGCCACGCAGGCTGCGGTTGCGGGTTCACCTCCACCCACGTCTAGAGGCTGTGTGGGCCCCCTAACCCTGGAGTATTTTTCCAAAAGTGAAACAGAGTTGCCGTCAACCCCAAAATCCTAGTTCAGGGGTCTGAGGTTTTCCGGGACGAGGATCCACCTACAGAGCCATCTTCATCAACCATATATACTACTCCCAATGGCAACACGGGAGTAGTCCCACTTCGGGGCTGAGGGCTTCTACTTATAGCTATGTGGTTATCTCTCTCTCCCATGACGTGATCTTGATTGTGATCATGAGATTAGTTAATATAATTGAGTCATATGATATTGTATATGATGTTGCTCCCTGATGATATCTAGTATAATTTCCATAGCCCGTGACAATGGGGACTATGGATAATAGATTGGAGGGATATTTATCATGAGTTCGATCTTCTTTGTTGGATTGAATAATGGAATCATTTCTGGATGCTTCTGTTTATTTCAGTTTACTTATAGTATGATGGTGAGAGTATGAGTACTGTTCCGATATATTGGGTTGTTAGGATTGAGGGGGAGACCTGGCGTGTGGCCGGCCTCTTCAAGGGTAGCCTAGGGCAGGCGAAGCGGTGGAGGTTTGGCGAGTAGTCCACTATGCCGTTTAGGTGGTAGGGCTGCTATGGCAGCGTGGTGCGCGCTCGGCGTCTGTGCCAGCCCGCGTTGTAACTCGGCCGCTTGGCCTTTCTTCTGTGAACACTGATATGCCTTTCCAGGGCATATCCTTGAAAAAGATTAACTGACAACGTGGGTGTGTTGCATGTCGAGATAGACAAATTAAAGAGTAAAATGCACGAACGGCAATTGAACTTCTCCAGTTTGAACGATTTGGTAACTCAATTTAGGAAACAAATTTTTCGGGTTGTTAAACTTTTTCCGCGCGTTCTTCTATGGTCACTGCTACATCTTGGAAGCGTATCTGGCTGACGTGGCGTTGTCTGGCCCAAATCTGACCAATTCACTAACCTGCTTTGCGAGCTAAGAGCATCTCCAACAAGCGCGCTTAATAAGCCGCGCGCTGGAAAAACCGCCAATATAGCGCACGCGGGGCAAAACGCACCGCTCCACAAGCAGGCACGTTACAATCCCGCGCGCGGTAAATTGGGGCCAGCGTGCCAGGAATTGAGGCTTCGCGCGCGGTGTATTTCGTGCGTCCGCGTGGGAAAACGGAAACTTGCACGCGAGTGGACCAACAACTATATCTGAAATCTCCCCGTGCTCGCGCCGCCGCCCGCCCCTTTCCCCCACCACCTCCGGCGACCAAGCAGCGCTCCAGTCCAGCCGCCACCGCTTCTCCCCAATGCGCTACTGCTTCCAATGGGCGTGCGCGGGTAACCACCGCGGTGAATCGTGCCCATCGCCGAAACCGCCGGCGCTTCCCCCACTTCTACCGGCGGCCGCCGCTGGTTCCTCACCTCCTTCCTCGCTGCCGCCCCTCCAACGCACTTGTTCCTCCGATGAACAGCGACCAGCGGCTGTTTGCAGCTCCGTGACCACAAGGAAACACTTGCAAGGTATATATTGCCTCCAACTTTCATTTTGTAGATAAATTTGGAGCGCTACCAATGGCGCGCAATAATATAGCGCAGCTGGAATAGCGATCACCGCCCCCCTACAGCCTTAGTAGATTGTAGTCTACAAAGGGGCTTGTAGTGGTACTCATATATGCGAATGCACACAATTCCAGTATCAGTGGTGAAAGGGCACTATCTTCTAATGTGGACTATGATTTCCTCGTGAATTATTGTGCAGATGCTGCGTATGTGCTTTTCGTCCCAAACCCTCACGACTAAACTTTCAGCCAAGTACTAGGACGATTAGTCATTTGTGGTTCGTCGAGATCAAACCACGATCAAACTGACCATGTACATGTCGTCGATAACTCAACCTCTTACAATATATTAATTGTTGATTCGGACTAAAAATGAGACATAACCTGGCATTCAATATGGCGAACTAGAACTTAAAGCTGGTTTTCGCAAACAAAAGACCACAGCCTGCTCTTCTGCTTCAGTGTACCCCCTTTACTCAAAATTAAAAGGGCAATTTGGTCTTTTATCATTAATTAAACTCTAAATCGTTTTAATTAGATTCACGCGATTATCTTGTTGATCGGCTGCTGAGCTGCTCCCTTTCGTTCTTGCCAACATGTTCACGTTCGCCAAGCTGAACCGCACCTAAGAAATTCTGGTAGTTTGCAAGCCTATCAGATCTCTGTAACTTCTTCATTGCCGTAAGCTGCAATAATCGTTTTGCCGGCCGGCCGGCCGGCGGCGCACTGTCGCATGCATGTAAGCTGACCCCGTACGTGCAGCAGCTGCAACTAACTTGCTTCCAGGTGGGGTTGATGGCGAGGACGACGTGCGAGTACATGTTGCTGTTCGGCGAGATCGAACGAGCTGGAGCTGGCCGACGCCCCGACTAATTCGACCACGTCCTCCTCAAGAGCATGGGCGTCGCCGTCCCAAAGCACTGCCTCGAAATCCTCAAGCTAGCCTAGAAAGATGCCGAGGCCGCCTGACACTCGTCCACCTCTTCCTCCGTGGCTGCTCAACTCGCGCAGAAGTTCCAGGCCCTAGAACCAGTATCTCTACGGCCGCTTCGACGTGCAGCTCAAAGTCATCCCGGGGACTCCGCCAGCACCGTCACCACTCGCCTTACGCTGACATCGATCATGGCATAAGCCCTTCGTTCGTGCATATATATATTGTGCGTCCTGCAGCTGTCGTTACATAGGTCGGCGCACGATGAGATCGACTTCGATTTCCCGAGAAACACCGAGTCTAGAGATTAATTGATGATAAAAGATTAAACTACCCTTTGAAATTTGGTGAGAGGGGGTACACTGAAGTACCTCCCATTCTTAGATAGGCATGGACGAAGACAATCAAAATGCCATCAGGTACTACTCTCACAGCTCTACGCCGCCTTTTCCCATGTTTTTGTTTCATTTTTTCTTTCCCCTTTTGTGTTCCATATCTGGATGATGGATGAGGCTTTCTATAATGAAGGCTGGGGACAAATAAGTAGCGAGGAGCGTAGTGTACGTGTCAAACTAGTAGTGTTGTCTTGATGACAATCGTACATAGTAGGTGATCTATTATGATGTACTACCATTGCTTAGAGACAAGACAAGTTACTGCATATATGAAGAAAATCCATGAAATTAAATAAGAATTACAATATGTGACTTGAAAATGATTTCTAGACGTCTGCCATTCATACTAGTATCTATTACTCTGACTAGTACATATAAACTACCAAACCCTGAGCGTTCTTGCATCTCAAACCAGAGTTGAATATTATTACTACGGTGCAAATGTGAAAGAGATTAAGCTACATTCATATGCCTTGTGGTGTCTTTTCTAACAAAATTACCTGCATTACTGGGTTCATTAATGATATATCGTATAACTCCTCCTCAGGGCCGTCTCTATGATTTCAAGGGCCCTGGTGCGAACGTCACCGATGGGCCTAACAGAGAAAACCACTTTTTGGTGCCCGCTGTTGTAGATGCTCTTAGGGAACTGCCGCGAGTGCCATCTGCCGACTGCCGGTCTCTGCGCGAAACTACAGAGCCGCGAGCCAGTATGATGGAGGTGGTGATAAAGGAGTCCACGTTGTATAGTTTGATTTATGTGAGACAAGGAATTTGGCAAGAGGTTGAGGAGAGCGTGTTGAATTCCATTGTGCGACTGAACATTCCAGCAAAGAACATGAGGGAGTCAAAGACGTCACTCATTATGGAAACTGAAAGAGCATCAGCACAAGCAATTCATACAGCAATTCTGGGGGCACATAGGCTTGCAGAGCATGGTGCAAAAATCAACTACAGAACCTGAGAGTAGGGACGCCATTGACACAATGGTCGTTGCTCAAAAGGAACAACACAGCGAAGCACAGGAGCCTGTCTAACCTGGGAACACAAGGAGCAACTGTTGTCATGAGGAGCACTTGTTCTTCAATATGCATGGGCACACGTGGTTGTTCAATTAACGTTCTGATCAGCTCCTCAGCTCCACCATGGCGGAGTAAGGCCTCCTCGATGGTGGACGCAAGATCGCAGTTCAACCTCAACAGTGCCTGCAGGGCGTCGAAAACAATGGACGGTAGCCGGACATGGAACACCTGAATGAACTTGGTGACGGCGTGCTCAGTCAGGTGTTAACCTTCAGCGAGGATTCCCATTATTTTGCGGAGCAGGTGCTCTGCAACCGAGGCGACAGGCACACTCTTGTTCTTAGGCGCGCGCATGGAGTAGCTACGGCACCTGATGACAAGCGTCTTTCGACGGTTGCCGGCCTGGGGTGTTCACAGCATCGGAAGCGAGCTTATGAGCGGCGGGGGCTGCTGCAAGAATACAGGCGTCTGTAGCATGTCTTCGCTGATCCGGATATGCATTGGAGTGAGCGCTCGTGGGCGCGCGGCACCGAGCACCGAGGGGAGCTCCTACAACGCGCGTTACGCGTGCGCCATGGTTCCGTCCGCGTACCCCCGCCTGCGGAAGTAGTTATTGGGCTCGGCCCATGTCGCGCGTACGGCTTTCGTGATTCCTGATTCCCGTTTCGTGTTTCATTTCGCGTATGGTGTTCTGATTCCTGTTTCTTGTTTCACTAGCTAATTGCCCGTGCGTTGCAACGGGTATAAATATTCTAAGAAATTGCAACTACGCATTATCCCACTTTCAACAACAGTACTCGTGATGGGCTTTTCACTCTTGAGTCGAATCGTGAAAATACGGCCAGCAAACCCACTGATCCATCAACCGAAGAGCGCAAATTGTCAACATAATCCCAGATATTGGCATCTCATTTTGAAAATACTACTATTTGTCAATCACATACATATGGCAAATGCAGAGATAGTGGTATCACAGAAATTCGGAAGCAGATGAGTTCCGTTCGTGAGCTTGATGCACATCCCAACGCGGCTCCAAGCTCATCCGGTAGATGTGGGTGCCGGCGGCTACCTCCCTGATCCAGAAAAGGCACTAATATGGCAAAAAGTACAATGCAAGCAAATAAGCCATTTAGTAACACACTTGTTAAACTACTTGTTGAAGGATATCAATGACATGTTTTAACACATTCCTCTGAGGTATTCCCATAGAGGCGATACTTTCCATCCATCTACAGAAAAAAAAAGAGGGGTAAAATAGCAACGTGCAATCGCAAGTTGTCCAGTACAATAGAAAAGAGATGTGCACAAACCTCAGATTTCGTAGCTGATTCCTGCTCAGTAAACCATTTGTAGAACTACAAGTGGTAATAAAAGTATCAGCTCAATCTGCAGAAACATCTTAGTACAAAATTATTAGTGCTTCAATATATATAGCAATGAAGGAAAACATACATGATGCGTATTCACCAAGACCGCATCTGTTGCACCCGCTTCCTCCGAAGCAAACTATTTCTCTGTCACAGCTATACCCCCATCTTCCTGATATAATACCCAAAAATCCATTTTAAACTACCAATGATGCCAATGCAATGCATCCAGAAGTAATACAAAGACAGGGAGACAAAGTACATAGAGTACAACATTTAAATGACACTGATACTTAGTTACAAGCAGCCATAAAATGAATTTTACAACACTACTCCAAATGCAGGCCTTGGGAATCCCTTTGACGCCCAAATAAAATTACAATAATTATCACAAATCTGATACTTGTTAGTTTGAGAGACATTAGCTAATAATGCCACACCAATCACAACTTTTTTATTTCACCAAACCCATGTACTGCAAAGTCTGCATGCTCTATTACTACTAATGAAATTTTCAAATCCTCAAGCAAAAATAAATTTGACAGTGCTCTAGTACAGCCAAGCATAAGTAAACTGATGTGTTGAAATTTAATTCTCATCAATGCACCATGTTTTGTGCTATGTTAGAAATAGCGTTTTTCAACTTTACAGTTCAGAACAAACCTTGAGAGCAGATACTTCACCTCCCCCCAAAGTTTTCACCTGAATGTTTGTAAATCACAAGAAAGTGTAAATACTTGATAGGGATAGAGGGATAGGAAATATCAAAACACAGCCAATAGCTCCCTTATTTTACATAATCCTCATACACTCGGTGTCGCCATCCAGTGGCCGAGGTCTCACGGTCCTTGGATTGTATGCGACTCAGTCAAAATCTTTCTGTGGGGAAGTGGTCCAAGGCTCCTGCTTGTTCGCCATCTTGGACTGATTCAAAAACTGTATATGCAGCCATCAGTACAAAACAAAGACTTCAAAAAATACAAGAACGAATGTCTTTTCTCTAATTTGCCGTATCAAGCTAAAAGTAAAGCAAGTTGAATTTGCATCCATTTTGTTCTTCCAAAACATGACGGGAATATTAGTTATGCATGGATGAATGTAGGTGGCAGTTGCTCATAGAAGCATGAATCTAGGATACCAGCATTATGTATCCTTTATTTCGCAAAAAAAATCTAAATAAGACATCAAATGAAATTAGTGCCCGGACAATGGAGATTCTTTTCCAATTATGATATGACATGTAAGCTCAATTAAGACTCCAGACAAATTTTCCTTTTATGTGCTACATCAACTTGTTGTTTTGTGAATAGCAACCAACAGAATTAACACGGACATGTTAAATTATCACTGCAAATTTGACCTCAGAACAATCAATATGCATTTCCAATAGCATATCCAAATTCCAAAGGTTCAGTTTTATCAAAATCTAACATCAATGCTCACCAAGTGCAAAGCACAATAATCTACAACTAACATTTCCTTTCATATCGTTAATGTGCTTATGTACATGCACATCTGTATAGACTCACAACATTGTTAACCATGTCAGAGCCCCTCAAACTCTAAAACATAATACAAGTTGAAATACTCTTTTCTCAGCCTAGACAACTTACCAAATCAATGACAGAGTGCTGCTACCCATGAGACCATCAAACGGATACTTATCATTGCTTTTAAGTTTCAGTTAATAACTAAATTGTAATATCACCAACTCGCTTAAACAGAATGAACCAGAAGAAACAAAATTTTGAAACACGCAAACTGAACTCCATCCTTGGGCGGACGAAAGGAACAAAACCACATGCCAATAAACCAATAAACGGAGTTTAAAGCCTCTAGCTGAGGAGGTTGCTCACTTCGGGATGGAGACTACCAGCCACGGCCTCGGCACCTGCACCGGCGTCGCCGCTGGCATCTACTGCGCCGGAGTCGCCGTCGCCGCTGGCATCTGCTGCTTTGCTAGCACAGCTATTAAGATCCTTCTTGCAAGTCGAAGCATCCTGCAAACGCGCTACAGCATCAATACAGTACAAACACCAAACAGAAGGGAAGGCTCTCTTTTTAGATTAACAAACAGCATACTAAGTTGGAAGAAGAAACTACGTTTGAGGCTATTAAGTGTGATATATTGAACATTGCAACATGATATTTTGGGAAGAGAGACAAGAGTCATTAATCATAACTATGCTTGCGAAGATTGTGGCACTGTCAGACACGTGAATGAGGAAGATAATATAAAGCCGAATCATTACAAAATGTTTAGGCATTCGCCAACATCAGATAAATTTCACAACGAAACAGAAATAAAATTACAGTGCTTAGCCCGAGTTTGACATCCATAACAGATTCGTAGCACATCTCAACCATCTTATTATTGGCAGACAAAAACGAAACAGAAATAAAATTACAGTGCTTAGCCCGAGTTTGACATCCATAACAGATTCGTAGCACATCTCAACCATCTTATTATTGGCAGACAAAAACAGAAGCAACCTAGGTTTTTCGAGGAGACCTGGGGCGGGGCGCGCGGATCACTCGTCCAGGGCGTCGGCGGACGCGGCCGTGGCGAGCTCCTGCTGCTGGAGGCGCTCGAGTGCCTTGTTGTGCGCCCAGGTCTCGATGGTGAGATCGGGCTTGGCGTTGAGGCCGACGTCGAGGATGACGACGGTGAGGAAGGAAGTGAGGTAGCAGGGAAGCTCCCAGTCCTCCCACTTGCGCGACTCCCCCGCGGTGGCGCGCGCGGTTTAGGTGGAGGCGGCGGGAGGCCGCGGCGAGCGCGGCGGCGGTGGCGGCCGCGTCCGAGGCCTGCTTGCGGATCTGCTCCGCGCGGAGGCGGTCGCCGTTCATGGCCGCGGAGCGGCCGGCTGTGGCGGGCGGCGCGGCGGCGACGAGGAGGAGTGCGAGGCTCTCCCCTCGGAATCGCTCGAGATGCCGCCGCCTTCTCCCGTCGAGAGAGAGCTGAGAGACGATGGTGTTGTGACTGGATAGGGCTGAGGGGCTGAAACGCAAAACAGTCGATTTTGTGGACTGCGGGTTGATTCCCTACTTTGTGAAGGGGCAAATTGCAAAATTGCCGCGACGGACGACGGACGACGGCAGAAGACAGGACACTGCGTTCTTTTATAGTAGAGATTTCGCGTACGGCTTTCGCTGGACAAAATGGTTCTGACTGATTTGGTTGCATTGTGTATCCTGGATGTTTGAAAATTGTTCTTTTGAACTGTTTCTTTTTCTTTTTCTTTTTTGTTATCTTTTTCTGTTTTGTTTTCGCTCTTGTTCCGTGGATGTTAATTTATTTTTTAAATCTTTTGAAAATGTTTCCGAACTTAAAATGGTTTCAAATTTAAAAGTGGATCTAAATTTAAAAATTGTTCATTTTTGAAAATAGTTCCATTTTGAAATGGTTCCAAATTTAAAAATGGTTCCAATTTAAAAATTGTTCCGAATTTTAAATGGTTCCAAATTTAAAAATAGTTCTATTTTGAAAATGGTTCTGAATTTAAAATGCTACCGAATTTAAAAATGGTTACAAATTTAAAATTTGTTTATTTTTAAAATGGTTCCAAATTTAAAAATGGTTCCAAATTTAAAAATGGTTCCAATTTAAAAATTGTTCCAAATTTAAAATGGTTCCAAATTTAAAAATGGTTCTATTTTGAAAATGATTCTGAATTTAAAAATGGTTCCAAATTTGAAAATGGTTCATTTTTTAAAATGATTCATTTTTAAAATGGTTCCGAATTTAAAAATGGTTCCAAATTTGAAAATTATTCATTTTTTAAAATGGTTCTGAATTAAAAAATGGTTCCGAATTTAAAATTGGTTCCAAATATAAAGATTGTTCATTTTTTAAATGGTTCCAAATTTAAAAATGGTTCCATTTTGAAAATGTTTCGAACTTAAAAACTGTCCCGAATTTTCCAAATTTAAAAATGGTTCCAAATTTGAAAATGGTTCATTTTTTAAATGGTTCCAAATTTAAAATGGTTCCAAATTTAAAAATTGGTCATTTTTTAAACTGGATCCATTTTTTAAATGGTTCCAAATTTAAAAATGGTTCCGTTTTGAAAATGGTTCCAAATTTAAAATGGTTCCAAATTTAAAAATGGTTCTATTTTGAAAATGATTCTGATTTTAAAAATGGTTCCGAATTTAAAATGGTTCCAAATTTAAAAATGGTTCCAAAATTGAAAATGGTTCATTTTTTAAATGGTTCCAAATTTTAAAATGGTTCCGAATTTAAAATGGTTCTAAATTTAAAAGTGGTTCCATATTTAAAAAGTGTTCATTTTCTAAAATGGTTCCAAATTTAAAAATGGTTTCATTATGAAAATGGTTCCATATTTAAAAAGGTCTCTTCTTTCCAAAAGTGTGTCCAGAAACAGCCATTCGAAAAACTGAAACAATGTCGCGAAGTGTTCCTGGAAAATGAGTGTACGTGAGGAAAATCCGAAAAATGACCAGTGAAATAGAACGTGAAGCGTAAGCGTGGAAATTTTAGAACAATTTTAAAAAGTGAAAAAGAAAATTTGCATTGAAAGAAATCTTTTTTGAACGATTTTAAAAAATGAACAGAAAAGGAGGGTGAACGAAAAATATTTTGTAACAATTTTAAAAAAATGAACATAAAAAAGTGTGTGAACGGAAATTATTTTTGAATAATTTTGAAAAAGTGAACAGAAAAAGGTCGGTGAACGAAATTTATTTTGAACGATTTTCAAGAAATTCAAATAAAAATGGTCGGTGAACAAATTCTATTTTGAACGATTTTTTTTAAAAATGAACAGAAAAAGTATATGAACGGAAATAATTTTTGAAAGATTTTTAAAAAAGTGAACAGACAAGGTGTGTGAACCGAAATTATTTTAGAACGATTTTGGAAAAAGCAAACAAACTAGGTAGTTGAACTTAAAAAAATTTGAAAAGGAAATTGTAGGGCGCGGAAATTATTTTTTGACGATTTTGAAAAAGTAAACAAACTATGAATTCGAACGGTAACTTTTTTGAACAAATTTCAAAAATTGAACAAAAAAGTTATTTGAATGGAATTTATTTTTGTAACAATTCTAAAATGGCCTTGCTTCTATTTATGAACGTTTTCTATAAGTGAACCAAAAAGACTTGAGAACGATATTGAAAAAAGTGATCAGAAAAAGGCAAAAAGGCTTGAGAACGAATTCTAGTTTTAGCTGAAATTTTAAAAAAGTTTTTTTTATCCTTTTTCTTATTTGTTTGCAAGAATTAACTTTTGTTGTTAATAAAAAAATCTGCATTGTCCTTCCCCAAAGCATTATTGCTGACACATTTTTTAAAAAGTAGTTCTAACTAAAACACCCTGACCTGGCACAAGAAAAAGAACATGAAATATCTAGTTTCCGAAACTAGTACTGGAGTTTTCAAGCAACAAAAATGAAGAAAAACTCTGGTTATCGAAGCTTGTTGCAAAAACATATTACATCATTTCAGGGGTGTGCATATTACAGAACAAAGTAAAAACGTTTCTGAAGATCAATGTATAGTAATTTCTGGCAGACAATTTTTTGACATGAAAAAGCATTGTGTTGAATCATCTTCTTCTTCCAGAAAATGGCAGGACATATAATGCTTCAGCTGCCAAACCTAGCGCTTCTTCATCCTCTCGAAATGCTCAGCATCGACCATGTTCAATGTAGAGTAGAACATGTGAAGGCTTTCATCATCCTGTAATTTGGAATTGAATCCTTCAGGAAAAAAAATGGAGAACAAATAATATTAGAGACCAGATTGCAAAAAAGGAAGAAAATCATTATATCTTTGAACGGTAAAAAGGCTTGTAAACATCAGAAATAGTACTCAAGATATGAAAAACTACATTACCTTATTGAAGTTCCCCACAACTTTCCCATTGAAATTTTCAGCATATAACATGACATAAAAACCACAATCATGCCTATTAGGTTTTAAAGACAGAACACAAATTATTTCTTGTGAATTGAAAATTAGCATGAAACTATGAAAAAGAATGATAGAAAACAAGGGTGGGTGGGAATTGAACTAACAGGAGAGCGTGTGTTGGATAACTTAGAGAGCTGCAATTCTTAAACTTCTTAAAATCCTTGCAATGTATATTTAACTCTTTGCAAACAGAGTTCAAGTTGCATACCTGCCATTAAAAAAGCATCAGATTTGAGGTCCATTTGATGACTTTACATAAAAGCCATCTGCGGGCATAGAAAAAACAGTAAGAAACATATGCGAGCAATTTCTAAAAAATACCAGATTGTGAAGAAGCTGATCTTGCATTTTTTTAGATATCATAGCAGCAGGATCAAAAAAGTTGGTTGTGCAGTAGAGTGGATTGACTGATATCAGTCCAACAGTTCGACACAACTGAACGGAAGTGCATCTGTAGGAAATTTTAAAAGAAACCTTAATATTTTCAAAAGGAACAGGGAATAAAAAAGAACAAAAGGCTAGTTCACGATGTGAAGGGCAATGTGTGGAATACAAGATCAATCTTTGGAATGTCTATTTCTTGACAGATCCTTGTAAACTCTGCGACAACAAACGACTTGTCAAACGCGTTTGGATCCATTGTTAGCTTAACCTGGTAAAAAATAAAGAGGCGAAAAAACAAATCAGCTAGACAAAGGGAGAGGATGCCCAAGCAATAAAAAGATAGTGTCGTAAGCATAGGCTTACAACTATATATGGGCTGAACATGTACTTCTCGAGGCATGAATTTGATTCAGAATCTTTTTTGCCTTCCTCGTTAAACATTAGAGCATACAAACACATAGTATCATCAACCAGGTCACCACGGGCTTTAAATGATTTGTGGAAACTCTCATAAGTGATACTGTATCCTCCAAATAGCAACAAATATAGGACTGCGGGGGAAAGAGATCACACATGTAAGGAATGAATTAGACGAGAAGGTTGAAAAAAACTTCAAAACTTCAGTTAGCAAAAAGGAAAAAGGATGCTGGAGGTAGAAAATTCAGAAATAGCTCACGAGTTATTTGCTTTGAAATACTTGGCCCTCAGAAATTTTGTGTAAAAGGATCTTTGGCATGCAAGAGTCAGGTGAAATAGTTTTTGCAGCACGTTTTTTCCTGTTCTTTTTCTCCAGAATGTTGTCGCTACTGATTGGATCGAGCATTGCTTTACTTGCAGCGTTCCCCGACACTAAAAAAGAGGTAAAAACAAAAGAAGAGGAGATCATGAGGATTAGAGCACCAAAAGAAGCTGAAAAATCATATAACCACTAAAAGAAAAAGGAAAAAAATATGGTAATAAGTCGTAGCTGTAGTACGTTGGACTGAAGATGTAGGAGTAAATGATGCCTCAACACCTTCAACTACTCCTGTAGGAATGCTGACCAAAATATCACCATGATTAGAAGCATCTTGGTCTACAGCAGGTCCTTCAAACGCAAGTGGTAACGGCATGTCGTTATCCAGAATGTTCTCCCTGCTAATTGGTTTGAGCATTGCTTCGCTTGCGGCATTCCCAGCCGCAAAAAAAGATCAAACAAAAAAATGAGGAGAACATGAGGATTACTAGACCACAAGAAAAACTGAATTCATATGACCAATAAGGAAAAAGGAAGATGGTACCTGTAGTAGGTTGGACAGAAGATAAAGGAGTGAAAGGAGATACAAAACCTTCAGCTATTCCTGTAGGAATGCTGACAGGGATATAACCATGATTAGAAGCATCTTCGTCTACAGCAGGTCCTTCAATCGCAAGTGGTAACGGCATATCATTATGCTGTAATCCAATATCCTGATTGCAGAGTTCAAACGCATTAGCAAAAAATAAACGATGTTTTGTGCAAAAAGAAAAAGAAACATAGAAAGAGACTTACGTTATCAGGATGAGCATCTCCGTTATGGTCAAAATGGTAGTCCTCCATCTTCAAAAGCATTCACTAACTCGAGGAATCTGTCCTCGATCTCAATCTCTTGGTTGACAATGTCTTCGTCATCCCTCTCTGAAACATCCTGGCTATCAACATCCTGGTTGGATAGTACAAAAACAAGTATATGTAATAAATGATTTGAGCTATAGAAAGCACAAAAAAGGAAATCAGTGAAAAAAGGATGGACAAAAAAAGGCATTACAATTTCATCGGGTAAAACAATATTATCATCTGCTTCACCCCCAGGTTGAACCTCATTATCATCTTTATAAACCATGAGTTGATCATCCTCATTTGGTACAGCGGGAGGGTATAGAGGAGGATAGTAAGTATCAACTGCAAATTAGATGATAATTAGAACTACAAAAAGTCCCTAAAAAATGCAATGTCTGACCAAAAATGCAATGAAGTTCTTCCTCATATGCCATGTCTGAACAAAAACATACGACAATAATAGAAACATACCTGAAAAACCCAACTTAACTACAATTAAAAACAACGGTAACTAGATCTAAAAACCCTAGAAAAAATGAGATCGGGTAACACTATATCATGGCATATTAGATGATTATGGTATATTAGATCACAACCGAACAAAAAATACGGGGAACCCTAGCAGCAAAATCAAGCGGGATGCGGGGGAGAAATGACAAACCTTGAGCAGCCATTAGTGGCGGCGAAGAAGAAAACACGGCAGCGTGAAGGCACCGGATGTAGCTCGTCGAGCGCCGCCCCGAGAGAACGAAATAGAGCGCCGCCCCTAGGTCAGGAATCAGTGAGCCGCCCAACGGAGAAGAAGCAGTGCGCCGCCGCGAAGAAGAAGCAGTGAGCCGCCGCGGAGAAGAAGCAGACTCTCCCCCTCCCCACCCCCAGGACGAAACACCGCGCCGCCGCGGAGAAGAAGCAGTGAGCCTCCGCGGAGAAGAAGCAGGCTCTCCCTCTCCCTACCCCCAGGACGAAACACCGCGCCGCCGTGGAGAAGAAGCAGTGAGCCGCCACGGAGAAGAAGCAGGCTCTCCCCCTCCCCACCCTCGGCCAGATGCAACGACGAAAAGCTCAATCCTTTAGACAGAACGTAACTGGGCCAAGCCCATGAGTCAAAGGGGGGTACGCTGACGCTATAAACGTCCGTGGTACGCGCGATATAGGAATTCCCCCGAGCACCGGCGTGGGGGGACGGCTGAACCCAGGCGGCCTGGGCGGAGTGAGCGGGCCGGGGACTGGGGTCTGGGGATGAGGGGCACGGAGCCTTATAAGAGCATCTCTAGCAGTACCCACAAAACGGCCGAACCCGCAAAATTCCGGCGAGTTTGCGGGTTTGGGGCCATTTTTGGGCCAGACCAGCGCCTGCATATTTGCGTCGGCCCGCAAACGTTTTGCGGTGGCCCGTGAATCCGCATGGCCTACCCCTATTTATCTGGCTCCCCACCGCATTTGCGGATTGCAATCCCCAATCCCGCACCTCCTCCGGCGAGCAATCCGCCGTGTGCTCCGCCGTCTCCGACGAGAAATCTCGCGTCGCCGTCAACAGATCCGGCGACGCCGAGCCATGGCGCCGAAGCGGGAACCAGAGGCGGCGCTCCCCAGCGATGACCGGTTCGGCCGAGCCATGGCACGGAAGCGCCGCGCACGGAAGTACAGGCACGGCGGGTCGGTGCGCTGCGACTTGCCGGAGTGTGACCGGCTCCGGAGGGAGCGGGAGCGGGAGATCTCCCGGCTCCGGAGGGAGCGGGAGCGGGAGATCATCAGCCATCTCCCGCCCGTCATCGACCTCGTCTCCGACGAGGAGTGAAGCTCCTCCACCGCTGCGTCGCCGCCGTGCCCGTGGCTCCGGTGAGGAGCAAATTTTGTGCAGTTCTAGGGTTTGGGCGGCGACGTGTAGTTCTAGGCTAGTATCTAGGGTTTGCATTTTGTGTACAAACAATGTTGCAATCTATCTGTGCAGAAGAACATCTATCTAGTTTGTTCCCGCGAAAATCTGCGTGTTGAATTTCAGATTTGCAGTTTCGTTTGCGGGCTCTGTTCTTCGCGGCCCGATTTCTCGCGCAAGAACACGAAAAACCCGACCCTTGAAATTGTTTTGCGGGTTGGCCATTTGCGGGTACTGCTAGAGATGCTCTAAGAACTTAAGAAGTTATGGATGGAGCAGTACAGATTTCGCCACTCAAACATATGATCGCGGTCATCCCATTTTTAAACTGGAATCTTTACCAGCTTTCTCATGCAAAAGAACACAAATTTGGCGTGCCATTCATACCGATGAAATACAAATAGTTAAATTATGGCCAACCTGGAGCCGTTAATAAGCAGTACTTCTTCTTGGCCATTTTTTTTCTGATCAACCAAAGCATTTGGACATTCCATAGAGAAGAACCGGAGCTATTTATTTGACAGAGGCCAGCATACTACATCAATGGTTACTTCAAATAACCTGAATACTATCAGTTAAACTGGACAATGCGCGTGCAGCCTTTAGTAAGCAGGCAGATCCAACACTCGGAGATCTCGGAAAAGCGAGCCTGACCGCTGCCGACAGACCGCTTGAGATTCATCGTCGGTTGCTACATGGAACTGACATTGGTCAGCTGGACGAGCGACTCTCCTGGTGGTGTGCCCAGCGTTTTGGCTTCCAACGCAGTTCTAGCAGGATACGCCGAATGTGTCTACGACACCCGCCAAATTTAAGCAGTCTGTCCTCTGAATCGCGAAGCTGAATTATGCGGCGCCGACTGAACCAGGTCTCCCTTAACAGATGTGAAAATGATCTTGCTGATACCTCCCAGTCTTATGTACTGTAAACAGCATGAATGAAGACAACAAAATGCCATGAGGCCCAACTCTTAGGAGCAGTTTGTCTTCTACTCAGTATTTTGTTTCCCCTTTCGCGTTTCACATTTGGATACCTTATACTCCCTCCGTCCACTAATAAGTGTCTCAAGTTTATCAAAAAGTGGATGTATCCATACATGTTTCATGTCTAGATACATCCATTTTTTAGCAAACTTGAGACAGTTATTAGTGGACGGATGGAGTATAATCAAGATTGGGAACAAACAAGAAGGAAGTGGCATATTGTACGTACCAAACAGGTAGTGTTGTATTGATGACAGTTGTACATAGAAGGTGATGTACTATGATGTACCGCAGCAGCCCTGCTTACAGATGAGACGACTTAGTACATATATCAAGAAAATAGGTGAAACCTAAATAATAGATGACCAGGATGGCTGGAATTGACTTCTGTCATAGATGATGTTGATAGTACTGTATTATTAGTTAGTACTACGAATAAATAACCAAACACTGAGGGCCCTCGCGTTTCAAACAAGTGTTTCGCTTCTATCCACTACCGCACCAGCGTCGAAAAACTAGTGCCGTCACCCCTCTCATCAAACTTGCCTCGTCGTCGGATCATCTCTACCACAAAACACCATGAATGGTTGAACTATTATTGTCCGAGGAGGTGATCGTCGGATCGCCACCCGAGGAGATGAACAATAGTCTCCACGTGAATACAGCACAGGTTGCCCAGCCTGCCACGAGTAAGTTTTTTTTTTTTTTTTGCACAAGGGTAAGTTGTCAACCAAAGGATGAAAGATTATAAATTGTTTTAACTAAGAAGAAGAGAATTTTCCGTTAGTTAACTAAGAAGAAGAAGTGAATCGTGATGCCGACGACGCAACACCTCCAGCTGCCCGCCAAGCCGACCATTTCCAGGATACAATCGTGCAATCCCCAAATGCTTTGTTCCATCTCTTTTGGCTTGTAAGGCTCATCTCTATAAACACACAAACCAAATAGGGCCGAACTAAATGATGAATCTTATAAACAATACTTATTTCCATTTTGCATTTTTCTTACCATCCATTCCACCTTATTGTGCTTTATTTTATTTATCATTAGTTTTAATTTTAACATTTTCATGTACTTGATCAGCTTGTTTTCCATGTGTCTTGCACTGATCACTCACTGATAGATACTTGTAGCGTTGTATTTTGCAACACCTTTGGGAAAAAATTGTTGACCGACGTTATCCTATAAAAACATATTGCTTATGATAATATAAGAAAGATCACACTTGTCTACTTTTCATATTTGTCCGAACAAAGCGGACATTGTTTTCTAATTCCGTTATGTTTTTAAGAGACACAAGCATTTCCCACAAAAATATTTATGTTCTTTTCTCAAAGACGTTATTATCAAAAGATGGTTGGTAAGAACATTTGTGATCTTGTTATCCACTACTTTGGTTGCATTTTGTTTGATATAAACGAAAAGAGGTCTCGCAAACAATATGAAATATTAAAAAAATGGATGAAACATTTCTTGTTGCATAGCAATTTCCAAGTGATTCCTACACGTCAGACTGTAAAATAAAAATGTGTGCCCTTTTGCAACTATTAATAGGTTAGTCCAAATAAAAAACAAAGTTTATATAAAATCATAGCAAAAGTATGTCTCAATTATTAATAATAGTATGGATCAACATTTTGCACGTATCAACATTTCCAAACTTAATTCTTGCTTATCCCCGAGTAAATAAATGACAAACCAAATAATTTTTCGTTGTGGATACTACCAAACATGGTCTTGATCATGTAATGTAAATAATATGAACTGAGATAAAGTCATTTGAAACAATGATCTATAATTGACATCAATCAAACAATGGATAATCAAGTCATTACTTTTCATAAATCAATACTTTGGAGACATGAAGATCATACATAAGGTTTAGAAGAAGATAGTCAAATTATTTCTCAAATTTAAAAGTATCAATCCTTCTACTAAGTATCAAGCAAAATTTATTTTGACAATGTCAAGATCAAGTCAAATGAATCTAACACATCCTCCTTGCGTCAATTATTTTTATATAAACGAACTCTTAAGTGTGAGGATTGTGTTAGATCCACTGAATCGTCTAGGCTAGATCAATACCGGTAGAAGGATAGGAGGAGGGGAAATCGTGTACCTCCTCCGTGGTTTGGGGCACTCGAGCTGCCGTCCATGGTGGACGGCGGCGGTGATGGCAGAGTGTAGGTGGCGATGCAGTGGCGGCGGCGGTGGAGCTTCCCGTGACACTGCGCTTGACCTAGATCGGGTCGGTATGTTGGTGGGGTGGTGGAGCACGACGAACCTCGTGAGACGTGCCCCCGGCCCCCACCTGTCTTTATAGCGCAGGCCACAGGGGCCCACCAACCATAAGAGGGTTGGATGCCCCCGATCAGGGCACGAGTCAAAGGGCCCGTCGAGCCGTTGGGCTCGATCGGGTGGAGATCAATCTAACATTCTCCCCCTTGATCTCAACTTTTTCTTTTAACTTTATACTTTATACTCTACTCGTTTCATCGCAGATCAGTACATAGAGCATGTTTCATCGTCACAGCTCAATTGCCGATAGAATCAGACAGCTACAATATACCTCTCTGTTTTGAAACAATTTATGTTCCTTTCGGGCCTCTCATGATCCAGTAATCATAGGCTTTCCATTAAACCCATGTCGACTGCGTGTTCCACGAACACGCTGGGTGGTAAGCCTTTCGTAAGCGGATCCGCAAGCATATCCTTTGTCCTTATATGCTCGAGACTTATAGTTTGATCCTGGATTTTATCTTTCACAACATAATACTTTATATCTATTGCTTTGTAGCATTACTCGACTTGTTGTTGTGAGCATAGAATACTGCGGGCTGGTTGTCACAGTACATCTTTAGTGGTTTGTCAATACAATCTACCACTTTCAAGTCGGGTATAAATTTCTTTAACCATATCGCCTGCCCCGTGGCCTCATAACATGCTATAAATTCTGCATACATCGTGGATGCTGCAACTAATGACTGTTTGGAGCTTTTCACGAAATAGCCCCTCCTGCGAGAGTGAACACGTATCCTGACGTGGACTTTCTATCATCTTTGTCTCCCGCAAAATCTGCGTCTGAATACCCTTTATCTCTAGGGAATCAGATCTTCTATATGTTAGCATGAGGTCTTTTGCGCCTTGCACATAACGCAATGCTTTCTTTACCATATTCCAGTGTTCATGGCCTGGATTTTCTTGATATCTACCGAGTACCCCGGTGATAAAAGCTAAGTCAGGGCGAGTGCACACTTGTGCATACTGTAAGCTTCCAACAGCCGAAGCATATGGTACTGCTTTCATTCGATCGATCTCATATTGGTTCTTGGGACATTGAAATTTCCCAAAACTATCGCCCTTGACTATAGGAGCAGGTGAGGCGCTACTTTTATGCATATTATATTTCTTTAGAACCTTTTCTAAATATGCCTTTTGTGATAGTCCTAGCACTCCATTCTTTCTATCCCGGTGAATTTCTATGCCCAAAACATATGAAGCTTCACCAAGATCTTTCATATCAAAATTTGAGGACAAGAACTTTTTGTTTCTAGTAGTAGACTGACATCATTGCTCGCAAGCAGAATATCATCCACATACAGAATTAGGAAAATATATTTCCCACTTTTAAACTTTGCATAAATGCAGTTGTCCTCAACATTCTCTTTAAATCCAAAACTTTTAATTGTATTATTGAACTTTAAATACCACTGTCTAGAGGCTTGCTTTAACCCATAAATGGATTTCTTTAAGCGGCATCCCATATGTTCCTTCCCCTCCATGAAAAAACCCGTGGGTTGTTTCATGTAAACATTCTCTTCTAAATCTCCATTTAGAAATGCCGTCTTTACATCCATTTGATGCAACTCTAAATCAAAATGCGCAACTAGTGCCATGATGATTCTGAAGGAATCCTTACATGAGACCGGAGAAAAAGTCTCATTGTAATCTACCTTCTCTTTGCGTAAAGCCTTTTGCCACAAGTCGCGCTTTATACTTTTCTACGTTCCCATTGGAGTCATACTTTGTTTTGTAGACCCATTTGCAGCCTACTGTTTTGGCTCCTTTAGGAATTTCCTCTAAGTCCCAAACATTGTTAGAACTCATCGATTTCATCTCGTCTTCCATGGCTTCCAGCCACTTCGAAGAGTGAACGCTTCTCATGGCTTCTTCATATGAAGTGGGATCTTCTTCCATATGAACTGTTTCTGTATTATAAACTTTATAATCACTAGAAATAGCTGATTTCCTAGCTCTTTTAGACCTTCTGAGAGTCTCATTCTCTGGCATCATGTGTCTCAACGTGCGACTCTTCTTCTAAATGTGGCTGTCGTCGCTCCCTTTCATGCTCAACAACGGGTTGAGTCGGCTCCTGACGGACAGGTTCCGAATCTTGCCTCGTTGTGGTCACGGGTGGAGTTACAACAGGTGCTTGCACCACAACCTCTGGGATTATCGGTGCAGGTACAACAGGTAGGGCGAAAAATGGCTCATGGATCATCGGAAAAGGTGCACACACCCTCTTCTCCTCAAGATCAATTTTCCGGCCTACCATGCTCCCCTCATCATTTCGTCCTCCAAGAAGACCGCTGTCTCGTTTCTACAAACTTTGTGTGTCTGTCTGCACAGTAGAAACGATAACCTTTTGATCTATCAGGATAGCCAATGAAATGGCAAGTTACTGTTTGGGGTCTAACTTTGCAGGCTCCCCCAGACTTTCAAGTGGCTTAGAGAAGGAACTTTCCCTGTCCACAACTCGTACGGTGTTTTGGGCACCGACTTACTTGGTACTCTGTTGAGAATGTGAATGGCGGTTTTTAACGCCTCCATCCATAATCCCAATGGCAGTGTGGAATAACTCATCATACTGCGCACCATATCCATAAGAGTACGGTTACGCCTTTCAGCTACTCCATTTTGCTGTGGTTCGCCCGGCATAGAATACTGGGCGACTATTCCATTTTCCTGTAAAAACCTTGCAAAAGGTCCAGGTACTTGACCATATGGAGTGTGCCGACCGTAGTACTCCCCCCACGGTCGGACCTGACTATTTTAATTCTTTTATCATGTTGATTTTCAACTTCAGCTTTGAATATTTTAAATTTATCCAATGCTTCAGATCTTTCTTTAATTGGATAAATATAACCATATCGGGAGTAATCATCTGTGAACGTTATGAACGAGTCATAACCATCCACACTTTTCACCGGAAATGGTCCACATATATCAGTGTGAATAATTTCTAGTGTCTCTGTGCTTCGGTTTGCACCCTTTTTAATTGCTTTACATACTTTCCTTTTATGCAATCTATGCATTGTTTGATATCTGAAAACTCTAACGGAGGAAGAATGTCATTTTTAACGAGGCTTTCTATTCTATTCTTCCCTCGAAATATGGCCCAAAAAACAGTGCCATAATTTTGACGAGTCATGAGTTCTCTTTCTTTTCTTTTGTTCGTTATCCGACCGGAAACATGCTTATTCACTTTGCACACTGAAATGCACTTTTCACATGAAAATAATAAATAAAGCTCATTGTGGAGTAATGCAACACCCACATGATCATTATTACACCATATGGCACACTTGCCATGTCCAAAATAACAGTGTACTTTTCTGTCACCAGCTGCTGAAGCAGCTGGGTAGCATATATCTTTGAAGAACCAGTGAACTGGCCCTTTATCTTTTCAAGGAACTCATTTCAATGCACACTCTACAATTGAGCAGACAATAGCTTGCTCAATTGTTTCTTTATAAATGCCATGCACTTTTTATTGGCGGTTAGCCACTTTATGTTTTCGAGGGTGTAAGACATCTCCAGCGGAGCATAGTCCCTCTTCTTTCTTTCCCAATACTATCATAATCCTTTTCGTCTCTGAGTCACTCTGTAGGCTTAACTGGCTGTGGAGTCTCCACAACCCAGTCGACCTTAGCACAAACAAAGGCCAAATACACTTTCTTTCTCCATTCGGAGTAGTTGTCGCCTCTGAGCGTAGGGACATCCTTGATGCAGCTCATCAAGTAGTACCCTCCTTAAAACCACAATTAAGTGAGACAACAATTGCATATAAAAATCCAACGTTGGTCGAAATTAAAATATGCAACTGTTTGCGCAATTTAAAACTACATCACCGTTGGGCAGAAAATAGCAATAAAAGCACACAAAACAGTAATAAATCATGATTATGTTATTAACGACGTTGGTCATTTAATAACAGAATCATAATCATCTTTAATATCACTTTAATCAAGCCTTTAATTCTCAATTTAAATCATGATAATGCTATTAACAACGTTGGTCAATTAATAACAGAATCATAATCATCTTTAATATCACTTTAATCAAGCCTTTAATTCTCACTTTAAATCATGATAATGCTATTAACAACGTTGGTCAATTAATAACAGAATCATAATCATCTTTAATATCACTTTATCATGCTTTCAATTCCCACTTTATTGCTTTTATGCAATTACTTTTAACTATTTGCAGCGGAAAAATATGAATAAAATTCATAAACTTTATACTGTCACTTTTCAGTTATCTAAACAAAATTTCGTTGGAAAAATTTGAATAGAAAACTGAATGAAATTTTGCCCAAAAATTGGACAATAAAACCGATAAAACGGGCTTCCAAAATAAATCTGGAAAACTGTTCTTTGCGGCCCACGGCCCGTGAGCGGGCAGTAACTATTTATCACCCGCGGCGCCGCATAATACGACCCACGGCAGCGGCTTCCTTTATTTGCACTTTAATAAGTACTTTTTATTTACTTTTGCAGCGGAAAATTATGAATAAAATTCATAAACTTTTATACTTTTAACAAGTATTTCTTTTTCTTTCTTCTGTTTCCTAAACAAAATTTTCGTTGGATAAAATTGAATAGGAAAACAGAATGAAATTTGTCCAAAAAAATGGACAAAGAACTCTATTTAAACAAGTTTCTAAAAAATAGAAAAAAAACCTTTTCTTTTATTTCGGGACAAATAACTTTTGGCCCACGGCCTCTTTGCTATCTGCCGCGCGGAGCTGTCAGGAAAAACGGCCCAAGGCCCGCGGCCTGCTTACTTTCGGCCCAACGGCCCGGTGACTGGCTAGGGTTTGGATCCGGGCGATGCTGGCCGTCCGATGCGATCGGACGGTCCTCCGCGCGTACCGCTGGATCAAAACCAAGGGCGATGCTGGCCGTCCGATGCGATCGGACGGTCCTCCGCGCGTACCGCTGGATCGAAACCAATGGCGTTGACCCGTCCGAAAAAAAAACTTAGCCATTTCCCCCGTCTCTCTCTAGCTCTCCTCTGTCCCGCTCGTACGGCGGCGGATAAAAGGCGCGCCGGCCGCCGCCGCCGGAGACGGCGTTGAACGCCGCCGCGCCGGGCTAGCCTTTTCCTCTTTCTATCCTCACTTTTTCTCGTGCTCCCGCGGCAGCGGCGCCGCGTTAGGGTTAGGGTTTCGCCCGCCGCCGGCCAGGGACGGTGACGGTGAGCTCTCCCCGGCCCGGAGACGGCGCTCCGCACGACCCCCTGCCCCTTTTCCCTCCTTTTCTTCCTCCTGTGGCAGAGATGAGACGCTGCTGCGCCCTCTGTGCCCGGCCGCACGCCTCACCGTGGTGAGTGGCGCACGCCTGAGTGGCGCCGTTGCCATCCCCCTCGCCGGTCGTGCGTTCCCCTTGCGGTGAGCGCGCCGCTGTCGAGCGGTTTGGTCGCGGTGCCCTTTGCCCCGAAGGGTTGTGTTCTTCTTCCCGATGCCCCAGTTGGTGCGCATCGGGATCGAGAGGAACGGCGCGGCCATGACGGCGGCGCACTTTTCCAGCGAGCCTAGGCCCTTCCGGTGAGTTCTTTCTTTGCCCTTTTGAAAATTTTAGGGTATAGGGATCCACGGGAGGGGATTCTTTTCTCTTTTCTGTTTTCTACACGAGTAAGATCTCAGCCGTAGTGGCTCTGATACCATTGTTAGATCCACTGAATCGTCTAGGCTAGATCAATACCGGTAGAAGGATAGGAGGGGGGAAATCGTGTACCTCCTCCGTGGTTTGGGGCACTCGAGCTGCCGTCCATGGTGGACGGCGGCGGTGATGGCAGAGTGTAGGTGGCGATGCAGTGGCGGCAGTGGTGGAGCCTCCCGTGACACTGCGCTTTACCTAGATCGGGTCGGTATGTTGGTGGGGGTGGTGGAGCACGACGAACCTCGTGAGACGTGCCCCCGGCCCCCCACCTGTCTTTATAGCGCAGGCCACAGGGGCCCACCAACCATAAGAGGGTTGGATGCCCCCGATCAGGGCACGAGTCAAAGGGCCCGTCGAGCCGTTGGGCTCGATCGGGTGGAGATCAATCTAACAGATTGGTCTTAGCACCATGAGATTACGGAAAATAGAACATTAATGGAGCTTTGAAAGAATATGGAAGAAATACTCAAACAACTGAAAAGTGACCACTAGACAAGAGAAAAATATAGTCGAAACTGTCAGAGGAGTAGTAGTTGCCACATAACTGATGCACTAGAGTTATAAATACATGAAAGCTTTCCAATGCGAACTAGTGGGGCATTCATCTAAATTTGAATGAGGATCGTTACAACAGCTGTTTGACTCGCCGCTCCGTGATCAACACCTGCGCGCAATTGCAGCGATCTATGGGAAGACGATGACGGCTGAGTTCCCGAGCGAGCAAGGCTCGCAGGCGGTCAGGGCTTGTTAGCGGCTGTCCGAGAGGGTGGGGTGTTGATTTCTATTCCTATGGATATCAACCCGGAGCTGGTGGGGTGGAACACCCGGGGCCTGAATGATCAGGCCAAACGTGATGCGGTTAGGGAGTTCTTGGCTTCAGTTAGAGCCAACATTGTATGTCTCCAGCAGACAAAAGTGGATGTAATCGATAGTTTCTTTGTAATGCAATGCCTCGGGCCGGTGTTTGACGGCTTTGCGTACTTGCGGGTGGAGGTCCATTACTTCTTCGGTGGTGGTGATCGATAGCATAGTTTTCGACTCCTATGCAATCACGGGCGAGGTCCATGTGAAGGATGCACTAGTACAGAAAACATTAACAGTGGCGCACGAATTTTGAATTCTGTGGCGCACCCGGCGCGCACGGCCGGTGCGCCACAGAATCGTCACCACAAAAGTTTTTTTTTTCTATGGCGCATCCCCACCGTGCGCCACTGAAATTTTGAGATTTTTGTGGCGCACTAAAGCACCGTGCGCCACAGATTGTCTTCATCCGTTTTAAAAAAAAAACCTGGCCGCCGCAGCGGCGCAGCCCCACCGCAGTGTCGCTCCTCGCCTCGAGGAATCCAAGGACATCCGAAGAAGCCGCGCCCGGCGACCATGGCGACGTACCCCGCGGCGGCGCCCGGCGACCGTGCGATGCCGTCCCCGGCTCTCGTCGCGCCGGATCCGGCCACGGCCCTCCTCGCGCCGTCCTCGTAGGCCTGCTTGCCAGATCCGCCATCCTCCACGGCCCTCCTCGCGCCGGAGACGCCGTCGTCCAAGGGCTGCGCGGATCTCCTCGCGCCGGAGCCGGCGTCCTCCTCCACGGCCCTCCTCGCGCCGGAGACGCCGTCGTCCAAGGGCTGCGCGAATCTCCTCGCGCCGGAGCCGGTGTCCTCCTCAACGGCCCTCCTCGCGGCGTCCTCCACAGCTTGAGCGCCCCTACTCGCGGCAGGAGGAAGGGGGCTGGAGGCGAGAAGGGGAGGCCCGGGAAGGAGCAGGAGGAAGGGGGCTGGAGGCTGGGGCCGAGCCATGGCGGTCGGTGGTGCTCGTGGCGGCGGAGCTGGGATCTACAGAGAATGGAGAGAGAAACGTGGTGCTCCATCGATGGAGTGTGGTGCTGTACAGAGAACAGAGAGAGAAACGCCGAGCCATGTGCGTGGCTGGGCCATGTGCGTGGTGCAGCGTGTGTGGTGTGTGGTCAATGGATCGAAGATAAGCCAGAGAGAATGGAGCGTGTGTGGTGTGTGGTGGGTTGCATGTGAGGATAAGTTAAAAGAGATAATGTGGATCTCAGATATTCTGCGCATGCAAACCTGCATGCGTCACAGAAAGCCAAATTTCTGTGGCGCCACAGAAATGTGGTTTTCTGTGGCGCATGCAGCTCATGCGCCACAGAAAACCGCATTTCTGTGGCGCATGTAGGGGTGCGCCATAGAAATATGGATTTCTGTGGCGCATGTGACTTTCGTGCGCCACAGAAATGCAAAATAATTTCTGTGGCGCACCAATTAAGGGTGCGCCACAGAAAGGCAACCTACCTATATAGGGTTTTCCTACTAGTGATGGGAGCCGATGGTGACTCACGGGTACGGGCCACAGGGCGATGCGAACAAGTTGAAATTCTTGGAGGAACTTACGGAGAGAAGGAGCCTGTGCCCAGGGCCGTGGCTTGTGATGGGTGACTTCAATATGATCATGAACGCGGTGGAGAAAAATAACAGCAACCTCAACAGGTGCATGATGGCCAGGTTTAGGGAGTTTGCGAGCACGCATGAGCTTAATGACCTCTATCTGCACGGCAGGCTCTACACGTGGTCGAATGGGAGACAGGCACCCACCATGACAAGGATTGACCGGGCATTGGTGTCGGTGGATTGGGACTTGAACAACCCCGACAGTGTTTTGCAGGCACTGTCGTCCAATGTCTCGGATCATACGCCGTTGCATCTGTCGTTCAATGCTGCTTTCCGACCGAAGAAGAGATTCAAATTCGAGGTGTTTTGGGCCAAGTTAGATGGTTTTGAGGAAGCGGTGAAAGAGGGCTGGGTGTGTGAGGACGGTATTGCCGATCCTTTCCTCAGATTTGACACGCTATTGCGTAATACGGCTAAGCATCTGCAACGATGGGGCCAGCGGAAGATTGGGAATGTTAAGATCCAGTTAGCCATTGTGAATTCGGTGATTCATAGGCTGGAGGCAGCGCAGGAGAGGAGGCTGCTATCGCCGGGCGAATTGTGGCTGGGGAGTATGCTAAAGCAAGCGGTGCTACCGCATGCAAACTTGCAGGACTTGGATCGGTTGATTACGGAGGAGGAAATCTGGGATATTATTAAGGAGCTCCCGGTGGACAGAGCGTCTGGCCCAGATGGCTTCGTTGGGATCTTCTTCCAGCGGGCCTGGCCCATCATCAAGAGGGACGTGATGGCAGTTTTTCTGAAGCTGTTCGTGGGAGATGGCCAAGGTTTCGGAAAACTGAACAAAGCCGTGATCACGCTTATACCAAAAAAACAGGAGGCTACGCAGGTGGGAGATTATCGGCCGATCAGTTTAGTCCACAGCATTCCAAGCTCTTTGCGAAGCTGCTGGCGAATAGGATTAGGTCGAGATTGAGTGAGCTGGTGAGCGCGAATCAGTCCGCCTTCGTCAAAGGGAGAAACCTTCACGATAACTTTCTGCTGGTGCGCCAAGTGGCGAGGAAGATGAACAGCAGGAGAACCCCAGGTGTTTTACTCAAGCTAGATGTGTCGAGGACGTTTGATTCGGTGTCTTGGGCGTTCCTATTCGAGGTGATGGCGAAAATGGGGTTCAGCGATATGTTCCTTAGATGGGTGGCTATTCTGTTGAGAACGGCTAGCATGAAAGTATCGGTGAATGGAGTGCCCGGGAGGAAGATTTGTCATGCTCGAGGCCTAAGGCAGGGGGACCCAGTCTCGCCCACTTTGTTCATCTTGGGCATGGAGGTCCTCACGGCCATGGTCTCGCGTGCGGTGGAGCTCCAATTGTTCCAACCAATCCTGGGGGTCAAGCCTTGCAACGGATCTCGGTTTACGCGGACGATGTGGTACTTTTCGCCCGGCCGGTGCGCACGGATCTGCTGGCCACACGCGAGATCCTGCGATTGTTTGGAGGTGCCTCGGGCCTGTGCATCAATTATCTGAAATCTGCTGCCACACTGATAAAAGGAGGAGAAGCGGACGGCGAGCGTGTCCAAAACATCCTTGGCTGCAGACTGGAGAAATTCCCCATTCAGTACCTTGGCCTCCCGCTAGCGCTGCGTCCTCTGACCAGAGATGAATGGCAGCCGGTGATTGACAAAACGGTGAGTGCGGTGCCCGCGTGGCAGCGTGGATTGATCGTGAGACCCGGGAGGTTAGTGCTTGTCAAGACGGTCATCGCTGCCAGACCAATTCACCACATGCTCGTGGCGGAAGCCCCCGTTTGGATGCTTGAAGAAATTGAGAAGTGGTGCGCTCTTTCTTCTGGGCCGGAAAGAGGGATGCCAATGGCGGACAATGCCTTGTCGCCTGGGAGAACTTGAGCATGCCGAATAAATTTGGAGGTCTTGGAATCAAGGATCTAAGGCTGCAGGGCATTGTGCTCCGGGTGCGGTGGGAATGGCTGCGGAGAACTGGCCCATCTAGGCCGTGGCAAGGGCTCCTGGTGATGCGCGATATCGACGCACAAGTAGCTTTCAGAAGCTTGGTCAAAATTCATGTCGGAGATGGTAGGAGTTGCTTGTTCTGGACGGACAGATGGTTCCAGGGGAGGGCGGTCAGTGCGATCGCGCCGACAGTGTTTGAGCTCGTCAGCTCCAGGGCAAGGGAACATAGGACGGTTGCTGAGGCCCTGGAGGGCAACCGATGGATGGAGAGGATTTGGAGGTGCCGCCAATTGGTGAGGCGGCGCGCCAACTGGTGGTGCTTTGGGCCACGCTTTCCATGGTCCAGTGCACGGACGGTGTGCCAGACGAATTCAGCTGGCCATGGTCCACCTCTGGTCAGTACACGGCTAGCTCGACCTATGAGATGTTGTGCCAAGGGAGGGAGAGTTCACCGACGGCGAGCTGCACTTGGGACACGTACGCGCCGATGAAGTGTCGCATTTTTGTTTGGCTTGCGCTAAAGCATAGAGTGTGGACCTCGGACAGGAGGTTTAGGCACGGATTGCAGGAAGACACGGCGAGCTGTTTCAGTTGCCTGCAAGAGGAAGACACCATTGAAGATGTGTTGGTTCAGTGTGTGTACGCTAGGGAAGTTTGGTACCGATGTTTTTAGCTCCTCAAGGTGAGGGTTCGAGGGCCGGTACGGTCGAACTTTCTTGAGCCTTGGTGGCTTCGGGAGCGTGTCAGATTTCAGGGCAAGGATAAGAAGAAATTTGACACCACGGTGACCTTGATCTGTTGGTCAATATGGAAACAAAGGAACGCGAGGGTTTTCAACAATGTCAGGCAACAGTGCACTGCACAGGTGCTGTCGGGGAAGATCATAGATGAGCTCAAGCTCTGGTTCTGTATCCGTACGGGAGGAGGAGGGAGGAGACAGACTTTGTGAGAGTAGGCTTAGGTGTGGAGTTGTGGTGTGCTGATCCCTGTTCCGACAGGTTGAGTAGCTTCTTGTAATTGTTCTCTGCCATCTATAAAAATAGAGAGAATTCCTTATTTGGCCCTAGTTTAAACTTGGCTGCCTTTCTTGGCCCTGGACAAAAATTTCTTCCCTTTATAACACCAAAAACTTCACTCGGTTCCTTATATGACCTTGCCGTCAAGTCTGTTAGCTTCTCCCGTTAGACCATTTTTTTCTGGACGTGTATACCCCTGCCTCCATCGATAGATTTTTTACTGAAAAAGGAAGAAAGAAAAAACAAGCTCCCGGTCAAAATGAGATACCAATCGCGGGCCCCACCACGAGTCTTATCTTCTCCCCGATTTTCTCCTCTTCTCGTCCTCACGTCTCTCTCGCGCCGCCGGAGGCCAACACCCTGCCCCTCCCCTCCCATGCCGGCCCGCCACAGCCCCTTGCCGACGGGGGCCAGCCACCCTGCCCCGCCAATCCCATGCGCGCGGCGGCCACCCACCCTCCCCGCTGCTCCCGTGCGGAGCCCTCGCCGGCTCTCCCCAGACCACAGCCACGTGCCGATGGGGGCCAGCGCCCTACCTCTCCTTCCCCTACTATCCCGTCCCTCCTCGCCCGCGTGGCTGCGTGTGCTTGCTCGCCGGCGCCGCCGTGTGCGTGCTCGCCGGCGCCGCCGTCCCTGCTCGGCCGCCTGCCTGTACGGGTTCGCCGGCATCGCGAGCGGTGAGGCCGCCAGCGTGTGCGTGCTCGTCGCCGTCCCTCCTCGGTCGCCTGTTGCGGGCTCGCCGGCGTCCGTACTGTGAGGTCGCCTGGCTGTGCGGATGGCCGGCGATACGGCTCTTTTGGCGACCATGTCCACGCTGGACTGCAATGGAAAGAAACGAAAGGAAAAGAAAAAAGAAACTGGAAAAATAAGACAAAGAAATTGGCAACGGAGCACCACTGTTTCAGTTTGCATTTTAGGGCGCGTGTGACTGGAAATTATGCAGAGTATGTAGGACAAGATATGGTGCCGATGTTATCAATTGGTTGTAAATTTTTTGAATTAAAATCTGAGCCGAAGTTTTCAATTTAAATCGGTTATATGACCAAATGTTTAGTTCTCTAATTTAGTTCAATAAACTTGACCAGATATATCACGACATTGCTACTATTTTCGTCATATATTGCACTAGGGGCAAAAACGTCATCTTATGCAACCACTTAACACCGTTGGTGTCAAAATTGCACTAGAGGGCCAAATAAGGAACCAAGTAAAGATTTGGTGGTCATAAAGGGAAGAGAAATTTGTCCGGGGCCAAGAAAGGAAGCCAAGTTTAAACTAGGGCCAAATAAGAAATTCTCTCATAAAAATAAGGTGCGCCTTTGACGCACTCTCAAAAAAAAAAATGCATGGGCACTCGTGTCATGTTCAGCATTCTGATCAGCAAGGCCGGGCCAGTCCCTCAGCTCCACCACGGTGGACGCAAGATCGAGGTCCAGCCTGAACAGTGCCCGCAGGGCATCGACAGCAATGGTCAATGGATCGATGGCGTGATTGGTGCCGCCGTCGCCTGTGTGCGCAGCCGCCTTACGCGATAGCCTATACGAGGAGTCGAGGAGACGAAGGATGGATCGATGGCGTGATTTCTGTAACTTCTGTTGTACGTGGATAGACATGGGCCAGCTTCTTGTGGGCTGGACAAGAAAATGGGAGAAGGGCAAAAAGGCCATGTCGATTGGATTAATGCCCGGGCAACCTGCCAGATTTCTCATTAATTAGCGACTAATGGTGTGCTTACCGGCTGCCCGGGCATGCCGGGCTGAAGCTCCGCCCCTGAATGGACGGTAGCCGGACATCTCAATGAACTTGGTGACGGCGGGCTCCGTCAGGTGTTCACCTTCAGCGAGGATTCCCATTCTTTTGCAGAGGCCGTAGGCGACAGGGGCACTCCTGTTCTTGAACGCGAGCCTGGAGAAGCTACGCCGAACTGGGACCTGATTGCTAGCCTCTTTCGCCGGCTGCCGGTCTGGGGTGTTGGCAGCATCGGAAGCGAGCTTATGAGCGGCGGGGACTTCTCCTTGAACAGAGGCGTGGGTGGGGGGGGGGGGGGGGGGGGGGGGGGGGGGGGGGGGGGGACGGCTGAACCCAGGCAGCCTGGGAAGCAGAAGGGGAGGTG
Source organism: Poa pratensis (assembly GCA_947311845.1). NCBI lineage: Eukaryota > Viridiplantae > Streptophyta > Magnoliopsida > Poales > Poaceae > Poa > Poa pratensis. The sequence continues at coordinate 140,668,846 of CAMZMU010000041.1, forward strand.
ACGACTCGATCCCAGCGGACGGTGCTTCAGGGCTCTGATTGTGGATTGGATCCATGGCTTGTTGAGACATGTGTAGCAGACAGCTGGTGGAGGTGATCGAGTACACTTGTTCTAACATTATGTATACATCGCATCTCTCTTTGCCACCAAGAACATGCAAGTCCTTTCCCTCATAACTCCCATTCTTACGCAGACATAGATGAGAACACTTGAAATAAGCCGTGGGATGCAACATTCGTGGCTCGATGGCTTTTCCAGTTTATGGTTCCTTTCAGCTTTATTATATTTTTGTGATTCACATTTGGGTGCTTTACATACTCCCTCTGTCCAGAAATAAATGACTTAGATTTGTCTAAATATGGATGTATCTAGACATATTTTAGTGTGTATGTATTTAGACAAATCTAATAGTACATCTATTTCTGGACGGAGGGAATAGAAAACATGGGAACGAACAAGGAAGGAGTGTATGTGTTGTAGCCTTGTAGGAGTCAAAAAATAATGTTGTATTTATGATTGCTGTACGTAGTAGGTGATGTATTGTTGCTCAATTCACACATCACAAGAATAAATAGAATCAGTCAAGACAGAATAATAAACGGTTTTGAACTACCTTGGTGACTACTACTACCATTTATACAGTTGGTAGGAAGTACTATAGTCTACTCCCTCCATCCACGGTGTATTTTTAGGTTTGGTCCTAATTTAATCTTTGTTAAATTTGACCAACTTTATATAATAAAATATCTATATTTACAACATCTAATTAATATTACTTGATACATCTCGGACTGTAATTTCATAATAAACTTTTAATTTTTTTTACTTAGCATAAAATGTAGGAGTGCACTTATTTGGATGGACGGAAAACTCCGTGAATTCTCAATAAGTAAAAATAAACACCCAAGTAATAATACAAGAGTTTGTCTGGTGTGGATATGTGTTCTCATTTATTTCCCTTAACATATTGTTTGTTCTTAGCTTTATGTAGTGTATACAAGTAACTGTAAAAGTCATACCCATCCTGGAATGCATATCACTTACGTTTTCATGACACCTATAGGTGACATAACACCTACCGTTCGAATGTTGCAGATCTAATAATATCAGGCCGTACTAAATTTGCGGGAGAAGCAAGCAAATGCCAATAAAAGTGAAAAAAATCCTAACTTGAGTGAATAATGTCTAACATGAAAGAATCTTTAGTTATATATTTTTTAAAGTATCAGAGTGTTGTTCTTAACATGCTAATCGCTCAAGCGGAATCCAACAAAGAGTGAAACAATTTGTCTCATTCTAGAACATTTTGGCCCTGGTAATATCCTGACAAAGCTCCAACAACTAAAACAACAATCGCCACAACACGAGCACGGCGACATGATTGAGCATGTGGTGTGGATCCACCAGGTCGCAATGTTATACCAGCTCCGCATGTTCCCACTAGTAATTCAAAAAAACTTAATAATACAACCTCCGATCCATATTAATGGTCTCAACTTTATCTAGATACGGATGTATCTAGTTAAGTGTTTAGACTAGATGCATCCGTATCTAGACAATGTTAAGACCATTAATATGGATCGGAGGGAGTATGTTAATATAGTATTGTTATTTAGAAAAAAGACAGTGGAACTTTCCTTACATAAAAACATGCTCCAACTTATCTTGCACACACGTGCATTGTCGTGCAGTCAACTGAGGGACCTCGGAAAAAGGTGAAGCGCCGACAATGAGCCGTTGGACTAACTATGCCCGTAGCAACAAGTTTGAAGAAAATTATTAGTTTAATGATGTGTCACAAGTTCATGTGGATACAACTGCCAGCCTACCACCCACTAGCCACTATCCTCTCCTCTCGCTCGCGGAGACCTCCCCACACAAGAATGATTAAAGGGGGCAAAAGGAGCCCGACTAGAAGCCCGCTATCCAACTTACAAAAACGGAATCCCGAAATTCAGTACAAAATATGGTGACACCCCAGCACTATATTAGCCGTCCGTATTATTCTAAGAGGTAAAAGGAGAGCCCCCATGAGTTTCGTTTCATCCTTGTTCAAGGAGCTGTTGGCGCTAGACGACCAAATTTGACAATCAATCATGTGGTAGAATGGTAGGAAGAGAACGGAGGAAAGATTAGGGTGGCAGATCGACAAGATTCCACATAAACAAATAAAGGTGGATTTATTTGTGAATAAATGTCCACATTTTTTTCCTTGAAGTTGAACATTTTTCTTTTGTTTCCCATATCCCTTCACCAAACAACAATGAACTGGAATTTGTGATGCTTGGTCACGAAGCTAGAAAATCTATCCACCCATTCGTGAGTGAAGTAATCAGAGTTGAAGGGTACAGGGGATTCCGGTACTCATATTTGCGAACGCGGAGATATTAAAAAGGTTACTTGTGACAGAGCATTGTCTTTTTTTTTAAAGGAGGATAACCTCTGCCTTATGCATTGATTAATTCACACAACCTTATATTACTGAAAACTAGAAAAGGTCAAGTATCGAATTTGCAGAAAGTTGACCCAATAAAAGAAAAACGCCTCGGGTAAACCTCGCGATAATGACTCCGCCAGCCTACTAATTATGTGTTAAAAGACCGAAACAAACTAAAAGCACACAACTCATAGCTATTCCATAAAAAAGGGATCATCACAGGTGTGCCGATGATGGCGAGTTCAACCATCTCAGGATTTTCATCCACAAAGCTGAGTTTTGAGCCACCACTTTCAACAAGTACATGGCGTAAGCACGTGTGTTTCCACCAGAGTACGAATACTCCTTGTCGAAGACGTCTCTACCTTCAACACTTGACCGATCAACTAATGAAACCTCATTAGCCGGATATATACCTCTAGAGGAGATATTAGAATTTGGCTTCTATCCACTTTCGCACCACCGTCAAACTAGTGCGGTCACTCCTATCGTCAAACTAATGTGCAATCATCGGATCATCTTCTTCCACAACACGCCACCTTCGGTCGATCGAGTAATGTCTGAGGAGGTGGTCTTCAAAGAGACAGCGACCTAGAGGATGGCTACCTGAGGAGATGAGCTAGAACTTCCACGTGAATCACAAGCTGCTCATCATGGGTTTATGTGGCCAGGCTGCCACGAGTAAGCTGTCAATCAAAAAATGAAAGACCACAATTAGGCGTACCATCCATATATACTTTTGTAGTTCTCTTCTTGACCATTCTTGTATATTTATGCCAGTAAATCTTGGATCTTTCTTTCTGATCAACCAAATCATTCGGTATAGGACTTCCCATAGAGCAGAACTAGCGTTATTTACGGATTATATTTGGCAGAGGCCAGCGTACTGTATCATTGCATACTTCCAATAAATTTTATACAATCGTCCGACCTGGAAAATGAGCGCTTAGTGTTAGGGTCAATCGAGCCTTGCCGCTGCACGCTGCATCACACAGATGGTGGCCAGCTGGACACCCAAAGCGGGTCGTGGCTTGCCCTGCGTTTCGGCTGACTACACGGGCCTAGCAGGATCCGCAGGACGAGTTGGCGGCGCCCCCTTAATTTGGGCAGTCTGTCTACTATGATGTGAAGCTAATTTATGCGGGCGCCGGCTGAAGGTGGAGAGAGGATTCTAGCATCCCCATGCAACCTGAATTAGGCTGACCCCTTCAATGATATGAAATCATTTTGCTGACACCTCCCAATCTTAGGTAGACAACACCAATGGAGACAATTAAAAGGCCACGGGGCCAAACTCTCACATATCAATGGCATTCCTCATGTGATTTTCTTCTGAGTTCTCCTTTCGCGTTTCACATTTGAATGCTTTATATAGCAGAGTGTGTGAACACACAAGAAGGGGGCAGCGTATTGTACTCCCTCCGTTTTTTAATATAAGATGTTTTATGTGTTGCACATGTTGTCTAGATACATACTAAAGTGAGTGAACATACAAACTAATACATGTCTACATATATTTGTATACATGCGCATGTGGACAAATGATAAAACATCTTATATTAAAAAACGGAGAAAGTATGTGTCAAACAAGTAGTGTTGTATTGCCGTATTGGTGATAGTTGTACATAGGCGGTGATGTACTATGATACTCCCTCCGTTCCTATATCCAAGGCCTATAGTTTGTTTATGACAGTTTCACAATATATGGTTACTAGGGAAAATGCCCGTGCGTTGCAACGGGGAAAAAATTCGCGTTGTTCAAACTCATAATCGTCCTCTTCAACATTGGCGACATGTAGAACTCCGTCGAAGATCTTTCAATAATTTTTATCGATGTCGATTGGGTTTATTGAGAAGACGACAGAGTAAAAAGATTTTTTTTTGCTGCAACGCCCTATTAATTCCTTTCAAATTGACGTAACACATTTTAGTAAAATATAATCGTATAATATGATGTTCAATTGTAACACATTCAATTCGATAATTCATAATTTAACAATCTATGTTTATATTACTTGTATCGGTATGCAGTCTATGAATTGTTTGTTGAAAAAGGTACTAAGTGTCGATGTATTTTTTTCTTAAAATTCTTCAAATGAAACGCTCTTCTTTTTTAAGAAGTATGTAGCTCCTTTTTTTAAAATTGTATATACAGATAAGTTGACGGTAAAAATAATACTTTTTTTTTTGCGAAACCTTTTTATATTTTTCGGTAAAAATAATACTTTCATCCCAATGTCTTGTTCCTTCCCTTCCATCGGTGGCCAACACCTCCGCTAAGATGGTGAGAGGCGTGACAGCACAACATGACCCGAACCACTAAACAAACCGGACCGGACCGGACACCGACCCGAATCGGACGGACACAACGACTCAGACCAGACCGACCCGATCAGAGACGACGCGAGCACGAGCGGCACGTCCATGGTGGCGTCTCCGGCGAATGATGAGACGGCGAGGCGTACCTGTGGTGCGCGAGCCCGACGGCGACGCGGCCGTGGAGAGCGTCTGCGGCGGCGGCACGGGGAGGGAGGGACGAGGCGGCCCGGATGATGGGCCTGCCGCGGGCGCTGCCGGGCGCTGGCATCAGCTTCTCCGACGCGGCGGCGTTGCGGCACTGCAGCTGGATCTTCATGGATGCACGCCGGCGCGCCTGGGCGGGGGTCTCCGACACGGGGGTCGGCAGCAGAGGGGCGTCGCGCCGGCCGCGGGAGCGCTTGTTGTGGCCCCACTGGAGCCGCACGGAGCCGTCCGGCGCGCCGCCGGTGGGGTTGGGGTTCTGGGTGGCGTAGTCGGGGAAGCCGGAGGGCGGGTGGCCGTGGTCGCGCGCCGGGCTGCGGATCACGACGGCTACTGCGGGCGAGGACGCCGGGGTGGGGAGCAGAGCGCGCGGCTTGTGCGGCTCGAGCGAGGCGGCTGCGAGGTAGGACGCGAGGCGCGAGGTGTCGGCCGTGGCGGCGGCGTCGTGGACGTCCGCGCTCGATCTGGGCTCCTGCGCCGGCAGCTTCCGGCTCGCGGCGCTGCCGCTGCTGCCATCGGCGAGCGGGAGGCAATCCGAGCTGATCTCTGGTACCTGCTGCACGGAAAACAAAACCAAAAACAATCGAGCAACCATGTTAGCGAGCGAGCGATTGGATCGCACCAGAAAACAAAGGTCGAACATTTGGGATGCAAGCTTTCCCCTATTGGCGAGAATTCTGAACCAAAATCAGTAAACAGATAATCTAGTTTACGAACTGCGAAATTGGAAGGCGGACAAGCGTTCGAAGATCTTTTCGAGAGGCATGGAACAATCAGGCGAGGACTGAATCTTTCTTTTCTTTTTTCGAAACAGAGAACTGAATCTTTCGTCGCTAAGCCCGCACGGCCGCACGCGCTTCGCACCGCGAATCCGGCCGCCCGCACCCTTCTCCCCTGCTCCGCCGCCGCCGGCCCGCATCCTTCTCCCCTGCTCCGCCGCCGCCGGCCCCGAACCGCGAATCCAGCCGCCCGCATCCTTCTACGCTGCTCCTCACGCACGGGAACTCCGCCGCCGCCGGCCCCGCACCGCGAATCCGGCCGCCGCCCTGCCACCCCACGCCCCTGGCCTTCTTCTCAGGAGCTCTGAAATCCATTGCTTCGCCGAGGCGCTGGGCAAACGCAGCTTGCACGCCGAGAGTGAATTTGTTGATATGTTTTATGAAGCGGTGGCAGTTCAAGTAAATAAACGAAACGAAACGGTACGATGGCATTAGTACGTAATATGTGATTTGGTGGGAGGACAAACAGAAAACAAAAGTGTCGTAACACAAGAAACCTTAATGCTTTTATTATTAGGTATAGATTTGCTGTTTTTCCTGCCTCCCCGCGTACCGAATGGAGCGAAATCCTGAAATAATGGATCGGTATTTATCCTGACTAACCGCCTCGCGCAGATTTTTTTTCCTAAAATAACGATCGCTACTTCCATCCAGGCCCACATCCCCACGTAGCATGTCAAGAGCTAAACAACCATACGTACCTTAGATTTAGGAATAGGATATCGGGGAGAGTTAAAGAAAAGAGAAAATTATGGGATTTGTTATGATCTAATCCCATCGGGAGAGAGAGAAGATTCCGTTTCCTATTTTCTCTCTGGTCCAACGTATTCTCTAAGGGAAAGTCACGTTTTTTTCTCCTCCCAATCCCGTGCGCTAATTTCCGTGCCAAAAAACTATAGGCCTTGGATTCAGGAACGGAGGGAGTATAGCGCAGCAGCGCTGCTTATAGATGAGATAAGTTAGTGCACGTATCAAGAATAATAGATGACCTGGAAGCCTTTATTGATTTCTTGGATTCTATCATAGACGTTGGTAGTACCGTATTAGTTAGTGCTACAAATAAACAACCGAACACTGAGGGCTCTCGCGTTTCAAACAAGAGCAGAATGTTGCGACTAGGCCCCTGGTTGCGGCACATTCGAAGTGTTTTCCTTAGTAGGATACGGTCACGCGAAGTGCTTGCTCCATCTATTTTGGTTTGTAAGGCTAGCTCTAAACTCACACTAACAAAATAGGACCTAACTAAATGATGGGTCTTATAAGTAATGGGCCTACAACTAGAAATTTGGATTTTTTTTAGATGAGACTAATTAACAAAACTCAAAAAAGGAAGTAAGCTACAGTCTCATTGTGGTGGCTTTTCTAACACCATTATTTGTATTGTTGTTGTTGCAAATAATATTAAATTGTGTAGTGTAAATACTGGAAACAGGCACTTAATGTGGTGGTCCTTATGTTTCAGAAAAAAAATATCTTCTTACTCCTCTCTGTAAGTACTAGATGCATTAAATTAACTGAGATTTCAAATTTTCTGTAAAAGATGATCTTGAGTGTATCCTATGTAAAAGGCCCATAACACTTACCTGGTGCTTGGGCAGACTTCCACGCGGATTTATTCGTGGCTAAATAGGCGATATTGATTCAACGTGTACAAAAAAGTCATGTACAGGAGAGTATTACACACTTAGAGGCAAGCTCGTCCACGTGTCCCTCTTGCTACAGTGAGAGAGGCGGCTCGAGGGCGACTCGAAAGTTCGAGGTCTCGCCGGCGATTTCACCGCTCCCCTCCGCCTCCGGCCGCCGTTCTGGCACCGGGAGGCAGGGGGGAGCTCCGGCAATCGTGTGTGCGTGTAGATAGGTTCTTCTACTAGGTGTGCGTACCTTCCGGCGGCTTCGAAGATGGTGGCGATGGCGTCGGAGGTTTGGGTGTGGTCCTTCCCCTCCTTTCCCCGTTCCGACGTCGTCTTCGTCGCCGGGGATGTCGTGAAGGTGTTCGTCGGTTGCGCTTCTCCGTGTTTGCTTCTCCGGCCGGCCGAGGTGGCGAGGGGAGGAGGTGCCGGAGCTTGGCGTTTCCGTTTTGTTGTTGATGGTGCAGGTGGTCTCCTTCGATGCCTTTGCTCCGGCCAGCCGTGGTGGCGTGGGGAGCGGCGTCTGGAGGCGGGTGTGGTTGGTGGGCCTGGGCGGCGCTGCGTCGGCGGGAAGCAGGGTGGAGCAGGGGAGCAGGAGCTGTGGCCGTATCCGTTCATCGAGCCAGATTCTGTCGCACGGCGGCGGATGGATCTTGCGGCCGTCTACAACGTGTGGTGGCGCCTCCTCCCCGGCGGCAAGTGGTACGGCGACGCCGGCGGCGACTAGGTTTCTCGGGAGCGCGGCGGTGGGCCTGATCGAGTTTCTTCCAGGATGCTCAGGGTGTTTTGTGCAAGTTGCAGGGGTTCGGTTGTAATTTCTTTTCTTTGCTGGACCTGGTTGTAATTTGTACTGTGCATCTCTGATTTTATGGATCAGACCCTTTCCTCAAAAAAAAAAAAAAAAAAAAATTCATGTGCAGTACTTAATTCGTCTATTTCAATATATTGCGTCGATTGCTCTCGACCAGATATTTTCTACCGCTGTATTTTAGAGACCTTTTGGAAAATATTTTTTTGTTCATCGATATAATTCCTATTAATTTTATTGCTTATTATTACATAAAAAGATTACACTTGTACATTTTTCATATTTGTCTGAGCAAGGTGGACACTATTTTCTAAAGGCATTAATGCTTTTGAAAAACATTTTCCACAAAAATATTTTTACTCTTATGCAAAAGACATTACTCCCTCTGTTGCTGTATGTAAGCCTTATAGCTAGTTTTCTAGGAAAAATTCCAAAAAAAAATAGGGTGTATTGCGATTCATGAACAATTTTATCCATCCACAAATGTGTACCTATCTCGAACGGAGGGATTTTACGGTTTATTTTCATTTTGTGCCTATTAGGGACTCCTCTATTTCAATTTTTTAAGAAAAAATGAGTCCACCATATGTCAATACACATGTCTTAACATTCATGCGGAAAAGCATATGCCTTACATTCATAAATGGAGGGACTATTATCAAAGATGGTTGGTGGGATAATTTGTGATTTTGTAAGAATAATACACTAGTTGTTTGAACATTTCATTTTATATACATGAATAGATCTCGCAAACAATATGAACAATTTAAAAAAATGTTGAAACATATATATATATATATATATATATATTTTTTTTGCGGGTAGTTGAAACATTTCTTGCTCTATGCTATATTTTTTTACTCAGATATCAATGGATCATATCAAGCTTGTCTGGATAGTATTACAACTTAGAGTATTATCTAAGATATTCTCCTGCACTTTTCATCTAATCAAGTACTGGTAGATTATATAGGAGCGTTACCCTTCCTACGGCGATTTGATCGGCCCCTTCCCCTGTGTGTATCCATGTTCCAGAGCTTTACGTTCCATACCTTCAAATCCATTTTAGCACAAGCAGTTTTGGTTAATTTCTAGCCTCCTTTCTTCGTCGGGCTTTAATGTCTAGTCCCATAATACAGAAGATAGCTTTAAGTATTCTGACAATCTTAATGAGCTTAGACAAGTTCGCAAGTATTGAGTTTCGTGTTGAAATGAGAGTATGCTACATCTTTCTTCTCCTAAGCACAGAACAAGTTGCAGTTGATTATGCCAAGGACTCTGCCCTGCTAGCTGCCTCACAGATATCTAATCATGCAAGTGCATTCTTCTTTATCTAAAAAAAGTGCATTTGGACGCAGTAATAATTATCAGGCCATTAAAAGCATAACTGAATCGAAGAGAACAAATTAACTGACTTGGGTGGAGCGGCCTTTGTGGATGGGAACGCACACCTGAGAACGGTATCGCCGACGCCGGTGCTCCGGAAGTAGCTGATGCTGAGCTGCATGCCGGCACCACGGCGGTAGCCCTGCGCCCCATGCTCGTCAGGCCCTCCGATATCAGCGCTGACACGCCGCGGTGCAGCACCTTGAACGGCCGCAACGCCGCGCCTCGTCGAGAAAGCCAGAAATGCAACAAGGCTTGGTCATCGATCGTCTTACGGATGGGTTAGGCGCTTGCGAGAAGAAACCTGGCACTGGCAGCAGATGGGAGTGGCGATGAGGCATTGAGGCGGCCGGTGTGCCGCTACGGCGAGACCTCTTCGATCCCGAAGCCGACGGCGTGGAGCGGCGCGTCCAGCTCCGCGGTCTTCGAGCTCGGCGAGGCCGTGGCGTTGCCGATGGCGCCGCGCCGCGTGGCCGGCAGGCGATCGTTGACTGGCCGAGATGTGGTGGGCAAAGGTGGGCACGGCGTATGGAACACTGTTTATGAATGGCGCGGTATGTGGTCTTTGGAGATTTTGTCTACGAGCTCACTGAAACCGGCAAGATCAGGAATGGGATGGGACGAACTGGAGAGACACCGCACAGTGTGTACATATATCAAGATGCAATTTTTCTTTCGCTATAACTATGGTGTTGGTGCCCTCCATGTAAAAGCAGGCAGAGAACTGAGGCGGGTATCATCGAAGCACATGTCTTCAGAACTTGATATCTTTCCTTGATACATGAGCTGTGAATTTTAGGCATATTCCTCGAAGGAATTAATCAGAATGCCGTTTATGATCTGTGCATTGGCAATCAGACATCGGTTTTTCTCGAAGGAAAAACACAGTGTAGTCTCAAAGGAGCTATCGATGGGGAAATCGTTTTCCTGACGCCTCTCATCCTCAAGCGGACGTGAACAGATGAAGACAATGAAGATGTCAGGGACACCATCTCTCGCTCTCTTATTGGGATCATTGTCCTCTCTCCGTTTGTGTTTCTCTTATGCGCTATATGTTTCTCATTGCGCTTTATATAACAAAAGAAGGGAAGCACAAGGAGAGACAAAAGTGAAAGCTTGTCTAGTATCGTATTGATTGTAGTCAAAACGTACTTGGTGCTGTGTCATATTATTGCTTCGATATGAGTTAATGCATATAACTAAAAAAATAAAAAAAATGCCAATATCCATCCTAATTGCCAAGCTAAAAAGGAAGGCTTATATCTTGGATCGCTGCGGGCAAAGCACTTTGCCCACCTCGTCCTTGACGGGCAAGGGGGCCAATGGATCTTCAGTGTTGTCTTCTATTCTGATGTTACCGCTTTTTATGGCTTCGGCAGTTGTATGGCTTCGTCCTTAGTGTTTTCTCCTTCTAAATCAATGAAAATGCAGAGCTCCTGCCGTATTTCGGAAAAAAGCAGTATTATAGATGACATGAAATACTTGGATGTAATATTGTTAGTACCCAACAGCAATTAAGGACTAATCAAGCTAAAAATAAAATAGATGCAACGGCAGAAACTTAGACCTCGTTTGGTACCGCCCATTTCATTTGGCAGAAATGAAATGAAAAGGCAGTGATGTCATCATTTCATTTCATTTGATACAATGAAATGATAGGGTTAGAGAGAGAATTGACTTAGCATACCAAGACAATTGTTGCAATTCCAATTGAAACGACATTTCCAATTTCATGACAGCCAAACACGTTGGGTGTGGAATCTTGGTTGAATTCTATGATTCTAAGCCGAAATGATGGCTAGCTATCAAACAAGTTCTTATGTTTTTTTTGTTTTCTGGTTCCAAATCACGCGACTCCCTTGTGTCGCCTCCCTCCAAGGCAACCGGGGGAGAAACCGTAGCACATCCGCCACCTTCTCCTCTCTCTCCCCTCTACCCTCGTCACCCCCGGAGGTGGCCGCCGGGAAATCCCGCGCAACCGGTGAAGGGGATGGCGGGACCCTATTGCTTCGCGGTCGTGGCGTGGCTAGAAACGGCAGCGCTCGGCATCGATTAGATAGTCGGTGTGACCTCCTCCTACAGGTGCTTCTCTTGTCGGCGCATAGCGTCGCTCTAGTAGCTTCACGGGGATGGCGGCTGATAAGTCCAAAACGTATCTATAATTTTTGATTGTTTCATGCTACTTTTATAAAATTGCTACATATTTTACTATCATTTTATAGAATTTTATTGGACTAACCTATAAACCATGTACCAAGTGTCAGTTCCTGTTTATGTCTTTGCATTGCAGAAAAGGGCAAAAAAACAAAACGATCGTCTTCCTTCTTCCTTCACTCGGAAAAAGGATGAGGCAGCTAGCTATCGGTCGCGCCCTTCTATCACGACCAATGTTTTAGGCGAACCTCTTGTTTCCTTTTCCGCGTGGCTTATGGCATTGGACGGATTACCGAAAATAATAAACTAGACTTACTTTTAGGCGAAATCATCCAAGGAGCCAGAAGGGCAGCCGGAGGGTGGCCACCGTGTGGCCATGTGGGCTGCGGTCGGGGGTCCACCTCCACCCGCACCTGGAGGCTGCGTGGGCCTCCTGGGCACGGCCTTACGCCCCCCCCCCTTCGGCCCATATTTTTGCTCCCGAAGAGAAAACCCTAACCCCCGGAGGATTTTTACAAAAACGAAACAGAGTCGTCATCAACCCCAAAACCCTAGTTCGGGGATCAGAAGTTCCAGCCGGGACGGGGATCCACCTACAGATCCATCTTCATCGACCTTACTGCTCCTAACGGCAACAGGGAGTAGTCCCACTTCGGGGATGAGGGCTTGTACGGTTGTACCTATAGCTATGTGGTTATCTCTCTTCCATGACGTGATCTTGATTGTGATCATGAGCTTTGTTAATATAATTGAATCATATGATGTTCCCGTCTATTTTCTTTATGTAATAGATATGATGTTGCTCCCTTGATGATATCTAGTATAATTTCCGGAGCCCGTGACAATGGGAACTTTATGGATAATAGATTGGAGGGGTATTTATCATGACTTTGTTCTTCTTTGTTAGATTGAATAATGGAATCATGAGGTTTATTGATGCTTGTGTTTATTACAATTTTCTTATAGTATGATGGTGACAGTATGAGTACCATTCTGATATATTGGAAAGATATTATTCAAGAGATGTTTGTGGTGTTTGTTAGTACGATCTTTGAACGTCATAGTGAAAGGGTGGGGCTGTCCATAGAGAGGAATACGAACTTAAGGTGTGCTTTTGTTGCCCTACACAAGTCTCGTCCTGTTTTGATCCATAGTAGAGTGAAGTTGGAATAAAAATTACCATGCATGCTTTCGGAGGGGTTTGTCATGTGTTTAATTATGTCAATGATGTTGAGAGTAGTCACTAGTGAAATAAAGATCCTATGCCTTGTTTTCAAGCATTGAAACACCGTTTTTAGTCACTTTTGTTACTTGTTACCTTTCTATAATTTTCATTACATATTGTAAAAACCTTGTTTTACCATCCATATTACCCGTATTTGATCATCTCTTCGCCGAACTAGTGCACCTATACGACTACCAAGTGTATTGTGCGTGTTGGGGACACAAGAGACTTCTTGTATCTTATTGCAAGATTGCTCGAGAGGGATACATTCAAACTACGCATCTCGTGGTTCGATAAACCTTTGGTCGTTCCTTAAGGGAAATTTGATTATGTCCTACAAACCTCTGCGCTTGGAGGCCCAACAAAGTCTACAACAATAGAATCGTTTAGTAGACATCAGTGGGCTTGGACGGGGGGATTAGGACGACTTGAGGTGCAAGGATCCCGGAGAAGCAACTCTGGATACGGCGGTAATGGCGTCCCCTTCGACCGGGATGACTGTTCTAGAGGTGGCCATGGGGCAAAACTCTCACACCTCCTACTATGTCGTGAAGCTAATTTATGCGGCGACGGCTGAAGCTGGCAATTGGACTGTAGCATCCCGCTGCAACCTGAATTAGGCCGATCACGTCAAGGATGTGAAAATCATTTTGCTGACACCTCCCACTCTTACGTAGACAACATGAATGGAGAAAATTAAAAGGCCATGGGGACAAACTCTCACACATCGAAGGCATTTCGCATGTGATGCTCTTATGTTTTTGTTCTCCTTTCGCGTTCCACATTTGAATGCTTTATATAGCAGAGAGTGTGAACGCACAAGAAGTGGGTAGTGTATTGTATCTGTCAAACAAGTAGTGTTGTATTGATGATAGTTGTACATAGGCAATGATGTATTAGCCGCTGCAGCCCTACTTATAGATGAGATGAGTTAGTGCACATATCAACAAGATTAATAGATAACTTGGACGGCCTGTATTGATTACTTGGATTCTATCATAGAAGTTGGTAGTATCGTATTAGTTATTGCAACAACTAAACAACCGAACACAGCCATGCAATCGCGAAGTGCTTGCTCCATCTATTTTGGTTTGTAAGGCTAAGCTCTAAACAAAAATAAATTAAAGAGGACCTAACTAATTAATGATGGGTCTTATAAGTATTGAACCTACAACTTGAAATTTGGATTTTTTTAGATGAAACTAATTAACAAAACTAAAACGACGGGAGTACACTACAGCCTTATTGTGGTGGCTTTTCTAGCACCATTTTTGTATAGTTGGTGCAATTAATGTTAAGCTGTGTTGTGCAAATACTGGAAACAGACACTTAATGTGGTTCCTTATGTTTTAGAAGAAGAAATATGTCTTCTTACTTCTATCTGTAAGTACTAGATGCATTCAATTAACTGAGATTTCAAATTTACAGGAAAAAAAAGTTGATCTAGAGAGTATCCTCTGTAAAAGTTCCATCATACTTACCTGGCGCAGACTTCCAGGCGGATTTATTCACGGCCAAATAGGTGATTTTGATTCATCGTGTACAAATGGCTGCAGGTGAGGCTGCCCACGTTTCCCTAGCATAAAACCAGCTTGGCGTAGCCTAACAATACTTAAGTTTTTCTTAATATATGTTTCTATTTCTTCATTCACTTATTTCCGTTTTGCCTTTTCCTTATCATATTCACATCTGTGTACCTTTATCATGGTTTTTTAATTTTATTTTATCACTAGGTTTGGTGTGTTTCCTAAAAAAGGTCATTTACAGACTTGATTCATCTATTTTCCACGTGTTGCATCGATTGTTCGCGACTATATATTTTCTAACACTGTATTTTAGAGACCTTTTGAAAATAAATTTTTTGTTCATCGACATTTTTCCTATTGCTTCTGTTGCTTATTATAAATACAAAGATTACCCTTGTACAGTTTTCATATTTGTCTGAGCAAGGTGGACACTGTTTTCTAAACACATTAATTCTTTTGAAAAACAATTGTCGCAAAAAATAGTTTGTCTTATGCCAAAGACATTATTATCAGAAGATGGTTGGTGAGAAATTTTGTGATTTTGTAAGAATAATAGTCACTAGTTTTTTGAACATTTTATTTGTTATGCATGAAGAGATCTCACAAACAATATGAGCATTTTACAAATTATACTACGCATTTGAGGTCCTTTCCCAAACGGAGGGAGTAGCTTTTAGCAAGAATTGTTTGGAAAAGCACAAGCAGTTTGAGGTCCTTTCCCGTGTGTGGATGTATCCATCTTCCAGAGCTTTACCTCCCATACCTTAAAATCCATTTCAGCACAAGCAGTTTTGGTTAATTTCTAGCCTCCTTTCTTCGCTTGGATTTAATTTCTAGTCCCATAATCAAGAATATAGCTTTAACAATTCCGCATATCTTAATGAGCATACACAAGTTGTTACGTATAGAGTTTAGGGTTGAAACGAGAGTATGTTCCGTTATTCTTCTCTTAAGCACAGAACAAGTTGCAGTATATTATGCCAGGCACGCTACCCTGCTAGCTGACTCACAGATATTCAATCACGCAAGTGCATTTGGACACAGTAATTGTTATCAGGTCAGTAAAAGCACAACTGAATCGAAGGGAAATCACCATACTCTGATTTGCTCTAACTGTGCGTGATCGATCGACTAGGGAAGATGTTAATAGTAATACGAGAAATCAATTAACCACTTGCGGTTATGTCTTACCTAGCAATCAATTAACCAGCTCTCCTCTCCTCTCTCTCGTCCGCCCCCGTGTGGCGGCGGGAGAGGAAACCCTAAACCTAGCCCCTCGGCCGTCCCTCTCCGCTCCCTCCCCTCGCCGTCGCCATTGATCTCGGCCGGGCACAGCCTGGCTGGCCGGCGGCGGCGAGGATCGTTTGTCCTCCCGAGTCGAGGGGGCCGGCGCGGGCCGGTGTCCTTGGTGGAGGCGTGGCGCTACCGGGTGCCTGGCGTCCTCTCGGCAGCGCGTGGGGCGGCCGTCGCTAGGGCGTGGACGGACGGCAGGGGAGGCGCCTCTGTCTTTGACGGCGGCGGGCGGCGACCCGGGACCTCCATGATGGGGCTGGGAGGTGGGGTTGGATCCTGCCGGCGTCGGCACCCTGGATGCGGCGGCTGGCTTCGCTGGCCTGCAGATTTCAGGCGATGGTGGCGCGGATCAGATCTCCGCGAGGAGTGAGGAGCAGTGAGGGTTCCGATCTTGGCGTCCTCCTGCCTCTCTGGTTCCTTTGCGGCGGATCTTGGAGGAAAGAGTGTCGGCCGGCGAGAGCTGGGCTCCGATGGCTGAGCCGACGACGGCGGCGCCCGCGGGCGTTGTTACCTTGTTGAAGGAGTCGTTGCTGCGACGCTCTAGCCTCCCTCCCTGATGCTCCAGAGGAAACTCCAGATCTGGGTGTCCCGATCGCACGATGGCGGCACTTCCGGTGTCGTTCTCCTTTGGGGGCATCGTGTTGAGCACATCCTGGCCGGAGAGGTTTGATGGTGGAGCGGCGTGCCATTTTTCCGCGTCGACAATGGTGACTCGGCAGCATGGTGCAGTGGGGTCTCGGCGTGGATGCGTGGCGAATGAACGAGGGCAGGGCGGTGGTGCTGTTTGGCGTCATGGCGACGTCGCCGGCTGGCCTTGCAAGGTCATGGCGTTGATCTTTGCCTGAAGATGGGTTAGAGGAAGATGGCGGAAGCGACTTTGAAAGGACATTTTGTGATCTCTTAGTTTTGTGTGTTAGTTAACAACACTTTGGATGTTTTAATCTGGTGCTAAGTGATGCAGGTTTTATTGTATACAACATATGCACCAACACCAAAAAGAGAAAAGAGTTTCTGGAGCATTTCAGGCCGGAGTTTCCGGCCTCCAAGGCCGGAGTTTCCGGTCCTTGGTCTTGTCCTCGAAGAAACAGCAAGCTGCTGATTTGCTGCTCAGCCCCTGGTGTGGGGCGGAGTTTCCGGCCCTCAGGACCGGAGTTTCCGCCCCTGGCCGAACATTCCGGCCCCAGGGCACCGGAGTCTTTGCCCAAGCCTCTGCTGCGAAGTTGCTGCTCAGCCCCTGGTGTGGGGCGGAGTTTCCGGCCCCCTAGGCCGGAGTTTCCGCCCCTGGCCAAACATTCCGGCCCCAGTGCACCGGAGTTTTGGCCCGAGTCTCAGCTGTGAAGAAGTTGCTCAGCTCCTGGTGTGGGGCGGAGTTTCCGGCCCTGTAGGCCGGAGTTTCCGCCCCAGGCCGGAGTTTCCGGTCACTAGGACCGGAGTCTCCGGTGTGATTCTTTCTGCAACGGCTACTTTTCTGGGAGGGGTATATATACCCCTCCATCTACCTCCAGCCAGCTAGCTCGCCCAGAATACAAGATCCCCATTGTTGCAAGCTCAAGAATCACTAGATCTCCCAATCCCTCCACCCAAACTTGTTGATCTTTGGAGGATTGAAGGAGAAGGCCCCGATCTACATCTTCACCGAGCCGTTTGTCATTTCCCCCTCATTCACTTGAGGGACCATTTGCTAGGGTTTCCACTAGGAAAACCTAGCCCCCTATTGTACTCACTTGATTGTCTTTGTGACAGATTGTAGCTGTTTGGGAGCCCCCAATCCTTTGTGGGTTGTGCCCCAAATCGTTGTTGTAAAGGCTCCGGACTCCGCCTCGAAGGTTTCCGATAGTTGAAGTGAACCAAACCTTTGTGGTGCGGTTCACCGGAGAAGAGGGTGAGGCCTTTGTGGCCGTTGAACCATTGTGTTGGTTCACACCTCTCCAACGAGACGTACTCCCCTAAAAAGGAGGAACTCGGGATTACATCCGTGTCTCCGCGTGCTTTGACTTCGGTTACCTCTATCCTTGTTTACCGCCTTATTATATCGTGCTTAGTTGCTAGCTTGTCATATAGGTAAATTCACCGTAGTTGCATATCTAGAGAATTTACCTTTTGTGTCAAGCCTAAATTGAAAAAGACTAAAATTGGAGTAGCACCTATTCACCCCCCCCCTCTAGGTGTCATACCGATCCTTTCAATTGGTATCAGAGCAAGGCTCTCTTGTTTTGGGTTTAACCGCCTAAGAGAAGTATGACACAAAGTGAGGATGAGGCCGATCTTGCCAAGGCCAAGAGACCATGGCATCCATGGCCGATATCAAATCGTTGGAAACAACATTGACATCGTCCATGAATGACATGAATGTCAAATTTGATGAGTTGCGTGACATGCTCATGAAACTCACAAATGCCAAGGTTTCGGAAACCATCCCACTAGAGGGTATCTCTAACTCCGATGAAGGTGATTCCGAGGAGGGTAAAAAGAAAAATGAGAAGGGGTGGAAACCACCTCCGGATCTAAACCATCTCCTCCTCCTCCTACCAAGCATGAAGATGGGAAGGAAGAGTACCATAACGTTCCGGGATGGTACCCTATCGACCCACCTATCACCACCCGCATAAACCCCATTGGTCCTCCACCTAAGCTTAATGCATTAGCCTTTGCTAGTTGGCAACGCTCAATGAAATCTCATATTAACAGTGCCTCTATCGAGCTTTGGAGGATCATTGAAGAGGGTACAAGGTTGCGGATCCAAGCAATGTGACAAGAAGAGAATTTGCCGAAAAGCAACTCAATGCCTCCGCACTCCATATGATTGAACTTTCAGTGGGTGAAAGTGACAAGCATTATGTTCTCAATGCCACCACCGCCAAAGAAGCTTGGAATTGTCTTGAGGTTGCATTTCTTGGGAATGAAAGCATGAAGAGAAACCGATATGAGTCTTTGAGCAATGATGCCGAAGGCTTCTACATGTTTGACAATGAGACTCATGAAGACATGTATGGAAGACTCAAGACTCTTGCAAAGGCCTTCTTTGATGTGGGGGCAACCTATGTGGATGATGCTTATGTCAAGAGGAAGTATGTGAATGCTCTCTTGCCTTCCGAGCCCATCGAGGTGAAGGCCATTCAAGGAAGACACAACTACAACGAAATGACATCCAATGAAGTTATGCAAGAAGTGCAAGCCTCCAAGGTTGCCACCAAGAATGCCGAAGATAGCCGTGCTAGGGCCATGGGGATGAAACAAGGCCCCTCACTTGCTTTGAAGGCCAAGGTGGTATGTCTTGATGAGGTTGAAGCGTGCCCAAGCAACATTGCTCCAAATGATCTTGAACCGGCTCTAAATGGTCATATAGCTCTTGCCACAAGAGAGTTTTGGCAAGACCCGGCAAAAGCTAAAGCCAAGGTTGATAAAGAGAACAACTCAAGTGGGAAGAAAGAGCTAGCCTCAAAGTGGAAGACGTGCTACAATTGTCATGACAAGAACCACTACATAAGAGAGTGTCCTTATGAGAACCGAGAGCAAAATGGTGGGAAGCTCATCCCCAAGGACCATTCAAAGTTGATCCAAAAGAAGCCCGCAAGACCAAGGAAGCCTTTCTTCAAGAAGGCACCAAGAATTGTGTTGGTGGCACAAGAAGAATATGCCACAAGTGATTCCGAAGATGAAGATGCACCTACTAAAGAGGTAGCCGCATTGGCTATTGTATCAACTTCATCATCTTCTCTCTTTGAATCCCCCAATGAGAACTTCTCCACCAACAACGCTCGTTGCCTCATGGCTAATGTCACCGAGGTATCATCTCCTTCTCCCAAGACTATGCATGAAATGAGTGATCAATCTAGTCTTGTGATTAAGAAAGAACTTGTTGCTTTCGATACTTTCATGACTAACTTGCAAGGTGAAGCTAAGGAACATGTTGAGTCTCTCATGAGACAACTATGTGCGGCCGAAGAACTTCTTCAAGAAAAGAGTAAGATTGAGAGAGAGGATTCTCTCACCATTGCCTCTTTGAATGCTTCCGTAGCATCCTTGAATGCCTCTCTTGATGAAGAGAGTGAAGAAAGATGTTCTCTTGAGGAAAGACTTGAGTCTCTTGATGCTAAAAATGATGATATCATTAATAAAATCATTAAGGATAGAGATCATGTTGTTGCTAAATATAAAGTGCTTAAAAAGGAGAAAGTTGAACTTGGGGTTGCTAATGCTAGACTTCTTGAGGATATGGAGAAGCTTGACAAGGCTCACAAGGCCTTGGAAACAACTCACTCCCTTTTAGTCAAGTCTCATGAGCAACTTCAAACTCAACTTTCTAAATCTAGCTCAACTAGCATATCTATTCTTCCTCGTGTTCATGAAAATGTTATTGAAGAAAATGTTAGTGCCAAGACCTCTATTCCCAAAGGTAAAGATAAGGGTATTGCTTACTTATTTGAGCAAAAACCACACAAAGGGAAGGAGGGTCTTGGTTATGTAGCCGAGCCCAAGAAGAAAGTGGGCAACAACAAGAAGATCAAGACCAAGCCCGCACAAGCCGAGACTTCCATTGCGGGTGGTAGTGCCACAAGGGGCAAGACCACTCGTAGTGACTTTGCGGGGCATAACAACCCCAACTATATTCTTTATGTTGATTATTATGGGGATGTTTATGCTCAATATGTTGGTCCATATGATGGTTACATTGATTACTCTATTTGGGTTCCTAAGACCCTTGTTGCTAACCAAAGAGGACCCATTGAGAAATGGGTACCTAAATCCAAGCAATGATTTCTTGTAGGACTATGCTTCCGGTGGATCGAAATGGGTGGTTGATAGTGGATGCACTAGTCATATGACCGGAAGCAAGGAGATTATGACGGAGTTGAGACCAAATCTAATATACAATAACCGTCTCTTATGGTGATAATTCAAAGCTGAGGTAAAGAGTCTCGGCAAGGTGGTAGTTGCAAGGGATATCACCCTTGTAAATGTCATGCTTGTTGAGTCTCTAGGTTACAATCTTATGTCCGTTCGTGCTCTTAATAAGATGAACTTTGATGTCCATTTTACTATTGATATGGTGGTACTCTTGAGGAGCAAGACTCTAAAGGTCATGTTCGTTGGGTATGTTGAAAATGAGTTGTTTGTGGTAGACTTTTCGGGGTCTACCAACACTCAAGCAATATGCCTATTCGGAAAGGCCGACGTGGGGTGGTTGTGGCATCGCCGCTTGTCCCATGTCAACATGAGAACTTTGCAAAGTCTTCACAAGGGTGGCCACATTCTTGGACTAAAAGAATGTTTCTTTTTCTAGAGATCGTCTTTGTAGGGCTTGTGTTGAAGGAAAGATGCATGATTCTCCCCATCCGGGCAAGACCATTATTTCATCAACGAGGATTTTGGAACTTCTTCATGTTGATCTCTTTGGTGCCGTGCCTCAACCTAGTCTTGGTGGGAAGAAATATTGTTTGGTGATTGTTGATGACTATTCAAGATTTACTTGGGTTTATTTCTTCAAGACGAAGGATGAAACCCAACAAACCATCATCGACTTTTCCAATATTGTTCAACGCCAATACAATGTCCCTATTTTGGTCATTAGGAGTGATAATGGCTCCGAGTTCAAGAACTACACCTTAAATGAGTTTCTTAGTGAAGAGGGGATTCGTCATCAATATTCCGCTGCATATACCCCTCAACAAAATGGTGTAGCCGAAAGGAAGAACCGGACTCTCATGGATATGGCAAGGTCTATGTTGGCGGAGTTTAAGTCTCCGCTATTCTTATGGGCCGAGGCTATCTCCACGGCGTGTCACTCATCTAACCGGTTATTCTTTCGTGTTGGCAAGAAGTTTACATCTTATGAGATGCTCACCGGCAACAAGCCCAATGTCTCCTACTACCGAGTTTTTGGTTGTAAGTGTTTCTATAAGAACAAAAGTGTTCGTTTGTCTAAATTTGAATCTAAAGCTTTAGAGGGTGTTTTTGTTGGTTACGGTGCCGAATCTCACACCTATAGAGTCTATGACAAGACCGTTGGGAAAGTCATAGAATCTTGTGATGTGAGGTTCGATGAGAATGACGGCTCCCAAGTGGCGCAATTTCATGTTTGTGATGTAGATAATGAGGAACCTCAAGAAGCAATAAGAAGAATGGGGGTTGGTTTCCATCGCCCCATTGAAATCCATCATGAGCCTCCTCAAGCAAGTCCTAGCTCCACTCATGTGGAGATCCATCATCACAAGTTGAAGTTGCACCTTCTATGGAAGCAAATGATGCACCTACCAAGAACAAGTTCAAGGCCCTCCTCAAGTTGACCAAGAGGCTATTCAAGAACCAAGTTCTCCTATTGTCAACACTAGCCAAGGTCAAGACCAAGATCAACCCTCTCCTTCCTTTGTTGAAGATGAGCTTCAAGATGATCAAGGTCAACACCGGTCAAGACGGGGACTCAAATGATCAAGATGATCAAGCGAAATTCCTCGCATCAATGAGGATATCGAAACCCGTCGTATAGCAAGAGTCAAAAAGGATTGGAGAAGAAAGAGTCTTCATCTAGAAATATCATTGTTAATGTCAAGAACAAGGTCACCACAAGAAAACAATTGGCAAATTTCAATGAACATCAAGCTCACATCTCTATGGTGGAACCAAAGAAAGTCTTTGAAGCTCTTGAAGATCCGGATTGGTTGGAAGCCATGCATGAAGAACTCAATAACTTCAAGCGCAACAAAGTGTGGAATCTAGTGGAGAAGCCAAAAGATTGCCTCAATGTTATAGGCACCAAGTGGATATTCAAGAATAAGCAAGATGAGCATGGAATGGTTGTGAGGAACAAGGCAAGATTGGTAGCACAAGGGTTCTCTCAAGTTGAAGGCATTGATTTTGGAGAGACCTATGCTCCCGTGGCTCGCCTTGAGTCCATCCGTATCCTTCTTGCATATGCATCACATCATAATTTCAAGTTGCAACAAATGGATGTGAAAAGTGCCTTTCTTAATGGTCCTTTAAAGGAGTTGGTATATGTTAAGCAACCTCCGGGATTTGAGGATCCACACTTCCCTAACCATGTCTACAAACTTGATAAGGCGCTCTATGGTCTCAAACAAGCACCTCGTGCTTGGTATGAGCACCTAAGAGAGCTATTGTAGACCGTGGCTTTGAAGTGGGGCAAATCGATCCCACTCTTTTTACCAAGAGGGTTAAAGGGGAGCTTTTCATATGCCAACTTTATGTTGATGATATCATATTTGGCTCTTCTAACAAAGCTTTTAATGATGAATTTTCAAAGCTTATGACCGATAGGTTCGAGATGTCCATGATGGGAGAGTTGAAGTACTTCCTTGGTTTTGAGATCAAGCAATTGAGTGGAGGGACCTTCATCTCTCAAGCCAAATATATCCAAGACATGCTCAAGAGGTTCAAGATGCAAAATGCTAAAGAGAAGAAGTTTCCTATGGACACCAAGTGTCATCTTGAACTTAATCCAAAGGGTAAAGATAAGGATGTTGATCAAAAGCTCTATCGTTCTATGATTGGTTCTTTGCTTTATCTTTGTGCATCTAGACCCGATATTGTGTTGAGTGTAGGAGTGTGTGCAAGGTACCAAGCGGCTCCCAAAGAAAGCCACCAAACGGCGGTTCTTCGAATCTTTCGATATTTGGTTCATACCCCAAGGTTTGGTTTGTGGTATCCTAAAGGCTCAACTTTCTCTCTTGCCGGTTACACGGATTCGGATTGGGCCGGTTGCAAGGATGATAGGAAATCAACTTCCGGGGCTTGCCAATTCCTTGGTAGGTCCTTGGTGAGTTGGTCTTCTAAGAAGCAAAATTGCATATCTCTCTCCACCACCGAAGCCGAGTATGTGGCGGCCGCTAGTTGTTGCACTCAATTGTTGTGGATGAGGCAAACTTTAAAGGAATACGGTGTCCATTGTGACAAAGTGCCTCTTTTATGTGACAATGAAAGTGCTATCAAGATTGGCCACAACCCGGTGGAGCACTCAAGAACGAAGCATATTGAGATTCGCTATCACTTCATCCGTGATCACATCATCCGGGGTGATATTGAGCTTGGTTATATTCCCACGAAGATCCAACTTGCCGATATGTTCACGAAGCCACTTGATGAAGCAAGGTTCACTTATTTGAGGCATGAGCTAAATATCATCGATTCGGGGAGCGTCGCTTGATATCTTGCATACACACCTATCTTAGCTATTTGTTTGGTTTAGGTGTAGGCATGGACATAGGGGGAGTGCGGTCCTAATCCATTGGACTATCCCTCCCCCCATTATGCCGATAGAAAGAACTCATTTTGTCTCTATATTGTTCATTTTATGAATTGTGAGCTTAAATGACGAGTAGTGGCGGTGAACCCAAGATATATCTTCGCGGTGTCACACCACATACACTCATACATGGTGGCTTAGGCCACCGCCATCTTCTTTGTGAAGATTTGATCTTGTTGGAGCTTTATGGCCTTTTTGCCTATCCGTTGGTTTTATGGAAAACACACTCAAATGATGCTTCTTAATGTTTTCTTTGTGCCTCTTACCAAGTTTGAGTGTGAAGTACCATTTCCAGTGACTTTGTGTCCCATCCCAGGCCTCTCCCTTCTGAAAACTTGCTCCTCTTGCATCTTGCATGTTCTACAACAAAATCTGGCATTTTTGAGTTGGTGGGGCCGGAAACTCCGGTCCTTTGGGCCGGAATATCCGGTCTGACTGAAGTTTCCGCCCTAAACCCGGAAACTCTGGCTTAGGCCGGAGACTCCGGTGTTTAGGCCGGAAACTCCGGTCTGGGCAGTTTCGCAGGGGTCCAAAAGGGGATCGGGGTGGGAGTTGACTTCACAACTCCCACACACCCCCGACCCCCAACCTCTCCCCTGCAGCCGCCGCCGCCTCGAAGTGCTTCTCCGGCTGCTCCCCGCCGCCGGAATCCGCCGTGCCTCCGGCCTACTCCTCCTCACCAACGCGGGAGACCTTCCTCTCCTTCGTTTGGGCTGCACCATGGACAAAAAGGGTACCTCCTCTCTCTCCTTAGGTTTTTCACATCGATCTAAGTTTGGAGAGTAGTTCCCTAGTTTTTCTGGTGTAGAATCTTCTAGATGGCAAGGTGTATCCTAGATTTAACCCTGGAACTCTCAGCACAAAGTTTCTTGAACTAAATCGAGGTTCCCCATCTCAGGGCCGGAGACTCCGGTCTTCCAGGCCGGAAACTCCGGTCAGGGCCGGAATCTCCGCCCCCTGAGGCCGGAAACTCCGGTGTAGATCAGACACTTTGTGCCCAGAATGCTTTGGTTACTTCTTCTTTTGGTTCCTGGACATGCAAGCTTATCCCCATGCTTTTATCCTATTCTGTTATTTCACAGGTGGGCAGAGGACAAAGGCTTCCATGAAACATCCTGAAAAATCACCAAGAAAAGTCATCCGTGCTCAAACAAGGGACAAGCTTCTTTTTGACAGCAGTGCTGGCCGTCTGAGACAGCAAGGTACCATAGATGAAGAAGCCACAAGACATGCTGCCCTAGGTGGTTTTGATAATGAAGAAGAGGCCGAGAGAGCTCATTTTGACTCCTTGACCACTGTTTTGGGTATGGGGAAGCTCGAGTTTCGTCGGATGAGATCTCAGCAGTTCTATGACTTGCCATCCAACACCGAGACTATTCAGATGGCAATCCTATTATCATTGACAACCAACAAATCATGATCAAGGAGTTGCGCAAGCTCAACAATGGTAGTATCACTCCTCCTCCGGAAGAAGATGAAGATGGCAATCCTATTATCTCCTCCTCGTCGGCCGAGACTATTCCTCTTGAGAAATGGAACGAAGACGTCTTTCCTTGGTCGGATTATGCGGATGTGACTTCATTGCCCTCCTCTTCTCGCAACACCGGCAAGGCTCCCATGAACCTTTCCGATGAGGACTACAATCAAGAAAGGGAAGGTGATGATGACATGGAAGAAAGCTCCGGATGATCTCCATGGGTATCGTGTAGTTATGCTCTTTTCCCTTTTTGGCGTCTCGATGCCAAAGGGGGAGAAGTAGTTCTATTAGGTTCTCTCCGGGATTTGCATGGGTTGGACACAAGCATGTGCTTCTATCATTTTATTGCGCTTGTGTCCATTTTATGTTATTTGGAACTTATTTGCATCTTGTGTTGTGAACTATGTGAGTGTAAGACATTTGGATTTCTATTATGTATGGTTGAACCTATATTGTTGTGCTATGGTTATATAGATGTTTATCTACATTTATATGCACAAGGTATGGTTTTTATCTCTAGGCTCAACCTACTTTGTGATATGTCTTGTTTGTGCTTTGTATCATTTACATATCATGTCACCTTATTGTGGAACTTGTTTCTCTATATGTGTGCATTTGCATTCCAAAGCAAATAAGTTATATGCACACATCTAGGGGGAGCTTTTCCTTTTTGTTAAACATGATAATATGGTGAACTATATTGCAAATCCGTGTGTTGTCATCTAACACCAAAAAGGGGGAGATTGAAAGAACATTTTGTGATCTCTTAGTTTTGTGTGTTAGTTAACAACACTTTGGATGTTTTAATCTGGTGCTAAGTGATGCAGGTTTTATTGTATACAACATATGCACCAACACCAAAAAGAGAAAAGAGTTTCTGGAGCATTTCAGGCCGGAGTTTCCGGCCTCCAAGGCCGGAGTTTCCGGTCCTTGGTCTTGTCCTCGAAGAAACAGCAAGCTGCTGATTTGCTGCTCAGCCCCTGGTGTGGGGCGGAGTTTCCGGCCCTCAGGACCGGAGTTTCCGCCCCTGGCCGAACATTCCGGCCCAGGGCACCGGAGTCTTTGCCCAAGCCTCTGCTGCGAAGTTGCTGCTCAGCCCTGGTGTGGGGCGGAGTTTCCGGCCCCCTAGGCCGGAGTTTCCGCCCCTGGCCAAACATTCCGGCCCCAGTGCACCGGAATTTTGGCCCGAGTCTCAGCTGTGAAGAAGTTGCTCAGCTCCTGGTGTGGGGCGGAGTTTGCGGCCCTTGTAGGCCGGAGTTTCCGCCCCAGGCCGGAGTTTCCGGTCACTAGGACCGGAGTCTCCGGTGTGATTCTTTCTGCAACGGCTATTTTTCTGGGAGGGGTATATATACCCCTCCATCTACCTCCAGCCAGCTAGCTCGCCCAGAATACAAGATCCCCATTGTTGCAAGCTCAAGAATCACTACATCTCCCAATCACTCCACCCAAACTTGTTGATCTTTGGAGGATTGAAGGAGAAGACCCCGATCTACATCTTCACCGAGCCGTTTGTCATTTCCCCCTCATTCACTTGAGGGACCATTTGCTAGGGTTTCCACTAGGAAAACCTAGCCCCCTATTGTACTCACTTGATTGTCTTTGTGACAGATTGTAGCTGTTTGGGAGCCCCCAATCCTTTGTGGGTTGTGCCCCAAATCGTTGTTGTAAAGGCTCCGGACTCCGCCTTGAAGGTTTTCGATAGTTGAAGTGAACCAAACCTTTGTGGTGCGGTTCACCGGAGAAGAGGGTGAGGCCTTTGTGGCCGTTGAACCATTGTGTTGGTTCACACCTCTCCAACGAGACGTACTCCCCTAAAAAGGAGGAACTCGGGATTACATCCGTGTCTCCGCGTGCTTTGACTTCGGTTACCTCTATCCTTGTTTACCGCCTTATTATATCGTGCTTAGTTACTAGCTTGTCATATAGGTAAATTCACCGTAGTTGCATATCTAGAGAATTTACCTTTTGTGTCAAGCCTAGATTGAAAAGACTAAAATTGGAGTAGCACCTATTCACCCCCCCCCCTCTAGGTGTCATACCGATCCTTTCAGACTTCTGTAGCGCGCGCATGCGCATGCGGTGCGCGTTGAGGGTCTGCTGGACAAGTACTCCGGTTGTAGATGATGCGCGTAGGTGGGAGGTCAAGGCATGCGGCTTTGATCATGTCCACCTCCATCATAGTTGTAGCGACTTTTTGTTGCCGAGCGGTGGACTTCGGTTTGATCGGTGTTGTAACTTGTAAGCTTTGTTGAATAATTGTGGATGGCTGTATGCATCATTTTGATGCAGAGGCCGGGGATCCGCACCCCCTTATCTAAAAAAAAAGTAATACGAGAAATAAATTAACCAACCTGGGTGGCCCGCGCAAGGACGGTGTCATCGACGCCGGCGCTCCGGAAGCAGGTGGGTGATGCCGCCGTGCAGCACGTCTAGACATAAACACACTCGAAAGCAATTAGCATTTTGGTTATAGATTGTCTTATGGCTGGGTTAAGCGGCCGTTGCGAAAAGAAACCTGGCAGCATGTGGGCGTGACGACGAGGCGGCCGGTGAGACCTCTCCGCCGTCTTGGATCTCGACGAGGACGAGTTCGTTGCGTTGCCCATACAGATTTTGTCTCGATCGAGATTACTGCGACCGGCAAGATCAGCAATGGAATGGGAGGAACTTGATAGAGACGTAGAGAACAGCTGAGGGCAGAGAAAAACCCAGACAAGAGAACAGGCAGAAGATCTGATCCGCACTGCTCCTCACTCTTCACAGAAGATCTGATCCAGGGCAGAGAAAAACCCAGACAAGAGAACAGGCAGCCCATACAGATTTTGTCTCGATCGAGATTACTTCTTCCTCACATCAAGTTTTTTCTATAGTGTTCATGAAATCCACGTGAGCAGGCAGAGAACAGACACCGATGACATCAGGCAGTCAAATCACATGTCTTCAGAAGCTCACATCTTGCCTTTATGCATCAACTACAAATTTTAGCCTGAGTCGTCGAGACAAGTACTCAGACAGCTGGTTATGATCTGTGCGCTGGATATCCGACATCTGTTTTCCTCAAGAAAAACCCAGTCTGCAATGAAGTGACTATCGGGAAATCGTTTTCGTGATGCCTCTCATCCTTATGCGGTCTTCGACACCATCTCTCGTTCTCTCTTATTGGGATCATTATCCTCTCTCCGTTTGTGTTTCTCTTTTGTGCTCCTTTTCCCATTGCGCTTTATATAACAAAAAATGGAAACAAAGGGACAGGAAGAAGTGAATGAAAGTTTTAGTTGTGGGAGAACTTGCCTGTGCCAAGATGGTTAGTTGGGTGGTTATACCCTCAGCCCACCAGAGTTCAAACCCCAGATTTAACGCTGGTGTTTCTCATTTAAGGCGGAATATTCTTCAGTGGGAGACGACGTTCCCGTCGACAGCGAGGCGTCCGTGGTGACTTCGTCAATCTCAAGACTCGATCCGCCGACTCCGTCTCTCGGAGGTGCTAATAGGGGTAGGGTGTGCGTGCGTGCGTTCATAGGGGTGAGTGTGTGCGCGTGTATATGAGCGTCTGCGTTGTACTGTGTTTCGCAAAAAAAAAAGTTTTAGTTGTTGCATTGTATTGAGGGTAGTCAAAACGTACTTGCTGACGACCTGACGTGTCATGTTATTGCTTAGATATGAATTACTGCATCTAACAAGAAAAATAATTAAAAATATGCAGTATTGTACTCCCTTGCATGTTGCATGTATAGTGTTAGTAGCCTGTAAAAATTATGGGCTAGTCAAGCTAAAAATAAACGTCCCCCCCCCCCCCCAAAAAAGCTAAAAATAAGTAGACAAACACCTAAAAATTATAAAATGTGCTTTAGAATATATCTACCCATCTAAATGGGTTATTCTTGCATTAGTTTTAGTTAATGATGTTACTACCACCATTCCGATTTATTAGGGCATGTACAATCGTAGAGAATGCGAGTCTTCTCTTATTCTTACAGATCATTAGAAAAGACAATGAATATAAATTCTACAATACAGTATCTCTTATTGTCATCATAACTGTATTTAGTGTAAAATTATGTTAATAAGCAAAGACATATGGAACAATGGAGAAAATAGCCCTCTCTTAATTTTAAGAAATAATCCCTTATTTAAGAAAAGACAACCTGCAGTTTCTTTGTTATCTCCCTAATCCAACTAAGTAAAAAAATCAACGTGGCTACTCTAAGAAGAGAAGTCTGACGTCACCCTATTGTACATGCCCTTAAGCGCCTAGTAAAAGCAAGATAATTCCATCAATTGTGCACAGTTTACAATTAGTGCCCAATTAATTAGCCAGCATGGATTGGGTAACTAAATACTCCCTCCGTATCAAAATATAAGACTCTCTAACTAGCTAGTACACACATGAACCTTGCACTAAAACATGTCTTGATACATGTGTGTACAATCTAGCTGGAGAGTCTTATATTTTGATACGGAGGGAGTACATGCTATTACTCCCTCGAGTCGGATTTATAGGGCCTACACATGTCCTTAGATTATCAATGTGACAAAGTAACATAAGTTGAATAAATGCAAAAATTATACCGTTCGTAAGTATGACATTTAAATTTTCAAATCGTATATTTTTCTTATATATAAACCATATTAATTACATCAATCAAATTGACGATTTAGGGACACGTGCAAGACCTATAAACCCGAAAAGTCCCACCATGATGGGCATTAGCGCTTGGCTGCTGCTTTGCCTCCCATGCAATAACTTCCCATGTTTTGAGGGATTGATTGACTGAAACATTGTTGGGAGTTTATACCGCCCTATCATCATGCACCTTGACCGCAATGCTCAAATATTTCATGAACTCGATTAATTTGAGTTCAGAGCTCGAGTGCGCCGTCATGGGTGGCGAGAGTCTTCGTCGATGGACGAGTTGAGTCAAGGACGGAGATGAAGAAGACGACAATGACGATTGAAGCAGTGATAGACGCATTTTATTGGCGCATTAGAGAGTGGTTACAATTCCGACAAAATCAACCCCATTCAGCTGCTTACTGCTTACTGTTCTCGCAATTTAAATTCTCAAGATGATAATTACGCACATGGTTGTGAAGCAAGGACTAAAAATGGGAAGTTGTGAAGCAAGTACCAAAATTGCACATTTACATTTTTAATGCATCATGTTTCGTATATCGTGGTTTGATCCGAGTTCCCAAAGTTTCTTGCTACTTTTCAATGATTTACAGAATATTTTCCCTTTTATCGAAATTGATTCAAAATTTACTAGAACTATAGCGACTCGAACCGCTCTATTCGGTGGCACTGCAACCGATTCTTTTAGCCGGTGGCAACCCTATAATTACCACGAAACTGAAAGGTGTATTGAGTTGTCAAACATTGTTGCTTTCTGGATCGTTGATCAGATATTGAACAGCTCAAATTTAATTTATCAACACATGTTTGCTCTTTTAATTGTATAGTATAGATATAGATATATAAAGGAGCCGACAGGCCCCCAATTTGTATTGAAATTGAGCATAAGATTGATAAAGGTTCCCCTAAGCAACTACTTTCCACAGTAAAGCCCCGCAGTACCAAACTGGCCCGTAGAGGCGTAGACCCTAGTGCTCATAGTGTTATTCTTTTCTGTCAGTAATACATGAAGATCCGGTAAAAAAAATTATCCTTGCAAGTTTTGGCCCAAATAAATGGACGCAGGAATAAAAAATGAACAGCCCACGAGACAATGTGAATCTGTGTTTCTTTTTTTTTTGCATGATTTTTTTTTGCATGGAAATCTGTGTTTCTTTTCAGCAATTGACTAGAAGAATCTTGCATTGTCTCCAACTGTAAGGAAAGAACTACCGTAGAATCTTGCATAGTCTCCAACTGCAAGCAAAGCAACTGCCAGACTCTGGGATCAATTCCATTAGTTTGCTGCAAGCCTCCAGGTGTTCCTTTCCCTCATGTGTATATATACTGATTTGAAATCTGAGTAGTATTAAATCTGTGTTTCTTTTTGGCAATTGACTAGAAGAATCTTGCATTGTCTCCAACTGAAGCAAAGAACTACCGTAGAATCTTGCATAGTCTCCAACTGCAAGCAAAGCAACTGCCAGACTCTGGGATCAATTCCATTAGTTTGCTGCAAGCCTCCAGGTGTTCCTTTCACTCACGTGTACTAGAAGAATCTTGCATTGTCTCCAACTGCAAGCAAAGAACTACCGTAGAATCTCGAAAATACAATACCACACCCAGTTGGATCTCCCCTACTTATCATGGGCGTCCAAACCTGTTGGAGATTCGTGCTGCTCTTTTCAGTTTGCCCCTTCAGTTTCCACCATCTCACATGGTGCAGTCCGGAATCACCCTTTCTCTTTACATCCTTTCTTACTTAATCAACAACAAGAGGACTGATTCAGAATTAATTAATATTTTTTAGCAAACAAATATTTTACACGTTTTCACTTTGTTCCACTCCTCTCATTAACAACAATAGTTTCCAAAGAAACGTTAAAAAAATTTCGTTTTCACAGAATATTTTTCTTACCGAGATAAATATTCATCAATTTTTTATGGAATATTTCTTCCAAGAATAGTCAACATTATTTTCATCCAATATTTCCGAAGCAATATTCAACAATATAAATATAGAATATTCATATAAGTTTTTTCACAAAATTTTGTTGTTCCGACGAATAAGGATATTCCACAACCCTGATACGTCTCAAACGTATCTATAATTTTTTATATTCCATGCTTGTTTTATACCAATTGCTACATGTTTTGCATCTACTTTATATCACTTTTATACATTTTTTGGACTAACCTATTAACAAGATGCCGAAGTGCCAGTTCCTATTTTCTGCTGTTTTTGTATTCCAGAAAAGCTAGTCTGGAAATATTCTCGGAATTGGACGAAACTTCACGGGGATCCCTATTTTACCAGAACACACCTGAAGGACCAAAGGAGCAACAAAGAGGAGCCAGGAGGGCCCCACACGCACCTAGGGCGCGGGTCCCCCCTGGCGCGCCCTAGGGTGGTGTGGCCCCCTCGGGGGTCGTCAGCCGCCGCCCTTTCGCCTACTTATTCCCCCCGACGCGAAAACCCTAAGTGCCTGAGCAAATATCCACGAAAAGTTCCAGAGACGCCGCCGCCGTCAACCCTAGCTCGGGAGGGTCCAGAACCTCTTCCCGGCACCCTGCCGGAGAGGGGAATCGTCACCGGAGGCTTCTACATCGCCATGCCTGCCTCCGGAGTGATGCGTGAGTAGTTCATCCTTGGACTACGGGTCCATAGCAGTAGCTAGATGGTTGTCTCTCCACTTTGTGCCATCATGTTTAGATCTTGTGAGCTGCCCTACATGATCAAGATCATATTATTGTAATGCTACATGTTGTGTTTGCTGGGATCCGATGAATATTGAATACTATGTCAAGTTGATTATCAATCTATCTATGTTATTTAAGATCTTGCATGCTTTCCGTTACTCGTAGATGCTTTGGCCAAGTAGATGCTTGTAACTCCAAGAGAGAGTATTTATGCTAGATAGTGGGTTCATGCCTCCGTTTAATCTGGGACAGTGACAGAAAGTTCTAAGGTTGTGGATGTGCTGTTGCCACTAGGGATAACCTAACGATGCTATGTCCACGGTCATATATGTTTGATAACCTAACTTAATGCAATTATCCGTTGCTTGCAACTTAATACCAACGGGGGACTCGGATGACAACCCGGCGGTGGATTATTAGTCATAGATGCTGTTGGATAACGGTCTATGTATTATGTCGTAATGCCCAATTAAATATCATAGTAATCATCATGTCATGTATATGCATTGTCATGCGCTCACTATTTGTCAGTTGCCCAGCTGTAATTTGTTCACCCAACATGTTAGTTATCTTTTATGGAGAGACACCACTAGTGAACTGTGGACCCCGGTCCATTCTTTTACACTGATTAAACAACCACAAACTGCAAACTGTTCCTTTTTCATTCTCTGCAATTTAATACTCATTTTCCACACCATACGTTTAATCCTTTGTTTTCAGCAAGCCGGTGAGATTGACAACCTCACTGTTTCGTTGGGGCAAAGTAGTTTGATTGTGTTGTGTGCAGATTCCACGTTGGTGATCGTATTGCACGTGCGACCACCAACAACCTTCTGAAGAGTTGCTGCTCCTACTGGTTCGATAACCTTGGTTTCTTTCTGAGGGAAAACTTGCTGCTGACTGCATCATACCTTCCTCTTGGGGTCTCCCAACGAGCGTGTGATTCACGTCATCAAGCTCTTTTTCTGGCGCCGTTGCCGGGGAGACAGCAGTCTTCTGCAAGGGGAGTTTCACGCTTCCAATCTCTTTACTTTGTTTTTGTCTTGCTTAGTTTATTTTATTTTATCTTGTTTGCTTTCAATTATCAAAAACACAAAAAAATTAGTTACTTGCATTAGTTTATTTTCAGTTTTGTTTTCTGTTAGTTATCATGTCTGGTTCGGCTCATCATGTTTGGTTCCTGAAGTTGAGGTTCGATCTTTTAAGCAACAAAGTGGAGAAAGTTTGAAAGATGCTTGGTATAGAATCAGCGATGCTCATCGTAGGTGTACTAAAAAATATTCCACTATGATCCTGCTTAGAAATTTTTATGTTGGCATAACTAGCTGGTATAGATATGTCTTGGACACTTTGACAGGAGGTAACTTTCTTGGTACCCTGCGTTGGAAGCTAGTTATATTATTGAGAGTCTAGTAGGAACACCACCTGTTAGTAACATTAAAAATGAGATCACCTTGGAAGATGTTATAAAGAAATTGGAGTCTATAGAGAAAAATTTGCCAAATCTCCTTGATAGTACTAGCAAAGTTGATGAATCACTGGGAACCATTAATGAAAGAATTGCTGTTTTAGAAACTAGTACTATTCAAGATAATCAAAATCTTAGGATTGGTGAATTAGAGGAGGCTATGGATGTAATAAGTTCTACTTTTACCTCTATTAAAACTAAAAAGCAAAAGGCTTTTGTGGGGAGAGAGCAAAAATTTATGTATGTGTGAAAACTTTCTAAACCAAAACCCACGGGGGTGCTTAAAACGGATAACGTGTTCAATGAGCTTGAGGGTGAGTCACATAATGGTCTATTTAAATTTTCTTCCCAAGAATTACGTAAACTGAAAAGTCCTAGTGTGACAAACCCTGTTCTTGATGAAGCTTTTGATGAATTAGACCTTTCTTCACTTGGTAATACTTGATGCATGCTTTGTGCCTAGCTAAAAGGCGTTAAAGAAAAGCGCTTATGGGAGGCAACCCATTATTTTTTTCTGCAATTTTTCTTTTATTGAGTCAAGGAGGATGTTTACTTCTGTAGCAACTCCTTTGTATCTTTATTTTCTCGCATTGTTGTGCCAAGAGTAGCCTCTAATGTTAAAACGATGCTTAATTTTGATTGCTGCGCAGAAACAGATTTTTGCTGTTCACTGTACGAAATTCCTAAAATCACCAGATTGTTAATTAAATCTGAAATTTTTGTGCGTAATCTTTATGAATGTCTGAATCTTTCATTAGTTCAAAGTTTTCGATCTGAGCGTCGTAAGTGCCTCGAAAAAATTCGTCTTTGCGGACTGTTCTGTTTTAGACAGATTATGCCTTTTTATTTTGCATTATCTCTTTTACTAGTGTTGAGTGAAATTCTTTTTTGGGTGGAAGAGCTTCACATAACATCAGTGGCTGTAGCTAATGTTTAAAGTAACAAATCATATTGCGTCTTTATAGAACATGTGAGTTTTTGATTATGCACTAACCCTCTAATGAGATCTACTTTGAGTTTGGTGTGACGGAAGTTTTCAAGGGTCAAGAGAGAAGGATGATATAATAGGATCAAGAAGAGTGAAGAGCTTAAGCTTGGGGAGGCTCCCATGGATCTCCCCAGCATATTTCAAGAAGACTCAAGCGTCTAAGCTTGGGGATGCCCAAGGCATCCCCTTCTTCATCGTCAAAATTATCAGGTCATCTCTAGTGAA
Organism: Poa pratensis; assembly: GCA_947311845.1. Taxonomy (NCBI): domain Eukaryota; kingdom Viridiplantae; phylum Streptophyta; class Magnoliopsida; order Poales; family Poaceae; genus Poa; species Poa pratensis. The sequence goes on from CAMZMU010000041.1 coordinate 140,704,332, forward strand.
ACTATATTTTAATTCTTTCACATCATATGTGCTTTTCTTGGAGCGTCTGTGTGCTTTTATTTTCAGTATTGCACTTTTATTTTCAATAAAGCTTGACTGGACCCTAGCATTCTTGATTGGGAGAGAGACACGCTCCGCTTTTTCATGAGAATACTCCTATTCTTCACTTATATTTGTTGAGTATTCATATCTAGCGCTGTTCAGCTTTTAGCTCTTGTTTTCATGTATCTCTTGTCAGAGCTATTAGCTTTCTTTTGTAGAAAGTACTCTCTTGCTTCACTTATATTTGTTTGGAGAGTTGATTAAATAAATTGATTGGTGTTTGGTTGGTTCAGAAAATGTTGCATGTGGTAATTGGTATAAGGAAAAACTTGCTTAATCTTGTAGATCACTAATGGATAACTTGATGCTTGTCAATTGTTTTGAGTTAACAAGTAGATCATGATTAAATTGTGCATCACATGAGTTAAGCCTATTAGTGAAGAACTACCGTAAAGCTTGTTGAAAATTTGGTTTGCATCGGTGGTATCTCTAAGGTCTAGATATTTTCTAATAACAGGGTTTGGTTAACAAGGAAGACGGTATGAAGTCTTATAACGTTTGCAATATGTTTGTCATATAAAACTTGGTGTACGGGTTGATATTCTTGTTTGCTTACATAACCTTGCTAGCCTAAACTCTGTACTGAGAGGGAATGCTTCTCGTGCATCCAAATCCTTGAGCCAAAATCCATGCCATTTGTGTCCACCATAACTACCTATATGTGGTATTTCCTTGCCACTCCAAGTAAATTTTTCATGTGCTACCTTTAAATTATTCAAAATGTTATTATTCCCTTTTTGTGTCAATGTTTACTAGCTCATGAGGAATTAGTGTGGTTATTCTTTATTCTATTTGTTGAATGGACTTTTACACCTGGACTAGTGGCATATACATCCGCTTATCCAATAACTTGCAAAAAGAGCTGGCAACGGGGTGCCCAGTCCCAATTAATTACAACTTTAACCAATTAATTCTCTTCACACTTTTGCCCTGATTCATCAGTAAGCAATGACAAACAGTGAAATACCTGAATGTGTGTAAACCAAAGAGAAAGAGGGATGATCTGCCTTGCTGGTAGAAATAACGTCCTTCATGGGAGCCGCTCTTAAAAGTCCGTTTGACAGGTAGAATACTGTTCTCACCCGCTACCATTCGTTGACAATTAACAAACACCTCTCAAAAATAGATACTCCTCCATGGTATGTGATTGATGGAAGGCACCCGAGGATTCGGTTAGCCATGGCTTGTGTTAGCAAGGTTGGGAGGAGTATCAAATATTTTATGCAATCTCTATATGCTTTCAAAAACCTAAAAGCTCTAGCACATGATTTAATCCCTGCTTCCCTCTGCGAAGGGCCTTTCTTTTACTTTTATGTTGAGTCAGTTTTCCTATTCTTTCTGTCTTCCACAAGCAAACACTAGTGTCAACTTTGTTACAACATGCGTTATATGCAATGTATTGGACTTGTTATACTACTTTGTGTTGACAATATCCATGAGATAAATATGTTGAAAGTTGAAGCAAATGCTGAAACTAATTCTTCCTTTGTGTTGATTGAATACCTTTTATTAGAAACTATTGCTTTATGAGTTAACACTTATGCAAAACTGTTTGATGCTTGTCTCGAAAGTACTATTCATGAAAACGTTTAGCTTGTGTGATTCATTGTTTACTCATTATCTATTTGGTAGCAAATTATAGACCATTGACTTGGATCACTTCATTCATTTACATGTGCCTTGCAATATTATATGATCAAGATTATGATGGTAGCATGTCACCTCAAAAATTATTTTGTTTTTATCGTTTACCTACTCGAGGACGAGCAGGAACTAAGCTTGGGGTTGCTTATATGTCTCAAACGTATCTAACCCCTCCACCCGTATGTTGGGCTCAAAATTTCAGATCGATGCCATCCTAGGATATATACAAGATTTCATTGCAATTTCATTGCAATTTCACACAAGATTCACAGTTTAGCATGATTCTATACAGAAGATACGGTACAACAAAACTTCAATCCAGTTTCATATAGATTCAGGCATTTTTTCAACCATAGTTACAATGAATCATCATAAATTTACACAGGATTTCATATATGATTCAGAGAAAATTCACCACAGAAATTTTATCCATAGGAGATTCAGAGAATACTCATTTATACACTGCCATACTTTCAACACAGAAATTCTTTGTTGACTAAAACAAAAAAGAAACGAGGAAGACCCAAGCATGCAATAAAATCCAGAGAGAAATTTCAAGGGAACTTGAATGAACCATTTAGATCATTAAGAAAAGTAACAAAAAGAAAGGGCAGCGGCTTCAGATCGATGCCATCCTAGTCTAGATCTAGTATATCCCTGCCAAGATACGGCAGTGGATTATGCTTTCGGTGTTCCTGCACAGATCAAGATCCAAAGCCAGAAACAAAAAAAAATCCCGTAATTTCTTGCTAGATTTCGGTGCTCTTAACGAAAGAACAAAATCAGAAAACTCAAATCCTTGGATTTAATGCCCAGATCTAAACCAAGAACATGGATCTGGTATATTATTAGCCAGATCTGACAAAACAAAAAAGTCTTCACACAAATATCTCAGATCCAAATGAAAAAAATAAGAAATTCTGAAAAGTTTTTTAGCACGAATTTGTTATATATATAATTTTTCTCAAAAAGTATTTTAACAATATTCATAAATGTTTCATATATTTTTTAACAGAAATATTTAACATTTTCTTACAAATTTTATACAAAATGTTTCATAAAAAATTCAATACAGATCCATATCAAATTTGGACAGAAGAATACACAACAAAAAATTTAAAGAAACTTCAAGGACACTTGATGGAATCGTTGTTTTCATCCTGGAACTTCTCCAAAAGAGCCGAAGAAAGTGAAAAAAAACAAGGGAACTTGTAATGTACACATTTTTCGGAATCCAACCAAATCAGATATAAAACATTCCATTCAGAAACAAAATTGGATCCATGATTACTAGATCCATGATTTTCGGATCTGAACACCACATACCAAAAAAAAGCAAGAATCCACGTTGAAGAATAGATCTGGGAAATGAAGAAAAAATGGGTGCTGCCAGTAATCTTTTCCAAGAACAAACCCTAGATCTGGAGACAAAAATCGGATGAACAAAAAAAGAAAATCCATTGCTAGATCTCGGAGGTAGGGAGCTCAGATCCGGCACCCCCATGGCCAGAGTAGATCTTCTCGCCGCCGGCGCGGCCTCCCTTGTCGGACGCGCCTCCTCTCCAATCCGCCCTTGTCGTCGCCGGGGAGCCCTCCCTCCTAGCCGGAGTAGATTTTTAATGGAGGTGGAGGTGGGAGGAGAGGCGGCTCAGGGTCGAGGTAGGAGGAGAGCCGGCTAGCGGTGGGGGGGAATGATTCGGATTAATGAATCTGGTGCTATTATGGCCATTTTATAGGGGGGTCGAATTGTATTTGTGTTCGACTGCAGGGTTGTTTTTGCAAAAGCAACACAACAATCGTCGGATCTGGAAGCAACGTCCATGATAGGTAGGGGAGATCCAACTGGGTGTGGAAAAACCGTTTTCACCGCTCTATTCGGTGGCACTGCAACCGATTCTTTTACCGGTGGCAACCCTGTAATTACCACGAAACTGAAACGTGTGTTGAGTTGTCAAACATTGTTGCATTCTGGATCGTTGATCAGATATTGAACAGCTCAAATTTAATTTATCAACACATGTTTGCTCTTTTAATTGTATAGTATAGATATAGATATATAAAGGAGCCGACATGCCCCCAATTTGTATTGAAATTGAGCATAAGATTGATAAAGATTCCCCTAAACAACTACTTTCCACAGTAAAGCCCCGCAGTACCAAACTGGCCCGTTGAGGCGTAGACCCTAGTGCTCATAGTGTTATTCTTTTCTGTCAGTAATACATGAAGATCCGGTATAAAAAAATTATCCTTGCAAGTTTTGGCCCAAATAAATGGACGCAGGAATAAAAAATGAACAGCCCACGAGACAATGTGAATCTGTGTTTCTTTTTTTTTGCATGGTTTTTTTTTGCATGGAAATCTGTGTTTCTTTTCGGCAATTGACTAGAAGAATCTTGCATTGTCTCCAACTGCAAGCAAAGAACTACCGTAGAATCTTGCATATTATGGCCATTTTATAGGGGGGTCGAATTGTATTTGTGTTCGACTGTAGGGTTCTTTTTGCAAAAGCAACACAGCAATCGTCGGGTTGCCACCGGCTAAAAGAATCGGTTGCAGTGCCACCGAATAGAGCGGTGAAAACGGTTTTTCTACACCCAGTTGGATCTCTCCTACCTATCATGGACGTTGCTTCCAGATCCGACGATTGCTATGTTGCTTTTGCAAAAACAACCCTGCAGTTGAACACAAATATAATTCGACCCCCCTATAAAATGGCCATAATAGCACCTCGAACCGCTCTATTCGGTGGCACTGCAACCGATTCTTTTAGCCGGTGGCAACCCTGTAATTACCACGAAATTGAAAGGTGTGTTGAGTTGTCAAACATTGTTGCATTCTGGATCGTTGATCAGATATTGAACAGCTCAAATTTAATTTATCAACACATGTTTGCTCTTTTAATTGTATAGTATAGATATAGATATATAAAGGAGCCGACAGGCCCCCAATTTGTATTGAAATTGAGCATAAGATTGATAAAGGTTCCCCTAAGCAACTACTTTCCACAGTAAAGCCCCGCAGTACCAAACTGGCCCGTAGAGGCGTAGACCCTAGTGCTCATAGTGTTATTCTTTTCTGTCAGTAATACATGAAGATCCGGTAAAAAAAATTATCCTTGCAAGTTTTGGCCCAAATAAATGGACGCAGGAATAAAAAATGAACAGCCCACGAGACAATGTGAATCTGTGTTTCTTTTCGGCAATTGACTAGAAGAATCTTGCATTGTCTCCAACTGCAAGCAAAGAACTACCGTAGAATCTTGCATAGTCTCCAACTGCAAGCAAAGCAACTGCCAGACTCTGGGATCAATTCCATTAGTTTGCTGCAATCCTCCATGTGTTCCTTTCCCTCATGTGTATATATACTGATTTGAAATCTGAGTAGTATTAACAAACACAGATCTATGCGCATTGATCATATCACTCTCCCACATATACGAAACTGAAAGGTGTGTTGAGTTGTCAAACATTGTTGCGTTCTGGATCGTTGATCAGATCGAGTTGCTCAAGGACCGGGTTGTAATTTTGATCTTTGTTGGGGTCCTGTTTGTAACTATCGTGCTTTAATATCACCAGAAGTTTCCTCGCAAAAAAAAAAGATATTGAACAGCTCAAATTTAATTTATCAACACATGTTTAACACATGTTTGCTCTTTTAATTGTATATATAGTATAGATATAGATCTATTTGATGCATCAATTTGATGCAGAGGCCGGGGATCCGCACCCCCTTTTCTAAAAAAAATATAGTATAGATATTGATATATAAATATATAAAGGAGCCGACAGGCCCCCAATTTGTATTGAAATTGAGCATAAGATTGATAAAGGTTCCCCTAAGCAACTACTTTCCACAGTAAAGCCCCGCAGTACCAAACTGGCCCGTAGAGGCGTAGACCCTAGTGCTCATAGTGTTATTCTTTTCTGTTCGTAATACATGAAGATCCGGTAAAAAAATTATCCTTGCAAGTTTTGGCCCAAATAAATGGACGCAGGAATAAAAAATGAACAGCCCACGAGACAATGTGAATCAGTGTTTCTTTTCGGCAATTGACTAGAAGAATCTTGCATTGTCTCCAACTACAAGCAAAAAACTACCGTAGAATCTTGCATAGTCTCCAACTGCAAGCAAAGCAACTGCCAGAATCTGGGATCAATTCCATTAGTTTGCTGCAAGCCTCCAGGTGTTCCTTTCCCTCATGTGTATATACTGATTTGAAATCTGAGTAGTATTAACAAATACAGATCTATGCGCATTGATCATATCACTCTCCCACATATAATTCTCTATTCAATTCTGAAGTGTGACTCTGTTTGAGGAACATGAGGATGCGGATGGAGCATCAACACGGCGTCTATGTCCAGCACTACACCTGGACTAGTGGCATATACATCCGCTTATCCAATAATTTTGCAAAAAGAGCTGGCAACGGGGTGCCCAGTCCCAATTAATTACAAGTTTAACCATTAATTCTCTTCACACTTTTGCCCTGATTCATCAGTAAGCAATGACAAACTGTGAAATACCTGCATGTGTGTAAACCAAAGAGAAAGAGGGATGATCTGTCTTGCTGGTAGAAATAACGTCCTTCATGGGAGCCGCTCTTAAAAGTCCGTTTGACAGGTAGAATACTGTTCTCACCCGCTACCATTCGTTGACAATTAACAAACACGTCTCAAAAATAGATACTCCTCCATGGTATGTGATTGATGGAAGGCACCCAAGGATTCGGTTAGCCATGGCTTGTGTTAGGTTGGGAGGAGTATCAAATATTTTATGCAATTTCTATATGCTTTCAAAAACCTAAAAGCTCTAGCACATGACTGTTTTTTGGTGCCTGGTGGCTACTGAATGCGGCGAGTTGCTGCTGTTTGGATGTTTTCTCTTTCTGCTTTACTTTTTGCATGTACCGCGAAACGTTTGTCCACTATTTCTGTAATGGAAGATGGAATTTTGTTGGAAAAAAAATAGGTGCATTTCTTAAATTATATGTGCACGCACATCTGGTAGTTTCGGTAAACTACGTATCTGCAAAGTCCGGCGAGTTCTTTGTCTTGAATTATGAACAATAGAATAAAAAAAAGAGCTCTTTTACGGTGGTTGGCAGTACTTCCGAGTACGATCTAAACTCCGCGCTTCTTTGCTCCTCCTCGCCGTTCCCTGTTGGCTAGCGTCGAGCTCGTCGCGCCCGCACCCGGTCGCTGCTAGGCGGGCGCCGCCGGCATACAGGGTAGGCGACAGCCACGCCCGTGCGGATCGTCCAAATCACGAAGGGAGGATGTGCGACCTACAAAGTAGGCGACGGCCACGGCCTTGCGAGTTGCGCGCGACATGACAATATGGCCCCTCCGTCGCTGCCTGCGGTGGGCGAGCATGCGGCCGTTGTTGATGAGTTCACCGGCGCGTCGGCCCGCGGTGTGCAGGTAGGCAACGTCCGCGGCCGCGCGAGCCGCGCGCGCCATGGCAGCGTGCTCCTGCCATGGCCGCACTGGTGGAGGTGGTGGGCGAGCATGCCGCTGCCACCGCCCCTGCTGCAGCGCGACGGCGGGAGCTTCGCGGACTCGTCTGGGTCCGGCCGGACCTATGGTGTCGGTCAAGAGGGTAGCGGCGGCGTGGCCTACATGCAGCAGCGTAGTGGCAGGGATTTTACGGGTCCTCATGGGACCCGGCCAGGCCTGACCGGCCTGGTGTGTCCTTGCTACCGCGTCCGGTCGGCACCCACAGGTGGCGGTGGAGGACGTCCTCCAGGTGGCCCTGCTGCTGCCACCCTCCGGCTCCAATGGTCTGGTGTGCTCTTGTTGTTGTGGTTTTTTGGGGGTCGGGAGAAATCCCTGTCGTTTTGACACCGACGCGGTGACGCTTGAGAGTGTCGCCATTCCTTCTTGAAGGGCGTCGGGTGTACCCCTTCCCCACTCCTCAGAGCGTACCGGGGGAAACCCTAGGACCTATCCGGACAGCAGTGTCGTCGTCGTCGCTTTCCTTCTTGGAGGTGCTGTTTGGTACGCGGCGATTCAGAGCGCTAGTATCGTGGTGGGAATACGCCAGAGAGGACGCAGCGGTTGCGAGTCACTTTCGCTTTCGTTGATCCGCCGATGTCGGTTTTGTTTTCTCTTCTTTTTTCTCTTTCTTTCCTTTTGGGCTGGACTGTGCTGTTTGCCCCAGCAGTGGATTCAAAGTTGTATCGGGTGGTTGCTATATTAATATAGCAGGGCGAAAGTCTATTTCTTCGAGCATGCCGCTGCCACCATTGGGGACGAGCTCGCCGGAGTCGCCGGCAGCCCAAAAAAGGCCTTTTTCAACCAGATATGAGCAGGGAGTGACAAGTGGGCCATCTGATTCGGATTACCTATCTACCCTTTTTGTAATTCAAAGAAATCAATACTTTCCAGTCTTTCCGTTACTTCTTTTTTAGTACTCCCTAGTACTTTCTATTTTTAAACCATTGGATTGACCCCTCTGGACGGTTCATAAAATCGCCAACCATGGTAAAACTTGTATAAAAATAAACCCAATTGCCAATTAGTGAATGCGGAATAAAAAAATCAAAAAGTTGGCTGATTGCAAAACAGTTGACTGCTAAAGAGAGAGTATCAAAAATAAACAATTCAGTATGTTAGATTAACTTTTTTTTGTTGTTTAAAATGAATTTTTCGAGTGAATTAACATATTGGGCTAATTGACAGACTGACCATAGCGCGTGCCCAGCAGCTCTGGAATGAGTGGGAGATCTAGTGCTTGGTGCTTGTGAGCTTCTCCTTGCAAGCCTTCCTCCTCTTCTTTGCCAATTAGTGAACAATAGAAATCCAATTGCCAATTAGTGAATGCGGAATAAAAAAATCAAAAACTTGGCTGATTGCAAAACAGTTGACTGCTAAAGAGAGAGTATCAAAAATAAACAATTCAGTATGTTAGATTAACTTTTTTTGTTGTTAAAAAATGAATTTTTCGAGTGAATTAACATATTGGGCTAATTGACAGACTGACCATAGCGCATGCCCAGCAGCTCTGGAATGAGTGGGAGATCCAATGCTTGGTGCTTGTGAGCTTCTCCTTGCAAGCCTTCCTCCTCTTCTTTGCGGGGTTCCGGAAGCGGTACCGCCCCCGCGCGCTCAGCATGCTGCTGTGGCTCGCCTACCTGTCGGCGGACTCCGTCGCAGTATTTGTCCTCGGCCGCCTCACACGTGTCACCGGCGATGATCCGCTGGTGCTCTTTTGGGCACCGTTCATGTTGCTCCACCTCGGTGGGCAGGAGACCATCACGGCTTTCTCCATGGAGGACTGTGCACTGTGGAAGCGGCACCTGCTGAACCTCACCACCCAAGCGACACTGGCGATCTACGTCGTGGGCAAGCAATGGCGAGGGGACAAGCAGCTTGTGGCTCCCATGGTGCTAATGTTCATCTCTGGAACGGCCAAATATGTGGAGAGAATATGGAGACTTGGGAATGCGGGCTCATGGGCACCCGGAAGCACTGCTTGGGTCCCCTCGCTAGCACCCAACATGTCTATGCCAGGCCCACATTACGCGCACTATTATGGAAATCTTCTGTCATCACTCGTTTCAGAGAAAAAAATCGAGTTGGATCACATGGTGGTGGAAGTCATACACTTCTGGAACATGTTGCATTTTTTCTTTAACAATGTTCCCAAAAGCTATGGGACAATTTTGAGGCAAGACAAGATAGAAGATGCTGAGAGAGGAATTTCAAATGGGGGAGCTATGTTGGTATATAAGGTAGCCGAGATCAACCTCTCGTTGATATATGACTTCGTGTACACCAAGTTTGGCAGACTCGTGGGTGTGTTGCACCGTTTAGCCATCCTTGCCCTAACGTCTACAGCTCTTGTTCTGTTTGTTGTTCATCACAAGGGGAAGGGGCCATCAGCAGCTGCTGTCAGGTACTACAGTGTAGCTGATGTTGCCATATCTTACATTTTGCTTGTGGGCGCTGTCGGGTTGGAGATATCCTCTATCTTTATGTGGCTCATGACATCATATTGGCCATTCATGGGATCCACATCAGGTGGCCGTAGTTCAAGAATTGTGCTTAGCATGCTCAAGCACCTCCGCACAGGGATTGAAAGCAACACATTGGAGTGGTCAGGTAACTTACAACAGTACAACTTGATGGATGAAATCATCCGAAATATGGAGACAGGGCAATATGGATGGCTGAAAAGGATGATGATGGGGCTTATGGGCGACATCACGACGAAACATGTTGTCGTCTCTCCAGAGGTAAAAAAGGTGTTCCTTGATAAACTGTGTGAAATAGCATCCAGTCCAGACAATAAGAAGAGGTTGTGCTTCACCAGCTTCCGTGCAGAGGAGTTGGCAACTCATCATAAGCTTCAGCCTTCTTCCTCCTCCTCTGGGCGGGGCGCAGCTCAACAGGCTGTAAGTGACATCTGCCGAGGTATGGATCTTGTCTCAAGTGTCTTGCTTTGGCACGTCGTGACAGACATATGCTTGGTGTACGACGAGACGCCCTCCAAGTTTAGAACCTGTTGCCAACACTTGTCCAATTATATCATGCACCTTGTCTACCAGTGCAACCTGATGGTTGATACGGACGGGAAAGTTACAATCCGTGAGTTCAGATATAAAATGGAGGAGTTCATTTATTGCAGACCAACTAAGAGGAACTTCGTTGAGAGGGCCCGTCGTGGGCCTAATGACGACAATCGTACCAGCATCTCGGTCATTATAGCTGCCGGTGTGGCTAGTGTCTCCTCGGAGTTGCTCAAGATTGAATTGGCAGCAGCCGATCGGTGGGAGATGATCGCAGGCGTATGGGTGAAAATGCTCTGCTACATAGCGCGTAACTGTGATCCTGGGTTCCATGCCAAGCAGCTGAGCGCTGGAGGGGAGTTCCTCACCCATGCCAAGATGGTTGTGTTTCTCCTACTCAATCTGTTGTAAATAGTGGTGTTGGACCGTGAACCAATTGTATGTAACTGAAAGTCGAATTATGCGTTGGTTACGCGACATAAAACTGGTACTGTTGTGACAATTAATGTACGCAATCACTCTATGAGCAAGACATTGAGGACAGTGTTTTTTGCCATGATATAAACTTGATTTCCCATTTGGAAATAAATAAATAAACTTGATTTTCAGCGATGGAATTATCTATGGTCAAGATTTTTTCATCAAAATCACCCCGTAGCAGCGCACGGGCATTTTACTAGTTATGGAAACTAATAGAACATCGGCACAAGCAATTCATACATCAATTCCAGTGGCACATAGCCTTCGAGAGCATGGAGCAAAAATAAACTACAGAACCGGGGAGCAGGCCCGCCAGTGATACAATGGTGAATGGTCCTTGCTCAAAAGGAACAACACAGGGAAGCACATGTGCTTGTCTAACATGGGAATACAAGGAGCAACTGTTGTTATGAGGAGCACTAGTTCGTCAATATGCATGGGCATTCGTGGCATGTTCAGCAATCAGCGTTCTAATCAGCAAGGGCCAGTCCCTCAGCTCTACCATGGACGACGTAAGGTCTCAGTCCAGCCGGAACAGTGCCCGCACGGCGTCGACAGCAATGGATGGTAGCCGAACATCTAAATGAACTAGGTGACGGCGTGTTCCGTCAGGTGTTCACCTTCAGCGAGGATTCCCATTCTTTTGCAGAGCAGGTGCTCTACGATCGAGAGCAGAGGAGGCAGGGGTGCTCGACCGGATATGCATGGGAGTGAGCACCGCCGTGGGGGGAACGACTCGATCCCAGCGGACGGTGATTCAGGATTCTAATTGTGCATTGGCTACAGCGATGGTTGATAGATGTGGAAAAAAAAATTTAAATAATATATTTTTTAAATAAATTTAAAATATAACACGCGATCTGAGGAATTTGCAAAAATAGCGCGCCGTCGTCATTGCCGCTGCCGAAATGTAACCTTTCGTCAATGCCAGTGACGAAAGTTACATATCGTCATGGAGCATGACGAAAGGTGCTGAATCTGCATGACCAGCCTGCTTTCGCGTAACTACTCTGCCGACATGAACATTTCGGCACTGTCCCTGACAAAATGTGCTGAATCCACATATTTGTCTTCTCTGTCATTAATTTCGTTGCCAATATGTATCTCCCGCCCATATCATCCCGCCACCGCTACTCCTGCCACTTTTTCCCGCCACCGTTGCTCCCGTGCGCCATTTTCTCCCGCCATTTCTTCTCTTCCCCTCCTATAAAATCCCCTCGTCACTGAGCTCCCTAAGCAGTCCAATGTATACACTCAAAAATGTCGATTCCTACCCCAGGTTGGCCCTTAGATCGTAGTTGGGTAAGACATATGTCTGAGCGTCTCTTGTGGTGTGTAGGTGAGTTGAGGGTTGACGGTAAGAAAGTTCCATGGGAGGAGCTCATCGGTAGTGACAGTCTTCTCACTGAGGTTGGAGCGGCATTACGAGGACACAGCTGGTCAAACAGGTACCCCCAGGAAATATGGCAAGAACTTCTCCGGTTACATGCAAGGTACGAGAAGCGAGTTGTTAATGGAATATTTAGGAATGAATCAGACCGTATGTGGTTTGCAAAAAATCCACGTACGTGGATAGACAAGAGTGAGGACGAAGACGGTATCTTCATGCCGAGTGGCGCATTATCGTCGAAAGGCAAGAGTGATGCATCGGCGAAGGGTAAGAGTGCTGCACCGTCTTCAAGGAGCAAGAGTGATGCATCGTCGAAGAGCAAGAGTGATGCATCATCAAAAAGCAAGAGTGGTGCATCGTCAAAGAGCAAGAGAGGTGCATTGACGGAGGCTGGAGGCTGCATCGATGGTAGATGACATTCTGTAGTTAGGTGTAGTATTTAATTTCAGTCTTAGTAGTTAATTTCAGAATGCCGATGTATCTTAATTTCCCGTTGTAACCGTGTCCTATTATTAGTAATCTTAATAAATGTTTGAAGCAAGACTAGATAGATAGAAAATATGTGTCATACATAGTGCTATGTCGAATGGTACATAGATGTCTCATACATAGAAATATGTCTCATACATAGATAGTTCGATCAGTCATCTCTATGAGCATGATACCGCGGCTGTCTCCGTGGCCGAGGCCCGGAAGGTGACCATCGATCTCTCGGACCGTTGTGCTCACGCATCCCTCGGCCTCGCAACGGCTCCTCCTCCTGTGTCTGTGTCTCCTGCGTGAGGGGCGGTGGTGGAGACTGATACACCACGTCCTCCTCCAGCTGTGTAGACTCGTCATCCCCTCCTGCAGGTGATACGTCAGTAATGCATATTGGTGAAAAATGATAATATTTGCGAGAACTAAAAACTACGTACCGACATGCCCCATAAGCTCAGTCAACGGCATAGCAGACGGGTTCCACCCGATATGTGGAGGTAGCTGCATCGTGTAACCAGGCGGCATGCCGTACGCGTAGGCAGGCGTCATGCCGTACCTGTAACCAGGCGGCATCCCGAGGTGGTACGCCGAACCACCAGGCTGTGATGGACCTGGCTGAAAAGGATCTAGCGGTTGCGATGGACCTGGCTGAAAAGGATCTAGCGGTTGCGATGGACCTGGCTGGCAAGTATCTGGCGGCTGCGACGACGAACTACCAGGCTCGTTCGTAGGTCGTGGGCGAGGAGTCTGTACGGGTGTAAGACATGGTCGTGGGTCATGCCGACATGGAGAGTGGCGCGTGGGACGCGGAGCTGCACGGTGGGGCGCAACGTCCGCACCGCCAGCACAAGTAAGAACAGAGTAGACACGTCGTAGCATGTCCTTAAGATGCTTGAAACAAGGCACCTGTCGTGGCATAGGGGCAAAGGCTGCAACGTCGCTCTGAATCTCTTCTATCATCTCTGCCTGTAATAGAAAAACAAAATGTTAGGTATGATTATTGAGTCACAAATTTAGCAACATAAATAAGGTACGTACCGCGTAATTTCTGCTTCCCCCTATAGCCTGAAGTGGGTACATGTCCGTAACCGTAGGAGGTGGCATGAGATCAGGCTGGGATGTCTGCACTAAGCGTAGTCGAGTGGACTGTCTATACGTCCGGAGATAAGCGTCAAAATCATCCTGCTGAAATGGCTCATTCTCGAGCCATACATTAGTCGTCGCATTCACCCATTCTCCTATGTACGGCTGAAGTTTCTGCAGATAAGATGTCGTACTTCTTTCTCCTTGACGTCCTAATCTGAAACATGTATGCGTAATGTAATTAAGAAACAATATTATGAATGCACGTTAAAACAAAGGTGGCTTAAAAACATACTTGTGGATGTACGAAGGAAGGCTCAGAAGTCTAGCAGGAGGCTCCGGCAACTGGCGCTTACCAAATTCTTTGTTATCTCCCTAATCTCTACTACTATTAAACAAGCAAACTTAATCTTTTCTACAGCCACCCCACGAAACGTACCAGTCTGATTAGTACCGCCGGATTGTCCCACTTGGTCAGATCTGATGGCCCAAAATAATCTAATCGGGTGTCGGGGTGCGCCAGCAATTTACATGGGCGGACAAAAACTCTGCCCAGCGGAAACGTTCCGCGCACCGCGTACACAGCAAAAAAAAAAGACAACCTCGAACCGATCTAATCACCATTTCTTCCTTGTCAACGCCGCCGCCCGCACCATCTTCACAACCGCCAGTCTGCCGCCGCCGCCACCACACGATCCTATTCCTAGCCGCACTCGCGTGCCTGCCTGCCTAAGCCGCTGCCCACGCTAGCCCATCTGCGCTGCGGCGCCGTCTGTCGTCACGTCCCCTGCGCCGCCGGCCGCCGTGCCGTCTCTCGCAGTCATGTGTCGTTTTTATCAGATGGATTCATGGAGGGACAACTTGCCAAGGTCACCGGCCGCGGGTGTTTATCCATCGCAGTTATGGGTAAGTTCTTGTCTAATGAAATTGTGTCTTTTGAAAATCCTCGGCCTAGGCGGCTAGGCTTACCCGCACTGTGTTTGGTTGCTCACTAGGTGCTTGTAGAAATCCCTAACTTTGCTTGCCTGATTGTTCACTAGGTGCTTGTAGAAATCCCTAGCTTTGCTTGCCTGATTGGTCACTAGGTGCTTGTAGAAATTCCTAGCTTGGTTTGCCTGATTCCAGCAATTAAAAGCACATTCAAAAGTTTGTTTGTGGTGTTAACGAAACTGTCAAAAGCTGCAGGTTAGTGTGTTGACACACGAACACGTCACGTGTACCCGCGGCGCCGAGGGAGATGCTCCGCAACTCACTCCGCGGGAGGCTCGCCGGAAGCGCGATACGCAAGACAATCCGGCGAGCACTTTTGGAACCCGACACCCCACGCGGCCGGGAGAGACCCCGTCTGGATGCACGGCGGTGATGGGCTGCCCTAGGTCGGTTCGCCCGCCCCCAGGACTTCGTAGATCAAAGCTCTCCGAAACGAAGAACTCCGACGAACGAGAAGCAGAAAACTAGGGCAGGAGATGAAAGTCTGTAGATTGGTTTGTGTTTGACGATTGTGTGTTGTTCAATCGGCCGGCACCCTCGTATATAAGGGCGGCTGGACTTCCGCGCAAGGAAAGGTTTGGATTCACGTCCAAAACCCTAATCTGGGTCCAATTCGGTTGGTCTGACCCGAACTTTCCAAAACTGTTCGGTCTGCACCTTACGGGTCGTTTTTGAGCCAGTTACCGACCTCGGATGAAAATCTCGTAGAAAACAAAGTTGTTCGTCTCGAAAAAACGAAGAACTTTCATTTTATGCGTTTTTCAATTTGGCTTCATCTGGACCCCTCAAATTCAATCGGAAGTAAATCAATGCGTTTTTAGTCTTTTCCGGATTGCACTCACCCGAGGGCAGAGCATGTCTGTGGTAGGGCGACCAGCCTGTGCTCTTCTGCTTCGTGTGCCAAAACTGTTCGGTCTGCACCTTCCGGGTCGTTTTTGAGATAGTAAACGACTCCAGATTGAAATCTCGTAAAAAGAGAAGTTGTTCGTCTCGAAAAAACGAAGAACTTTCCTTTTTATACGTTTTTCCATTTGACGCCATCTGGACCTCTCAAATTCAATCGGAAGCAAATCGATACGGTTTTTTAGTACTTCCCGATCGCACTCACCCGAGGGCAGAGGACGTCTGTGGTAGGGCGAGCTTCGTGTGCGTCAAAGGATAGAGCATGTCTTATTTTGGCTCCACAAGTTGCATATGACCTCGGATTGAAATGATCCAAAAACCAAAGTTGCTCGTCTCGACGAGGCGCATAACTTTTGTTCATATTATTTTTTCATTTGAGATCATCTTGGTGACATCTCTTCATAAGCCAAAATTGGTCGTCAACACATGCCCCCTGTTTTTTGGCAAAGCTAGCGTGCCAAAAAATAACTTGCATCATTATTGTTCTAAGGATGATGTCAACACTCCATCGGCCATATGTTCTTAGGGCGATAATAATTTATCGGCCATATGCTCTTAGGGCGATAATATTTTATCGGCCATTTGCGTGATTAGGCTTCCTGCCATACGCTCGGGTAGAATTTCTTCAAGTAACGTCCATTAAGGGCCCGAGGCAATGTCAAACCTCCATCTGTAGATTCCACCAAATATGAGTTTCCAGGCACAACTCTCACGATCTTAAAAGGACCCTCCCAGCTCGGAGACCATTTGCCGAATTTCTTGTCCTTCGAACCAACCGGCAAGATTACCTTCCAGACGAGATCACCGACCTGAAAACTTTTTAGCTTCACCTTCTTGTTATACGCCCTGGCTACCCGTAATTTGTCTCTCTCAATGTCCTTCAATGCCGTCAAACATTTATCAGCAACCTCATCAATGTTATCCATCATCAAGTTGTGAAAATCAACTGCTGATAAACCATCTTGTTTGGCGATTCTCAACGCACCCAGATTTACCTCAACAGGCAAAACGGCTTCTTGCCCATATACCAACTCATACGGCGTTACCTTGGTCGCGCCGTGCCGTGAAATCCTGTGTGCCCACAATGCTTCGGACAACACTTCGTGCCACCTCCTCAGATATTCGTCGATCTTCTTCTTGATTAGCCGAATCAATGTCTTATTGCTAGATTCGGCTTGTCCATTGGCTTGGGCATAATAAGGAGATGAATTGAGCATCTTTATACCATATGATTCGGCGAACTCTTTCACTTCCTTTGCCATAAATGATGTACCCTGATCCGTAGTCAAGGTCTGTGGCACACCGAATCTATGAATAATGTGCTCGACTATGAATTTAATTACCTCCTTATGCGTCATATTCCGGAGAGGTACTGCTTCAGACCACTTGGTAAAATAATCGGTGGCCACCAATACGAACCGATGCCCTTTCGAGGACGCAGGATGAATCATGCCAATAAAATCCAATCCCCATCCCCTGAACGGCCACGGCTTCACAATAGGATGTAGCATAGCAGCAGGTGCCAATTGGATGTCCCCGAACTTCTGACAAGACTCACACCCCTTATAATACCTGAAGCAATCATTAATCATCGTCGGCCAATAAAATCCAGCACGCCGTAGCAACCACTTCATCTTGTGAGCCGACTGATGTGTACCGCATATACCTTCATGTACCTCTCCCATGGCAACTCTCGCTTGATCTTCATCTAGACACTTCAGGAGAATGCCATCCACCGTTCGACGATATAAATCATTGTCCAGCAACGTATATTTGAATGCCAACCGCTGAACAGCCCTGTCCGTCCTCTTGCTAGGATCCTGCAAGTATTCAATAATAGGTCTCCTCCAACCTCCTTGTGTACCTGCACTAGACCCTTCATTAGCAGCCGAATCAATGGGGGTCAATTCGGCTTCACATATTTCAGCAAAAGCAAGCATCGGCTTATAAGAACGATGAAACGTGCCACGGCTGACGTGATAGCCAGATGCTTGTTGTGCTAAATCATTTGCAACACTATTATTCTGCCTAGATACATGAGTAATATTGAAATAATCCAAAGTAGCAATTATGTCTAAGCATTTATCAAGATACATATTAAGTGATCCGTCGATGCACTGAAAAACTTTGTTTACTTGTTGCACTATCAACAACGAATCACCAAAAGCCTCCACATGTGTCGCGCCCACGGCGACCAACATCTCTAGCCCGAATACAATGCTTCATATTCGGCTTGATTATTTGTGCAGAAATATTCTAAGCGACACGAGGCCTCAAAAACAGCACCATGAGGAGAAATATAAGCAATGCTACCCCCTGGCCATCGTCACAAACTGAACCATCAAAGTATAGTCTCCATGGTACTAGCGAAACAAGGTTAACATCTATCTCATGCTCATTGTCAATCCGATGCTCAACAATAAAATCAGCAACAATTTGGCCTTTCATAGATTTTAAGGATTCATAAGCCAAATCATTATTCAATTAAACCATACGCCCACTTGCCGATTCTACCACTCAAAATCGGCCTGTGCAACATGTATTTTATGACATCGGTTTGACAAGCTATAGTGCACACGCTAGACAACAAATAATGCGTACTTTGGTGCAAGCATAATATAAGCATAAGCATAATTTTCAATGAACGTGTACCTTGTTTCGGCATCCAATAAACGCCGGCTCAAATAAGTGATAATGTGCTCCTTCCCTTCGGTTTCTTGTGTTAAAACAGCGCCAATAACGTTGTCTTCCGCAGCAATGTACAGCCGAGACGGCTCTCCATGCCTAGGCGCCCTCATCACCGGGGGGGATAAACACCGCTTGATGTTCTCGAACGCTTCTTGCTGCTTTGCCCCCCAGGCAAACTCACGATCAGACTTCAACCGAAGAATAGGAGTGAAGGCACTAACTTTCCCGGACAGATTCACTATAAACCGCCTCAAATAATTTATTTTGCCCAGGAATTTCTGCACGTCCTTCTTGCATTTTGGTGCTTCCACTTTCTGTATTGCTTCTATCTTCTTGGGATCAATTTCTATACCATGCTCATGAATAACAAAGCCCAAGAACTTCCCAGCCGATACTCCAAACGCGCACTTCAACGGGTTCATCTTCAGTCCATACTTCCGCATCCTCTCAAACGCTAGGCGCAAATCGGCTAAGTGGGAATCAGCAGCACTTGATTTAACTACAACGTCATCGATGTAAACTTCAAGTATGACTCCAAGTAAATCATGAAATATTAAATTCATCGCCGCTGATACGTGGCACCAGCATTCTTCAGGCCGAAGGTCATCACTGTCCACTCGAATAGACCAACAAAACCAGGGCAACGAAAAGCCGTCTTATACGCGTCCTCTTCGGCCATAAAAATCTGGTTGTACCCCGCATTTCCATCAAGAAAACTGATAATCCTGTGACCAGAAGCATTGTTAATAAGCATATCAGCTATAGGCATAGGGTACTCATCTTTGGGCGTAGCCCTGTTCAAGTCCCGGAAGTCGATGCAGATCCGCAGCTTGGTAGATCCTTTCTTCTCCACGGGCACAATGTTGGAAATCCAATCCGCATACCTGCAAGTCTTGATGAAATTAGCTTTAAGCAAACGACCGATCTCTTCCTTGATTCGGTCATACATATTAGGATCAAATTTCCTAGCCGGTTGCTTATGAGGTCTAAAACCGGCCTTAATTGGTAACCGATGCTCAACTAGCTCTCGGCTTAATCCAGGCATCTCATGATATTCCCATGCAAAGCAATCAACAAATTCTTTTAGCAAGCCGATCAACACGAATTTATAATCGGCGCTCAAATTTTTGTTTACAAACGTCGGCCTAGGAACAGAACCATCCCCTATGTCTACCTCCTCCAATGGGTCGGCCGACGTAAATCCTTGTCCCAACTTGTCCATGTCTTCTATCTCCTCTATAGATTCACCCATATCGCTCCCAACGGCCCGATATTCGCGAGCCTCTTTTGCAGCCACTCTTTGTTATGATCCATTAGACTATGAACGTGACAGCCGATTATCACCAATCGGCTTTAGAGAGACGGGTATAAAACCATTCCTTGTAGCACTAAGGAAGTCAAAATCTGAAAGATCCCGCCCCGTCAGACATGTGGCGTTGGGATGCTGCCAATCCACCAAAGAATCGGCCAAAGCAACGCAAGCCGAATTATCCGCATGGACGACCTCCACTTCATCCTCAACCCACTGAATCAAGAACTGGTGCAATGTGGATGGCACGCACTGGTTCGCATGGAGCCAATCACGGCCAAGTATGACATTGTAGTTACCTTGCACCTCAGCGACGAAGAAAGCAGTGGCCAAAGTCTTGCTCCCCACCGTGAGCTCAACACTCTCATAACGCCTTTGGCCTCGGTCCGTTCCTTGCCTTCAAATCCGTTGAGCACCATGTTGGTCTTCATCAACTTATCCTCATCTACCCAACTTCTTAGATAACGGCATCAAAACCACCCTCCATCAACAAGCATCTAGCAACCGGTGATCCATCAATATGTCCCTTGATAAATAGTGGTTTTAAATGATTCACCGGTTCTCGTGGCTTCTCAAAGATAGCATTCTTGGGACCAAAATCCAGCTGCGCCACCTCTCCTTCTTCGTCTGTAGCACGGAACTCAGAGGGCAAGTAATACACCATGTTAATATCCATACTTCCCCTGGGCGGTGTGTTCTCGAAGTCCACCATCTCCTCATCGCCCTCTGGCGTGGTTTCCACCTCCAAATCGCTCTCCTGCTTATCCGCCAACTCCAACTCATCAGCTGTGTGATCATGTCGGTGGACGCAGGCGATGTATTAACATCGGCGTTTTCCACAGGTGGTGTAGGAATTGGTGTGACCTCCACATCTGCAGCCTTTTTTACCGCCTTGCGCACCCACATTTGAGACGGAGCCGGGTGAATCCCTTCGAAGAATTCATCCCTCCACATCTCTTCATCGTGTTCCGCCTTCTGCTGGTTCCTCATGCGCTGCAACTTCCTCTTCTGAGTTTTGGTTATCCCGCGAGGACACCACTTAGGCTGCGTGTATTTTGGATCCCTCGGCTTGGTCTGGCTGCTGCTGGCTTCGTGATCGTTAGCCGAGGTCCGCCGCTGCATAGATGAAACCGGCTGAATGGCCGATTTGCTGCCGCTCCCTGCCACGACAGGACTCCCATCGTTTTTGCTGCCGTGGCGAGCCGCTGTCCCGGCGATGTATGTTCCGCTGCTTGCTCCTGTCGCGGCGGCCTTTCGGCAAATTTCTCTGCCATGACCACCATTTTGGCAGATTCGTTGCCGCCGCGCTGCGCTCTCCTGTTTTCAACCGATCCGTCAATGACCGGTTCCCCGAGCGACAACTCATGCGTGCCAATGATTATGGTGCCCACGTCTGTGACACGTCCGTGTTGCCCAGCACTTGTTGACTCGCCCGCTGTTGGTGACGTAGGACGCCAAACCCTCTGCACGTCGTGGCGATGATATGACCGATTGGCGTTGCTGCCCAACCGGTCGTGAACAGAGCGTCTGATCCTGTCATGAACGGATCTCCGAGGAGCTGTCCACCCGGATGAAATGCATATGGCACCATTGGGGCTTGCATCTGTCCTCCGTTGTAATATCGTGGCGCATAGGGAAGTGTCGCCCCATGGGGCCAGGCATCCACTGCCCATACGGCCTCTCACACCTCGGAGACCTCTCCCTTGGAGGTGATCTTGGACGCTTCATATGAGATTGCCGGTTGTACGAACCGGCAGCTTGGCGCGTGTACTTGTTTAGCAACATGTCGAAGGTTGGTTTGATCTTCTTGTATCGCGCATTCGCCTCATTCTTCTTCCACTTTCCAACTTCTGGGCTCTTCGGCTTTATGAATTTAGCACGAATACCCTCTTGCGCTGGTGCTTGCCCCCGGGTGCGGTGTTCTTGATAGTAATTTTCAGCACCTCCTTGCCCCCGGCTTGCTTGTCCAGCACCACTTCTCTCCTTGCAGCCTTGTCGTTGTCCTTGTTGTTCCTGGGCTCACCAATAACGACATTAGCTTTGTTAACAGATCCGGCCGCCTCTGGCCGAATTAGCACCTTCTTCCCTGCAGCTCGATGGTGTTCATGGGGAAAGGCTGCTTATCGACTTGCATATCAGAAAAACTCAATCGTCCGTCATTGATGGCCGATTGTATCTGTCGTCGAAAAATATTGCAGTCGTTAGTAGCATGAGAAAATGAATTATGATACTTGCAATATGCTCGCCGTTTTAACTCATCAAACGGCGGTAAAGTATGAGAAATGCGAATATGTTTGCTTTAAGCATAGCATCAAAATTCTATCACATTTACCAACATAAGCTGAACACCATATCATCATTCCGACCCTTGCGAGTCGGCTTTAAAGCTTCACATGTATACGGTTTGGCCTTTGATGGCCAAACAAACTCAGCAGCATATGCATCGGCCTCATCGTCCGAATTTTCGCTGTTGTAATCTACCATATGGAGATGAGGACGATCGGATTTGGACCTATGCACATCTCTTGCTTCTTTGCTTCGGCTCTCTTGAGCTAAAGCTCTTTGCAAAACATGGCTAAGTTTAAAAACTCGTAACCTTCAATTCTTTCTTTTATGTGAGTTCTCAAACCATTAAGCACCAAGTCTGCCATGTCCCTCTCAGTTATCACTAAACTATAACATCGGTTCTTAGTATCTCTAAATCTTTTGACATAATCGGTGACCGATTCATCATGTTTTGCCTAACCGATGTAAGATGTGATAACTTAAGTTCATTATCACCGCTGTAAAAATGCTCATGGAATTTCTTTTCTAAATGAAACCAAGTATTAATAGAACCATAAGGTAAAGCAGAAAACCATGAGAAAGCGGTACCAGTTAAAGACAAAGGAAACAAGCGCACTTTTAATTCATCGCTATTGCCAGCTTCTCCGAGCTGTGCTAGATATTGGCTAACATGTTCCCAAGTCGTTTTGCTATCTACCCCGTTAAATTTAGCAAAATCAGGCACCTTGTAACCTTGAGGATATGGCAAAGCATCAAAATATTCAGGGTAGGGTTTATGATAAACTCGGCTGGTTGTTTTGACTCCATATTTTTCAAAGAAAACTTGATCTAAATCTTCCCTGAATTTGGCTAATCTCTCTTCTATCGTGGATGAACCTGCCGATGGTGGATTTGCTACAAGAGCCGAATTAACATTGGCGTCATGCTAGTATGAGGGAAACGTGAACCCGAATTGGCGGTATCGCCGAATAAGGGATATTCCTGAGTGGTGTATGGAACTCTGGCGCAGGAATAATTTGATCACTTTGGACATGATACGGATTCATCGGCACATACGGCACCGATGGTTTAGGCGGAGGTATATTCTTTTTAGCATTATCTCGCTCTATGATTACATCATAAATTTTACTAGTTCCATCATTAACATGACTCTGGATTTCAGCTATTTGGGCAGGAGAAAAAAGAGAACTGCTTACAGCGGGATTTTCGATGTTGAGGTCGAGAGGTACGAACTCCGGCTCTTTGATCGGCGAGGTCACCCCTTGACGATCTATCTTGAAGTTGGCCAAGTACAGTTCTTGGTCTTCTTGTTCCCGCTTGAGTCGCAGCGTCTCAAACTCCTCGCTCCTCTTCTTCTTCCACGCCTCCAGGCCTTGGCGTTGTTCTTCCGACAGGTCTTCGATGGTAGGCTTGATGATGTTGTCGGTATTGATACCGGCGGCGTCGGTCTTGGAATTGGTCATTGTTGTCCAATTTACAGATCGAATCGTCCCCAGCGGAGTCGCCAAAAAGTGTGTTGACACACGAACACGTCACGTGTACCCGCGGCGCCGTGGGAGATGCTCCGCAACTCACTCGCGGGAGGCTCGGGGAAGCGCGATACGCAAGACAATCGGCGAGCACTTTTGGAACCCGACACCCCACGCGGCCGGGAGAGACCCCGTCTGGACGCACGGCGGTGATGGGCTGTCCTAGGTCAGTTCGCCCGCCCCCAGGACTTTGTAGATCAAAGCTCTCCGAAATGAAGAACTCCGACGAACGAGAAGCAGAAAACTAGGGCAGGAGATGAAAGTCTGTAGATTGGTTTGTGTTTGACGATTGTGTGTTGTTCAATCGGCCGGCACCCTCGTATATAAGGGCGGCTGGACTTCCCACGCAAGGAAAGGTTTGGTTTCAGTGCAAAACCCTAATCTGGGTCCAATTCGGTTGGTCTGACCCGAACTTTCCAAAACTGTTCGGTTTGCACCTTACGGATCGTTTTTGAGCCAGTTACCGACCTCGGATGAAAATCTCGTAGAAAACAAAGTTGTTCGTCTCGAAAAAATGAAGAACTTTTATTTTATGCGTTTTTCCATTTGACTTCATCTGGACCCCTCTAATTCAATCGGAAGAAAATCAATGCGTTTTTAGTCTTTTCCGGATTGCACTCACCGAGGGCAGAGCATGTCTGTGGTAGGGCGACCAGCCTGTGCTCTTCTGCTTCGTGTGCCAAAACTGTTCGGTCTGCACCTTCCGGGTCGTTTTTGAGATAGTAAACGACTCCGGATCGAAATCTCGTAAAAAGAGAAGTTGTTCGTCTCGAAAAAATGAAGAACTTTCCTTTTATACGTTTTTCCATTTGACGCCATCTGGATCTCTCAAATTCAATCGGAAGCAAATCGATACGGTTTTTTAGTACTTCCCGATCGCACTCACCCGAGGGCAGAAGACGTCTGTGGTAGGGCGAGCTTCGTGTGCGTCAAAGGACAGAGCATGTCTTATTTTGGCTTCACAAGTTGCATATGACCTTCACTAGTAGAGAACCCACCTCTAGTACCGGTTGTAGATGGCCTTTAGTACCGGCCACACAACCGGTACTAAAGGGTCGGCACTAAAGGGGTAACCCTTTAGTACCGGCACCTAAATAAAACGGTACTAAAGGGTCTCCACGTGGGCGAATACAAACCGGTACTAAAGGTTCCTGCTTTTTTTGCTTATTATTTCAGGGGGGGGGGGGGGGTTTGGTTTTTTTTCTTTTCGATTATTTTTCGGGGTTTAGGGTTTCTGTTTTTTTCCTTTTCGCTCATTTTTCAGGGTTGCATTCAACACGGACGCTCTGATGATTAGCAACATCCCCAACACTTGTTGCAAATCATCAGAGATGTCTTGCCTATCTAGTGTTTAGATCTCTCTTCTGAGTTTTCAGGACATAGTTACAAAAGGTTTAATACATTATTACACATCAGCAACAACATCCCTATCTGTGTTCACTTTTTCTTCTTGTGTGTCCCTTTCTTCTGATTGCGTCGTAGCCATGGACAATCTTCATCATTCAACACGGTGCTTGGGTCAGTTTTCACTTTGAAGGGCGGAATTTCAGCAAACTTATTGTAATCTTCTGAAAGTCAATATAGTCGAAGGAAATAAAATCAGCTATGATCGAAACTAAACACAATTGATGCATGGTGGCAAAATAAAAGTTGTGTATGATGTTCACGTACCTCTCGATTTCTTACACTCTTGACTCTCTCATTGACCTTCGTGTGAATGTACTCGCAAACGTAGTATCCACATAGTTCTGTCCCCTGTGGTTGTCGCAGACACCACTATATATACAAGAATATAATTTAATCAAATAATAATCAAGAGAATGATAATGGTATTAGAAAGATACACGTAGTAGTACTTACGTTGTTAGACTTGAACTCCAGCTTTTCTGGCCATACACCGCGTTCTTCCGCTTTGAACTTTCTGTAAACCCTGTCCGGAAAAGAAAATGAATTGAGTAGTTATTACTTATACTTTTGATATCCGGAAATGAACGAAAGAGGCTGATATAGTGCGATTGAAATTACCTCTTGAGCATTAGACGCACGCTTTTGTATTCATTTTGATCTTTCCTTAGTGAGTCCCAGACTTCAACTTCTCCTTCCTCGAGTCTAATGATTAGCAGAATGTAGTGGAACCTGCGCACGTTTATATACGCAGGTATTCAGAACTTATCGATTACACTTTATATCGGGGAAGCAAAATAGAATGTGTAGAAGACGGTAAAACTCACCCGAAGTTGTAAGGAAATAGTATTTCCTTTTTGGTACTTTGTCGCTTAAAGAACGTTAGCAAAACGTCCTCTGTGTTCACGGGATTTTCATCCACGGTCTTGACATGAACTTTATCCGGGTCAATGAAACCAATGTCCCAGATTCCTTCGAGTCTGCATTCACGTATCTTCATTCTGCATAATTAGCGTACAAAAGAATTTTGTGACGATAATTACAAGCAATGAACGAGAGCTTATAACTATAGATAATTAAATTACACGAATAAATTACTTACAGACAATAGCAGCTGATGAGAGATTTGTCGAGAGCACGTTGATTGTACATCTGAAAAAGTTCTCGGAACTCAACATGCACACAATATTCTCGGAAGTAGTGTTGTTCCTTAACCGCCGCCATGAGATAGAATTTCCCTTCTTTTGCGGCGGTCATGTACCAGCGATTCAAATTCCATAACTGTGTTGTTAGCTGGCTCGGATTTTCCACCATAGGCAGCCCGAGTTCAAAATCAAATCGTGGGGCAATCTCCGCCATGGGGTAACCTGAGTCGCCAAGGACAACTTCTCCATGCTCGATTTCCCGAGTTTCAGAAGGTACAATGAGCGGGGCGAGCGATTGTGCTTCTTGTTCTCCGAGCTGGGCAACTCCTTTCCCGCACAATTTCTCTTGCTCATTCTGCGAGGAAAGTACCTTGTCAATACCTCGCTCGTAGTCTGAAATGGGCGGAGGTGGAGGGTCATATAGGTTGTCAACGGTTTGATCTTTTACCTCATTTGGTATAGTCTTCAGAAGTTCCTTTATGGGGTCAAGTCTTGCCTCCACTCTTTCCTTCTTTTTCTGCTCAAAAAAGGCTCTCGACCCTTCACGTAGGCTCTCAGCTATTTCCTGCTGAGTCATCTCAGAAGTTAACTTCTCAGGAGCCTTGACTTCCTTGGGGTTCTCAGGAGCCCGTACACTTTTTCCACGTTTCTTGACAGGGGACGACGGGAACAGCTTCCGCTTTGTCAAGTTACTAGTGGGCGCATCAGTCGGTTGACGGGACAGCGCGGGAGATGGACTCGCGGCGGGATCCCAAACTTCGTGGGGGGAGGCGGGTGGACTTTGATGTGGTGAATGTCTAACGGGAGGAGTCGGTGGCCTTG
Source organism: Poa pratensis (assembly GCA_947311845.1). Taxonomy (NCBI): domain Eukaryota; kingdom Viridiplantae; phylum Streptophyta; class Magnoliopsida; order Poales; family Poaceae; genus Poa; species Poa pratensis. Next base: position 140,731,099 of record CAMZMU010000041.1, read on the forward strand.
GCTCCGAGTCTGGAAACTTGATGTATTTCTTCTTCCATAGAACGATACCAAACTCAACTTCTCCCAATGTCTTCTCGCCTTCAGCTCCAGGAAATTCAAGACGTATTGCGTTGAATCCCGGCATAACTTTCGTGACCCCGACACGAGCAAATCCAGGCGGAATCACACCAAAATGGAAGGTTTCTCCAGGTTGATGTCGTAAAGCATAGCCAGTCGCCACCGGATAAGTAATGTTCATCATCGGCGCATGTAACTCACAATTTGTCTTCTCCGTGATATCATCCACGGGGTAGTGAGCCGCCGATGGTTCAGCAACTGGTTCATCAACTGCAGGATCTTGTAGCTGCGTGGAACCCACGCTGCTTTTCCGCTGAGATGGGCAGGCATCGCCTGCAGGATCTTCTACTCGCAGTTGAGATTCCCTGGTCTGGGTCATTGAGGCCAGTTGCTTCTGCACATCCTGCACCGTGCGTTCTAATGCAGTAACCCTCTCCGCCTCCCTCTTCTTACTTCTGCAATGTTTTCTATAAGTTGCAACGTCTTCCGGAAACCCTTCAAGAAAACCAACCCCGCCTCCTCTGGCTCGACATCGCCCCCAGTGTTCTTTATTCCCGAGGGCTTGTGAAAGCTCGTCGTCCTCTCTATCGGGAACAAATTTTCCCTCCTTGACTAGTACTATGACATTTTTTATTTTTCTGATGACTCTTCTAATTTTTCTCCGCCATTTTCCCTTTGCAACAATCAGCCCTGTTTCTGGGTGCAACACTGCCCCATGCGCGAACAACCAGAACTTGGACCTGTCGGGCCAGTCATCTGTCTGTGGAGTGATCCCTTTTAGTCGCAGCTCGTCTTCATAGGCTTGCCACTTAGGCAAGGCAGTCTTGTAGCCACCTGAGCCCAAATGATGGAAATATTTCTTCTTCGAGGCATTCAACTTATTTTGTGTCGATCGGGCCACAGAGACGCCCGAATTCTTATACGCCGCAAATTCAGCCCAATCAACTTTTAGCTTCTCTAGATGTCCTTTGAAAACTATATCTTTGTTCCCATATTTTCTCCACAATGTGTTCTTCCAGTTGTTGAATTGCTGGGCCATCTTGCTAAGAGTCCACTCCTTGACTTTATCCTTCATCTTCTGTGGGAGATCTGCCGGTAGGTTGAATTTAGACATCATCGAGTCCCAAAGGGTCTCTTTAATTCTTTCCTCGAGATATTTTGCGCCTATGTTGGCTTTCTTCGGCTCATTCCATTCTGTCACAGTGATCGGGACCATGTCCCTTACAAAAACTCCGCACTGCCGTACATATTTATTGTAGATTCCATCGGGTTTCTCTGGTTTGCCTTTGTAGGTAACTTCGTCGATCGACAACGTTGCACCTTCCGGGAGCTTTAACCCTTGGGCCGGGCCTCGTACGGGGATTGACGACTTAGATCCAGAGGGCTGAAAGAAAAATGTTTCGTTAATAAGTGCGCATATAAATCAATTAATGCATCTAGCTATAGTGATCAACAAGACTTAATATATACCTTCTTCTTAGCTAGGGCATCGTCCGCCTTAGATCCAGACGGTTCTTCTTCGTCGTCGTCGTCATCTCTGATTTTTTCTAACTCAAGTCCCTCACCGGAGTCATTCAAACATTTCGCGCTGAATTCTTCGACGTCTTCTCCATCGGACGAATCTTCTCCATCGGAATATTCTCCATCGGAATTGGGTCCGGCAGCGGTGTTATATATTATTTGTTGGAGACGGTCTTCTTCCTCCAAATCTCGGACGAAGGTGGGGGCATCGTCCGCCATAGCTCAATGTCACTGCAAATTTTGAAACTTAGCAATATTTCTAACTTAACAATATTTCGAACTTAACAATATTTCTAACTTAGCAAATTTTGAAACTTAGCAATATTTCTAACTTAACAATATTTCGAACTTAGCAATATTTCTAACTTAGCAATATTTGAAACTTAGCAATATTTCAAACTTAACAATATTTCAAACTTAGCAATATTTGAAACTTAGCAGTATTTGAAACTTAGCAATATTTCAAACTTTACAATATTTCTAACTTTACAATATTTCAAACTTTACAATATTTGAAATTTAGCAATATTTCAAACTTAGCAAATTTCAAACTTTACAATGTTAAACTAGATTTGAAACTTAGCAATATTACAATGTTTCTAATACACTATATTTGAAAAAATAGGAAATTTCTTATACACTAATAAAATAACTTTGCAATATTTCGAACTTTCAAAATTGCTAACTTTCAAAAATGCTAACTTTCAAAATTGCTACACTAAAAATTGATAACCTATAATAATAACCTAAATGACTTAAAACTTAGCAAATTGCTACATTTTTAAATTGCTACATTTTGTAAGTTTGCATAATTGTAAAGTGTCATTTAACATTTTTCATACTATCTAAATGACATAAATATTTACTCACATAAAATTCTAACTTTGATAAATTTCAAACTATCTAAATGACATAAATATTTACTACTAATTAATCTAAAGAACAGTACTAAAAAAAAGAAAAAAACTAACCTTAATTGGAGGCCGGAGCAGGGCTACGCGCGCGGCGGCCGGAGCAGGGTTGAGGCCGCGCCGAAGCAGGGGCGATGGCGGCGTCGAGGGCCGGAGCAGAGGAGGGAGGCGGAGAAGGGGCGGAGGCCGGAGCAGAGAGGAGGGAGCAGGGCCAGGCGGCGATGGCGCATCGGCCGGAGCAGAGGAGGGAGGCGGAGCAGGGGCGGCACGTCGTGGAGCGGAGCAGGGGAGGCGCAGGTCGACGCGGCGAGGGAGGAGGCGTTGGCGCGGCCGCCGGCCGGAGCAGGGTCGCGTCGAGGAGGAGGCGTCGGCGGCGTCGAGGAGCAGAGGCAGAACTTGGCGATTTGGGGAGCGAGGCGTCGTCCCCTGCCACTTAACTGCCCAACACCCCTTTAACACCGGTTGTAGTCTACAACCGGTACTACTACAACCGGTACTAAAGGGTCTTTAGTACCGGTTTTAGACTACAACCGGTGCTAAAGGTGCCTTTTGGGCCGCGGCGAAAATTCCCGCGCGAAGCCTAGCCATTTTGTACCGGTTGTAGTTTACAACATGTACTAATGGGCTTTTTGAATTTTTTTTCTCTAGTTTTTTTTCTTTCTTTTGTTTTCTGTTTTTTATATCTATTTGGTTTCTATTTTGTTTTTTTCTCTACTTTCTTCTCTACTGCCACCAGGTGATGTCGCCGCAGTAGTCACCCGACGCGGACGCCGAGATCTGAAGACGGAGTTAAGCCATATCGGCGGGGGCGACGCCCCGATTCAATCCTCTTCAGGCGAGCACGCCAACCGACGACCACCGCCGGGAGCAGGCCACACCACCTCCAGTACCTCCGCAGAAAGGTCAGAGCAAACCCAACCGCGACGAAGAGAGGAACAGAGGACACAATCTCCAAAAGCCGGCCGCCATCTTCGCAACCGTGTGAACCAAGATACAACTCCGATGTGCGGTCAACCGTCTTATGCAGAGACGATTTAACATACAACTAGACATCTACGTTACAACTTCACTAGTTCTAAATACTGGATAGAACAAATTCAGGTACAACTTGAAATTACGATACAACACAAGTAAAACAAAGACTCTACCTATCTCCCATCAATGCCTTTTGACGAAGATTCTGTCTTCTTGCCTTCCTTGCCCTTTGACGAAGATTCTGCCTTCTTGCCTTTGCCCTTGGACGAAGCTTCAGCCTTCTTGCTCAGTGCTTCAACCCTCCTTTCCTTTGACGACGGCATGAAATCGTCGTCATCATCGCTGTCAACTACCCAGAGACAGGAACGACCGTACGAATCACGGTCAGCTTCAGTTCGGTAGAACGGACTATTCGTAACTTTCCTGTCAAACTTCTCTGCAAGCGTGAGCATTTCTACACGAATTTGGAGCGGGGTCCTATACGGAAACCCATCGCGGCATAGCTTCGCCCCGAGCAAAGCGAGATGACTCTCAGTGTGCAAAATTTCTTCAATTGGAACTACCCTACCATCTACCTTCAAATTGCTCGAAAGCCTGGCGAGATGCTCGGATGCGGAAATGTGAAACCCGGACACACACTTCTCGCAAGGACCAATACACACCATGCTTGCGCTCAAGTGAGTACCATGCCTACCTTCGACTGGGTTTTATAGAACTACCGGTGGCGGCATTTGGGGGGAACGATAGCGGGAAATATTTGGGCGGGAAACGGTGGCGGGATCGAAGTTGCCTACCTTCTCCAGTGGATCAGGAAGAAGCACACGGATCGTGTGTTTCCTTCCAGCGATTGGGAGCCGTTGGATCAAGCGGTGTGTTTCTTTCGAGCGCTTGTGAGCCCTTGGATCAGGAAGAAGCACACGGATCGTGTGTTTCCTTCCAGCGCTTGGGAGCCGTTGGATCAAGCGGTGTGTTTCTTTTAAGTGCTTGTGAGACGTTGGATCAGGGTGAGCCTGACTTTAGTCCGGTTGGTGTTACCAACCGGTACTAAAGAAGCACACGGATCGTGTGTTTCTTTCAAGCGCTCGTGAGACGTTGGATCAGAGGTGTGTTTCTTTTAAGTGCTTGTGAGACGTTGGATCAGGGGTGAGCCCGACTTTAGTCCCGGTTAGTGTTACCAACCGGTACTAAAGAAGCACACGGATCGTGTGTTTCTTTCAAGCGCTCGTGAGACGTTGGATCAGAGGTGTGTTTCTTTTGAGGGATTGTGAGCTGTTGGATCAGCAGTATCACGACCACTTCGTGAGCCACATGACCCTATATATAGCCCACCTCCCGGAATTCCAGCGTCACTCACTCACTCACACAAAACATTCCATCGTCACTCGGAGAGGCATCTTTGGGCAACCAGCGGCAAGACGTCTCTGATGACCTGCGACCGTTCCAAACAGTTGCAGATCATCAGAGATGTCTTGCCGGACGGTTGTAGATCATCAGAGACGTCTTACCTCTGCTTGGATCGAAGTGGCGCTCAAACACAAAACATTTGGGTTTCCTAGCTATGCCCGACACTGAATGCAACGACATTCGACCGTGAATCAGTGACGGGCTGTAGCTAGGAGAAACCGTGTGTTTTGTTTCCCAGGTTACTCACTCATATATTCGGGTTCCCTAGCTACGTCCTGCAACCGTTTGGTCGGATCCAAGCAGCGGCAAGACGCTCTGATGATTAGCAACATCCCCAACACTTGTTGCAAATCATCAGAGATGTCTTGCCTATCTAGTGTTTAGATCTCTCTTCTGAGTTTTCACGACATAGTTACATAAAAGGTTTAATACATTATTACACATCAGCAACAACATCCCTATCTAGTGTTCACTTTTTCTTCTTGGGTGTCCCTTTCTTCTGATTGCGTCGTAGCCATGGACAATCTTCATCATTCAACACGGTGCTTGGGTCAGTTTTCACTTTGAAGGGCGGAATTTCAGCAAACTTATTGTAATCTTCTGAAAGTCAATATAGTCGAAGACGGTGCTTGGGTCTTTTTGTCTTGGGTTTCCGTGTAAAATGTATTCCCATTTATCTCGTACCCTTGGAAAGTCAATATAGTCGAAGATGGTGTCTTGGCCAACAAGTATAGCTCTTGTCCAACAGTGTTGTCATTAATGAGATGTGTACGCAACCAACTGCCGAAAGTATCCACGTGTTTTTCTTTAATCCAGAAGTCAGTCTTCTCCGGGTATTCTGAGCGTAAAATATCCATGTGTTCCACGATATACGGAGCCACCACTCTGGAATTTTGTAGAACTGTGTAGTGTGCTTGAGTGAAAGAATGCCCGTCCATACTTCTTGTTGCTTTCTTTCCTAGCGTGCCTTTTCCACGCAGTCTCCCCTCATGGCGTGATTGAGGAATACCGATGGGCTTAAGATCTGGAAGAAAGTCAACACAGAACTCAATGACCTCCTCTGTTCCATAGCCCTTGGACATGCTTCCTTCTGGCCTAGCACGGTTATGAACGTATTTCTTTAAGACTCCCATGAACCTCTCAAAGGGGAACATGTTGTGTAGAAATACAGGACCGAGAATGGAAATCTCTTCGACTAGGTGAACTATGAGGTGCGTCATAATATTGAAGAAGGCCGGTGGAAAGACCAACTCAAAGCTGACAAGACATTGGACCACACCCGTCTGTAAACTTGGTAGAGTTGCTGGATCAATTACCTTCTGAGAAATTGCATTCAGGAATGCACATAGCTTGACAATGGGTACTCGAACGTTTTCCGGTAGAAGCCCCCTCAATGCAACAGGAAGTAATTGTGTCATAATCACGTGGCAGTCATGAGACTTCAGGTTTTGGAACTTTTTCTCTGCCATGTTTATTATTCCCTTTATATTCGACGAGTAGCCAGACGGGACCTTGATACTGCTCAGGACTTGAAAAAAGATCTCCTTCTCTTCTTTGGTAAGAGGTAGCTGGAAGTACCTTGATACTTCTCTGAATTCAGGTTGTCTCTTCTGTGGTGCGTACTTTGATGGTCCTGTCGTGCATCCGCTGTATCTTTCGTCTTCCCATACACGCCTAAGAAGTTTAGCAGGTTCACGCAAAGATTTTTCGTCACGTGCATCACGTCGATTGCAGAGCGAACCTCTAGGATTTCCCAATAGGGTAAATCCCAAAATATAGATTTCTTTTTCCACAAGGGTACGCGCTTGTTTGCGTCTTTCGGAACATTTAGACTGCCAGGACCCTTTCCAAATATTACTTCCAAATCCTTGACCATGCCATATACAACATCACCATCACGGCGTGTAGGCTTCGTCCGGATATCTGCCAAACCTTTGAAGTGCTTGCCTCCGTTTCTTATGTGATGCCCGGTTGGAAGAAACTGACGATGCCCCATGTACACAATCTTGTTACCTATATATGCACTGTCAGTCTTATCTAAACAGTGCGTGCATGCATTGTATCCCTTGTTCGACTGTACTGAAATGTTACTAAGAGCAGGCCAATCATTGATGGTTACAAACAGCAACGCTCGTAGGGGAAATTCCTCTTGTTTGTACTCATCCCACACACGGATACCTTCGTCAGACCACAACTGTAAAAGTTCGTCAACTAATGGCCTCAGATACACATCAATGTCGTTGCCGGGTTGTTTCGGTCCTTGGATAAGCACTGGCATCATAATATACTTTTGCTTCATGCACAACCAAGGGGGAAGGTTATAGATACATAGAGTCACGGGCCAGGTGCTATGACTGCTGCTCTGCTCCCCAAACGGATTCAAGCCATCTGTACTTAGACCAAACCTTAAGTTCCTTGCGTCAGCTGCAAAATCCTCAAACGCACTGTCGATTTTTCTCCACTGAGACCCATCAGCAGGGTGTCTGAGCATCTCGTCTTCCTTACGGTCTTCTTTGTGCCATCGCAACAACTTGGCATGCTCTTTGTTTCGGAACAAACGTTTCAACCGTGGTATTATAGGAGCATACCACATCACCTTCGCGGGAACCCTCTTCCTGGGGCTCGGCTCGCCCTCAATATCACCTGGGTCATCTCGCGCTATCTTATACCGCAATGCACAGCATATCGGGCATGCATTCAAATTCTCGTACTTCTCACCGCGGTAGAGGATGCAGTCATTGATGCATGCATGTATCTTCTGCACCTCTAATCCTAGAGGGCAGACAATCTTCTTTGCTTCGTACGTGCTGTGGGGCATTTCATTATTCCTCGGAAGATTCTTCTTAAATATTTGTAGCAATTCTTGAAATGCCTTGTCAGATATTCCATTCTTTGCCTTCCACTGCAGCAATTCCAGGGTGGTACCTAGCTTTTTCTGGTCATCTTCACAATTTGGGTACAACGGTTTTTTGTGATCCTCTAACATGCGCTCCAGCTTCGACCACTCGTTTTCAGTTACGCAGTTCATCTGTTCATCACGAATGACCTGACGAAGATCATCATCGTCGGACTGATCAACAATGACCTCATGCTCTTCCCCCATTGTAGTATCACCGTGTTCATCAGAGAACACGGGATAGTTGTCATCATCCTCTTCTTCAGGGTTTTCCATTATAACCCCACTTTCTCCGTGCTTGGTCCAACAAAAATAATTGGGCATGAAGCCTTGTCGCAACAAGTGGGAGTGTATGGTTCTTACGCTCGGGTAATTCCTGTTATTCCGACATTCATCACATGGACAAATCATAAAACCATTCTTCAGCTTGTTTAACTTAACCACATCGAGAAAACGATGCATGCCATCAATGAACTCGGGACAGCGTCGATCACCGTACATCCATTCTCGGCTCATCTACATTACATAAATATATCAAAAACCATTACACCAGCTAAATAATGAATAGAGATACGTGACCAAATTAATTTATACAAGTTCATCACATTAAAATCAAAGTAGAGTAGTGCCCAAATGTAATACATAGTTCTCACAAAACATACATCAATCGAAACTAACATACAACTATCTAAAGAATTTAAATCCAACAACAAATGCGATCAGAATCGCAACCAAGGTAACTATTGAACCAACAGCATAATGATACCAAGCCTCTTGACTAATGGCATATTTTCTAATCTTTTTAAGCTTGGCGCGCATTGCATCAATCTTCCTCTCGTGAGCAGTGACGATGTCGGCAAGCTCGACCCCGTGAGCATCAACGATGTCGGCAATCTTCAAGTCCAATTCCATCTTCTCTTCTAGGCATTGGAGACGAAAATCTTCACTTATCTTCAATTTTGCTCTCAAATCGTCGTTTTCTTTTTTAAAATACTCGACAATAGGGTCGGCCGGAATTTCCGGTTCAACTACCTCCTAAATAAAAATATATCTACGTCAAGTTGGTCGGTATGATTGTTATAAACACGAAACAAAATAAATAGTTAAAAAGATATACCACATCCGAATCATAGACCGGACGAGTGCCGAAGGGGACGGATATCAAAACCATGACACTATACATATATAAAAAAACATAAGAAATTTATACAAGAAATAATTATGCATTTAAATCATATAACTAACAATTTTTAAAATAAAAGATAAAAAAGAGGCTCACCGAGGTGGTGTCGGCGACGGAGCGGCGCGGGCGATCGACGGCGCACTACTAGGAAAAGGCCTTTCTGTGGCGCACCTTTTTCGGATTCTGTCGCGCACCCGCCAAATTGCTGGATGCGCCATAGAATTCTCGCCACAAAAATTTATTCTGTGGCGCACCCAGGGCGTGCGCCACAGAAAAACCAACTTTCTGTGGCGCACCCCCACCTGATGCGCCACAGAAAAGATTTTGTGGCGCACCCCACTTGATGCGCCACTAAAAGCGCTTTTCAGATTTAAAAAAAAATACAAAATACGACGACGAACGTCGCCGTACGCCACCGTGGTCAGGATGCGCCGCCGCCGTGCGGTCCTGTGTCCGAGCCGGCTAAGATGGAGGTCGGGGAAAAGGAGAGGCGCGCCAGGCCGGGCTCCTGGGAGCTGGAGTTGACGGAGAAGGGCGCGCGATCTGGGGCCGGCCTACTGGTGTAGGGGTCGGGGTCGGCGGCCACCTTGGAGGAGGACTCGACGGAGCGGCGCGTGGACGGGTCCTGGAGCGGGCGCGAGCGCTGGAGGGCGAGGAGGTCGCGAATCCGCGCGGCGGACGTGGGGCTCCGCGGCCTCCAGCGCGACGAGGAGGCGGCTCCGGAGTGCGCGTGTTGGTGGTGGTGGCGGAGGTGGATGCGGTGAGGTGCGCGTGGCCGCGGAGGTGTTGCCCGCCGGCCCCCGTCGCGGATGCCGTGGCGAGGGAGATGGAGGATTCCGGCCGCGCGGCGGCTCGATTGGAGGCGCAGCTAGGCGCGGGAGGCGGCGGGGATGGAGGAGACCGGCGAGGTGATGGCGAAGGCGAACTCGCGCGGCCCGAGCGCACGCCGGAGCGGAGCACCAACTCCGGCGGCTCCATACCTAGGGCTCGACGCGTTCGTCGGCCTCGGCCTGGAGGCGGTCGTAGTCCTCGGCCTGGAGGAGGTGGCGGCCTCGAGGACGGCGTGGGCGGCGGTGTGGAGGAGAGGCCAGGGAGGGCGGCGAACTTGACCGGCCACACGAGTCAAGCGCGAGCATGGCGAGCCCAGGGGAGGCCGGCGGCGGCGTGTTGTGCGTGTGTGAAGGAGGGGATAAGGCAGAGAAGAGAACGAGCGGTGTGTGCTGCCTGGTGTGCGTGCTAGTTGGAGATCGTGGGTGCGTGTGTGCTAGTTGGAGATCGATTCAAAAAAAGACAAAACATATAAGGCAGAGAAGAGACCGAGCGGTGTGTGCTGTACGTGCGTGGTCGTAGCTAGGAGTGAGAGGATAGGGGAGAGAGAATGTAGATCTGATATTTGACCAGCACGGGATCCAAATTTCTATGGCGCACGGCACAGGGTGCGCCACAGAAATGCTGATTTCTGTGGCGCACGGGACTAGGTGCGCCACAGAAAGCTGAATTTCTGTGGCGCAGAAGGCGCACCAATTAAGGGTGCGCCACAGAATGCCAACCTCCCTATAAGGGTTTTCCTAGTAGTGGCGGTGAGGATCAGGGGACGGGACGACACTATATAAAACCATAAATTATACTTCAATTCGAGCTCAAAATGCATATAAAACAAATGAAATCCCTAATTTAGTCATTTCATCAAACACCTTGCAAACATAACCAAAATCAAACTTGCTAAACTTGCACGAAAATGAGCTAAACTTGAAAAGCCGGAAGAGAAGATGAAGAAGTTGCTAACCCTTGTATAGGGTGCCACCAATCTTGACAAATGTTGGAGAAAAAATGGGTGACCTAGAGCTTGGGAGGGCTTGGGAGAGAGGAAAAATGGGGTTGGGGTCGAGTTGCTCCAAAATGGAGCTGGCTCGGCCGGGGTGGAAGATATAGGCAGGACCTTTAGTACCGGTTTTATTTACCAACCTGTACTAAAGGGTCTGCCGTGGGGCCACTGACTGTGGCCTGCGGGGCTGCACCCTTTTAGTACCGGTTGGTATTAACAACCGGTACTAAAAGGTGTCCTTTAGTACCGGTTGTTAATACCAACCGGTACTAAAGGTCCTCGCCGCGGGGCCCTAGCTGGCGCCCAAGCACAACCGGTGCTAATGCCCCCTTTAGTACCGGTTTTTGTTGCAACCGGTACTAAAGGGGCGCACCAATGCCTCTGTTTCTACTAGTGCTTGGATTGAAATGATCCAAAAACCAAAGTTGCTCGTCTCGACGAGGCGCATAACTTTTGTTCACATTATTTTTCATTTGAGATCATCTTGGTGACATCTCTTCATAAGCCAAAATTGGTCGTCAACATAGAGTTATCGCATTTGTCTTCTGCATGTATATGCTTATCCAATTTTTTTGTGCAGAATGGCATGCCTTCTAGGTTTAATATGTGTCTTTCTAGTTTTTTTTGTATTATCTTCCCTCAATTTCAATCTATGAACTAACATATTTTCTTCTCCCTTTTACTTCCTGTAGATTGATTGGTAATATAGTGCCATGTTTTTTGGACTAAATACATGTTTCGTAAGTGCTGCACTTTCGTGTTCAAGTTGATCATTAGATACCAGAGAATACGCTCCTCCAATTGTTCACTACATGGTTTCAGATTTTCAGATGCCACTTGACACGAGCTCTCAACAGAGCATGCAAAAATGGTTCTAGCAGTGTTGTGTTTATCTGAAGCATTAAAGTAGTGCTCAGCCTTCGCCGTTATTCCCGTTGTCTATGAAGAAACTTGAGGTGCGAGCTATAAGTTGCTCTTTTTTCATGCTTAGTAAATCCTTTTCTTTTCTTTTCTTTTTTATGATATGTTTGGCCATGGTTCGTTCTTGACAATCCGGAATGCTGCTCAGACTCATCTATAATCCACTCAAGAAGGTACCAACCATATCTCACTTGTTCTCTTGAATATTTTTGTTTACTGATATCTCTCCTCTAACAGAGGTTAGCTCTTTATATTGTGGCTAGCTAACTCCTGTTGCCCACAAACATCTCCATCAACTAAGTCATTTTCAGTGTACTGTCATCGCAAGGTCAATGTGAGAAGATTCAGAGTGGTACCATACAACTTCAGTATAAAGCACCAAACAATGAAAAAAAGTGCTTCCTTCATATGATCGTGAAAATCTTATGACCATCTGATGTGATTGCTTAATCCATGAGGCTCTCTATTCCTCTAGAAAAATGGGCAAAATAAATTTTAGAGGGGAAATTGGAGGTGAAATAATTCACAGGTTCCTTTTGGAGATAACTACATTTCTTCTTATGAATAGATTCTTCATTACATCCAAACTTGAAGAACCTCTACACATACATGTAGATATCAGGGCCTCACTTAGGTTACTGGTGCAGTTCGATTCATTTGTTCAAATCGGCTCAGAGGTGGCGGGGATTTGTTCACTTGTTCTCTTGAAGAATTTTTCTGCTCGTTAGTCCTTACGCACCTTATGTTTTTTATACCGCTCTATTGTCTCACATATTTAGGTGACTTCTTTTTGCACTTAAGTTGTTAAAGATTCTTCTTTATGCATGTCATGTAAAGTAGATATTGGCTTCATTTCTGTTAATGTTGTCGTATTTTTGAGTAATCACTTGACATGTAGTTTTGAAAAATATATTTTAATGATGCATTTTGCTATAACATCTCACTGTTTTCTGTAACCATATTACCGGAATCATATGGTCTATGTGAATCTTATATGGACATCCATTAATGCACGTATGACCAATTATTTCTATTTTTTGGGTACCATGTATACTACATCCGGTTCTGCTGAACCATCTTTCACAAATTAGTAAATGTTTAACAATTTATCCTTTGGATTAGATCCTTTACAAAAAAAAAAGTGCCACTGATTTTGTTAGTCATGTACTAATCATTGTCCAGGGAGTTGCCGGTGTTCATACTGGGTTTCTACTAAGTTCCTTGCTCAGCGACGCGGTTATTTGAGACAATGCACAGGATTGAAGATTAGTCGAGTCACAATTTTTTGATCAATCCTTGAACAATTTTGTTGAATGCAAAAGCATATTCTAAAATTTCCTTGTGACAAACAGTCTACTCACATGAGTTTAGCGTTGATGTTATGCAAGATTGAAACATAGTGCCAAAAAACATGTTTTTTTGTTGCTATTGTAATCAGGCAATGTATGAATTTTAGTGAAATTGTGCTCTGTGAAATGATTAACAAGTTCCATGGTTAATGTTTACGGTGACGTCGGTTGCACGTGCATACTAACTATATGTATGTAAAGACTAAAAAGTGTCATTCAATGATTCAATTGAATCAAAAGATGCGTCTTGTAGAGACGTGCGTGCACGTGCAAGGCTACTAAGTAAAAACATACTTGTGGATGTACGAAGGAAGGCTCGGAAGTCTAGCAGGAGGCTCCGGCAACTGGCGCTTACCAAATTCTTTGTTATCTCCCTAATCCAACTAAGTAAAAAATCAACGTGGCTACTCTAAGAAGAGAAGTCTGACGTCACCCTTATTGTACATGCCCTTAAGCGCCTAGTAAAAGCAAGATAATTCCATCAATTGTGCACAGTTTAAAATTAGTGCCCAATTAATTAGCCAGCATGCGATTGGCTGCTGCTTTGCCTCCCATGCAATAACTTCCCATGTTTTGAGGGATTGATTGACTGAAACATTGTTGGGAGTTTATACCGCCCTATCATCATGCAGCTTGACCGCAATGCTCAAATATTTCATGAACTCGATTAATTTGAGTTCAGAGCTCGAGTGCGCTGTCAGGGTGGCGGGAGTCTTCGTCGATGGACGAGTTGAGTCAAGGACGGAGATGAAGCAGCGATAGACGCATTTTATTGGCGCAATAGAAGGTGGTTACAATTCCGACAAAATCAACCCCGTTCAGCTGCTTACTGTTCTCACAATTTAAATTCTCAAGATGATAATTACGCACATGGTTGTGAAGCAAGGACTAAAAATGGGTAGTTGTGAAGCAAGTACCAAAATTGCACATTTACATTTTTAATGCATCATGTTTCGTATATCATGGTTTGATCCGGAGTTCAGAAAAATTTCAAAGTTTCTTGCTACTTTTCAATGATTTACAGAATATTTTCCCTTTTATCGAAATTGATTCAAAATTTACCAGAACTATAGCGACTCGAACCGCTCTATTCGGTGGCACTGCAACCGATTCTTTTAGCCGGTGGCAACCCTGTAATTACCACGAAACTGAAAGGTGTGTTGAGTTGTCAAACATTGTTGCGTTCTGGATCGTTGATCAGATATTGAACGGCTCAAATTTAATTTATCAACACATGTTTGCTCTTTTAATTGTATATATAGTATAGATATAGATATATAAAGGAGCCGACAGGCCCCCAATTTGTATTGAAATTGAGCATAAGATTGATAAAGGTTCCCCTAAGCAACTACTTTCCACAGTAAAGCCCCGCGGTACCAAACTGGCCCGTAGAGGCGTAGACCCTAGTGCTCATAGTGTTATCTTTTCTGTCAGTAATACATGAAGATCCGGTAAAAAAAATATCCTTGCAAGTTTTGGCCCAAATAAATGGACGCAGGAATAAAAAATGAACAGCCCACGAGACAATGTGAATCTGTGTTTCTTTTCGGCAATTGACTAGAAGAATCTTGCATTGTCTCCAACTGCAAGCAAAGAACTACCGTAGAATCTTGCATAGTCTCCAACTGCAAGCAAAGCAACTGCCAGACTCTGGGATCAATTCCATTAGTTTGCTGCAAGCCTCCAGGTGTTCCTTTCCCTCATGTGTATATATACTGATTTGAAATCTGAGTAGTATTAACAAATACATATCTATGCGCATTGATCATATCACTCTCCCACATATACGAAACTGAAAGGTGTGTTGAGTTGTCAAACATTGTTGCGTTCTGGATCGTTGATCAGATATTGAACGACTCAAATTTAATTTATCAACACATGTTTAACACATGTTTGCCCTTTTAATTGTTTATATAGTATATATATAGATATATAAAGGAGCCGACAGGCCCCCAATTTGTATTAAATTGAGCATAAGATTGATAAAGGTTCCCCTAAGCAACCACTTTCCACAGTAAAGCCCCGCAGTACCAAACTGGCCCGTAGAGGCGTAGACCCTAGTGCTCATAGTGTTATTCTTTTCTGTCAGTAATACATGAAGATCCGGTAAAAAAAAATCCTTGCAAGTTTTGGCCCAAATAAATGGACGCAGGAATAAAAAATGAACAGCCCACGAGACAATGTGAATCTGTGTTTCTTTTCGGCAATTGACTAGAAGAATCTTGCATTGTCCCCAACTGCAAGCAAAGAACTACCGTAGAATCTTGCATAGTCTCCAACTGCAAGCAAAGCAACTACTGAAAGGTGTGTTGAGTTGTCAAACATTGTTGCGTTCTGGATCGTTGATCAGATATTGAACGACTCAAATTTAATTTATCAACACATGTTTAACACATGTTTGCCCTTTTAATTGTTTATATAGTATATATATAGATATATAAAGGAGCCGACAGGCCCCCAATTTGTATTGAAATTGAGCATAAGATTGATAAAGGTTCCCCTAAGCAACCACTTTCCACAGTAAAGCCCCGCAGTACCAAACTGGCCCATAGAGGCGTAGACCCTAGTGCTCATAGTGTTATTCTTTTCTGTCAGTAATACATGAAGATCCGGTAAAAAAAAATCCTTGCAAGTTTTGGCCCAAATAAATGGACGCAGGAATAAAAAATGAACAGCCCACGAGACAATGTGAATCTGTGTTTCTTTTCGGCAATTGACTAGAAGAATCTTGCATTGTCTCCAACTGCAAGCAAAGAACTACCGTAGAATCTTGCATAGTCTCCAACTGCAAGCAAAGCAACTGCCAGACTCTGGGATCAATTCCATTAGTTTGCTGCAAGCCTCCAGGTGTTCCTTTCCCTCATGTGTATATATACTGATTTGAAATCTGAGTAGTATTAACAAATACAGATCTATGCGCATTGATCATATCACTCTCCCACATATACGAAACTGAAAGGTGTGTTGAGTTGTCAAACATTGTTGCGTTCTGGATCATTGATCAGATATTTAACGGCTCAAATTTAATTTATCAACACGTGTTTAACACATGTTTGCTCTTTTAATTATATATATAGTATATATATATATATATATAAAGGAGCCGACAGGCCCCCAATTTGTATTGAAATTGAGCATAAGATTGATAAAGGTTCCCTTAAGCAACTACTTTCCACAGTAAAGCCCCGCAGTACCAAACTGGCCCGTAGAGGCGTAGACCCTAGTGCTCATAGTGTTATTCTTTTCTGTCAGTAATACATGATGATCCGGTAAAAAAATTATCCTTGCAAGTTTTGGCCCAAATAAATGGACGCAGGAATAAAAAATGAACAGCCCACGAGACAATGTGAATCTGTGTTTCTTTTCGGCAATTGACTAGAAGAATCTTGCATTGTCTCCAACTGCAAGCAAAGAACTACCCTAGAATCTTGCATAGTCTCCCACTGCAAGCAAAGCAACTGCCAGACTCTGGGATCAATTCCATTAGTTTGCTGCAAGCCTCCAGGTGTTCCTTTCCCGCATGTGTATATATACTGATTTGAAATCTGAGTAGTATTAACAAATACAGATCTATGCGCATTGATCATATCACTCTCCCACATATACGAAACTGAAAGGTGTGTTGAGTTGTCAAACATTGTTGCGTTCTGGATCGTTGATCAGATATTGAACGGCTCAAATTTAATTTGTCAACACATGTTTAACACATGTTTGCTCTTTTAATTGTATATATAGTATATATATATAGATATATAAAGGAGCCGACAGGCCCCCAATTTGTATTGAAATTGAGCATAAGATTGATAAAGGTTCCCCTAAGCAACTACTTTCCACAGTAAAGCTAACAAAACGCGTAATATTTCTGGAATTAAATAATTTTCGTGTATTATTTAAATAAAATTAGCTAACAAATACAGATCTATGCGCATTGATCATATCACTCTCCCACATATAATTCTCTATTCAATTCTGAAGTGTGACTCTGTTTGAGCAACATGAGGATGCGGATGGAGCATCAACACGGCGTCTATGTCCAGCACTACTACCCTCCCGAAGCTCCACTCGGCAGGTACATAATTTGAAGTATGGACAAAACTAGTGTGTAGATTAGATGCGTTTTTGTAAATTATATTGAACAGTTTTTTGGTGCCTGGTGGCTACTGAATGCGGCGAGTTGCTGCTGTTTGGATGTTTTCTCTTTCTGCTTTACTTTTCGCATGTACCGCGAAACGTTTGTCCACTATTTCTGTAATGGAAGATGGAACTTTGTTGGAAAAAAAATTTAGGTGCATTTCTTAAATTATATGTACACGCACATCTGGTAGTTTCGGTAAACTACGTATCTGCAGAGTCCGGGGAGTTCTTTGTCTTGAATTATGAACAATAGAATAAAAAAAGAGCACTTTTACGGTGGTTGGCAGTACTTCCGAGTACTTCTGAGTACGATCTAAACTCCGCACTTCTTTGCTCCTCCTCGCCGTTCCCTGTTGGCTAGCGTCGAGCTCGTCGCGCCCGCACCCGGTCGCTGCTAGGCGGGCGCCGCCGGCATACAGGGTAGGCGACCGCCACGCCCGTGCGGATCGTCCAAATCACGAAGGGAGGATGTGCGACCTACAAAGTAGGCGACGGCCACGGCCTTGCGAGTTGCGCGTGACATGACAATATGGCCCCTCCGTCGCCGCCGGCGGTGGGCGAGCATGCGGCCGTTGTTGACGAGTTCACCGGCGCGTCGGCCCCGCGGTGTGCAGGTAGGCAACGTCCGCGGCCGCGCGAGCCGCGCGCGCCATGGCAGCGTGCTCCCGCCATGGCCGCACTGGTGGAGGTGGTGGGCGAGCATGCCGCTGCCACCGTTGGGGACGAGCTCGCCGGAGCGTCGCCGGCAGCCCAAAAAAGGCCTTTTTTTCAACCAGATATGAGCAGGGAGTGACAAGTGGGCCATCTGATTCGGATTACCTATCTACCCTTTTTGTAATTCAAAGATATCAATACTTTCCAGTACTTTCCGTTACTTCTTTTTTAGTACTCCCTACTACTTTCTATTTTTAAACCATTGGATTGACCCCTCTGGACGGTTCATAAAATCGCCAACCATGGTAAAACTTGTATAAAAATAAACCGAATTGCCAATTAGTGAATGCGGAATAAAAAAATAAAAAACTTGGCTGATTGCAAAACAGTTGACTGCTAAAGAGAGAGTATCAAAAATAAACAATTCAGTATGTTAGATTAACTTTTTTTTGTTGTTTAAAATGAATTTTTCGAGTGAATTAACATATTGGGCTAATTGACAGACTGACCATAGCGCATGCCCAGCAGCTCTGGAATGAGTGGGAGATCCAATGCTTGGTGCTTGTGAGCTTCTCCTTGCAAGCCTTCCTCCTCTTCTTTGCGGGGTTCCGGAAACGGTACCGCTCCCGCGCGCTCAGCATGCTGCTGTGGCTCGCCTACTTGTCGGCGGACACCGTCGCAGTATTTGTCCTCGGCCGCCTCACACGTGTCACCGGCGATGATCCTCTGGTGCTCCTTTGGGCACCGTTCATGTTGCTCCACCTCGGTGGGCAGGAGACCATCACGGCTTTCTCCATGGAGGACTGTGCACTGTGGAAGCGGCACCTGCTGAACCTCACCACCCAAGTGACACTAGCCATCTATGTCGTGGGCAAGCAATGGCGAGGGGACAAGCAGCTTGTGGCTCCCATGGTGCTAATGTTCATCTCTGGAACGGCCAAATATGTGGAGAGAATATGGAGACTTGGGAATGCGGGCTCATGGGCACCCGAAAGCACTCCTCGGGGATCGCTAGCACCCTACATGTTTCTGACACGCCTAGAAAACGAGCTCTATTATTTTATTCTTCTGTCATCACTCGTTTCAGAGAAAAAAATTGAGTTGGATCACATGGAGATGGAAGTCAGCGAATTCTGGAACATCTTGGATTTTTTCTTTAACAATGTTCCCAAAAGCTATGGGAGAAATCAGAGAATTCAGAGGCAAGACAAGATAGAAGATGCTGTGAGAGGAATTTCAAATGGGGGAGCTATGTTGGTATATAAGGTAGCCGAGATCAACCTCTCGTTGATCTATGACTTTTTGTACACCAAGTTTGGAAGACTCGTGGGTGTGTTGCACCGTTTAGCCATCCTTGCCCTAACGTCTACAGCTCTTGTTCTGTTTGTTGTTCATCACAAGGGGAAGGGGCCATCAGCAGCTGCTGTCAGGTACTACAGTGTAGCTGATGTTGCCATATCTTACATTTTGCTTGTGGGCGCTGTCGGGTTGGAGATATCCTCTATCTTTATGTGGCTCATGACATCATATTGGCCATTCATGGGATCCACATCAGGTGGCCGTAGTCCAAGAATTGTGCTTAGCATGCTCAAGCACCTCCGCACAGGGATTGAAAGCAACACATTGGAGTGGTCAGGTAATCTACAACAGTACAACTTGATGGATGAAATCATCCGAAATAAGGTGACAGGGCAATATGGATGGCTAAAAAGGATGATGATGTGGCTTATGGGTTTCACCACGACGAAACATGCTGTCGTCTCTCCAGAGGTAAAAAAGGTGTTCCTTGATAAACTGTGTGAAATAGCATCCGGTCCAGACAATAAGAAGAGGTTGGGCTTCACCAGCTTCCGTGCGGAGGAGTTGGTAGCTCAACATGTTGTAAGTGACATCTGCCGAGGTATGGATCTTGTCTCAAGTGTCTTGCTTTGGCACGTCGTGACAGACATATGCTTGGTGTACGACGAGACGCCCTCCAAGTTTAGAACCTGTTGCCAACACTTGTCCAATTATATCATGCACCTTGTCTACCAGTGCAACCTGATGGTTGATACGGACGGGAAAGATACAATCCGTCAGTTCAGATATAGAATGAAGGAGCTCATTTATTACACACCAACTAAGAGGAACTTCGTTAAGAGGGCCCGTCGTGCGCCTAGTGACGACGCCGATCGTACCGACATCTCGGTCATTATAGCTGCCGGTGTGGCTAGTGTCTCCTCGGAGTTGCTCAAGATTGAATTGGCAGCAGCTGATCGGTGGGAGATGATCGCAGGCGTATGGGTGAAAATGCTCTGCTACATAGCGCGTAACTGTGATCATGGGTTCCATGCCAAGCAGCTGAGCGCTGGAGGGGAGTTCCTCACCCAGGCCAAGATGGTTGTGTTTCTCCTACTCAAGATGTTGTAAATAGTGGTGTTGGACCGTGAACCAATTGTATGTAACTGAAAGTCGAATTATGCGTTGGTTACGCGACATAAAACTGGTACTGTTGTGACAATTAATGTACGAATCACTCTATGAGCAAGACATTGAGGACAGTGTTTTTTGCCATGATATAAACTTGATTTCCCATTTGGAAATAAATAAATAAACTTGATTTTCAGCGACGGAATTATCTATGGTCAAGATTTTTTTCATCAAAATCACCCCGTAGCAGTGCACAGGTATTTTATTTTTTTAGTGGGCAAAGAACTGGCATTATCCGGAGATATTACAGAAAGGTCCCTGAGGAAAAACAAAATTACAGCTTAGCCCTCCTGTAGCGTTGACTCCATCTTCGACGCGCCGGAGCTGCTGGTGACGCGCCGCCGCCGCTGCCTCCCTCAACTTGGATCGGAGACAGTCCCCAGGCGGTCGGGAAGTCGCCAAGCACCGGCCGGAACCAACTCCAGCGGTCGTCGACGCCGTCGCTCCGAATCGCACCAACTCCTTGCAGTAGATCTTCAGTTGCCGGCTCCGCCGTCCACGGCGCCGAGCATGGGGAAGCCGTCCACGGCACCTCCGCGGAGATGCGAGGACGGCGGTGGCAGTAGATCGACGACGAAGCTCCGCAGAACCCCAGCGCCGGAGAGGAGATCCACCACCCGCAAACGACGGCCGCCGCGCCTCCACCTCTAGCACGCCGGCGACCTGCACCCTACGGACTCCAACACTATATACACAGCACGAGACGGGGATCCCCCGGCCTCCCGCCGCCGGAGCGGCCGGCGGAGGCCGGGAGATCCCACGAATCGGCGCCGGCGAGGTGGAGAGCGCGGGGAGATTCACAAATCGCCTCCCTTTACTGTTGACGGGGGAGGAGAGCGTCCAAGTTCGCTTTCAGGGAATTGCATAGTGCACAGGTATTTTACTAGTTATGGAAACTAATAGAACATCGGCACAAGCAATTCATACAGCAATTTCAGTGGCACATAGCCTTCGAGAGCATGGAGCAAAAATAAACTACAGAACCGGGGAGCAGGCCCGCCAGTGATACAATGGTGAATGGTCCTTGCTCAAAAGGAACAACACAGGGAAGCACATGTGCTTGTCTAACATGGGAATACAAGGAGCAACTGTTGTCATGAGGAGCACTAGTTCGTCAATATGAAGAAATAGGCTTTCGCCCCGCTATATTAATAGCAACCACCCGATACAAGTTTTGAGGCCACTGCTGGGGCAAAACAGCACAGTCACGCCAAAAAGAAAAGAAAGAGAAAAAGAAAAGAAAACAATGCCGACATTGGCGGATCAACGAAAACAAAGGCGACTCGCAACCGCTGCGCTCTCTCGGGCAAAGTCCCACCACTATCCTAGCACTCTGAATCGTCGCATACCAAACAACACCTCCAAGAAAGCAAACAACGACGACGCTGCTGCTGTCCAGACTAGTCCTAGGGTTTCCCCCGGTACGCTACAGGTAGTGGGGAAGAGGTACACCCGACGCCCTTCAGGAAGGCACATCGACACTCACAAGCATCACCGCGTCGGTGTGAAGATGACACGGATTTCTCCCGATCTCGAAAAAACCACATCCCAGGACAGTCTGACGTGCTCCACCCATCTTGCCACCCACCAACAAACGTCACCACGGAATTGAGGTCACCATTGTCGTATCACCAGGCAAGCACAGCACGACCGGTCGAACCGAGAAGGACCCGCCATAGACAGAGCGGCAGTACCATATCCACGTGGGAGGGATCGACCTCCACCGCCATAGACGGTAACCGACCGGACGCAGCACGCAGGAGCACACCAAGCCACATTGGAGCCGGAGGGCGGACACAACACAGCCACCTGGAGGACTACCTCCACCGCCATCGGCGGGTGCCGACCGGACGCGGTAGCAGAGACACACCAGGCTGGGCAAGCCCGGCCGGCCCCTGAAAGGGTCCGTGAAGTCTCCGCCACCACGCTGCTGCACGTAGGCCGACGCCGCTGCTACCCTCAAGATCGGCACCAAAGGCCCGGCCGGACCCAAAAAGGGTCCGCGAAGCTCCCGGCACCACGCTGCAGAAGACGTGTTGTTGTCGCCGCCGCTCCGTCACAAGCATCGTACCTCAGTCAAACCGGGTAGCCGGGTCGAGCTTGGTCCCACACTGACCCAGATCGGGCCCAAAAGGGCCCTGATCTGGGCCAGCAGGGCCACGGCGGAACCCTAGCCACCCGCACCACCAACTGGGGTTGCTGGAGTGATAGAAACCTAAACCCCCGTTAGTAAACCGGTGCATGAGGGAGTGTAGGATCTCAGAGTTTAAGGCTGTGGTTAGATTTATCTTAATTACTTCCTTGTAACGCGGATGCTTGCAAGGGGTTTAATCACAAGTATGTATTAGTCCAAGTTAGGGCAGTGCATTAGCATAGGTTCACCCACACAACACTTATCAAAACAATAAAGATTAATCAGCTGTAGGAAGCGAAAGCACTTGACGAAATTCCCGTGTGTCCTCAAGAACATTTTGCCATCATAAGTAAACCAACCGGCTTATCCTTTGCTCTAAAAAGGATTGGGCCACTTGCTGCAATTATTATTACTGTCTTTTATTTACACGTATTTTATTTATCTGCAATATCAAAAACCCTAAAAACTTGTCTGCTAGTATTTACAGTGATTCCTTGATCAAAACTACTTGTCAACACCTTCTGCTCCTCGTTGGGTTCGACACTCTTATTTATCGAAAGTACTACGATACACCCCCTATACTTGTGGGTCATCAAGACTATTTTCTGGCGCCGTTGCCGGGGAGTGAAGTGCTATTGGTAAGTGGAATTGGTAAGGGAAACCTTTACTGTAAGTGCTGTTTTTATTTCTGCTTGCTGCTTTATTTTATTATGGAGAGATCTCCATTCGAATCCCTATTTGGGAATACTACTGCCACTGCTAAGGTAGTAGATGAACCGCCGCCTGCTGAATTAGATCCATTTAAAATACCTATGAAAATTGTTGAACGTGTTATGGATAACCGCTATGTTGGAGATGGAACCATCCATCCTGGTGATCATTTACTATTTATACATGAATTATGCGAGTTGTTCAAGTGTGCAGGTATTTCAATGGAAAAAGTCAAGAGGAAGTTATTCTCTATATCATTGAAGGGCCGAGCTGCGGAATGGTATAAGATGCTGAAGAATGGCCGATCTATTGGCTGGGAGGAAATTGTACCTCTCTTTTATTCTAAATTCTATCCTCCTAGTGAGATTCATCAAGATCGAAATCGCATATATAATTTTTGGCCTCATGATGGAGAGAGTATTGCCCAAGCGTGGGGGAGATTGAAGTCACTAATGCTCAAATGTCCCATTCATGAGCTCCCAAGTAATATTGTTATCAATAATTTTTATGCAAGGCTTTCTCTTCATGATAAGGATTTATTGGATGCCTCTTGTTCTGGATCATTTACACGTACTGAAGAAGAAGTTAAATGGGACCTTCTTGACCGTATTCAGGAAAATACTGAAGGATGGGAGAACGACAAAGGTAGAAAGTCAGGTATAAATTATGATTATGAATGCATTAAATCTTTTATGGAGACTGATGATTTCCGTAATGTTAGTGTTGTTTACTGTCTTGATTCTCAAGTTGTTGCAAATTATTACAAAGCTTTTGCCTCTTATCTTGATGTGCCTAAGAAGGATTTGAATAAATATCATGAACCTTATAAAGATAAAACCAATTCGGCCATTGGCAAAGTATTGAAGTTCATACTGTTGATCACATTTTGCCAGAACCTTATATTGAAAAAATACCTTTTCCTGTTAAAGTCAAGCAACATTCTCTGATAGCTAGTGTGGTTAATAAAAGTGCCAAGAAACCTTTAGAGCCTGATGAACAAATAACTGTTGAACCTGAAGTAGCAATTATAAAGGATTTGGTAACTGAAAATGTAGATGGAGAACATATTATCTTTTGTGAAGATGCTTCTAATATTGTTTCGCATCCTGGTAAATTAGGAAAACAAGTGTTCCTGTGCTTTCAGTGAAGATAGGAGAACATTGCTATTATGGTTTATGTGATATTGGTGCAAGTTCTAGTGCTATTCCTTTTGAACTTTATAAAGAAATTATGCATGAAATTAGTCCCTGTGAACTTGAGGATATTGATGTGGTTATTCAACTTGCCAATAGGGAAACTATCTCTCCATTGGTATTGTGAGAGATGTTGAGGTTTTATGCGGTAAAACTAAATATCCTACTGATTTTCTAGTACTTGGTTCTAAAGCTAGTAAAACTTGTCCTATTATTTTCGGTAGACCTTTCTTGAATACATGTGGTGCTATTATAGATTGTAAGAAAGAGAAAATTTACACTAAATTTAATGGAGAATCTTATGAGTTTAATTTCTCTAAGTTTGGTAAGAAACTTTATGAAACTGATTTGCCTAATGAGGACCGAAAATTGAACAACTTGCTGCTATTGCTATTGCTCCTAACAATGCCTTGCAGCAATTTATGGAGGAACACGAAAGTGAGGTCTTTATGGAGGAAAGGAATGAAATTGACAATATCTTTCTTCATCAACCACCATTACTTAAGCATAATTTGCCGGTGGAAGATTTGGGTACCCCTGCACCTCCTAAAGAAGATCCTGTTTTTGATTTAAAACCTTTGCCTGATAACCTTAAATATGCTCACATTGATGATAAGAAAACATATCCTGTTATTATTAGTTCTAAACTTTCAGGTACTGAAGAGGCAAGGTTATTGGAAGTGTTGAGGAAACACCGAGGGGCTATCGGATATACTTTGGATGATTTAAAAGGGATTTCTCCTGTATATGTCAACACGCCATCAACATGGAAGATGATGCAAAACCTGTTGTGGAGCACCAGCGTCGTCTAATCCCTAAAATGAAGGAAGTGGTAAGAAATGAGGTATTAAAACTCCTCGATGCTGGTATAATTTATCCTATTGCTGATAGTAAATGGGTAAGTCCTGTGCATTGTGTTCCTAAGAAAGGAGGAGTTACTGTTGTGCCAAATGAAAATGATGAACTTATTCCTCAAAGAGTAGTTGTTGGATATAGGATGTGCATTGATTTTCGAAAGGTTAATAAAGTTACTAAGAAAGATCACTATCCTTTACCTTTTATTGATCAAATGTTAGAAAGGTTGTCTAAGAAAACTCATTTTTGCTTTCTTGATGGTTATTCTGGATTTTCACAAATTGCTGTTAGAGCGAAAGATCAAGAGAAAACTACTTTTACTTGTCCTTATGGAACTTATGCTTATAGGCGTATGCCTTTTGGTTTGTGTAATGCTCCTGCTACATTTCAAAGATGCATGTCTGCTATTTTTCATGGTTTTTGTGAAAAAATTGTGGAAGTATTCATGGACGATTTTTCCGTCTATGGAACTTCTTTTGATAACTGCTTGCAAAACCTTGATAAAGTTTTGCAGAGATGTGAGGAAACTAATCTTGTTCTTAATTGGGAGAAATGTCACTTTATGGTTAATGAAGGGATTGTTCTTGGACATAAAATTTCTGAAAGAGGTATTGAAGTGGACAGAGCTAAAGTTGAAGCAATTGAGAAAATGCCCTGTCCCAGGGATGTTAAAGGTATTCGTAGTATTCTCGGTCATGCCGGTTTCTATAGAAGGTTTATTAAAGATTTCTCTAAAATTTCAAAACCTCTTACTAATCTTCTCCAAAAAGATGTACCTTTTTTTTTGATGATGATTGTAAAGAAGCTTTTGAGTCTCTAAAAAAGGCTTTAACCACTGCTCCTGTTGTTCAACCTCCTGATTGGACTTTACCTTTCGAAATTATGTGTGATGCTAGTGATTTTGCTGTAGGTGCTGTTCTTGGACAGCGAGTAGATAAGAAGTTGAATGTTATTCATTATGCTAGTAAGACTCTTGATGCTGCTCAAAAGAATTATGCCACTACTGAAAAAGAGTTTTTAGCAGTAGTTTTTGCTTGTGATAAGTTTAGACCCTATATTGTTGATTCGAAAGTTATTATCCATACCGATCATGCTGCTATTAGATACCTTATGGAAAAGAAAGATGCTAAGCCTAGACTTATAAGATGGGTGCTTTTATTACAAGAGTTTGATTTGCATATTGTAGATAGGAAAGGTGCTGAAAATCCTGTCGCTGATAATTTGTCTAGATTGGAAAACATTTCTTATGATCCTGTTCCTGTTAACGATAGTTTTCCAAATGAACAATTGGCTGTGATAAAGGTAAGCTCGCGAGAAAGTCCTTGGTATGCTGACTATGCTAACTTTATTGTTGCCAAGTATTTGCCTCCAACCTTTACAGCTCAGCAAAGAAGGAAATTCTTTTATGACTTGAGGCATTATTTTTGGGATGACCCACACTTATATAAAGAAGGAGTGGATGGTATAATGCGAAGATGTGTTCCAGAATTTGAGCAAAAAGAAATATTGAGAAATGCCATGGAAGTGCTTATGGAGGACATCATGCTGGAGATAGAACTGCACAAAAGGTTTTACAATCAGGTTTTTATTGGCCTACTCTTTTTAAAGATGCAAGAAAATTTATTTTATCATGCGATGAATGTCAAAGAGTTGGTAATATAACTAGACGCAATGAAATGCCTATGAATTATTCTCTTGTTATTGAACCTTTTGACTGTTGGGGATTTGACTTTATGGGTCCTTTTCCTCCTTCTGATGGTTATACTCATATACTTGTTGCTGTTGATTATGTTACTAAATGGGTAGAAGCTATACCAACATCTAGTGCTGATGGTGAGACATCATTAAAAATGCTTAAAGATATTATTTTTCCAAGGTTTGGTGTGCCTAGATATCTCATGACTGATGGTGGTTCTCATTTTATCCATGGTGCTTTTAGAAAAACCCTTGCTAAATATGATGTTAATCATAGAATTTCTTCACCTTATCATCCTCAAACAAGTGGTCAAGTAGAATTATCAAATAGAGAGATTAAATCTATTTTGCAGAAGACTGTTAATAAATCTAGAAAGAATTGGGCTAGGAAGCTTAATGATGCTTTGTGGGCTTATAGAACTGCTTATAAAAATCCTATGGGTATGTCTCCTTATAAAATGGTTTACGGAAAAGCTTGTCATTTACCTCTAGAATTAGAACATAAAGCTTATTGGGCCGTAAAAGAACTTAATAGAGATTTTAAACTTGCCGGTAAAAAGAGGTTACTTGACTTGAGTTCCTTAGATGAATGGAGAAGTGAAGCTTATGAAAATGCTAGACTTTTTAAAGAGAAAGTGAAACAATGGCATGATAGGAGAATCCTAAAGAGAGAGTTTAATGTTGGTGAGAAAGTTCTATTGTATAGGTCTCGTCTCAGATTTTTTGCAGGTAAATTACTTTCGAAATGGGAAGGACCTTATGTTGTTTCAGAGGTTTACCGTTCAGGTGCAATCAAAATTACTTCGCTTGATGGTGACAATCTCAAGTGGTTAATGGTCAAAGACTCAAGCATTATATTTCTGGGGATTCTTATAACGAAGACGTTGATATTATTCAAGTAGTGACTCCGGAAGATTTTATTAAAAGTCAAATTCAGAAAACTGCAGAGTCTGTTTTCGAATAGGTAACAGTTTTGGTAAGAAAAAGTTCGCGTTTAACTTCCAACTTATGTTTTTGTTGTTTTTATTAAATATGGAAAATTACGAGCCGAAAACGGGGAGGAAACGGTGCCCGAGGGCACCACACCACCCCACGGCGCGGGCCCACCCTTGGCCGCGCCGTGGCATGGTGTGGGCGCCTCGGAGCCCGTCTCCAGCCCGGTTTCGACCTGGACTTTCCTTTTGTTATGAAACTTTTTGCTATATAATCCCCCGGATCCCCCGAGGTCCGTATATCGTTTTCTCGTCGTGTTTTCGTTTCGGGTTGTTTCTGTTCAGATGTCGTCCCAGGGTTCATCTCAGAGAAGTACGTGCTGCGACGTCGACGTGAGCTCCTCCGTGACCTCGATCAGGGGACTTTCGTAGGATGGTCAGAAGAAGAAAGGACACAGCTAGGCGCAAGGATATGGATCAGAGCGTCAAGGAGGAAGTAAAGGATGTCGTCAAACAAAGAGGGACAGATTGCTGCAAGATCAAGGACAAGCAAACCTACTTTTGTGGGATCAATTAATACTCAACGTGCCTTTTCTCATAATATGCAGGGAGCGACACCGCCTGTTCCAGATTTTAGCTCTTTTCCTGCAGTAACTGAGGCTCTTCGAGTCACTGATGAGTTTTGTGATCAATATCGAGTTCTGAGGATGGAGGTGGAGATACTCCAAGAGGAGAACGATAGGCTTCGCCGCATGCTAGAGCGGTTCCTGTCCCCAATCAAGATCGTCCCACCATCACCACCGAAGGAGTAATTCATCATTGGTATTGGCATCCCCTCAGCTTGTTCCAAGCTTGGGGGAGTGCCGCGGTATCATCACATTATCTTTTACCTTTTACTTTTCAGTCGAGTCATATCATGAGTAGAGAAGTTATCATATAGGATGGTTTGCAGTGTGGAAGTATCTCTCCTTTAGTTGGTTATCTATGTATCCCTTGGTGTGAGTTGCCGTTATTGGAATATTAATGAGAAGTTTTATCATTTACTTTCTGCACACTTTATTTTACTTGCAAATTTCTGTCATATGAATGATCTTGTTGTTAGTGTTGGCATCACTTTGGGAGCATCAAGTAAATCTATTTGGTTTTGGCAAACTTAGCATTGGTCAGTAGCAACAATACTTTGAGGCTTAAGTAGAAAAGAGGGGATTGCATGTAGATACATTATCTCATATCTTTCTTTCTTGTTGGCTCATGAGCTTAGTATTCTCAAGTTAAAATTATTTGTGTTTACAAGGAAGATTGCATGATTGTTCTATTACATTTATATTTGTTTGTATCCCTCCACTCTTATGCTTGCTACCCAGCCTTGCTAGCCAAAAACCTGTACTGAGAGGGAATGCTTCTCGTGCATCCAAACCTTGAGCCAAAACCCATGCCATTTGTGTCCACCATAACTACCTATATGTGGTATTTCCTTGCCACTCCAAGTAAATACTTCATGTGCTACCTTTAAACTATTCAAAAGTTACTACTCCTTATTTGTGTCACTGTTTACTAGCTCATGAGGACGGGGTGGATGTCTTTATGTCAACTGTCAAACAGACTTTACCACCGGACTAGCGGCATATACATCCGCTTATCCATTAATTTTGCAAAAAGAGCTGGCAAATGGGGTGCCCAGTCCCAATTAATTACAACTTTAACCGCTTAATTCTCTTCACATTTTTGCCCTGATTTATCAGTCAAGCAATGACAAACAGTGAAATATCTGCATGTGTAAACAAAAGAGAAAGAGGGATGATCTGCCTTGCTGGTAGAAATAACGTCCTTCATGGGAGCCGCTCTTAAAAGTCTGGTTGGCAGGGGTCATATTGTACTTTCCATTTTCTGATTCGTTGACAATTCTCATACACCACTCAAAACTTATATTTTTATTCTCTATATGATTTCAAAAACTTAAAAAGCTCTAGCACATGATTTAATCCCTGCTTCCCTCTGCGAAGGGCCTTTCTTTTACTTTTATGTTGAGTCAGTAAACCTATTCCCTTCTTTCTTAAGCAAGCATTTGAGTTGTTGTGATTCAACCATCTATACATTAATATTATCAATCATGTTTGTTATCCTTCCTTGTTTTGCACAAGTCTTTTATCTGAAGGAATATAACTTTGAAAGTTATCAATGACTGTAAAGAAATTGTGATAATTGAGCATGTAAGTTCTGCAATATAGCTCCGATATAAGGACTCTACTCGAAAGATAAGTACAATCTGTTAATTGTTCTCTGACCAAGAACGAAGTTTGCCATCACCAAACTATGATTTTCTTTATGCACCTTTATTGTGATTTCCATTACTCGTTCCAAGATAAGTTATATGAGGGGAAGTTGCTATCTAAAATGATTTGTGTGTTAGTACATGTTGATGCTTCTTGTCCGTATTCTTTATTATCGACGCTTCACTCCATAAACCTGTGGTCTTGTTTACTGAGTTCAGCTTTCGCTTGGGGACAAGCGAGGTCTAAGCTTGGGGGGAGTTGATACGTCCATTTTGCATCACTATTTTATATCATAATTTACTGCTATTCATTGATATATTTCACATTTAGATGATATACTATGATTATTGGAGAATTAACTGCCGGAGTCAGGATTCAGTTGGAAAAAGCATCGTCAAGACACCTATTTCTGAAGATCAACAATTCACGGAAAATATACAGATGTTTCTATTTTGTCAGATGCCAGAGCCAGCCAAAAGGGGAGGCTGAGATGGGCCACGAGGGGCCCACACCACCCCACGGCGCGGGCCCCCCTTCTGCCCCGCCGGGGCATGGTGTGGCCGCCCTGGCCCACCTCTGGCG
Source organism: Poa pratensis (assembly GCA_947311845.1). Classification (NCBI taxonomy): domain Eukaryota; kingdom Viridiplantae; phylum Streptophyta; class Magnoliopsida; order Poales; family Poaceae; genus Poa; species Poa pratensis. The sequence continues at coordinate 140,761,773 of CAMZMU010000041.1, forward strand.
CTCCCCTTTCGCGTACTTCATCCCTAGAAACCCTAAGACGCGGAGAGTCATCGAGGAAATATTCCGCCGCCTCCACGAGGCGGAAACCACAGAGAGAGAAAAAGCTCTCCTTCAGGCAGAAATCTGCCGGGGAAATTCCTTCCCGGAGGGGGAAATCATCGGCATCGTCATCGTCATCACGCCGGACTTCATCGGGATCATCATCATCATCATCTCCATCGCTGTCACCATCATCTCCACCGCTCCACTTCGTTTCGCTGCAACATCTAGGGTTATACTTTGTGTAGTTCATAGGGAAAACTTTCCCGGTGTTGATTACTACTTGTGATTGATGCTATTAAGTTTTATCGGTTAATTGAAGTATATGTCCAGATTGTTATTCATCATTACATCACCTCTGATCATGATCCATATGATGTCTTGTGAGTAGTTCGTTTAGTTCTTGAGGACATGGGAGAAGTCATGCTGTTAGTAGTGGAACTATGTTGAGTAATATTTAATGGTTTGATATTTAAGTTGTGGTGTTATTCTTCTAGTGGTGTCGTGTGAACGTCGACTACATGACATTTCACCTTTATGGGCCTAGAGGAATGCATTGTGTATTTGGTTACTAATTTTGGGGTTGCCGGAGTGACTGAAACCTAAACCCCCGTTAGTAAACCGGTGCATGAGGGAGTGTAGGATCTCAGAGTTTAAGGTTGTGGTTAGATTTATCTTAATTACTTCCTTGTGACGCGGATGCTTGCAAGGGGTTTAATCACAAGTATGTATTAGTCCAAGTTAGGGCAGTGCATTAGCATAGGTTCACCCACACAACACTTATCAAAACAATAAAAATTAATCAGCTGTAGGAAGCGAAAGCACTTGACGAAAATTATTATTAAGTAAACCTGTAGGAAGCGAAAGCACTTGACGAAAATTACTCAAGAACATTTTGCCATCATAAGTAAACCAACCGGCTTATCCTTTGCTCTAAAAAGGATTGGGCCACTCGCTGCAATTATTATTACTGTCTTTTATTTACACGCATTTTATTTATCTGCAATATCAAAAACCCCTAAAAACTTGTCTGCTAGTATTTACAGTGATTCCTTGTTCAAAACTACTTGTCAACACCTTCTGCTCCTCGTTGGGTTCGACACTCTTATTTATCGAAAGTACTACGATACACCCCCTATACTTGTGGGTCATCACCTGCGCGGGGTAGTTCGTCAATATGCATGGGTTTTCGTGGCATGTTCAGCAATCAGCGTTCTAATCAGCAAGGGCCAGTCCCTCAGCTCTACCATGGACGACGTACGGTCTCAGTCCAGCCGGAACAGTGCCCGCACGGCGTCGACAACAATGGATGGTAGCCGAACATCTCAATGAACTAGGTGACGGCGTGTTCCATCAGGTGTTCACCTTCAGTGAGGATTCCCATTCTTTTGCAGAGCAGGTGCTCTACGATCGAGAGCAGAGGAGGCAGGGGTGCTCATCTAGAGATACATGGGAGTGAGCACCGCCGTGGGGGAACGACTCGATCTCAGTGGACGGTGATTCAGGACTATAATTGTGCATTGGCTATAGCGATGGTTGATAGATGTGCACCGCTGGTGGAGGTGATTAGGGGTGGAATCGAGCCGAGCCGAGCCGAGCCAGCTCGGAGCTCGGCTCGGTCAGGCTTGTGAAAACTCGAGCCGAGCCTGGCTCGGCTTGCCACTAAATTTATTCTAGAAACCAGGCTCGTAGCTCGGCTCGATAAGCTCGGGGCTCGGCTCGGATGGCTCGCGAGCCGGCCACTACAGCCCCAAATCCCTGCCAGATTCGCACCCGTCTCCCTCCCCTGCGCGGTTGCGCTTGCTATTCTCCTCCCCGTCCTCTCGTTGCTCCCTCGCTAGGGCTAGCGCCGGCGCCGCCACGGACGTCGGCCGCCCACGCGCCCACCGGGCCACAGCCCGGCGTCTCCATCTCAGTCTCCCGTGGCTCCCTGTACACCTGCTCCTACCGGAGGCATTGACCTCAGCCGGCATGCTACCGTGGCTGATTTACCTTTTTTTCTGGATCCCTGTTAATGTACTACTAATATGGCATTGGTTTGACCTGAAGTAGATCAAAATAACCTGCGCACTACACTGACGGTGCCGATCCAACATGCCAACCAACTTCTTATGGCATTTGTGAAACTTTTTTAGACTATGTTATGTATATATTCATGCTCAATTGTTGACTATAATTGTTGCAATGTTACATTTTTAGCAAAGGGCATGTCAAATTTTTGTATTTCATCGAGCCTTCGAGCCGGCTTGCGAGCTTCGTCGAGCCGGCTTGTCGAGCCTCGAGCCTTGCCCGGAAGGTTTAGGCTTGGCTTGTCCGACCTTCGAGCCGGGCCGAGCCCGAGCCGAGCCTTGTCGAGCCCGAGCCGAGCCTCGAGCCTCGAGCTTCATGTCCACCCCTAGAGGTGATCCAGTACACTTGTTCTAACATTATGTACACATAGCATCCCTCTCCCCCACCCAGAACATGGAAATCCTTTCCCTCATACCTCCCATTCTTATGCAGACATAGTAGATGAGAACACTTGAAATAAGCCTTGGGATGCAACATTCGTGGCTCGATGGCTTTTCCAATTTATGGTTCCTTTCGGTTTTATTTATATTTTTGTGATTCACATTTGGGTGCTTTATATAGAAAACATGGGAACAAACAAGGAAGAAGTTGTATTTATAATGTTGTATTTATGATTGTTGTACGTAGTAGGCGATGTATTGTTGCTCAATTCACACATCACGAGAATAAATAAAATCAACTAAGAAAGAATAATAAATGGTTTCGAACTACATTCGTGACTAGTACAATTTATACCGTTAGTGCGAAGTAGGTGCTATAGTCTAGTCCCTCCATCCACAATGTATTTTTAGGCTCTGTCCGATCAAATTTATATACAAAAAATACAGGAAGTGTCTTTTGCTCCGGGCTCCAGTGCTCCTCCCATTTTAGAAAAACTCGGAAATCGTATTTCCGAGTTTCAACAAATTCTGGAAAAAATCTTACGTAAATAATGGTGTATCCCACAAACGTGTAAATATTAATTTTCAAATACTTTGTATTATGGGCTACAAAAAAATGACAAAATGTGATAAATTTAGAGATTTAAAACTATGCATACTCAGATCCCCACTTTTGACATTTTTGGGAATACAAAGTATTTCAAATTTATTTTTTGCACGTCTGTGGGATACGTCGTAGGCTACCTCCGGTATCTTGTTCAGATTTTTTAAAACTCATAAATATGATTTTCAAAAAGAAAAAATGGCAGGAGCACTAGAGCCCGGAGCCAGAAATCTCCATTCAAACTATAATAGCAACATTTAGTATTTACAACACCAAATAAATATTACTCGATACATTTTTGAATGTAATTTCATAATAAACTTATAGTTTTTCTTGACTTGGTGTAAAACATAGGAGTACACTTATTTGTGAACGGACGGAGTACTCAATAAGTAAAAAATAAACACCCAAGTAATAATACAAGATTTTGTCAAGTGTGGATACCTGTTCTGATTTATTTCATACAATATTGTTTGTTCCCAGCTCTATGTAGTGTATAAAAGTAACTGGAAAAAACATGCCCACCCATGAGATGCATAACACTTATGTTTTCATGACACCTGTAGGTGACATAACACCTATGGTTCGAATGTTGCAGATGTAATATCATCACGCCGTACTAAATTTGTGGAGAAGCAAGCAAATGCCAATAAAAGTAAAAAAGATTGGAAAACGATATGGGAGATGAAAAGAAACGATGGTGTCCGGCTTCTTGGAGCAATCTAAGCTGGAAGTATGTTGGATGGTTTGGGCCTTTTCTTTTACTAGTTGACATGTACGTGCAACGCACGTCTTCATAATTAAAGGGACAATTTACAAGTGGAAAAGATTGTAACTAATGGTGATGGTAAAAGGGTTAGAATATCAATTCCCAAGAATTAATGGTGATGGTAAAATAGCTGAAATTTCAATTCCTTCAGCAAAAAAATGTCTTCTCGGCTACAAAATATAAATGATTTGCAAAGAAGAAATCGCATGATAAGGAAATCATTGACGATTCAATAATAGGCCGTTTGCTCACTAACTTAATAGTACATACATATGCTTGCTGTTTATTTGCCTGACAGAATGTCCATCAGATGAATCAATCAAATAGGAACTAGGAGTATTTAAAATTGAAACAAAGAATTGATTCTAACTACATGTGAAGCTTCAGATTTTGTTGGCTCCTACTCCACCAGGAAAGTGCAGGGCTTCAAGAACCAAAACATGCCACTGGAGCTCTCTTCAGTATCAGAAGCCCTGGCGTTGTTCATATCTTTAACTCCAAAAGGTTGCCTCTTAGCATCTCTGCTGTTCTCCTGATCCTTATTAGGCGTCACCTTATCCTGAAGAGAAGGCAGTTCATCATGCCAAGTTTGAATACTTGAGAAAGTAAGAATAATAACAATAACTATTTTTTGAGAAACCATTCAGAAAAAAAACTGTTTGCTCAGAAAATGCATTAATGAGAGGAAGAATGTGTTGGTGATCTACTAAAGCTGCAAAGATAATCTAACACTAAGTTATTTAAAAACAAATATATGTTTGACCGTAATTCCAACGTATGTGTGTATTCACTCAAAAAAAATCATGTGCTTCTCTGCCGGGCTAATAGCTCACATGCGACGTTTTTCCATGGTATTGGAAGCAGAGCGACGTCGTTCGACGGAATAGCCCAGGCCCGACGTTTTGAAGTGAGCAAATCGCCCACGGCCGACACGGCCCTTAAACAGAATTGATCCTTAGCTGTTAGGCTTATGCGACGCTTGGACCCACAACTTATCCACCTCAGCGCGGGCCTACCTCGTATCCACCTCACCCTACGGGACCCACCTCGCCGAATCTCGTCTAAAACAGAGTTGCGCCCGTGCCCGTGCTCGTGCCCGTGCCATTGCTTCCCTTTCCCCATTCTTTCTCTTCTCCGATGACGGCATGGAGATGTCCAGCTCCTCCGCCTCGCAGTCAAGATGGCCAGAGTATGGTGCAGTTCCGATGAGAAGATGCCCTGACTGCCCACGCCCAGAGGCTCTTAAGCGGTTGGTCAGTACAACTGACAAAAATGGCAACCTTGGGCGCCATTATGTGAAATGCTTGAGAAAGCCCATGATGGGACCGGATGGCAAGGTTAGATCTCAGTTCCTTCCCAGTAATTTCGTAATCGTTTGCTCAGATTTATCCGAATTGCCTTTTTTTCTCCCCGGATTTGAGATCTAGGGTTCATGTTACTGTTTACAGTTGCTGAAGAAATGTGGCCGTTTCGAGTGGTTAGATCACTACGTTGATAGGCTTGAATTTGAGAGCCATATTGATATGAGCGACGCCGCAACCCGGGAGCTCATTTTGCCGCCGCTTGCTGGGGCTGTGGACAGAGGAGCGGGGCGGACAGAGCCGTGCCGACGGCGAGGACTGCGCGCATTGCTGAACTGCCCGCGGAGGCCGAACTGAATGAGGAATTGAAGAAGATAAAGAAGCTTTTAAGGCAGATGGTGGATTTGCATAAGCAAGCAAATCTCATGGCATGAGGATTCTATGCTTGTATCATTGCTCTGTTCTTTCTTTACCTCTTGTTGATTCGTCGTTAGAATGGGCAAAATTTCTCTTCAGTTAGCTAGGCATGTCAGGGCAGAGGACGCGATCTGTGCGCCATGCCAATTTCATGAACTGAGTGAAAGCAGCAATTTGGAAATTTCTTCAGTTCTTCAGTTACATCCAGTTCTTCAGTTAGCAACAGTGAGACCAAAGTTCAGCTTGCAGAAGAAAAAAAACAATTCGTGGGCTGCCAAATATATGTTCAGTTTGGAGAAGTTGAGAAATAACCAGGCCCAAAGAGAAAAAAAAACAAGTACGCACCAAAGTTCAGTTTGGAGAAGAAAAAAAAGTTTCTGGGCTGCCAAATCTATGTTGGGCCGTGAAGCTGAAGTTGAGAAAAACCAGGCCCAAAGAGAAAAACAAACCCACCTGCATAGGGGCACCCTTTTATTTTATAGTATATTACTTTTAAAGAGCTAGCAAAGATTTTATTTGTTTTACTTGTGTTCGGTCATAAATAATTTGCTTCTTTTTCTTTTTTCTATTATTTACTTCATAACAATTTGTTACGAGTTGCATGGTTCATGAAAAAAATTGTTTCTAATATTTTGTTCAATGAAGTAACACACTCATACAGAAAATAATCAAACCACCGGATGGAGACATGTAGTAGAACAACAATATTACTTGTTTGAACAACACATAGATATAGTAGTAGCACCAACATCACGCTTACAACTAGTAGCACCAACATCACGCTTACAACTCGCTTACAACTTATTACTAATTAACAACGACATGATGGAGACACAAGAACCCTAACGACGATAGAAAGACATGATAAACCATAACGGCAGACACATCACCACCAACATAGCCATAGCTTAGAACTTCACCGACATGGGGTCCCCGACATGGAGACGCCTTCACTCCTCCGGGAAGTTGTAGGGGAGGGTGTGCATGGCGTGCGCGTTGGGCCAGGGGCTGTCGAGGTCGGTGTAGAAGTTGTACGTGGTGAAGCAGATGAACTCGCACCCACCGAACCAGACATGGCCGAGGAGGTGATACGCATCATACGGGTTAGTGAAGCGGACAAGGAGGCCGGTTCCTCCGGGGCGAGCTTCGTCGATGGTGAACATCCGCGGAGTGCCCGGAGGTAGGTGGCGATACAAGGCACGAAGGAAGATGGTCGCGAACTCCACTGCACCCCTCCAGCGAGAGATGGCCCACACGCGGAGTGTGTTCTCCACGAAGACCCCGACGGGGTACTGCCTTTCCGCGACGGTGCGGGGCGGACGGAACATCGGCCCGGTGTACTCCATGGTGTCGATCGCTTGGATGTGATGCGAGTGGTGCGAATAGCGTGTTTGGTGCTTGTGACTTGTGAGGAAGATGAAGGTTAGAGGTAGACGAGAGGTGGGGTTAAATAGGGGCCATGGTGCGATGGTTGGGCTGTTTGACTTCATCTCGACATTAATGGATGCCGGCCGTTCGCCTCTTCGTCTCGTTGATCAAGGACTGCGTCGCCGAGCACGCCGAGCAAGTCGAGCACGCCGCCGTTCAGACTGCGTCGATGCACGCTGTTCAGACTGCCGCTTCTGAAAAATGGCTATGATGCGACGCTACAAAGAAGGCTGCACCGCTGCTAATGGCTTAGATGCGACACGTTACCTGCGTACCTACATCGAGAGGTGAACGGGCGGCTGCGTAGCTGCGTCTGGGCATGCATGCAACGGGCGGGGCAGCGTCTCGGCATGCATGCAACGGGCGGCTGCGTCTGGGCGTACGAAGCACACGAAGTCTGACGCGCGTGAGCTTGATCCATGCACCGCATTGTTCTGAGTCGTCGGATCTAATTGAACGATCTAGATCGAACGGACGGGCCGTTCCAAACCCCATCTATCTAGCCAATCAGCGCACACGAATCACTCCACGCACCGCGAGCCAATCAAATTGCAGAACGAGTGCACACGCGGATCGGCGCGTCACCTGCCCAGGAGGCATCTGATCCAACCGCTCACTCACCAGCGATCAACGGCTCTGAAGCAGGAGGGGTTTCGGACGGGGTTTCCGGGGTTTAGGGTTAGGGTCGGGGTTTTCGGGGTTTAGGGTTTCGGTGAGCTAGGGTTGAGCATAAGTAATTCAAAAAAAATCAAAAAAATATAAAACCTTCACTCACTGTCTACTTATGCAACTAAGTTGCTATAGAAAAATTAAAACATGTTATATCCACATTTCAGTGAAAAACATTCACACAATTCACACTATCGATGGAATGAGCTAGGGTTGAGCATAAGTAATTTTAAAAAAATCAAAACAATATACAACCAGCGCACATGGTCTACTTATGCAACTAAGTTGCTATAAAAAATATAAAACTTGTTATATCCACATTTCAAAACCAACATTCACACGTTTACGATATCGATGGAATGAGGTAGGGTTGAGCATAAGTAATTCAAAAAAATCAAAATAATATAAAACCAGCGCACATTGTCGTTTTACATGACATTGTTATGCAAAAAAAATATAAACTTGGATTTTGAGTCGGTCAACGTTTTTGTGCAAGGTTTGACCAATAATTAAAATGAGCACAACTAATTTAAAAAAAATCGTAAAACTGGAAAACCAGCGCACATAGTCGTTTTACATGACATAGTTATGAAAAAAATATAAACTTGGTAAATGTTTATTTTCATGAGAAAACCTTTACACAAATGACTTACCACGATCGAAGTTGCAGAGAGTTTAAGGGAAGTGAGAGAGGGTTTAAGGTTTTGAAAATTGAAATAATCAAAAAATCACCAAAGCTTCATTTTGTAGTTACTAAGAAGGAAATGAGCTTATTTTTCCAATCATAATTCTAACGTGTTGGTTCTCAGCCGGTCAAAGTGGTTTTTGAGAGGTTTGACCAAACAATCAAATTAGCACAAGTAATTCAAAAAAAATTGTAATAATGGAAAAACAGCGCACATAGTCGTTTTACATGACATAGTTACGGCATATAAATATTTGGCTCATTTAGACAAAGTCGAAAAAAATGTCGTTTACAAATGTGGCCGTTTACCCTATCTTTCGAGCTCATTTCTAGCACATTTCTCATGAATATGGGTTTCACTATGCAAAAGAGATGGATGGAGCACCTAAGGTGTATAAAATTATAGAAAACAGTGCAACAGCATATCAGAGAGCAATGGACTGCAAATGGTGGTTCAAATTTGAATTTTGACTCACATTTCAAATTTCCCTCAAATTTGACTTTTGACTCAAATTTGAATTCTGCCTCAAATTTTTCAGAAACAAGTACAAGTAGCATTATTACACCTTACAAGTTTTCAGAAACAAAGTACAAATAACATTACATCACATAGAGTTCACTTCTTCAGTTTCTTAACACTCGATTTCTTTTTCGTCGTCTTACCACGGCTTGTTTTGGGGCTGTTTTTGATGGCACAACAACCAATTCACTCATCATCTTTGTTTTCTTCACTGGACTAGGTTTGTTCACCTCCTCAACACACACAAGTGCTTCACCTTCTTCAGTCTGCACGTCGACAGCATCAACATCTTCAGTTTGCAGCTCGACAGTTTCAGTTCGCATCTCGATAGTTTCAGTCTGCACCTCGACAACAGTTTGAACCTCGACAACATCATGTTCTTCAGTCTGAACATCGACAGGATCCAGGAATGGCTCAGTTTGAGCACTGTTTGCAGCACCACTTTCATTTTGCACAGTTTGATCAGAAAACAAGCTCTGCACACTCCTCTTTTTCCTGTAGCCATTTACTCTTGCCTTTTTTGTTGGCCAACATTCTTCAACAACAAGGGGCTGATTTGCACGCTTCCTTCTGAAAACAAAGCATGTCATTTATTCAGTACTTGAAAAAAAGCAGCAAATCAAAAAACACAAAAATTGGAAGGAAAACCTACTTTGGCCTTTTAGGAGTGTAACGGCATTGGACAGATCCCACTCTGTGCCCAAGTTCCTGGCACAGCTTGCATCTATTTTTGTTACCCTTTTGGGCCCTTTTTGGCTTTGCATTTTTGTTGTCCTTCTTGCCCTTATTACTACTCCCACCTTTTTTCAAACCATGCCTTGAATCTACTCTGTTTAGGTCTGCCTGCCTTTCTTTTTGTCAGAGGAGGACACATGGAAAATTCAATTTCCACCTCAGGCCACTGAGACTGATCTGTAAGAGCTGGAATTGGATTGGCATATGCAGCCTTGAATCTTGCTACTAAGTAATATTCATGCAAGTATGGGTGCATGTTTAACTTCGGTTTGGAGGCCAAGAACAGTATGGCATGCTCACATGGTTTCCCAGTGTGTTGCCACTCTAGAAAAGTGCAGTCATGAGTTTCAGTATTAACAACATGCCTCCTTCCAGTCTTGGTATCTCTAACTTCAGCACCCCATAGTGAAGATTTGTCAACAGACAAATGTGTAAGATTTCTGCTCCTGTTGACCACCTGTTGTACAACTGCCGGAAGTTTGTCCCCTTGCAAACAATCACCAATTCTTCTTCTCAATTCCCACAAGCGCATTAGCATGATCCTGATTTGGTCAACCATGTCATGCACAGGTAAATCTTTTAACTGCTTCACCTTGTTGTTAAAACTTTCTGCCAAATTGTTATTGATATGATCACACTTGATGGCAGTGTTGAAACCTGACCTGTACCATAATAGAGAATGCTAGGTGTTTAGCCATGGTCCAAACTCATCACATGCTGCCATTATCTTACCAACATGGTATGAGTGTGTTTGTTTAGTATAAGATCTTGCTGCTGGCCACATGCGCCCAAATTCTTCTCCTCTGAATTTTTTGATCAAATTCATCCACAAATGGCCGAAGCACTCCCTCTGCTCAGCATGGGGGAAAACATTCTTAACTGCGTTTTCTAGCCCTTTACATGCATCTGTGTGGATTGCCAAAGGTGACACTGGCCCTAAGCATCTTTTCAACTGAATCATGAACCAAGTCCATGAAGCCTCTGTCTCTGACTGAAACAATCCAACAGCAACAGGGAACATCCAGTTGTGTCCATCTAAAGCATTGCATGCTGCCAATTGACCATTCCATTTGCCTGTTAAAAAAGATGAGACTATGCTCAGATATGGACGACACCCTGCTTTGAAGCCATCGATGCAAGGCTTTAAAGCCATGAAGAATTTAGAGAAGTAGACTTTGTCATCCGCTGATACCTCAGTATCTATCTCCACAATACTGCCAGGTGACCTCTTCTCGACCTCTGCTTTGAAGTTGTAAAGCATCCTAAAGGTATTTGCCCAGTCACCATACAAGTTTTTCATCACCCTTTGTTTTCCCTTCCACACCGTGGTATACTTCAGCTGAATGGGGTACTGCTTTTCCAAGTCTACTTTCAGTCTCTTTGCAGTAGTGTTTGGTGTCTTGGCGAAAATTGGAGTGATTTTTTCTGCAACCCAAAGCTGTGATGTCATGGTTGAGGGATTCTGTGAACTTGTAATACAAGTGTGCTGATGGGGGATTTGATTAACCCTGACTGTACTTCCATCAGGTTGAAGTCTAGCAGATATGTACCACTTGCAAGGCCTGGCACTCCCATCAAAACCCCTACAGGTCGCATAAAACTTCTTTCTATCAGTCCACTTAGTCTTGGCATCAAATTGATGTCTCACTGCATATGTCTTAAAACACATCCTAAACTCATCCATGTTTGGCCACAACTTCCGTACTTCAATAATAGGGTTTTCTCTGTCATACACATGCAGCAGCTCATCACCATGTGCATCATCTACATCATCTGCAGCTTCTTCCATCAAATCTCCATCCACATCTTCACATGATTCAGTGTTAGCATCAGCTTCACCCATCTGCTCCTTATCTACAGGAATGCCAAAGAGTTCTGCCATCTCAATGTCAGGCATTGGTGCAATTACCAAATCAGTTGGATCATTTAGTTCTACTGAATTCCAATCAACAGTAGCAGGAGTTTCAGCAACATGGCCATGTTCTGCTTCTAGATTAGCCTCCACGGCTACTACTGTCAATTCTATACTCATTGGCATCATCTGCCTCTGTGCAGCCCAATCATCATCTACCATTTGCAAAGCCAACTTGGAGGGGACATATCCAACCTGGGACTGCATATTCAGATCAACTAGCTCGGCATAAAAGCTAGCCCGTTTGCTTGTCCAGCTGTCTTGCCTATCGATTTCTTCAACCATCAGCTCGCCATTCTCGATTCTCACATACTCTCCTTTCCAATCATCGAACCGCAACAATGATACTTCTTGCTCCGGACCCCAAACAACACTCTCCCCAATTTTCTCCACCAAATTCTTCACCGCCTCCTCTTCCGAGTTCTGTATGTCTTGGGGATCGATCTCTCCCAACTCAACCTCCCATTTCACAATTGTATCTCTAGCAATGTTGTGCAAGCTACCATCAACTAGTTTGGCCTTACATGGACAGAAATTGACCACAAATTCGAAGGTCCGAACCGCATCATCCCCTCTGTCAATGGCGGGCAGTGTGAGGCCGAGAAAACAAGAGAACAAAGCCCAAATCGCATTTCAAATTAGACGGGAGAGAGGCGAAGTACCTATTGAAAGCTCTCTCTGGCGGCTGCATCTCGTTCTGCTCGGGTCACTGCCGCCCGCTGGATCTTCAGATTTGGGCTCGGCAAAGCAGGGGCGACGCGACGCAGGATCTAGGCTGAGGAGGAAGGAAACGGGACCATGGACGAAGGCTCCGCCGCCGCCGCCGCCGCGGATAATGAACCCTCTGCCGCCAGCGAGAAAGAAAGCTCCGCCGTCGCCGCCGGCGAAGAAGAAGAGAGAGCGGGCACGGCCACAGCTTCAGAGCGTTTCGGTCGGGGCGCGCTGAACAGTTTTGACTCTTTCACTCGATTCATTATTAACCTAAGTGGGACCCACCTGTTGTCGTGGTGGTATCACGGCAGATGCCATAGGATGGCTAAAGAGTGGGGCCGATGGACGCTGGTGGATCCGGGAGAGGGCTAGCGCGCTAAGAAGCACACACGAAGAACACACAAGCACACCAAGATCTACCCATGTTCAGGGCCCTCGTGAGGAGGTAAAGCCCCTACTCCTGCCTGTCTCTCTCTCTTATACTGAGGTATCACAAATACAAGGTTGCTCCTCGAGCTGTATGATCCCAGCAATGGGGATAAACACAAGGAAGAAGATGAAGCTATGGGGGAAAATGTGTCTCAGGGCATCGTCCCTCACGCAGGAGGGGGTGAGGCCCTATATATAGGCTAAACCGAGTTACCGGAATACCCCTCCACTTGCAACGGTCACGTCTCCGTACCGGCACTGCAGACGCGCACGCATGCACGTCATGATTGTCTCTGCACAGTGGACAGGATGTGGCTTGCCCATGTCCTGTCCCATATCTCTGCTCCTAGGTACACCCGAGGTCAGCGGTGTACTTCCCCTGCTCCTTGGTCAGCAGAGTAAGTCCAGTCACCTCAGACATGCGCCGTACCGCACACCGCGCTCCCGTGCCAGACGGGATGTGACAGCAGCGCTGACCTCCTTCTGACATAAGGATAACCCGGCATGGATATGCCGGATTCCCTTTCCTGAATAACCATCCCTGCACATAAGAAAACACACAAGTTACCGACATACATATGTCGGTTATGCTATCTCGGATCCTTATCTCGGTCGACATATGTCGGCTGGCACCAGCATGGTACCTCGGTCCCTTCTGGCCCGGGTTATCTCGGTATGCCTATGTCGGTTTGCACCTACATCACACTCTGAAGCCCAGACATGTCGGCTTTTACTGTAACTTAGCCCACACTTGGGCATAGCTTTTACCACACCATGACCCTACCCGGGGTAGCCCCCGACACCTGTCTTAACATAAGACAACGGTTTATCACCCTTTGTGGCCGTTGGCTATTTGCCCACTTCAAAACGTCGCGCCTGGGCTATTCCATCGAACGACGTCGCTCTGCTTCCAATACCATGGAAAAACGTCGCATGTGAGCTATTAGCCCTTCTCTGCCTTAACTCTCTTTAGAAACAGCCTAAATAAATGATGAAAATAGGCATGAGATTCTGAAGTGCTTTTTGTCGACATCACCCTATTCGATGCTAATTAGTGCTTATCACACACATGGACACCAATGAAATAAAGTGCAGAAGGTATTAGGCTGAGCTGTCAGCTGTGGAAGCTTAATGGTACATCTGCATATAGACACGGTTTGTTTTCTTTGCAGTTGCGGTCTCCTGCGCATCTGCCTGCATCTCAGCAAGGCGGCCAGCTCCATAATAGAGCAGGTCAGCAGCAGTGAGCTCTGCTCCAGCTTTGAAGTCCATGGCCATGACCAGCAGGTCCGCCTCCAAGATCTTGAGCGTCCTCCAAGTGAGCCACGCGAGCGCCCTAGATGGCACCACCTGGAACAAGCACGGCACCAGCATGAGCTCTCCGACCCCTACGCGTCGCAGATATGGGAGTCATAGCTGGCCTTGGGCAGGTTCAGGGCGACGCTCCGCGAGGGGCTCCCGCAGCTGCCGCCAGCGACGACATGGCTTGACTCCTACTCCAGCGGAGAACTTGCATGTTGCATCCGCAAGATGAGCAGGAGGGTCACGAAGTCGATCCACCAGCAGCGCTTGGATCCACGGAAGTTGTGCCTGAGTGTTGGCCTCGACACCAGCCGCACTGTTCACCTCCTCAAGTCCGTCTCCGCTCGGTCGCCAGGTACGACAAGGAATCCATCCCCTCATCCGCCACGAGGCTGACGGCGGGAAGCGCGAGTAGGAGAACCCACACAGAGCGCACTTGACAGCACGTCCGAGCGGGAGGCCGACCAGCCGCCTTTAGCCTTCGCATAGCTAGCACCGGCCACAGTTTAGGAACGGGCAGTCCGTGCGAGAGGGGAGCCACCTGAGAACCTTTGACCTCACAGACGCGAAGGACCACCTCCACTCGGATCGGGACCTCAGCTCCGGCTTGACGTAGGGGACCTATCCTTGCATCCCCGAAGACGTCGCGTACTGCCCGGAAAGCTTGAGATGAAGATTAAGTCACAGGTTTGGGGTGCTGGCGTCCTCTCAGCGCTGCCATCCCGGCCGCCACGCCGCCGTTCTGCTAAACCACCTCGGCGACACCTCGTCGTGCCGCCGCTTTTCCGTCCGTGAAGATTGTTATTGTCGAGTTCGCGCGGTGTATGGCATCCTCTCAGCGCCGCCATCCCGGCCGCCACGCCGCCGTTCTGCTAAACCACCTCGGCGACACCTCGTTGTGCCGTCGCTTTTCCGTCTGCGAAGATTGTTATAGTCAAGTTCGCGCGGTGTATATATGAGCGAGAGCAACCGTACGTGCAGGTCCACATGGAGACCAGACCTGATACTATAAACTTTGCGCTCACGTAGTACGGTAGGATTCTACGGATGAAAAGGGACGAAACGAAACCACGGACGACAAGAAACGATCACGGATGAAAAAGGAGAGAAAAACGATTTGACTGGTCAAAATTGTTTGGTGCTCGACATCAGGATAATCTGGATCGTTGATTGAAAATTAAATAGACAAGATTTAAAATATCCCAACTTGTTTTCTCATTTAATAGTAGTATAGATTTTATGATTGCTTCTTAGTCTATGAGAAGGATTGGGCCCTTTGACTATTAGTTTTGTTCTAGTAAGATGTAGGCAAATTCTATTTGTCGCCCTTTGCAGGCTCGCGCAGCATACCGCCATCGGCTCAACGGGCCGGCT
Source organism: Poa pratensis (assembly GCA_947311845.1). NCBI lineage: Eukaryota > Viridiplantae > Streptophyta > Magnoliopsida > Poales > Poaceae > Poa > Poa pratensis. The sequence continues at coordinate 140,777,118 of CAMZMU010000041.1, forward strand.
AAGTTGCGTGTTTTATCTTTCTGTTATTTCATTTTTTTTCTCTCTTTTGGAAAGGGATCCCTTTCGGAAGGAACCAAATGAGCGACAGCTCGACGCGTGGCGAGCGCGTAGATATCGCCAGGTTCGCTGGTTTCGCTTCCGTGCGCTACGTACAGCAAGGATGGCCACAGAACGTACAACGCAGCATGTAACAGGAAGCTAGCTCTAAGGGAAGAAAGCGACTTTGATCGCTCAAGCGGTCAAGCCCACGACAGTTTTTTTTTTCCCTTTCTGCTACGCACGTAAGCATCTAATAGTATAGACAAATCTTTTTTACGATGTAAGCAGTACAGTACAAAAATCACAAATGACGGAGTACAAGTACACAGAAAAATGTAAAAGTACGGTGTTACAAACTAATAGGAGTACAAACTACACAGCAATTGATTAAATATTACGGCTCGGCTTCAGCTCGATAAATTTTAATAATATTTTGAACGGGTTACATTGGTCGTTGCGCGTATTCGTCTTTACGCGCATTGGTCGTTCCGTGTGTTATGGCACGGCTTCGTCTCGATAAATTTTAATAATATATTGAAAGGGGTATATTGGTCGTTCAGCGTATTCGTCGTTGCGCGCATTGGTCGTTCCGTGTGCTACGGTTCGGCTTTGCCTCGGCGGCTCTGCTTCGCAGAGCTCTAAACGTCTACGACGTACAACTATACAGACACAGTCTGTACAACTACAACTATACAGACACAGGTTGTACAACTACACGTACACAGATTGTACAACTACACAGACACATGTTGTACAACTGACAGGTTGTACAACTACACAGACATATGTTGTACAACTACACGTACACAGATTGTACAACTACACAGACACAAGTTGTACAACTAACATGTTGTACAATTACACAAACACAGGTTACAACTACACAGAAACAGGTTGTACAACTACACAGACACAGGTTGTACAATTAACATATTGTACAACTACACAAATACAGGTTACAACTACACAGACACAGGTTGTACAACTACACAGAAACATGTTGTATAACTACACACAAAAAAGTTCGTCGAAACCTATCGACATGAGATCTAGTTTTGAAGATCTCGATGCGAGGAGCTCAAAAGTGAAAACGGTTCGGAATTTGGATAAACGATTCTTAAGATATTTCGTTTTTAAAATTCGGATATGAAAAATAAAAGGGAAAAAGGGAAAACTGCATGCCACGTACGTGCATGCCCCCTTTCTCTCTCATACTCCCCCACTCTCAATCTAACTGTGATACTTGGCAGACATGCAAACAACCAAAATTGGAGCATGTGAGGAGAAGCTGACACTTGTCACGATTAGAACGATGGTGGAGTTCCCTTTGAAAAGGGAACCATTTTTCTAGTGATTGCCCTCTCTTTTTCATTTCTGTTTTTCGTTTCTTTTCTTTCCTCTGGGCCATGGGCTGTCTCTTCTTGCTCCGGCCGAGGGATGGCCCTTGCCGTGAGGAGACAAAAAAACCCAGTAGATGGCTACCCGTGGAGATGAACTATAGCGGTCAATATGTATACTTCCGTAATTCTGTTCTTGACCATTCTTGTTTTTCTATGCCAATAAACCCTTGATCTTTCTTTCAGATAAACCAAAGAATTCAGGATTGGAGGTCCCATAGAGCAGAACCATAGTTATTTTACGGATCATATTTGGCAGAGGCCAGCGTACTATATTATACTATCATACTTCCAGTAAATTCTATAGTCATCATAACTGAACCGGGTGCGTGTAGTGTCAGGATCAATCGAGCCTGGCCACTGCGCGCTGCAATGAAGGCTAGCTGAACCGACTGTGGTGGCATGCCCTGCGTTTCGGCTGCCTACACGGGCCTAGCAGGATCGGCAGATCGACTGGTGAAGCTAATTTATCCGGCGTCGGCTGACACCTCCCACTCTTACGTAGACAACATGAATGAAGACAATGAAAAGGCCATGGGGCAAAACTCTCACACCTCGACGGCGTTGCCCATGTGTTTCTCTTCTGTTTTTTCTCTCTCCTTTGGTGTTTCACATTTGGATGCTTTATATAACAGAGATTGGGAACACACAAGAAGTATTGTATTGATGGTAGCGTATTGTATGTGTGAAACAAGTAGTGACGTAGTGTTGTATTGATGGTAGTTGTACATAGGCTGCAGCGCTGCTTAATGCTTATAGATGAGACGAGTTAGTGTATTTATCAAGAAAATAGATGCAACACGAATGGTAGATGACCTAGAAGGATGGAAATCATTTCTTAACTTCTGTCAGTACTACAAATAAACAACCGAACATTGAGGGGCTCTTGTGTTTCAAACAAGAGTTGAATGATGTGGCACCAACTTTAGAAGTATTTTCCTTTATTATACTAGTAAGATAGTCGTGCAATCGCGAAGTACTAAATGATGGATCTTATAACCAATGAACTTACAACTAGAAATTTGAATTTTTTGTGAGATGAGACTAATAAACAAAACCAAAACGAAGGGAGTATGCTACAGTCTCATTGTGGTGGCTTTTCTAACACCATTATTTGTACTGTTGGTGCAATTGATGCTAAGTTGTGTTGGTGTAGTGCAAATACTGGAAGGAAACAGACACTTAATGTGTTGTGTTCCTTATGTTTCAGATGAAAAAAGTGTCTTATTCCTCTTTGCAAGTACTAGATGCATTCAAATTAACTAAGATTTCAAAATTCCTGCAAAAGATGATATTGAGTGTATCGTCGTAAAAGGCCCATCACACTTTCCGGGCGCTTGGGCAGCCTTGCAGGCAAATTTGTTCGCGGGTAAATAGGAGATTTTGATTCTTGGGTACAAATGGTTGCAGATTAATCTGACAGTGCTGACCTAGAATAAAACCAGCTTGGCCTAGCCTAACAAGGCTCTAAGTTTTTTGTAACTTGTTTTTCTTTTTCTTCATTCACTTATTTCCGTTTTTTGTCTTTTCTTATCATTTGTGTCCCTTTGTCGTGCTTTATTTGATTTTCTCATTAGTTTGGTGTTCTCCGAAACAAATCATGTACTTAATTCATCTTATTTTTTCATGTGTTTCAGCGATACCTTTTGGAAAATATATTTTGTTCAGGGATATTTTTTGCATTAATTATCATTGATTATTTAGAAATAAAAGGATTACACTTGTACACTTTTCATATTTGTCTAAGCAAGGTGGAAGCTGTTTTCTAAACAGATTAATGCTTTTGAAATACATTTCCCATAAAAGTTTTTCTACTATTAGTCCAAGACATTATTATCAAAATATGGTTGGTAAGATAATATTCACCAGTTGTTTGAACATTTCATTTTATATACATGAAGAGATCACGCAAATATGATGAACCTTTAATAAAAATGGTGAAACATTTCTTGTTCTAAGCTATAAAAATATTTTTGGTCAAGTTAATTAAATTATTTTTTAAATAAATAAATAAAAGAGATATGAACATGTGTGATTAAACGAGTTATAGGCTTATTTAGCCTTTACGAAGCGCGAATATGATATTCTGAAGTGATGTGTCCAACTAGGACAGACGAGTGACGCGTGGTATAGGGTTTCAACTTGGGGTTTGTCTAGTTTGATCTCCTTCACGTAGTGGCAGCTCCTCTCTTTCCCGCACCAGCTAGCATATAGGAGCTCACAAAGTAACCTTATGAAATCAAACTAACCTTTTAGGATGGGAGCCATTGGAAGTTCGCTCCCATTCTCAACCATTAGCGGGTAATTAGGGACCTCCACCCAGATGCCATAGCAAACCTTCTGAAGTATGATGTGGAAGTGGAACTGTTCCATGAGACATTTCTCATTTTTTATATTGTAATTCCTAAACTACATAATTACGGAACTCAGAAAAAACTATCAAGATGAAAGTTATCCTATAGATGATGTATCCATGCCTGTTCGAAACGTGAATTATACTATTTTTTCTTGTGGGAATGGAAATGAAAAACACGAGATACTTTTTCTAGAAATATGGAATATAAGAAAACATAATAATAGTCAACAGATAAAATGGACCTAAATTCGAAAAAGGCATGATCTATCTCTGAAATGGCGCATACCCCAGGACGCCATACTAGACAACACAACGACCTAGTCAAAAGCGCCATTTCCGGCCATGTCAGCCTAGCCCAGACCGCTTTGACGTCATGGTGTCCTAGACCAAGGCGCCATGCATGCTCGATTCACTCCAGCTTCTTGTTAAGTGTGAGGTTACATTAACTAGCTAAATTCGTTAACAAAAAAATGTCCTGAGATTTGTGATGTTACTAGCTAATGTACCCCCACTGTAAGCAGTCGTATAGCACTACCCATCCCATTCTTGCACTTGGGGGAAATCTATACGCACCACGTACTCCCATTCTTCTGGTCCATCTACGGCCCCACGAAGAATAAATCACTTTGGATCTACACACCCACAAAAGTTTTAACAAGTTACATCTGGATTTTCGCTCTGTATGGAATCGCCATTTTTATCCAGTTCTTATAGGTAATTATAATTAAAAGCCAATGTATTATTTTCTTTGGTCCGCTGATGGTTGTTGCAAGCCGCACTGCACAGGACACACAGAGCATGGGATAACCGGCCGTACCGCTTCGCTCGTGAGGCGCTCCGAGGCGTCTCGCGAGGCGACTCGCTTTCCTGCCCTAGCCGTCGCCGCAGGCCACCGGCGGAAGAGCTGGGCCCCTCTCCTTCCGTTTGCCGCTCCGGCGGCAGGAGGGAGGGGGCCCCGTTTTTGCATGGTAATTAGGGTTAGAAAGTTTCTGGCATGGTGCGCCGTTAGGGTGGTGGGAGCGGCGTCCGGGCAAATAAATCTGCCTCAACTCTACTCCCACACCGGTGTTGTCCTTCATGGCGGCGTCTCGGAGTTGGTGGCTTTGTGTGCTTGCCGATCTTTCAGATCGGTGGTTGTAGGGTTCATGGATGGTGTCGGCGAGGCGGCGGCGGCGACTCCATCAGATGGGTTTTTCCTCCTGCTCTGTCCCCATTGCTGCGGCGTTGTCTCCGACGCCATGGTGGAGCAGAGATGATTCCTCCAGGAGTACGTGCAGACGGTGGTCTGCACTGGTGATAGCTGGAAGATGATGTACCTTGTGGTGGGTTCGTGGTTGGGGGCTGACGGTTCTGGTTCCCTACTCCGACGTCATCGTGCGGCAGTGCCAGTGCTGAAGTTTGATGGCGTGTCCGGGGTCGTGCTGCCCCGGTCTGATTCTTTCAACGGCAATGGTTTGTCCTATGGAAAACTAATTTGGAAGTCTGAAAAGATAGAGCCGCGTCGAGCTCGGTTGAAGAGGTGATCTGTCTACTTTTTCTTTGGTGGCTGCCATGGTGGTGCCGAAGAAGATGGATAGGTGTTGGTTTGTCACATATGTTTATCCTATCTTTCCATATCTGTAAGATCGGTGTATACGTACTTTGTATCTCGTCTTTTATTTATCAATGAGAATCGTATTACCATGCAAAAAAAGACACACAAAGCATTTTGTCTTTGCTAGTATATATTTGTTTAATCAGTTTTCTAGAAAAAAAGGGCAGGCAAATTTCGCTCTTCTTCCAACATTGGGTTTCCTAGGAACTTGGGCAGTCATCTTAACGTAGAAGTATAAATAGTGTTTTCTCCAGTAACCTGACTGATAACAGTACTATGTTTGGAGACCCTCCGCATCAGCAGCAGTGACATTGACAACAGCGATGTCCCAGCGCCCAATGCTACCATTGTTTCCACTTCTTGTGCATCGTCTCCAACATCCGACACGGCAATGTTACATTCCCTATCTGCCGTGCGGCGTGCGCAGTGGTCTCAGTATCCCCGTGACATGAAGGTGCCGCCATTGCTGCACAACCACTCTGAGATCCAACGGAGTGCAGCGAGTCAACGAATTTTGGCGCTGGTCCTCTCGTCTCCTCATCTTTCTCACGCGCGCAACGCAACAGAACGGCGGGAAACAAAGGCTTGCGGAGGACTTAATTTGCGGGCGGGAACTGCGGGGAGCTACGCCGCCGTCGCCGCCGTGGGGAAGGGCGCCATGGGATCTCCGGCGCTGGCCACCGGATAAACGGCGACGGCAATTTCGTCCGCCCCCACGGCCTTCTCATCCCCGCCTCGCTCCGACGAGCACCTCGTCCCCGCCGTGAAGATCTCCGACGAGCCCAACCTCAGCTCCGTTGACCGCGTCCCCACTCCTGCGCCCTCTCCACGACCGCGGTTCTCCCCTGCGACCACCGGGCACAGAGCAGGTTAGTCATCTGTAGAAACGTCCTTTGTACGTGTATACTTCAGAACTGAAAATTGTGCTTAATTGTTAGTTCAATACTGAAACTTTGAGGCATGTATTGTGCTGGAATTTTTTTAGTTCAATCCTAAGAATTGTACTGGAAGAATACACTCCAATTATCTTTGAATCTTTTCAAAGTGAATATGAGAGATCCATGGCTGCATGCGCTAGAGTGTTGGATGGAAATAACAAATTTGGGGTTGCTATTGGGAGTTTGCATGGTGATTTAGAATTTGAGGAGGAGCGCATAGTGATTGGTGATCCTTTGACCAAAACAGATTCATGTAGTTGTGGAATGTTCAATAGGACAGGAATATTGTGTGGACATGGTCTCAAAGTTCTTGACTTGATGATGTACAACATCAAGAAAATGTGGAGATTCAAGAGAGCAACACGGTCATTAGTTACACGCAGATTTTGATGGCTTCCCCTGGTGGTGTTTATGATGAAGATCTGTTCTAACATGTATAAACTTGTTAGATAATATTTTGGACATTTTGACTAGCATTTTGGACAAAGATGGCTATAGTATTTTGGATTTTGGGGGCTGACTATAGTATTTCGTGGCCTAAGTGTACAAGTAGATTGGCCTAATTTATGTACTTGAAGGATAATGTAAGAACAGATTGTTGTTGTTGTTGCCAAATTTGAGTTACTAATGGTACAAAGTCTGTACGTTGTTCAATTCATTTCGATTTCATTTTCTAGTTGATTGTATAATGAATGCCTCATTTCAACTCTCCTTGGGTTCATTTTTGTGTACTAAATTCTGCAGATTAAACATTGTAATGATGTTGTCCATATTTTCAGTTTACTGAATCCGTATCCAGCTGGAGTTGTTGATCCAGTGCTAACTGCTAACTGAATTTGTTGTCTGTGTGCAGTGCAAACATGTCCTCTCGTGTAGCTGCTGCCAAGTCCAGGAGGTGCCGAGCTGCGTGGCAGTCCGAGCGAGCAGTCCAGGACGGCGGAGGGGCCGTCGGAACGTGCGGAGGCAGCCGCCGGAGGGCAGGCGGACGGAGCGGAGAGAGGTGGGCGTTCGAGCTCGTCGCGAGGTTCTGCTACCGGCGGCAGCGAGGCTCGGCGACCGGAGCAGCAGCTCGGCTCACGGCGTGGAGCAGAAGCTCGGCGACGGGAGCAGCAGCAGCGAGGATCGGCGGCGGGAGCAGCATGAGCGAAACGCGGCGACGGGAGGAGCAGAGACGCGGAGGAACAGAGGAAGAAGGGGATGAATCGAGCGACCAATGCTAAATTTGGTTGACTCGTGGTTGTCCGTTGGATGAGAGATGTATGGGGGCAAATAGCTCCCGTGCGACATCTTTCCTAGCTAATCGACGGATGGCGACATCGTTGGCTTGAATAGCTCTGGTGCGACAACGTGGCGAGCACAAATTGCTCTACTGCGACATGGCTCTTAATCGCAATCTGTTAGGGTTAAGGGGAGCAGGGTGGGACCCACAACTATCCACGTCAACAGCGATGACCGTTAGCTCCTCTTCCCCTGCGCGCGCATCCTCTGCTTCTTCTTCTTCTTCTCCGGCGACGCAGCGCGGCAACGCCGGCGAGCTTTTCTCAACTGAATCTGACCCCAATTGAACTCAACTGAAGCGGACATACAACGAACCAAATTTTAACTAAAATTTAACTAAAACATGAGTTGATTACCGTTGATTACATAGCCAATTCCATGGCGGGCATACACATCATGGCGATCATCTGATCAAAAGCCACACGCAGGCGGCCGCAGGCTGAATAAACCTAATTACATAGCTAAAGGGGGGGCTTCCGTCGCCGCTCTAACCCTAACCTAGGACCCAAAATTGGGCTCCCACCGGAGCCCCAAGGCTGCGGCGGCGGCGACTAGGCGGCGGCGCCGCTCGGTCGGAGTCGGAGAAGCCGTAGTCGAAGGAGGAGTCGGAGTCCGCGCCGTCGTTGCGGGACGCCGCGATAGCGTACTGGAGGCGGAGTTCATTGAGCTCCTCCTCCATGACACGGCGCGCGCCGACCTGCCGCTCCTCCTCTAAGCTACGCTGGATCACCTCCTCCGTGATCCAGGGCAGATCTTGCTCGTCGGCGAAGTCCCCGGGGAGGAGGCCGCGGCGCGGTGCGCGGTCCTGCTGCTCCTCCTCCTCCCTCTTCGGCGGCGGCAGCTGTGCCGCCATGGAGGAGCTCCCCGCGCCGGAGGAGCTTCCGTGCTCGTAGCGGCTGCGGCCGAAGGCGGCCGCAAACTCCATACGGCGGTCGTACTCGACCACCTCGCGGCGGGCGAACGCAGGCGGCGCCGAGACGCCGTAGTTGGTGTACCTGCGCGCGCCGTGTTTCCGACCGGCGTCGGAAGCTGCGCAGCGCCCGAGCGGGGTCAGCCGGGCGCCGCTTCCGGCCGTTCCGCTCCTCGTCGGAGCGGTTTCCACCGCCGGAATGGCCACCGCGTGAGCTCGAACCCCCACGCTTCATCATCGTCGGCCGGCGGTGCTGGATTTGTACGCGGCTGGGCTGGTTTGCGCCGCCGGCGGCGAGTGGGCGAGATCTAGAATGAATAGTGGGGAATAGCTAGGATGCGACGCATTTGAGTGGATAAGAAGGGGAACGAGGCAACGTGTCCGGTGGGCCGTGGGCCGTGGCGAAATGGAGCGCGAGTTGGGCCGTTGCATGAGATAAGGCCCACCGGTAAATAACTAAACACTGCAGCCAAAAAAAACATACTAGCCAATCACAGCGCAGAACGAGAGTTGCCGCGGATCGACCCCGGGTTTTCTTCTAGAAGGCCTGATCGGACGGCTTAAATCATGTGTGAGACCTCAAACACTTTCAAATGAGCATAAAAAATTCAAACAAAATCAAAAAACTATGAAACCTTCGCGCATAGTCTTATAAGGTCATACAGTAACTAAAAAAAATATAGATATGGTTTACATACATTTGTACGAAAAAGGCTCAAATCATGTGTGAGACCTCAAAAACTTTCAAATGAGCATAACTAATTCAAAAAAATCATAAAAACATGAAACCTTCGCACACAGTCTTCTTGTGTCATACAGTAACTAAAAAAATATAGATGTGGCTTACATACATTTCCACGAAAATGTGTTCACCCAAATGTGATATCTAGAACACATTAGTATGGATTTCAAGGGAGAGAGGAGGTGGGTTTAAAGTTTTTGAAAATGAAAATTGTCCAAAACTCACAGAAGCTTCATTTTGGTGTGACTAAGAAGTATCCAAGCTTGGATTTTCAATTTCACGTTTAAAACTTGTTTAAATGTTGGTCAAACTTGGGTTTGACCGATTTTGAAATAATCATAAAAAATTCAAAAAACATCAAAAAAATGGAAAACCAGTGCACATGTTCTTACTTTGTCATATACTAACAACTAAAATTTATTTGGCTGTTTTAGACATGGTGGACAAAAGACTTGCTTAGAAATGGGGCTGTTTACCCTACCTTTCGAGCATGTTTGAACTCTCATGTGTGAAGAGAGGTGGTTTGAGATTTGCAACATTAAATTTTCAAAAAACTCACCAAAGCTTCATTTTGGTGTGACTAAGAAAGATCCAAGCTTGGTTTTTCAATTTCACGTTTAAAACTTGTTTAAATGTTGGTCAAACTTGGGTTTGACCGATTTTGAAATAATCATAAAATATTCAAAAAAATTAAAACCAGTGCACATGTTCTTACTTTGTCATGTACTAACAACTCCAATTGATAAACATGGTCTAGATATAATTAAACAAAATATGCTTCAATGTGGTCTCAAATCTCAAACTATGAACTCTCATGTGTGAAGAGAGGTGGTCTGAGATTTGCAACATGAAATTTTCAAAAAACTCACCAAAGCTTCATTTTGGTGTGACTAAGAAAGATCCAAGCTTGGTTTTTCAATTTCACGTTTAAAACTTGTTTAAATGTTGGTCAAACTTGGGTTTGACCGATTTTGAAATAATCATAAAATATTCAAAAAAATCAAAAAAAATTAAAACCAGTGCACATGATCTTACTTTGTCATGTACTAACAACTCCAATTGATAAACATGGTCTAGATATAATTAAACAAAATATGCTTCAATGTGGTCTCAAATCTCAAATCTCAAACTATGAACTCTCATGTGTGAAGAGAGGTGGTCTGAGATTTGCAACATGAAATTTTCAAAAAACTCACCAAAGCTTCATTTTGGTGTGACTAAGAAAGATCCAAGCTTGGTTTTTCAATTTCACGTTTAAAACTTGTTTAAATGTTGGTCAAACTTGGGTTTGACCGATTTTGAAATAATCATAAAATATTCAAAAAATCAAAAAAAAAATAAAACCAGTGCACATGTTCTTACTTTGTCATGTACTAACAACTCCAATTGATAAACATGGTCTATATATAATTAAACAAAATATGCTTCAATGTGGTGTCAAATCTCAAATCTCAACTCCAATGTGGTGTCAAATCTCAAATATTCAAAAAACATCAAAATAATAAAAAAACCAGTGCAGATGTTCTTACTTTGTTCTTACCACATAATAGTATGAAATAATTGCAACATCCAAGGTGAAATTTTAAATTTGGTTGAACTGCAATCAGATTGGCTGGATTTTGTTTTTCTGAACACGAATTGGGCACGTTAGATGGACTGTTGGGCCGTGTCAATTCCAAATTGGCCCAGGATGCGCGCACGTTGGCATGCATGCGCGGGAAACGACGTCGTTTGCATGCATACGCGTCGGAAGTTAATTCATACGCGTTGGAAGTTGATCAAACGCCGTTTTAATTGTGCTTTGGAAGATGATCAGACCCGGCGTTCATTCACACGCGAATTTAACTCTCTAGCGCCGCCCGCCGGCCTCCCTCTCCGCCCTGTATAAAAGCTACAGTAATCCATGCCTTAAGCACACATCTCTCTCTCTCTCTCTCGACCCCTCTCTTCTATTCCAATGGAGACAGTAGCGCCCGTACCTCGGTCTCGGCTCTACTACTACACCAAAGAAGGCATGAACTTCAAAGTGTGGGTCACCCTCCGTGCATTTCGCGTGGAGAGGTGGATCCGCGATGTGAAGAAGTTCTTCTTCGACGCCGCACCGATCAAGGTCGTTGGACTCGATTGCGAGTTCACCGACTCTGTCCCGGGTGGAGAGAGGGATCTTCCACCCGAGAAAAGGCAGCGCGCCGCCGTCCTTCAACTATCGGTGGCGTCCGAGACCCTTGTATTCCAAATCTGCCAAGCTGATAGGGTGCCGCAGCTCCTCCTGGATTTCTTAGCCGACGAGACAATCAAGTTCTACGGCGTGGCTATCCACAATGACTTGCGGATGCTGCGCCCCTACGGAATTATTATTCCGTCCGCGGTCGACCTCCAAATGGATCGCCGGAACCCAACCGGCAATCCTACTCCTAGTCTGTATGCCCTCTCCAATGCGATCGTTGGGACAAAACTCGAGAAGAAGAAGAAGGACAAGAAGAAGAAAAAGGAGAAGGGCAAGGACGACGAGGATGAAGAAGAAGACCTCCGGTTTCGCGGATGGGGCAACGTTCCATTGAGCTTCGATCAAATTCTGTATGCCGCTCTGGACGCTCGCCTCGGCTACGAGATTGCACGGAGGTGGGATACTTGAAGATGGAGTTGGCCCCGGAATTATCTATGTAATGGTGGCACGAGACTTATCGTGTTTATTTTGTTTTCAGTTTTTTTTTGTCGTGTCCCTGTAATTATCTATGTAATGGTGGCACTCGTTTGCATCTAATTATTTATCTAAATCGTGCCCAAAAATGGAGTACAAACATGCGTTCTTAAACCCTAAAACGCAAAAGTGGCTGAAATGGCTCCTACACTTACTGGGCCTAATTAGATGGAGTTGGCCCATTCGTCTAACGGACACTGGGCTCTCGGAACTGAGATGGCCCACAGCGAAACCTTTTTTTTCTCAAAAAAAAAGAGACAGAGGTAGATCGAGATCGGCATCACCGGAATCTCGATCCGCGAGGTGGCGCGGGAGCTAGAAGGCGACATGGAGCTCGATTAACGACCGCCCGGAGCAGAAAGGGATCTCAAAGCCTCCGCGCACGGCCCCTATATCTGTAGCACACGGCTGCGTCCTGCACAGAAATATTGCGACCGTCGGCGGCGCTCCCCAGCGACGCCGTCCTCTCGGTCGCCCGCGCCGGCACCTTACTACCAACAGGGGTCGCCGCCCACCTCTGCGTGTGGCCGCCTCCAACCCCGTCTCCCGCTCGGCTGATTCCTGCTCACCGATGCGAGCTCCACCGCCGGCGTTGCTGCGCTGTCGCCGGAGAAGAAGGGGGATGAGAGGATGCACCGGTCGGGACGCATCTATGTTTTCTATCAGCTGGTGAGGTGGGTCCCGCGCTCAGAGGTGCTCATGTGGGTCCTCTGCTGATGTGGATAAGTTGGGGGTCCCACCAGGCACACATAATTCCAATCCCTAACCTGTCCCTTGCGGTTAAGCCCTACTGTCGCATAGGAGCTATTCAAACCACGAGATGTGTCGCGCGAGAGCAATTTCAGCCAACGACGTCGTGTCCTGGACAATTACCCACAAAGACGTCGCATAGGAGCTATTCGCCCGATGTATGGTGGATGGTGTGCCTCAGGGCACAGCGTGCCCCGCAAGAGGCAGGGCACAGGATCTCAGTCCACCCTCTGCATCCTCGACGACATCATCGCGACCTGTGCCTGCGCTTCGCCCTCATCCCGTCTCCGGTGGTAGCTCACCATCATGTCCTCGGACACTACCCTTGTGGAAGCATGATGCCGCACTACCGGTACAGCAGCTCGTCCATGCTTTCGCCACCCCAAATCGCTTCACGAGTGCGCACAGGCGTGCTTACCTTCAGTCAGCCTAGCTCCACAGCCAGCCACGGACTAGTCTTGGTCGCCAGCCCCAATGGGCCGCATCTGAGGCCTCTTGAAGAAGGGACAGAAGATACTCGAGGACAAAGAACCCGAGCAGATGCATCCTTCACCTCTCCGACCATCCGATCCGCAGCTACGTCGGGGTGAACACGAACCGTTCGAGCATCCCGGTACACCAGTTCCACGTCGGGGTGCAGAACAGTTTCGTGATACATGAGTTTGAGGAGCTCCTTGCGCGGTTGCTCAGCGGCGTCATAGGCGACACCCAGCTCAGGATAGGGGAGCATGGTCGGGTGGTGAGGCTTGGGGAACTTCTTGCATGTATGGCGCCCTGGCCCGGGGCGTCATGCTTCCGCCTGCGGGCCCAATTGTGCTGACGTTGCAGGGACCATGGCACAGTTGACTAGAGCGTCATGCTGTATCGCCTCCCGGGTGTGGGCGCCATGAAAAAGGGTTGGATCGTGAATTTTTCTAATTTTATTTTGTGTGAAAAGTTTTAAAAAAAAGGTTAAATTGGTCAAATTTTTCCGACCCTCTAGGTCCGTCCTGTTTATTAGTCAGATGCAATATTGAAAGAGATTAAGCTACATTAATATGCCTTCTGTTATATTTTTTTACACAATTATCTAGTACTCACTCTGTCTCAAATTATAAGGTGCGCTATTTTTATGTTGTTCTTTATTGCTCGATTTTGACCACTAATATATAATAAATTATATGGATTGAGAACATATAAATGGTACCGTTGAATTTTTTTCATTTCATATATTATTATACTAATTTTATGGATATATTATAAGTATAAATCATGGTCAAATTTGTACGTTGTTGACCAACAAAATTTAAGGATGCCTTATATTTTGGTACAGAGGGAGTACATCATTAGGTGCAATTAACGACATCTCGTGTAACTCCTCCTAGGTTTACATAAACTAGAGATATGTTTTTCGCACATGTTGCATTTGTGGTTGTTGTCCCAACGCGTCGCATGTAAATTGTCAGCCATATCATGGCACCATGACATTCAGTCATTTGTGGTTCGTTCGGATCAAACCATGATAATAGGAAGAATCACGTACATGTCACCGATAATTCAATGTTAGACAAGATAGTCTCATTACTGATTCTGACTAAAGAGAAGACGAAATCTGATATTCAATATGGTGAACTAGTACTCCACGAAGGGCCAAGCATTGTCGAACACAGGCGCATTGTGATACTTCCAGGATCCACGAAGCCGTGAGTATAATCAGCGGCGAGGGGCGGATTGTAAGACAAGTGACCACCAATCTACGACGTATCCTCGGAAACAGGAGGTCGACTGGATACAAGTCTTCTTCGGAGTCTTTTGGATCGAGAAAGGGTAACCGGTAAGGATGTCGGTCATTGCCTCCACGGATTGGTCGCATAGTGGGCAGCTCGCAGGGTGTTGTAGCACACGCCTCGCGAGCCGTTCCCCTATGTCGCATATGTGTCCTAAGAAGCAACTAAGATGAACAACTTGGGCTGTCTTCCTTCGCCCTCGTATAAATCATTTTCCCAATACCTCCCATTCTTACACAGGCATACTCTTACAACTCGACGTGGCCTTTTGCATGTGTTTCTTTCCTTCCTTCTTTCCACACCTGGATGTTTTATATATAACAACCAATGGGGACAGACAAGTAGTGGGGAGCGTATTGTATGTGTCAAACTAGTAGTGTTATCTTGATGGCAGTCGTACATAGTAGGTGATGTATTATCATGTACTAATGTTGCTTAGAGGTAAGACGAGTTACTTCATTTTTTTTAGATAAAGAGTAGACGAGTTACTTCATATATGAAGAAAATCCATGAAATTTAACAAGAGTTACAATAAGTGACCTGAAAATGATTTTCTCGACGTCTGCCATTCATACATCTCGCCCACTCCAAAAAAAGGCGCACGAGATTCCCAAATTTAAGTTTGAGCAAGGATCGGTTTAACAATACTTGATTTATATTATACAGAAGTGGTATCGTTAGATTCACGTTCAAAAATGTTTCAAATGATATACTCCCTCCGATCCTAAAAATTGTCACGACAGAGAGTTTGCTTTACATAGGTGATTAGGGAAAAACATGGTGATCCTCTTATACTGTATATATGTACTAGATGCATACACTTAGAGCATCTTCACCGGGGCCCTCGATATTGTGTCCGTCACCACTGAAAAGCATCCGCTCTCGGGGTGATGGACGCATGTCCGACCCTTTGGGGAGGCTGCCCTAGCTGCGCCTCCCAAATGGCGGACCAAATTCAATTTTTACCTATCTTGATCAATATGTTCATATTTCAATCTAAATGACATACAACAAATTGCACAGCCCAACAATAGTTTGAACTTAAAAATAATATAGTTATTACAACGATTTAAATTTAAATTAAACATTCAGCAAGTCTATTGAAAAACATGACACTCGAAATACTCCCTCTCAGTGCCCAGACCCGTTTCGAGTAGCTCATCTTGGAGTTGGTGATGAGTTGTTTCGTCACGAATTTCTTGAAGCATGGCGAAAAATACGGAAAACTCGGCCGGGACGCCCTGATGTGGCTCGGCAAGAGGGTCCTTATACTCAAACTGCTGATCAAACACCAGATCAGCATCTCACTCACTCTTCACGATCATGTTGTGCATGATAACACACATTGCTAAGCATCAAAACCGACAACCAAAAAAAGAAAAACTTAAGGCCATATGTCTCGCAACCGACTCCACCATACTACCACTAGTTTATTGTAAAAGGAAGTAACAAACAAAAACTACACAACTCTTAGACTAACTCATCATGAAGGGATCGTCGCATGTACGTCGATGATGATGAGTTCAATCGTAGGGCGATATCGTGATTTTCCTTCCCAATCTGGGCTCTGGGTTATGAGTCACCAGTTTCAACATGGGCATGATGTAAATGTGACGATATTGGTTGATCAGGAATCATATGTTTCCACCACATACTAGTTGTCGAAACAAATTGTACCATCATCACATAACCAGCTAATGACACCTCACTAGCCCGATACCACTACAACAGATACTAGAAGTGAGGATGTCCCATACCATCTCGCTTATAGCCGATCACACCACCTTCGATCCAACAACAACAATCATGACGTGACGTCTCCATAGGAGACACCGTGCGTAGCTGCATGCAATAAGCATGACCTTGGTGCCTCAGCGCTCAGCAGGAGATATCGTGCGTACCATCTGCCGGCAACATGCATGACTTTATGCCTCCATACAAAACTTCTCACGTACTCCCTCCGTTCGGATTTAATTGACACACACTTCGTTACGCATAGATGCATCTAGACATCTAACAAGTATAAATACATCCATATTTGGACAAAAGCAAGTCAATTAATTTGGAACGGAGGGAGTAGCTTGGTGAACCGGGGTCGAACCCAATCTAGAGGTGGATAGGGTATCCAATACCGCCACGGCTTCGGAAATACTATCACCACCTCAAGATCCAGTTGATGCTTCGTCCACACGACCATGTAGGAAGCCGCCATCGAAGAATCGATGTCGCCGTCTCTATTGCCGAACTCCTGCGCCGTCATCGGATCATCTTCTACAACAACATGCCGCCTTAAATGGTCGCACGAGCAGTGTCCGAGAAGGTGACCGTCAAAGACCCAGAGGATGGCTATCCCAGGAGGTGGACTATAGCTTCCTCGTGAATGCAGGCTATTTTTTTTGAATAATACATTTTTTTAAGAAATTTCAAAAATAATATGCGTTATCACATAATTTCACAAATAATACAGGACCATATCGGTCACGGCGTGGCCGAGCAGACCATATCGGCAAGGGTGCAGCCGAGCAGGTCGTGCACCCCCTGTAGGCCAGCTTGGCCGCAGCTGATAAGCCTGGTCGGCCACGGTGCAGCCGATAAGGGCCAGCCGCGACTCTCCTCTTCTACCTCCTCGGTTCTTTTCTTTCCTCTCTCTGTTCTCGTGGCCGTGGGAGAGAACAGCTCGAGCGTGTGCTGCACATGAGCGTGGGTCACCGCGCGCGTCCAGGACAGGAGCGTGGGTCACCGTGCCCAGTAGCCCGGCACGCCCGCGCCGCCGTGAGGGCGGGCACCATCCGCGGCGCGAGAGACGCAGAGCTCTGCCGCGGCAATGCCGACAAGTTCCAGTGTCGTGTGTACGTGCCTCGCCCGCCCTGTCGAGCGCCACGGCTAGCTGTCTGCGCTCACAACTCACAAGCTAGCTAGTCACGGCCCAGCTTAGAGCAACGCACAAGCTAGCTAGCTTGTATGCGTACAAGCGCGAGCGCGTCCGCACGTTCCGCTCGCCGCGCTCGGCGTACAAGCGCATGTCTTTGACAAGTAGAGCAACGTACAAGCTACGGACACGCAGCTATTAGCTAGCAGGGCAGCCCGCACGCACGCACGCTCCGCCTACGCCTCCACAAACCGGCGGCGTTCGACTTCCTCGCTGCCCACGCGCGCCGCCGCGTCTCCGGCAGGCTCCCGCCCGGCAGCCCCTCCGCTGGCGCCGCGACTCCGGCCTCCACCACAACGCAGAAGAGGTCGAGGCGTATCTCCAGGACATGATCTTGGAGCTCAGCGAGACTTGAGGCGACGGCATCATCGTCGTGACCGGACGGAGAGCAGCCCGGGGCGAGCTCATGCACCAGTCGGCTATGCTGCTGCCGAGCAGGCCTATCGGCCAGGCCGCAGCCGAGCAGGTGCTCTGCCCGCGGCCGACGGGCTTCTATCGGCTACGGTGCAGCCGAGGGTGCAATATTTGTGAAATTTTCTGATAAGGCATATTATTTCTGGAATTTCTTTTAAAAATATATTATTTAAAAAATTAGCGTGAATGCAGCACATGCTGCTCACCATGAGTTTGTCAGGCCAGCCTGTCACGAGTAAGTTTTCGGCCAAATTTTCTTCCCCTTACCCTTTCCCCGAACTAACTCGACCTAAGAATAAGACCACTAATGGCAGTCATTTCTCAACCAGATCAGAATCGAGGGCTGAGCTACGCAAGCCGGAGAGCTACTCAATCTTTTATACATACGATGTTGTAACTTAACTGCACCCTTCCTCTTCTGCCGAAGGATAAAATACCACAATTAGGTGTGCCATTCATGTATATGAAATACGAAAAGAACAATAATCACCAACTCGTAGCCGTCAATAAGTATACTTTTGTAATTCTGTTCTTGACCGCTCTTGTTTTATTGTGCCAGTGAATCTTTGATATTTCTTGGTATCCACTAAAACATTGGCGAATCAGAGTTATGTACAGATCATATTTGGTAGAGGCCAGAAGGCAACATACTACATCGTTACTAGTTCAAATAAATCGGATACAATCAGCTGAACTGAACAATGTGCGCATAGCCTACTGTAAGCAGACGGCTGAGGGCAGGGAGGAACAACGGTGGCCAGCTGGACAAGAAAGGCGCGTGGTGGGCTGGTGGCTTGCCCTGCGTTTCTAAAAAGCTGATTTATGCGGCGTCGGCTGAAGCTGAGATGTGGACATATGCGTCCACCTGCATCCTGTATTATGTTCAGTCCTCAACCGTTGTAGAAATAATTTTGCTGAAACCCCCCACTCTTACCTAGACAACATGAATGAACACAATCAAAAGGAGGCACAACTCTCACACCTCGACGGCATTACCCATGTGTTTTTCTTCTGTTTTGTGTCCCATTTCGCATTTCACATTTGGATGTTTTATATAACAAAGAGGGGAACAAACAATAAGGGGGTAGCATATTGTATGTGTCAAACAAGTAGTGTTGTATTGATGATAGTTGTACGTAGAAGCTGGTGTATATATTATGATGTATCGCGCGCTGCAACGCTGCTTATAGACGAGACGAGTTAGTGCACATTTCAAGAAAACAGATGAAACAAGAATAATAAATGACCTTGTAAGGCTTATATTGATTTCTTGACTTATGTCATACATGTTGGTAGTACCGTAATTAGTTAGTATTACAAATAAATAACCGCACATTGAGGGATCTCCCGTTTCAAATAAGAGCTGAATATTGCGGCGTGAGCTTTAGAAGTGGTTTCCTTTATACTAGTAAGATGCAGTCGTGCATTCGCGAAGTGCTTTGCTCCATCTTTTTTGGTTTGTAAGGCTCAGCTCTAGAAACACACTAACTAAATAGGACCTAACTAAATGATAATCTTGTAAGAAATTAACTTGCAACTAGAAATTTGTACAAAAAATTGATAAGACTAATTAACAAAACTAAATTAAGGGAGTAAGCTACAGTCTCATTGTGTTGGCTTTTCTAACAACATTATTTATACAGCGGGTGCAATTAATGCTAAGTTATCTTGGTCTAGTGTAAATACTGGAAACAAATACTTAATGTGGTGCTCCTTATGTTTCAGAAGAAAATAAGTGTCTTCTAACTCCTCTCTCCCAGCGAGGCCTGAGTGAGCTCAGTGGTCAGCCCTGACGTTAGGGGTCTTTCGCTTTTGCCAGATCTATGTATTAGATGCATTCGGTTAAATGAGATTTCAAATTTTCTGCAAAAGATCGATGATCTTGAGCAGTGGCGGAGGACAGAAAAAAAATGAGGTCGGGCGCTCCAAAGAGAAGAAAAATATGATGCAAGAAAACTAAAATTCTCTAGACGCATCAATACTTTATACTCCCTCCAGTCCTTAAAAAATGTCACTGGTACAACTTAGATTTGTGCCTCCTACAATGAAATCGTCAGATACTTTATACGGATGGGAGGTAGTATTATATTAAGCATAATCATTTTGAACAATGGTAACAACAACATATTTAAATCAAAATAGAACCAACAAAACAACAAACGTACCGATAATGAAACTTCAATGCTTACGGAATGCATCTACCGCAATCTTCCAATGGTCAAACCCAATTTTGTTGAAAACATCATGCCAAATTTCTCATCCATCCGGCCATGTTTATAAAGATAACAATTGAAACATTAAGCCTTATCCTTTTCCATACTATATTGCAACCAATCAAATTTCTTATACCATTGTGGCCGAAAAGATCTATTATCTCTATTTGGGGGGAAATTATGATGAGTTGGTTGATTTGGACAATTCTGTAGATAAGCAAATCTAACATCTTCTATAATTTTTGGGGCAAACCAATCCATTTGAATGCGAAGTCCTGGATCAAGTTTTATGTAATCTATAAAATCAGTTATACCTCCAGCTCCTAGAGCCTCCGCATTCTCTTCCACTACGGCTTCAACGGAATCTTCCACTTATACCTCCCCCTTTGCAGCAGCAGGTATTTTACCCTTTTTGTCCATCTCCACCAGGACCACCACGGAATCGTCACTGGGGAGGCCGGCAGCTGGCCAGCCGCCGGTCAGGAAACCCTAGCTTGCTGGCCTTACTGCCTTGCTGGTGTGGTGGCGCCGCCCTGCCGCAGTGCCTCCCTTGCTGGCGTGGTGAGAGGATCCGGTAAAGAGGAGAGCTTGGGGAGTGGGGAGCAAGTGGCGAGGAGGCGAGCTGGGGAGGGAGGAGGAGGAGGTGGAGGCGCGGAATAGGGAAGCACGGCGGCGTCATGAACGAACAAACAGATATAGGTCGAATCGAAATGAACGGTCGAAACACCTCTGTTCGACTGGGGATGTCCTTTGCATAGCCCGCAGGCGGCGCTTCGAGCTAGCGCCGCCTGAAGGGCGCCCGCTAATGTGCCGGCCCATACGGAGAGTGAAGGGAATCGTAGACAGAAAACAAAAAATTTCCTACCGACGATAACCATAAACTAGCCAGGATCTAAACTATGCAGATATATTAATACGGAGGAGATCAGAATACATACCCTTGTAGACCGGAAGCGGGATTAGGTTCCCGCGCAAACGTTGTCGATGGAGACGACGATGCTGACCTCAGGGTCGTGTAGTGGAAGAAGACGGCTCCCAGCGCCAAACGATGGCGCATCGCGGTTCCACACACGTACGGTGTGGATGACGACCTCCGGGCTCCAGATCCAGCAGAGCAGCGGAAGTGGAAGAGTGGATCTAGCAGCACGGCGGTGTGCGTAGAGTAGAGAGACTTCCCTCCCCGTACGCAGCTCCAGAAACGGAACCACGCTCAAGGTAGGAGAGAAGGAGGGAGAAATCGGTGTAATTCTAAAGGCATGGGGGGTCCCCAATTTAAAGGAGGAGGAGGGAGACCATCTCCCTTGGCTAAGCCATGTGGGAGTAAACCCCACATGGCTTGGCCGGCGAAGGAGGCAGCCGCCGGCCCTGGTGGGCCCCATTCGACCCATCCAGGCCGGCCGGCCCTCCTCTCTCCTTTTTTTTCCTTTTAGGGAATTTCCCCTAATGGGCCTCTAGGGCCCATTTAGGTTTTAATGCCTTTTAAATTCGAATTTAATTAAATAAAATATATATTTAATTACTAATAACACTTATTAATATTAAATACATATTATTTAATTCATTCGGACTCCGAAACATCTTTCGTTGCCCTCCGATCTCCATCGGACATGCCCGGAACACTTCCGGAGTCTCCGGTTCCTTTTCTCTCTAAATCCAATCTAATCGCCACCCACCCTTAAGTGTGTTACCCCACGGTTCGGGATCACTCCAGACATGATCGAGACATCATCTCCGATCAATGACTAACAGCGGGATCTGGATATCCATGATAGCCCCTGTGCGTCCACGAATGTCTTCTATCGTATGAACCTTTAGACGTCCAGTCTCATCCTCTTGCCTAGCATACTTAGATTGTCCGAGCGTCGTTCTCCGGTATCACGATTACCGAGCATGACCTCATCACCGACAAATCTATCTTTACTCGTCTGTGATATTACATCCCCGTGACTTAGTCACATGCTTGCAAGCTCATTGATGTAATCTCACAGAGTGGGCCCAAAGTATCTATCCTGCTATGTGGATTGGCAATTCCCGCTCTTGATCACTCGCTTCTACTGCTTCCTTCCGATACCCGAAAGTGTCACCTTTATTGTCACGCTATATAAGACATGCCGTTTGATGCGATCAGCCGCATCTTCCAGAAGCAGAGATTTGATATGATCTCACAGTCGAAGGTATGAACACTACGTTTCTATATTTTGGGTATGTCCATCAAATCATTCACCTAATGATATGATTCCGTTGTTAACCGACGCTATTGTCCATGATCAGGAAACTGAACGGGCATGGCGCCCCCATGTGTGGTTTTGGTAATTAATGACAATCCCTATGGACTAATGGTTGCATTGAGTTGTACTTGTAAGGTTTGTCCATAGACCATGCTTGAACTCCATATGTTGGATTCAAGGTTGATGCTATGAATATATTGATATAATGAAGCATTTGGCATCAAGATCATCGAGTTGAGCATATTGCAAGTATGTCTTGAAGAAAAGGATTAGCGATCATTCATGGTTATCCTCAAGACATCATCTATTGAAAAGAGAAGAAAAGATACAAGGTTGATCAAGATATTGTTCAACACACACAGCTACAGGATGTACCAAGTGGGATCATGTATCTCTTGGTATGGTAAGTAATTGTCCATATAGCTTTGTAAACTAACCCATGATATGTGTTGGCATTTCTATGTGTGGTTAGGTATCTTTCTATGGGCTTGCATCAAATGAAGATTTCATATAGCCCATGATCGATGACGTCAAGTGGTGTTCGTCATCAATGTTGAGAAGCGCAAGTTCAAGAGGAGCATCTCGAAGAAATCCTTGGCTTGAAGCTTGCCACCGATTTAGAGATAATGTTCATGTGAAGATGTGCCTAAGAGAGGCTCTCCCATAGTGGAGTATGGGGGTGCAATGTTTGGGTCTTCACCAAGCGAAGCGCAATCAAGAAAGGTGGTCCACTTGAAGAGATCAAGATCGACGTCATCTAGCTCAAGTGGAATGCGCAAGGCAAAGGTATGATAGGGTTTCTATTTTACCGGTCTCGTGGTACTAGTTGGGAGACCGGGTTATAGGATAGATACCGTACTATCAAGAGGGCTCTCGATTGAGCTTTAGCGTATCAGTTGGAGAGAGCTCAAACCTTTGCATACTTCCCTTCATCATCTTTCTTGGTTCTTATTTGGATTTTCTCCTTGTTGGGTTTTGGTGCTTGATGTGATCTTCATGACAAGCCCAAGTTCTCCGAAAACGGATTTCGTATGGAAAACTTGTTGCGTTTTCGGGTTGGAAATATTATCGGTCCACCTTCGAGATAGGGTCCACACCTTCCCATATGTGGTATCCCCTCTATAATTGTGACCCTTAATATTTCCAACAGAATTTGTTTCACCTGTTTTGGAGTTCGAACGAGAAAGTTATTGCATTTCAGGTTTTGCTGTTTCTGTCAAGATTTGCTCAAGCAGGGGAATCGGATTATCCGGTCCTAGCCGACTCGGATTATCCGATTCTCAAGATTGCTCGATTTCGGCTAAGGACTTTAAAAACAATGCATACTGGAGCTTTTCGGAATATCCGATCAAGCTGGTACGGAATATCCGATTCTTAAGTTTTGTCTCGAAATCGGCTAAGGACTTCTTGCTGCCTGTTTTGTGGCGTACTGAAGTTTTTTGGAATATCCGATATAGGTCTACCCGGATTATCCGGCTGTTCTGGATTATCCGATACTTTGTGTTTCGGACTATCCGATCCAGTCGGATTATCCGATCATGACTTATATCGGAATATCCGATTTTTCTGTCTGCAACGGCTCTTTTTCTGGGAGGGGTATAAATACCCCTCCACCTACCTCCAGCCATCCAGTTTTGCTGAGCACGAATTTTACCCCCATTGTTGACCTTCTTGAGCTTAGCTATCTCTCAATCCCTCCATGATTCTTGCCTCCATTTAGTGGGAAAAGAGACAGGAGATCTAGATCTATTGTTCCACCAATCCATCTCTCCTCTAAGTGAGGGGAAGTCTTTGGATCTAGATCTTGGAGTTCCATTTGTTGGGTTCTTCCTTGTTCTTCCTCTCTTCTCCCCCCACAAGCATTAGTTGCTTTTGGTGGGATTTGGGAGTGAAGGATTTGACCACCTCTGGTGGTCTTGCCTTCATTGCATCGGTTGCATCGGTTTGAGTTCTCCACGGTGATACGTGGAAATCGAAGTTGAGAAGCTTGTTACTCTTGGGTACTTGGGGTGCCCTAGAGCTTGTCCTCTTGGGTACTTAGAGTGCCCTAGACGGTCCTTGTTGATCTCGGAGTTTTGGTGGCTCGCGGGATAGTTGGGAGCCTCCAATTAAGTTGTGGAGTTGCGCCCCAACTTGTGATTCTTGTGGCTTTGGGAGCCGCGGGAATTCGGTGAGAGCCTCCAATTAAGTTGTGGAGTGCGCCTCATCCTTGTACGGGTTCGGTGACCACCCTTAAGTGTCCCATAGTGGTTCGTGGCACTCCGCATTGGTGGAGGCACGAAGGAGATTACGGTGTGCCATTTGACGGCTATTCGGAGATCACTTTGTGACTCTGCACCGCTCCAACGGAGACGTAGCTTCCATTGGGAAGTGAACTTCAGGATAAATCATCGTCTCCAAGTGCCTCGGTATTTCTATACCCGAGCTTCTTACTTATGCAATTTACTTTGTGATAGCCATCGAGCTTGAAGTAATATATCTTGCTATCACTTAGTTGTTTATCTTGATTAGCATAAGTTGTTGGTGCACATAGGTAAACCTAGCTTTGTTTAGATTTTGTGCTTGATAAATTAACCGCTATTTTTATTCCGCATTTATTCAAGCCTAAACCATACAAGAATTTTAATCAACTATTCACTCCCCCCCCCCCCCCTCTAGCCCTCTAGGCGACATCCGTGTCCTTTCAGAAACCTTGATCATCTGTTACCTAACGAACTAGTTAAATAGAGGATACTAGGCACCTGGTTGTTTTCATACCACACGTGTATTAATGTTTCCGCGTAATACAGTTATAGCATGGTATTAAACGTATTATGAACAAAAAGAGATATAACAAATAAAATCACTTTATTAATTGCCTCTAGGACATATCTCCAACAGAGAGTTCCCTTTTTTTTCCTTTTCCCTTATTTTTTTATTTCTTTTTTTTGCTTGTTTCTTTATTTTCTGTACGTTTTCTTTTTAGTTTTTCTTTTCTTTATTTTCTTTAATTTCATTTTTTTTATTTTTGAAAAAAATTACGTTTGAAAACACGAATATTTTTTAATCTGAATATTTCCAAAATATGAACATTTTCAAAAAAATGGAACCATTTTTTAAATATGGAACCATTTTAAATTCGGAACCATTTTCAAAATGGAACCATTTTTTAATTTGGAATCATTTTAAAAAATGAACAATTTTTAAATTTGGAACCATTTTAAATTCGGAACCATTTTTAAATTTGGAACCGTTTTCAAAAATGAACAATTTTCTAATTTGGAACCATTTTCCAAATGGAACCGTTTTTAAATTTGGAACCATTTTAAATTCGGAACCATTTTTAAATTTGGAACCATTTTTAAATTTGGGACCATTTTTTAATTTGGAACCATTTTCAAATTTGAAACTATTTTCAAATTTGGAACCATTTTAAATTCAGGACCATTTTCAAAATGGAACCATTTACAAATTTGGAACCATTTTCAAATTTGAAACCATTTTAAATTCGAAAGCATTTTTGAAATGAAAATAATAATAATTTGAAACCATTTGCAAAATGGAACCATTTTCAAACAATTAACAATTTTCAAAAAATGAACAATTTTCAAATTTGGAACCATTTAAATTTGGAACCATTTTAAATTCAGAACCATTTTTAAATTTGGAACTATTTCAAAATGGAACCATTTTAAATTCGAAACCATTTTTCAATTTAGAACCATTTTAAATTCAGAACCATTTTTTAATTCGGAACCATTTTTAAATTTGGAACCATTTTTAAAACTAAAACCGTTTTTAAAAATGAACAATTCTAAAATTTGGAACCATTTTCAAAAACAATTTAAAAAAGAACAAAAAATAATAAGCAAAGAAAAAAGAAAACGAAAACAAAAAATGGTTACATTTTCAAAATGGAACTATTTGAAAAAATAAACAATTTTCAAATTTGAAACCATTTTTAAATTTGGAATCATTTTCAAAATGGAACCATTTTCAAAAATTAAACAATTTAAAAAACAACGAAAAACAAAAATAAGAAAATAAAACTGAAAAAGAAAAAGAAACGAAAACACGAAACGAAAACGAAAAAAGAAAATAAAAACAAAAACAGAAAAAGAGAAAAGAAAGAAAACAGAAAAGGAAACGGGTAGCTCGCGAGGCATTGGTCCGGCCCAGTAACAGAATCTTTCAGGCGGCGCTAACGGGCGCCGCATAGGGTTTGTCGTTCGACTGTTCCATGCTCGCATGAGGCTCCTCAGGCCAGCCCACTAAGGCCCAAATTCGAGCGAAGCACTCCGAAGTGGCCCAACTAGCCTGTTTTTGCTTTATTGTTTTCCAGAACGGGCAGAAATAAGATAAACTTGAATATACAAAAGAAAATGGCTATATATAGTGGCGGAACCAGCAGATCATTATAGCATGGGCAAAGTCTTAAGTAAATTTGCTTCCTGAGTGCTTGCCCAGTACAATCTTTGGCTTAAAGCCTCACTTCCCAGTAGTAGTTTAAGGGAATTCACCAGTTGCTTGGATCCGCCCCTGGCTATATATATGTAGTTTTTTTGCCAAAAATCAAGGTAGGGCGGCCGCCCTACCTTGCCCGCCCCTGATCTTGAGTGCATCGTCTGTAAAAGGTCCATGACACTTTTCGAGCGCTTAGAAAGCCTTGCACCTGGATATGTTCACGGTTCAATACGATAATTTGATTCTTGATGTACAAATGGTTGCAGATTAAGCTGACACCGCTGCCCTAGCGCATATCCAACTTGGCCTAGACTAACAAGGCTCTAGTTTTATCTTATTTTTTGTTGCTAGTTCATTCACTTATTTTCTTTTTTGCTTTTTTCATATCACTTGTGTCCCTTTATCATGATTTATTTTATTTCAACATTAGTTTTCTTATCGACTGGTTCCTCCCATTCTTATGCAGACATAGATGATAACACTTGAAATAAGCTATGAGATGCAACATTCGTGATTCGGTGGCCTTTACCAATTCATGGTTCTTTTGAGTTTCATTAATATTGATGTGATTCGTATTTGGGTGCTTTAGATTAAAAAAAACATGACAACAAACAAGGAAGGAGTGTATGTGTTGTAGGGGTAAAATTTAAAGGTGTATTGATTGATAGTTGTACATAGTAGGTGTTGTATTATTGTTTAATTCATATATCAGAAGAATAAATAAAGCAACTAAACAAGAATAATATATGGTTTTGAACTACTTTCGTGGCTACTACCATGTACACATATAGTGTGGGAGGTAGGTGTTAGTCTACTCCTCCATCCACAAATAAGTGCGCTTCTACGTTTTGTCATCACTCAAACTTAGTTAAATTTGAACAACCTAACATAAGAATAGCAATATTTACAACACCAAAAAAAATTACAACACCAAATTAATAGCGCTAGACAGATCTTGGAAGATAGTTTCTTAATATACTAATTGAACGTAATAAATATTGACTTTGGACAAAACCTAAAAGTACACTTATTTGTGGACAGACGGAGTACTCCATGAGTATTCAATAAATAAATAATAAACATCCAACTAATAATACCAGACTTGTCTAGTATGGATATGTTCGGATATTTTCTCTTAAAATATTGTTTGTTCCAGCTCTATGAAGTGTATACAATTAACTGGAAAAGACATAACCACACTGAAATGCCTACCAATTATATTTTCGTGACACCTATAGGTGACACAACACGTCATGTTCAAATGTTGTAGATCTGACAACATTACGCCGTACTAAATTTTGCAGAGAAGCAAGCAAAAAAGTTTTAAAAATCCTAACTTGAGTATACGTATTTTGAAGTATCAGAGTGTTGCTCTTGACATCTAATCTCTCAAAGGGCATCCAACAATGAGTACGTGAAACAATTCGTCTCATTCTAGAACGTTTTCGCCTGGGCAATATAAGTCAAAGCTCCACGAACTAAAACAACAATCGCTGGTGAGGAGCTACGACGCTGGAGTTAAATGCGGCTAGCGGCAGCGACATAGGTTGAAAACATACGGTAAGCCTAGTGTAAACACGTACATCCTATCATACAAGATCTGCTCGTATATGATAATTGTGCGTTGAGAACCTCCTCGCTAAAGTATATTTCAAACGGTCAACCAAGTGCTAAGAATTTGAAAAAATTCCTGTAAGATAGTTCCGAACACCGGTTTAAAATTGAGAAGCTACAGTCAACAAATCTCGAAACGGAGTACGAGAATGAAACCTATTCGTCGACACACATATTTTTCGTGTACACTTTATTTTAAATTGAACTATATCTGTGTAGATTAGACACACACTAAGTGGAGCCGTTTAAAGAGGTGAGGAGAAGAGAGGTTACTACCATCCTAGCCACCCAGGCAGGTCTATCAGCTCATACTAACTCGGCCCTGTAAAAAGGCAAATGTGGTGCAGCCCGGACAACCAAACGGGCCAAAAAAAGTCTCCACAGGCCGCAGACACGACATCTTACTAGGTCCTCGAAAAAACCGTTGAATACATGAGTATCGCCGTTAAAAGCCGCGTTTCTAGTGTGCACAACATATATGTTGTGCATATTTACCTAGCGAGTTCGTGTTTTGAGATTCGTGCTGAAATGTTCACCGAGTTTTATAAAAAAACTGCACGAATTGACACGCAAAGAAGCCGAGCGAGGGGCTCTTTGATCCGCAAAAATTCTAAACGCCGGAATATCATCAATACCGTTGGCCGTATCCAAACAAAAATTAAGGATGGATAAAAAAACTGATTCTCGCTGGGGATAAGCATTTAAAAGAGATTGTTTCATAGATTTCATGTGACCTTTTTTTACTTTGGCCTAGGCCATGCATGTTTTCTTCTGCCATATCAATACAAAAGACAAAACTTTTGCCTCGGTTAAAAAAACTCTGAATATGAAGAACATAAAATTGCAATCCAACAAGATTTGATATGCACCTAGGTTTATTTGATTCATCGGAAAACAATTAAAGTGGAAAAGTAAACAATTCTGGGAAAGATATTTGAGTGGACGTTTGGAGTTTCTATGAATTATTTTGCTATAGTGCAGAGGATTACTTAGAAAACTGCTATAGGGATCATTCATACAAATCAAACAACGGATTCATATCCTTTGAATCAAATAGACCCTAAAACCATGCACACTAGGAAGTCATTTCTCTATCGCCATCTGGTTGGCAAGGCGTAGCTTATGCAAGGTTTGGGGCTTATTTTATTCACAGAAAAAGTGGAGGAATAATGTATAGGAATAGAAAATTTTCCTACTGTGGCATTATTCATCGCTTGTTTCAAAACAATCGAGTAAAGGAAAAACACGGGAAATTTTTCTTTGATCTTTCATTCAAAGGAAAACGCAGGAATTTACAATCTATTTAGACCTTTTTCCAACATCACAGCGAGAATGAGGTCTCTAGTGGCATAATAACATGTTAATGATACTTTCTCAAGTGGTTCGACTTTTAAGTTGACCATTTTTATTAGTAGTTATATGTTTTTCCTATTCATGTGAACCAAACAATCAAGTTCATAGCATCTTTATGTTTTTCAATCATCCATATTGTACCTCTATTCTTGTCTTTACCTATGTTTTTAGGGTCCTGCTAACCAAATAGTTCTTTGGTCTTTATTTTCTTTATTACCTGATTCATGGTAGGAAATTGAGTGCAAAATTTGGACTAGATTTACAGGGTATAGAATTTCTTGTAATTTCATTAAAAAAACGACGCCACATGTCAGCACCATAATCATTTGGACTAAATTTGCACAGTGTAAAATGATGTATTCAGCTCAGTTTAAAACTAGTGATAACGACTTGGGTACTTTTAGTTTTATCACGTATGATATCTATGATTCCCCTTGTTTTTATTGTCTGGATCTAACTGTCAGCCTGCCGCCTACTCTCTCTCCCTTGAGAAAATGACAAAAAACTGCGACATTTGGGGCTGAGTTGTCGAATAACTACTATTATTCTTTGGGGGAAATGTCACATGACTACCATCTTTGGCGCCATGTCGTGACACATAGCACTGATTCTTTGGTTTAAACTTGCTAACCCGTTTTGTGACAGCTTGGACCCACCTGTCAGGTACACGTGGCAAAAAACAGATTAAAAAAAAGAGGAACTCTCTTTTTTTTACACTAAAACCACTCCCTTTATTAATCATCAACCACAAAGTTACAATCAGCCTGAAGGCTGTGAATCAAAAAAGCCGGAGGCTCAGCTATCCAATTAAATGACCCATTCTGAATCACCGCAAACTTTGCGCAATCATGGGCCGCTTGGTTAGCTTTGCGGCGGGCAAACACAGTAGAAAAAGAAGAAAACACTCTCCCTAAATCACAAATCTCATCTAAGATATTCTTAACAAACGATCTATCTCCATCTCGGTTCTTCAGAAGATTCAGAAGAACCTCACAATCTGTCTCAAGACAGACATGAGAAAAACCCCTTTCAATAGCCAGGGAACAAGCATCACACATAGCTAATGCTTCAATGACCAAGGGATCGGCAATCCCTTCATAAACCCTTGCGGAAGCAGACAGGAAACCATCACAATCACGTGCCACAATCCCAACTGCAGCTCTCCCTTCATCCAGCCGAACCGCACCATCTGAATTGATCTTTACTGTATGGTCACGCGATTTCCTCCATTTACACGATGGTCTCTGATGCTTCCCTAGGGTCTGCTTTCTTGGCAACTCCAGAGTTTGGAGAGTTTCCTTTATGGACTCCATGATCTTCGTGGGATTATACCCAGCCTCCCCATGTGTAATATTGTTTCTGGAAGTCCATATAGAGTACATCACCGTAGTGATCATAGCCTTCTCATTTGAAGTAAAAGAAGGGTCACAAAGGTATCCTTCGACCAAGTATCTGGGTGCAACCTCGGGAGTTTCAGAACTAAAACCTCCCTTGCTGCAGACCAGAACATCTTGGCATGACTGCACTCAATCAGAGCGTGCATCAAGGATTCAGACTCCGCTTTGCAGATACCACACGTGCTATTCTCCATTATATGTCGCTGTGAAAGAGTCCTATAATTAGGTAAAATCCCTCGAAGAACTCTCCACCAGAACACTCGCACTTTAGGTACTACATCAAGCTTCCAAAGCCTCTTCCACAGATCCGCATCATCATCAGATGAAGACACAGACTCAGTATTGGTACTCGCCTGGTTCATAAGCATATTCTCCATCAAAGCTCGATACCCAGAGCGGACCGAATAAACTCCCGAATCTTCTTTGGACCATGCTACCCAATCATCTCCACTGACATTTGCTAGTGGAATTTTTAGGATCGCCTGAGCATCAGGTGCAAAGAACAAGTTCGTGATCAGTGGAACATTCCACTTCCGATCAGCAGTGATCAATTCACTCACTGTAGTTAAATCTGAATCATATCTTCGGCCCATGGGCCGCATTGAGTGTCCTTCTGGGAGCCAATTATCGTCCCAGATAGAGATGCTATCACCTGAGCCCACTCGTTTTATAAGCCCAGCTTTCAAACATTCTCTTCCCGCCAAGATCGCCCGCCAAGTTTTTGGCGCCGTCTTCGGTATAGATGCCTCCATCAGATTCTGATTATGGCAATATCGTCCAAGTAGAACTTGGGCACAAAGGGATGTGGGATTTATAAGGAGCCTCCACACCTGTTTTCTGAGAAGAGCAAGGTTGAACATATGTAAATCCTTAAAACCCATACCTCCCTTGTTCTTTGGAACAGTCAGCTTGTCCCATGATAGCCAATGCATAGACCGTTTGTCTAAATTTCCACTCCACCAAAAGTTCCCTGAAATAGATGTAAGTTTTTTGCAAGAGCCTTTGGACAGTTGAAAGCAACTCATACAGTAAGTAGACATAGCTTGGATAACTGACTTGATCAGGGCTTCTTTCCCTGGATAAGACAGATGTTTCTCAGCCCAGCCATTCACCTTACTTCTAGCATTATCAGCTATAAACTCGAAAGCATCACTTGTTAGTTTTCCAACAGCAGTTGGCAAACCAAAATACTTTTCACAGAAAGCTTCAACTTGTATATTCAGACTGTTTTTCACCTCAGTTCTGTGCACCTCCGAGACACATGGGCTAAAGAATATGGCACTTTTGTCTCTATTTACCCTTTGCCCGGAAGCTTGATCATAAATCTGAAGGATCTCGTCCAGCCTTCTCACACTTTGTCCATTCGCATTGATGAAAATCAAACTATCATCAGCAAAAAGAAGATGCGAAATCCAAGGTGATCTGTTGCAGACACGCACTCCCCTATCAACAAATCATGTGCTATAGTTATGTAGCAGCGCCGTCAATCCCTCGCCACAGAATAAAAATAGGAAGGGCGAAATCGGGTCTCCCTGTCTGATTCCTCTAGTGGGATGAAACGGTTCCAACAGGCCTCCATTGACCTTGACAGAAAATCTGACAGTAGAAAGACACCTCATGATCAACTGAACTAGGCGAAGAGGGAAACCTAGCTTCAGCATCATAGCTTCGAGGAAGGTCCACTCAACACGATCATACGCCTTCATCATATCAAGTTTAACTGCACAGTGACCTTTCTTTCCTTTCTTTTTTCTCTTCATGGAATGGATACTCTCAAAAGCAACAAGAGCATTATCCTGAATTAAGCGTCCCGGAACAAATGCGCTCTGCTCCTGACTTATAGTGTATTCCAACACTGGTCTCATCTTATTTGCAATAGCTTTTGTTCCGATTTTATACAAAACATTGCAAAGAGAGATCGGTCTATACTGCTTGATAGACTCTGGATTTCTGACTTTGGGGATAAGTGTGATTGAAGTGTCATTGAGCTGGTCCGGCAAGGAACCACCATTTAAAAAGCCTAACACTGACTCGCACAAGTAATTCCCAAGCAAATCCCAATGGCGCTGATAGAAACCGGCCGTGAAACCATCCACCCCAGGAGCCTTGGAGGGATGCATCTGAAACAAAGCTTTCTTCACTTCCTCGACCGAGAAATCCTCTTCCAGCATAATTCTATCCTCCAGAGTGACCTTTTGTTCAACCAGATCCAAAAGTCCCTGGAAATTTGGGTGTCCTTCTGAGCTGTAGAGGTTTGTGTAAAAACCCTGTATCTCTGTTTTAATGTCATCAATTTCCTCACAGACAGAGCCATCCTCCCGATAAAGCCGGTTGATAGCATTAATCCTTCACTACAAGAAATGTGTCAACTAGTGACTTTTCTATAGTGACCAGGGAAAATTGGTCATAGATCTATGACCAATTGAAGCCTTTTGGTCATACACAACCTTGGAGGGTCTAAAACTGAAACAATGGTGACTTTTCTTGTCTGGGTGGTCATAACCTGGTTAGATGAATTGGTCATAAACTAAAAAGCTCTGACATATTGCCTTTTCTTTAGCTGCCTGTGACCAATCTAATTGGTCAGATTGGTCACACTGATGTATTTGTGTGACTGGACTGCCACCTAAGCCAACTCGTCTACGTGTCGCCATCTCTTGCCTCGTGTCACTGTCTCTCACCTACATGTCGCTGCTTATGTGTCATTTGTGCTTACGTGTCACCACACTAACATGTGGGGCCTGTTGACATGATGTGTTGACTGTTGACAGATCTGACATGCGGGTCCCGCACGCCACCCACTGACATGTGGGTCCAGCACAACAATGGGATCCATCGGCTATGGTTGCCCCACGCGTCTGACCATGGGACCCAGCCGTCTGACCGGTGCGACCCGCCATGCAGGCCCCACGCGCCTGACGAGTGGGACCGACCCACCATGTTTTACCCACCCATCTGACAAATGGGACCTACCATGCTGGCCCGTCTGACCAGTGGGACCCATTCATGCTGACCAGTGCGACCCACCAAAATACCTAACATGTGGGTCCCGCGCCCTGCCTAATTGTCATGTGGATACAACCCAAGTATTATTCGGCAAAAGATATGCGCCCGCGAGGGTTCGAACCCGCGACCGAGCTATGCCTACTACGATCGCTACCACTGGGCCAATCAGGTGTTCATGTTTCTGCACAGAAGCAAGTCTATGTATACTGAACGTGAATCTGGGTACAAAACAGACATGGGCCGGTGAGGCAAGGTAATGGGCCGGCCATTCTTGTTTTTTTTCCTTTTTATTATTCTTTTATGTTTTCTTTTATAACTTTTGATTTTGAACTCCAATTTCAACCAAATAATTTTTGCATTTTTTGTAAAGATATACTCTATCATTATAGAATATTAGGGACTGTTTTTTTAATAAAATAACAAAATACCACTAACCTTATATATTGCTTTACATAGGGTTTTATAGAATTTAAAATATTTTTTGGATTATTCTACTAAATTCAATATATTTTGAAGAAAACTATTTCAATATTTTTCCCGAATTCCAAGTTAATTATTTTTATCATTAAATAGATCACATATATTGATACAATGCGAAGGTTTTCAATTTATTTGATTTTTTTAATTTTGTATGCCGATTTCAAAATACGGTCAAAACGGTGGACATGACTGATCGTAGCTAGGGGTTGAATCTTGCGAAACTATTGGTGTATCTCTGATGAAATAGGTACTCGTGCACCTAAAAATGATTTAAAAAAAATCTTGAGCAAACTACGATGCACGCGTAGTTCAAATTTGACCCGCTTTCAGCTGAATTGACGAAAATTTGTCTTTTTGACAAGGGGTGGATGGAAACCATTTCACACACAACCATTTAGTTATTTGTACATAAAATGTGGTCTCATATTTTACAAAAATGGTGTGATCCCAATTTGCAACATATTTTTGGTATGTGCTTCACTAAAACACCCATTTTTGTAACTCGGAAAATGAAAAATGATTTTTTTGTGTAATAAAGTTGAAAAATTTGTTTTCACCGTTCCAAGATACACTCTTGTGCGCAATATCGGCATATTTGAACAAACTATGTCATGGTTACCGCATAAACATTGGTCAATTGGGCTGAAAGCCACGAATCTTCATACATGAGAGGTCATTTTTGTGAACACTTTTTTAAGATATCTTATATTTTCCAAGTTTGTTATTTTTCCTTAAAACTAGGTCACATATAATGACACATTGCAAAGGATTTACATCTTTTTGATTTTTTTTTGAATTATCTACGCCGATTTCAAAATACGATCAAAACGATGGACATGACCGATCGTATCTAGAGGTTGAATCTTGTGGAACTCTTTGTGTCTCTATGATGAAATAGATACTTTTGTACCTAGAAATGATTTTTACAAAAAATCTTGAGCAAACTACGAGGCACCCGTAGTTCACATTTGACCCGGTTTCACCTGAATTGACGGAAATTTGTCTTTTTGACAAGGGGTGGATGGAAACCATTTCACACACAACCATTTAGTTATTTGTACATAAAATGTGGTCTAATATTTTACAAAAATGGTGTGATCCCAATTTGCAACATATTTTTGGTAGGTGCTTCACAAAAACACCCATTTTTCGCACTCGGAAAATGAAAAATGAAATTTTTATGTAATAAAGTTGAAAATTTTGTTTGGCAACATTGTTCACCGTTCCAAGATACACTCTTGTGCGCAATATCGGCATATTTGAACAAACTATGTCCTGGTTACCGCATAAACATTGGTCAATTGGGCTGAAAGCCACGAATCTTCATACAGAGAGGTCATTTCTATGAACACTTTTTTAAGATATCTTACATTTTCCAAGTTTGTTATTTTTCCTTAAAACTAGGTCACATATAATGACACTTTGCAAAGGATTTACATCTTTTTGATTTTTTTGAATTATCTACGCCGATTTCAAAATACGATCAAAACGACGGACATGACCGATCGTATCTAGAGGTTGAATCTTGTGGAACTCTTTGTGTATCTATGATGAAATAGATACTTTTGTACCTAGAAATGATTTTTACAAAAAAACTTGAGCAAACTATGAGGCACCCGTAGTTCAAATTTGACACGGTTTCAGCTGAATTGACGGAAATTTGTCTTTTTGACAAGGGGTGGATGGAAACGATTTCACACACAACCATTTAGTTATTTATACATAAAATGTGGTCTAATATTTTACAAAAATGGTGTGATCCCAATTTGCAACATATTTTTGGTAGGTGCTTCACAAAACAACCCATTTTTCGCACTCGGAAGTTGAAAAATGATTTTTTCGTGAAAGAAAAATGAAAATTTTCTTCGCCAATATTTTTTCACGGTTCCAAGATGCACCTATGTGCCCAACATGGGCATATTTGAGCAAACCCTGGAACGTTTTTCACATGAATAGAGGGGTTCAAAGTTTTTTGCTGTCATAAATTTTCGGCCAAACTGGGCCGAATCTGGCCCAGCCCAGCTTAATTAGGCCCGTTGGATAACTGCTGTAGCACAGTGCGCCGTCGGATGCGATCGGACGGTCAGTATCGTGCATGTGTTGTATATATCCATATGTCGCCGCCAGCCTCGCGAAACCCTAGCTCGTTCTATCACTTCCCCTTTCTCTCAAGCGACGGCGCCCGAGATCGACCGACAGAGGCACCGGCGTCCTCCAGGCCCATCGCCGGCGCTGCGTGCGGCGTTTGCTGGCGCGTAGCTCCTTCGATTGGCTCTGGGCGGCGCCCTCTGTGAGGCGACGGCGCGCGGAGAAGGAACTACGCCCGCCGCCATCGATCTACTTTAACGCCGGCATGTTCTTGCACGAGCCCTTCCTCGCCACCGTTGAGGAGCTCCTCGCCAGGCTCACCGTCACGTCGTCCACCCCGTCGCTGACTTCCCCTAATCCCTCTCTTCTTCACGAGTCGGCCAGCGGAGGCAGAAGGGGAACGAGGGACCCTAACCCGGAGGAGCAAGAACTTCCAGATCCGCAAGGTATGGTCGCCAAAGTCCACCTATTTTCCCCTTGTTTTTGTCCACCGCCCGCAACCCTGTGGCATACGTGACGGACTTGCCCTAATCCCTACCTTTTTGCAGGCCGGCGACGATGGCGGCGCTTCTTCGACAGGGGGCCAGGAGGATAGGTGGATCCGTGATTCAGCGGACCCCATCACCGGTGGTTGCGGAGGAGCGACGCCGTCTCGTGCCAAGGCGCATGTACAGTGCCGAGGAGGTAGCAATTGACCTCTTTTTTTCCGCGTGATTTCCTTTTGCCATTTATTTTGCTGCAAGCGCGGATCTAGCCAGCCATATCCCTTGGATCAGATTACTTAACCAACCACCAAAGTAGATCCATTAGATAAAACCATGCCCTCCTGGTTTATTTCAAGCCATTTATTTTGCTGCACAATCGAAACAGCGCTAAGTGTTGAGGCTTCTGCTGTATCCAAAACTAGAGCAAGCTTGTGAGATTGTTAGAACCGCCCAAGCAGCATCATTAGGGAGAAGCCTTGTTAGGCATCAATTTCAGGACACGTAGCATGCTGATTCATTCATAGTATTTGCAAGAAACACAATTTGAACACTGGTACTATATGATCCTCTAGCTTCACGACCTTTGTGTTCATCAATAGGTTTTCAATCCAGATCATTGTTGACCCTATCAATCACAGTATCTGTCATGTCATTCTCCAAGTCTGCACATAGCATTGTTATTTTAGGATTAGATTTCTCATCCGTCTTTGGAGATATACCTGCACTTGTGCCATGCATATTTAATTGAGATATACCTGTTACTTCTATAAATCTATTTATTGCATGTTTTCATGTAGCATTGCTTGTAGCAATACTAGATTCAACAAAAGCAGAGCAATTGTTCTTCTTTTGATATCCTATTGATGCATTCTTCCAGTGATACTTTGTAATGGATTAAGTTTATTCTCATATTTTAGTGTCTATTTTCCTACTTGCCTCTCTTTGACATGTTGTTTGCTCCTTTTGGATATTTAGGCTGTTTGCATTAGTCATGGGTGATGGCAACACTTTTCTCCCTCTCAAAGGATGACAGCGAGATGCAGTTTGCGACTAACCATGTCGGTATGGCTACAAACTCAAATAGTCGCATCTACTTGTTTCTAGCTGATGCTGAACCATTTACATACCCTGATTTACAGTGCTTCATCTGAACAGTGTAGTGTTGTCAATATTGTTTTTCTAGTTGCATTCCTTAGACAGTGAGGTTAGTGTTTAAATCTTCACAGTTTGAATGTTTAATTTTGTTCTGTCTTAACTAAAGTTGTAATGTTGTCTTAATATCTCAACCTTGTCTGCATGGCCCTTCTGAACCCAATCATAACCAATAATATTTGCTCCACATATCGCATACTTCTATTTTAAACTTCTGTTTGATGTAAATTTTGCTATCAGTTCTCAGTTTTGGTGCCTCTGGCTGATGCAGGTACACATGATTGTTGTTGAGGACATGGTCTCCTTTTTGGCGTGCCCAAGTATGTGGTGCTGCTCGCCTACATATATGGTTACCGCCGAGCTGCAGTTCAGGTGGGCACTCCAGCTCTATCTTATGATTTCTTTCAGTGAAGCCTACATATGCAGTGTATAGATGCTAGTTTGAATTACTATATGTACATCAGGTCTACTTATATAAGTGACTATTTTTTGCTTGTCTCTCTTTGACGTATTGTTTTTCCTCTTTGAATGAATGTGCAGGTTTACATGAGCTTCAGGCCTAAGAAAGTTGGAAGTGTGAAGCCCTGAAGACTTACTATACTGAGTGAAGAGTTGTCTGTTTGACTGTAATAGACTGTAGAGATTGTAATATTGTAACAAATTGTAGTAGACTAATTTAGTGTTATTTGATGAATAACATTTGTATACTGTCAAATTGAAATATGGAAACTTTGCCTGAACAATTAGGTCCGCTCAACAGAACCTGACCATTGGGTCCCTGTCCCACTGCCTTGACCGTTGACCGTTGGGACCCACTGCCCAGAACCTGACCATTGGGACCCATGCTAGTGGGACCAAGTAATCAGTACCTGCCAATTAGGACCCACATGACAGAACTGACAATTGGGACCCACCTGCAAAAAAGAAAAAAAACTACGGCCCAAAACAAAACGCTAAGTATTGGGCTTGGCCCATGTAGTCATCAGAATTGGGCTGGGCTGATTCTGATGTATGACCATTTAAATTGGTCACCATTTTTGCCACGTCAGCCACGCCACGTCGGATCTGACGTGGACATGCCAGATAGCAGGTGACCAAAACAATTAGTCATAACACTTATGACCCTTTATTTTAGTCATGAACGTCTATGACCATTGCACCCAAATGGTCACGTACGTTCGTTTGTTACCGCCAGCTTTCGACCAAATGATTTTGGTCACAAAAAGGTCACAAATGATACTACGTGACCATTCAGTGACCAATATGGCGAGTCACTAGTGAGCATATTTCTTGTAGTGCTTTTGCGCTGGGACGCGTAAGCATGAAAATAAGCTGTGTTGCGATCACCAGACTTTAGCCAATTGACTCTGGATCTTTGCTTTATCCAAATTTCTTCTTGGAAGAGAACTTCGTTAATCCTCTCCATAAGTTTCTTTTCTTCTACTGATGGGCCACGGCCCACCGAGATCCTTCTCACTCAGTCCAATTCCCTTCTCAAATTTGCAAGTTTCTTTTTGAAATTACCGAAAGTTGCTGTCCCCCAGGACTCCAAACCCTTCTGCATGGTTTTCAATGAATTTGCGAAGCCACTTAGGCCTGGTCCTTTCTCAACGTTGTGCCATAACTCTTTTACCACTTTATCATAATCTCCATGAGTCTGCCACACATTTTCATACCGAAACATCCTCCCGTTATTCGTGCGTTGAGATGTAAACTTTTTCATCTCAATAGAAAGCATACAGTGGTCCGACTGTACCAAGCTCACATGCCTAACATTGAGGTCTTGGAATGTCTGGCGTAACGGTTCAGTTGCCAAAGCACGATCAAGACGAGCTTTAACATTAGCTGCTCCATCCTGTCGATTATCCCACGTAAAAGGCACCCCAGAGTAGCCGAGGTCCTGCAGGTCGCAGTCATCAACCACCTCTCTGAAGGCCCTCATTTGCCCTTCTTCTCTGCCCTGCCCACTAAAATGCTCCGTGTTGTACATTTGTTTCGTTGAAATCACCAACACACAACCACGGCAGATTTTGGAGCCCCTTCAGTCTCCTCAGTAGAGTCCATGTATGATGTCTATTTTCACGTCTAGGTTCACCGTAAACCCTTGTGAATCTCCACTTCGGAACTGACTTATCTTTGTATTCCACCACAGCATCAATATGTTTGCTACTCGAATTCTTGATCTCCACCGTCACCGCTGAAGACCAGAACAAGCCAACACCACCACTCAAACCATCACTATCCACAGCAAATCCTCCGGCAAAGCCAAAGGTGCTAATCAGTTTTTCCACATGTTTACCTGCTATTTTAGTTTCCATCACAAATAGCAAGGCAGGGTCCATTTGCTTCACAAAACCGCGAAGCTCTCGAACTGTCGGGTCGTTCCCAAGCCCCCGACAGTTCGCACTCAAGCAACACATTATAACCGGCGTGGCTGCAGAGCAGCCGACGCTGATGAGCTAGTAGAATCTGTTGTCACTCTTTTCTTCTTTGCATCGGGGTCACCCCCTCTCTCCTTAGTTCCGCTTCCTCCCTTTTCGAGCCAGCAATCTTTGGGTCATACATAACCAGATCTGTAACAACATTTTGCTCAGCTGACTGATCTCTAGGGGTAGCTGACGAGTTATCCACTCTCCTATAGATTTGTGACTGTCTCCCTCCACGAAATCCTTGATTCCGTCCTCTTCCCCTTGAACCAAGGTGGCTCTGCGGGTGCATGCCACTCTTATCTGTGTCATGTTCATGTGCTGCCTTCCCGTCCATGCTCTCGTCCATCTGATAAGAGTCATAGAAATCGTCATAGCCCCCCTCTGCATAGGGTGGGCCATTTTTCTTCCTCAGGTCATTGGGCGCCCGTAGAAAGGCACCCCATGGTAAGGCTCCAGTTTCATCTCTTTCCCCCGGCGTTGGGCACCTTGAATCAGCATGCCCCAACAGCCCACATGAGAAGCAAAAATATGGCAAGAACTCATATTGAACTGAGTACCAGAAGGTCTTGTTCAATTTCTTTGAGTCAAGCCCCACCCATCGCATGAGAGGTTCCTTCACCCTGATGAAGACCGTAGCACGCAAGTATTCAACACTAACAAGGCCTTCTTTATTTGTATCCAGCTTGACGAACTCTCCAACCTTGCTGGCTATCTTCTTCCCCCAAATTTCATTCAGTTTGTTGTAAGGGAGGTCAATAACACGCACCCACATCAGCAAACGATCAAACTTGAGCTCAGAGGGACGGCTACGACCATCAAAATTTTCCAGCACCACGGCGCACTTCGACACCTGCCATGGCGATCTCTCCCAGATCCTATCACGATCCCGTTCATGGTCCAATTCAGCAATAAACATGTTGCGACCACCATTACGGAAGATTAACCCCTTAGGGTTCCCCCATGCTGGCCGAAGAGCAGACGAGATCGTGTTAATGCTAAAAATCTTGGGTTCTGGAACCAAGATCTTGCCTGTAATCACCCAGATCGGCTTAACCTGATCATCCTCCTCATCATCGACCAGTCTATCAGATTCAGCAGCAGTCAGCTTCAGATTTTTCATCAAGTCCTCCATCGATGGCTGCTTCCCCGATCCACTACCTTCCTCCCAGGTCGACTTCTCCCTTCCATCTCCTTCCTTCCCGATCCCCGCCGGTTTCTCCTGAGCGGTCGCCATGTGATGCATGTAAAATGCATACATGAACTTTACATTTTATTACATGTTATTCCATGTTATTTGCATCATATAAGGGTTATATTCATGATTTATATTAAGTTTTGGGGATAATTAACAACTCCCCCATTTTTCTGGAATTAACCCTGCGCTGTCAGAAAACCCCTTTTTCTATATTTTGATGTTTCAGGGACCCAAACGACGTTCAAATGACCTGAAACTTTACGGGGATCACTTTTTTGGAAGGAACGAAACGTAGGCGCATAGGAATCGAAAAAACGGAGACCAGAAGGCAGAAAGGGGTGGGCCCACGCGGCCAGATTCCCTGACCGCGTGGTGTCCCCCATCCTGGCCCTCGGGCCTTCGCTGCCGTCGATCTTTCTTCCCGAAGCTTCGTCTTGACCTAAAAACGACTATATATAGACCCCCCAGTGCTTTCACGAAAGGGAGCGCCGCCGAAACACAGAAACCACGAAACAGAGACCTGGAGCTGCAGATTGGAGGGGGAAAACTCCGGCGGGGCGCTGCCGGGGTGGTCTCCAACGACTTCTCCACCGTCTCCATGATGAAGAGGGAGTAGTCCACGCCCTGGACTTTGGGTTTGTGGTGTTAACTTGATCTAATCTCTCTATGTATGATTATTGTTGGAATCCATATGATGTGCTTTGCATAAGTATGGATCTATCTATGTAATTCTTATGGTGGATATTGTGGTATGAGATGATTTGTTATACATTTACCGTTGTGTTGGAGCTTTTATGATTTGTCATACTTTGGAGATATTCTATGATACATGTGATGGTTTGATTTATGCATAATGCCTTGTTTATCCTTGTCATGAGGTGATTGACACCACCAAGTGTGGATAGATGAGAGAGATGTGGTCATGCACACGAAATATGAATCATTGCACTAGTGTTTAGAATATTGTCCATTATGAAGTATGATGTATGTAGGTACGTGATGGCCGATGTGACAACGGCATATGTATTGAGTGACATGTGAAATACAGCCCAACATCCTTTATCTGGGGGTAAAAAGGAAGAGTATGATGTGGGAGTGAGAGCAACCATGCTAGCCTTATGAGGGTGACCTAGCAACACAAATGAGTACTTCTTTTAACTATGTGTTTTATGACATATAGTCGTTATAAAAGCTACCATTAAAACATGACAATTGTGTGTACTTTATCTATAACATGATAATCACCGTAGATGAGAGAGAGGATTAAGTGAACCCATGAACCCATGTCCATTGTTCCTATAAGAGAAAACCTTTGTCTTGTCCTCTTGCATTGAAGAGGATTGAGACACTTTTACATTCTTGTTTTGTTACATTCCCATCCATTAAATCAACCTTCTTGTTCCATAAACTTGTTTAGTGCATAATCAACTAAAACTTGTGACACTTTAGTTGTAGGGAATAGATAACTTTTCCTTCTTGCTCCTGCGGATCGATACCTTACTTCCACATTGAGAAGTGCTACAGTGATCCCCCGCTCTTCGGGGTTATCACCATGCGAACGATGGCAACCCCGGTTTCTTCCTGACCCAGGATAGTCCCGGCCTCAGTCGTTGCAACCCGCCGATCACCGACGGCCGCCGTCACAAGTCACTCGGAACCCTAATCGCCTCGAGAGGAGACGAAGCGGTATTTCCGGAACACTTATT
Organism: Poa pratensis; assembly: GCA_947311845.1. Classification (NCBI taxonomy): domain Eukaryota; kingdom Viridiplantae; phylum Streptophyta; class Magnoliopsida; order Poales; family Poaceae; genus Poa; species Poa pratensis. Next base: position 140,820,721 of record CAMZMU010000041.1, read on the forward strand.
ACTTGTTCCTAAAAAAAAGGAACTCATGCTCCACCTTTTAGCGCAGATTTAGTCAACACTGCCTCTAGGCCTGGGCCACGCTCGACCTCCCTTCCCCTCGACCTCCCCGCCGCCACCTCCCACGCCCCAGGTGCGCCGCCCACCTCCGTCGCTCGCCCGGCGCCTCCTCCCAACCTCCGCCTCCTCTCCCCGCGCCTCCCGCCCCTCTGCCCGTGGCCACCGCTCGACCGCGCCCTCGAGCAGAAGACGCGCCGCGACCAGGCGCTCGCCGCAGAGGTCGCGCGCCTCTCCGCTGCCCGGGCGTGCCTCCGCGCGGCGCGCTCCCTCGGCGACAAGCTCCGCGTGCTCGACGCCGAGCCCCGCGTCGCGACCATCTTCGGCGAGCGGCAAGCTGTCGCGCCCGGGCTGGGGCCCAGCAATCCCGGCGCCGCTCGCCTGGTGCGCCATGGAGAGCCCCTCCCACTGGCTCCTGTGGCTCCCCGTGCGCCGGCGGCTGTGCTCCGGCGAGCGGGTACCATATCCGAAGGCGACGAGCCGGGCGTGGGACGGCAGGAGGAGGCGGCTCCGCGTCTCTGGTACGACGCACGCAGGGTAACGATGAGCTGCTGCCCATAGCGGGCTGGCGTGCGCGCGCGACCGAGCCTCTTGGGCGCCCACCAGTTGTGCGCAACCGAGGAGACGGCCGGCAAGCTCATCGACATCCTCGTTCGAGTGGGGTGCGACCGAGATGCCGGGGAACGGTGAACTGCGGGAACACGGGGACGAGCTCTTCTAGGCGGGGGCACGACGAACTGGTCCACACGGGGGCGGCCGAGACGCGAGGGGCGGCGGCGGGGAGGTTAAGCGCGGCCCAGAGGCACGGGGAGTAGTTAGCGTTGAATTCCTCTCTTTTCTTTTCGTTTTTCTTTTTGTTTTTTGCCATGTGTACCTGACAGGTGGGTTCGAGCTGTCACAAAACGGGTTAGCAAGCTTAAACCAAAGAATCTGTGCTATGTGTCACGACATGGTTCTAAAGATGGTAGTCATGTGACATTTCCCGAATAATGGTAATTATTCGACAACTTAACCCCAAATGTGGTAGTTTTTTTTGTCATTTTCTCCTCTCCCTTCCGGCCACCCGGCGGTCCTCTCCTCCCCGCGCGGCCAAATTCAAAAGCGGAGAACGGCGAGAGGATTTCCAAACGGAGCCCGTCATCCCGGCCCGTCCGCCATCGCGCGCGCCCAGATCCGTTCCGCCTCCCGCTGCCGCGGCCGTGCCGCACCTACCCAACTGACGGCCACCCACCAAAACCCCAGGTAAATCGCAACGCCGCCGCCCAAATTTCAAATCTTCCTCCTTCCTCCCTAGGGTTTCCCTCCCGTCCATGTCGAATCTCTAGCTCTCGACCCCTCCCCCATGCCCCCCTCCTTCTTCCCGACCTGCTCCTCCCAGAAAGGTGGCCCCTTTCGCCCTCCAAAGCCCTCACCTTTCGCAAGATTTGGCCGGTTTTTCCCTGTTCTTGACATTACGGCTCGATTTGTTGTTCTGATGTGCGCAGTGGAAATGGAGGAGATGGCCAAGGAGCTGGACGACCTGAGGGCCGACGTGGAGGCGCGCGCCGTCGAGTGCCGCGCCAAGGCGGTCCTCGTCGACGGGCTGAGGCGGGAGAGCGCCGACCAGGCCGCGCGGCTCCGGGACGCCCGGGCGGAGGTCGAGAGGCAGGCGGGGGAGATCGCCGCCAAGGACCAGGATCTCTCCTCCGCCAGGGACCTCTGCGAGGAGCTCAGGGCCAAGTTCGCCGACAAGGAGCAGGCGTTCAGGCACCTCTGCGCCGCCCACGAGGGCCTCAAGGCCAGCCTCCGGGAGAGGAGCGAGGGCTGGGAGGCCGAGAAGAGGGGCCTCGTTGCGGCGCTGGACGAGTCCGAGGTGAAGCGGATGGAGCAGGATGTGGCCATGCGATCCTGCAACGAGGAGATTGCGCGGTTCAGGAGGATGTTGTCCGAGAAGGAGAAGAAGTGCTCGGAGGCTGAGAAGAGGGCGTTGGCACAGAGGGAGGTCATGATGAGGGATGACACGCTTGCCAAGCTGGAGGAGGAGAAGGCCGCCGTCCAGGGCAAACTCAAGTGGAAGGCCGAGCAGTTTCGGCACCTTGAGGACGCCCTCAAGAAGGTCCGGGATGAGTTCAGGGAAGCGGAGAGGCAGTGGGGCTCCGATCGTTCAACCTTGGTTGATCAGATTGGCACCCTTGAGACCAATTTGGATTCCAAGACCAGGGTTGCCGAGGAATTCCGGTCGAGGCTCGAAATGTGCAGCCAGGCGTTGGCCCATGAGGAAGGCCGCAGGAAGATGCTCGAAGCAGAGATGTCTGATTTGAGCCACAAGTATGGCAATGTGGTTTCGGAGTATGAAGAGGCCAGGTCAACTATTGAGTTGCTGACATCCAAGAGGGACAGCGAGATTGCATCTCTGAGGAGCTCACTCGCTGAGAAGGTAACATTGCTCAATGAAATGGAGTATTGTAAGGCGCGGATTGATCAGGAAAATGAGGAACTGGGGTCTTTGCTGAAGGAGTACCAAGAGGCTCAGATTGGTGGTGCAGATGCTGCAGTGTCGTTAAAGGGTCTGCGGGAGAAATTCCGGGCTTTAGAGCAGACACATAGAAGCTGCACTGAGAAACTGAGAGATAAAGAAAAAGAGTGGAAAGCACAGATGGGAAAGCTTGTAAATGATCTGGATGGATGCTTGTCACAGCTGGATTCCAAGGATACTCTAATCAGGCAATTGCAGAATGAGTTGCTGAGCAGTTATAGCTCACTGGAGCTGCAAACTGTAGAGAACTTAGAAGCTTCAATCGTCCGTCTTACTGTAGAGTCAAAGTTTTACGATTCCTGCTCATGTATTGATGCTTTAAAACTGAATATGCAGCAGCGTTGTGAAAATTTTGAGCAGGATGTCGCTGCTGCTAGAAAACAATTGGAGGAAAAGAACTACGTCATTGCTCAATCTCAAGCTGAACAGGCACATCAATTGGAGGTAATGGCAAAACTTCATGGAAGAATTGAACAACTAGAATATATGGAGCAGGAGCATGCAAAGATGCAACGGCAGCTTGATGCGTACAAAGAGATGCTCGAGAATGCATCAAGAAATGTTCACTGCTTAAAAGGTGAAACTGCAGAGAAGGAAAATAATCTACAGGAGGAATTGGGAAAAGCATTAAGTGATCTAAATGAAGCACGCCGTGATCTTACTGACCAGAAAAGCCAACTGAGCCAGTTTGAAATCAATCTCCATCAGCAAAAGCAAGCAATGGAGCATTTGGAAAAGCTAAAACTTGATTGGAGACTGAACTCAAGGTCTATAGGGATGATAACCACGTGCTGAAGAGAGATCTGGATGTTGCTCTTAACGCCAAAATAGAAGCGGAGGTGTCTCTTAGAGAAGAAAAGGAGAAGTTATTAGGTGCTCTCAGTGAAGCAAAGTGTGCCCTTTCTGAGAGGACGAACGAGCTTAGCGACAATGAATACACTCTTCAGCAGCAAAAGCAAGCATTAGAGCATTCGGAAAAGCTGAGAGTTGATATGGAGACTGAACTCAAGGGCTATGTGGACGACAACCATGTACTGAAGAGGGATCTGAATGTTGCTCTTAATGCCAAAATTGAAGCAGAGGTGTCTCTTAGAGAAGAAAAAGAGAAGTTATTAGGTTCTCTCAGTGAAGCAAACTGTGCCCTTTCTGAGAGGAAGAGTGAGCTTAGTGAGAATGAAACTACTCTTCATCAGCAAAAGCAAGCTGTAGAACATCTGGAAAAGCTGAGAATTGATATGGAGACTGAACTCAAGGCCTATGTCGATGAAAACCATGTACTGAAGAGGGATCTGGATGTTGCGCTTATTGCCAAAATGGAAGCTGAGGAGATCCACAGAGAAGAAAAAAGTACGTTATTATGTGCTCTCGATGAAGCAAACTGTGCCATTTCTGAGAGAAAGAAAGAACTGGACCAACTCAAGCAAGCACTGGAGCATTTAGAAAAATTGAATGTTGACATGCAAACTGAAGTCAAGGGCTATAAGGATGAAAATCGTGCATTAAAGAGAGATCTAGATGTTGCTCTTATTGCCAAAGCTGAAGCTCAGGCTGCCCTTAGAGAAGAAAAGGAGACGTTATTGAGTATGATTGATGAGAGAGGGAGGAAAATTGAGGAGTTTCAGCAATACATTAATGTGCTGGAAGAAGATAATTTGGGTCAAAAGCTTGATGTGGCCAGTCTTATCAGGTCAGAAGTTGTGAGATCCATTCGAGAAGTAAACAACAGGTACTCTGAAATTGTTGAAGTCTTCGATAAAAAGCTTTTGGAGCTTGAAACCAGGCTTGGTTTCTTTGAGCAGAAGTACACATGTAGAGAGCATGAGCTCATGGAAATATTTGATCAAGAGGAAGCAGATTGGTATACACTAATTGCAGAGAAGGAAAATGCTATTGCTGACATTCAACTAATTGTTGAATCTGTTCAGCTCAACATAAAGCATCTTCTTGAAGCTGCTGCATCAAAGCTCACAGAAGTTCAGCTTGAGGTCCAGCAACTCTATGCTTTTGCAGAGAATCTGAATTCACTAAATATCATCCAAGAGCATGACAGTTTTTTCAAAGACATGCTCATTGCAGAGTGTGGAAGAGAACTCGAGGACCTGCAAATAAAATTAGTTCTAGAGAAAGAACAGTCGAGCAATTCGAAGCATGTTCTTGAGAAACTCAAAGCTGAAACAGCCGCAGAGATGCGAGAAAAGGCAAAGGAGCATGTTGAAGTAGTAAATAAGCTGAAATATTTGGAGGAAACAAAAGAAATGTTAGAAGAACATTTTGGAGAGTTGACATCTAGAACAAAGGATATGTGTAAGGCTGCTGCTCAAGAAAGGAAAGAGTTGGTTGATGAGCTGAATGGAATCACCTATACCATCGGAGCAGCAATTCATGGAGACGACGACCTGATGGCAAGCTTGAGAAGGATCATGCAGAAAGCTAACATCGAGGAACCTCTCTTGAATTCTGGCAGCAAAGAAGTGCATAGCTTAGAGAAACCAAACATGAGAAATCATGCCCCCTAACCAGGAACAAACCTGCAACCCTCACGGATAGAAGATCACCGCTAAAGGAGAACAACTATTAGTCTCGGTAGGTGAAGGCAGATTGTGTACTGACACTGTTGTAATCTATGTATCCTACTTCTTGCAGCCGTCTGTGTTATTTTGTTTACACAGAATGCCCATGGTTTATCCAACATTTGTTTCATCAGTTGCCTCTGAATTGAAAAGTTCAGACTAATAAATAGAATCAGTTTGCTTCTGAAAAGATAATCGGTGGTTACTTCATTGTTTTCCGTTACCCACAAATTGTAATGTTATCTTCTGTTGGACAATTGGATGAATAAACATGATGCTTTACATCTGATATGTATTCTCATGTACATTCCTGTTCTCTTGTAAAAGTGCATAGTTCTCACCTGTTTATAACTTGATAATATTCCAGAGTTATTTGTTGTTTGAAAGGTGACGGTGATCTATCAATTGGATTACTAGGCAAAAGCAGTGATAAGCAGCATTCTCTCTTTCATTCTCTTCTGTCAGTAGAGTTAACAGATGTTTTTTTAGCAATTACTGTATGTGTGTTGTAAAATCATGATGCCTTTATTTTTTTATTCTTTGTACTAATATGCTGGGATAAATGGCTGCAACGCAATATAATCGTCTGAAGCTATCTCAATTTGGCTTTGCAGTTGCATCTGAAGTTCTGAATACCTCACAATACTTACACGATCTGGTCAAGCCACACCGACGCCGCCACCAGTTCATGGCCGCACCGCCGACCACAGCTCTGGCGCTCTGCTTCCCCACTGCCCATCGCGCCGCTTCCCCCGTCCCCCTCCCCTATCACCGGCGCCGCTTCCCCCGTCCCCCGGCCTCGTCTCCCCAATCCACTAGCGCCGCCTCCCCTTCCATGGCAACCGCCGCAGCTCCGTACGTGTCAATACATGTCAACCGCCGGTCAGCGCCGTGCGTGGGAGCTGCCGATCGTGGAGCTTACGACCTCATCCAGTACAAAAAGCCCCGAGCCCTCAAAAAAATTCTCCCGCGTTCTAACTTCTCCAACGCCTCCCATCGTCTCTCTCGAATCCGGCGACCGCAGCAGCTGCAGCCGCTGCGCCGGTCATCTTATTTTCCCCCAACGCGAGAATTAACCAAGGTGCCGGCGCTTGCTCTCACGCTGTTGTGCCACTGGCAGAACAACAACACTACTGTCTCGAGGTCTCGTGCTGCAGAAGAAGCCGGCGGGCACCATTCTCCAGTACGCCCACGCCGTCGCGCACGAGTTCCAGGTCGAGCAAGGTGAGTTCCATAATTGCTGTGACAATAAATCCTCATCGCAAGCATGTTTTTTTTTTGCTTTTCTACAGCAGAATTTGAGCTAAGGTAACTAAAATGAAAGCTAAAGCGGCTCTTTACTTGGGAAAGTTTCTGTACCCGAAGTTCTCTATTTGCAACATCTTGAGGGAGCAATGTTTTCATACTCATTTCCTGACGATGATTTGTAGCTGCGACGGTTACTGTTCATCTCTGAAAATACATTGATACAATTACTCCTGGTAGTATAGAACTGTTCTTGATCTGTCCTATTAATAATGCCATGCTTGCTTGTTAATTTTTGGGGAATTTTGTCGCATTTCTGAATTTGTACACTGCAGTGTGTCAATGCTAACTAATGTTTTGTGAGATTACTCTGAATATGATCGTCTTCTTGCATACTTTTCTGAATATGGGAAGTTGGAGTCATACTTTTCTGAACATTTCGGCAAATATATATGGCTGCACATAGAGCTTCAAATTTAGCTACACAGGATTGCTATTTTCAGAAGGAACACATAAAGAACCCAGCATCGTAACTTTTTCCACATAGCCAGACCATGTGGTCATAGTGATACAATTGGGTGCCACCATCACTATCATTACTTGAATTTGAATTATATTGCAGAAAGTAGTTGTGGCTCCATCTTCCTTCTGGATACTGAATGATCTTGAGTCTCTTTGACATTTTGTTAACCTTGTTTAGATCCTATTTCAATCAGAACTTTCCGCTTGTCTAAATGTGCCACTGCTGAACATTCTTGAAGGAAACCTTCTGCTGTGCTGTAGTGTGTATGAATCACATTTAGTGAATGATAATGAGAAATTGCATTGAGCTGCGGTCGAATCTTAATAAAGAGCAAATTAAAAGTTATTTAAAATACATTTGTTTGTGTAATACAATCTGTGCACACGAAATTAGCCTGATTTGCATGACCCAACAAAAAAGGATCATTGTAAACTGCGACAAGAAGCTGAAACCTGTACTGTTGGGCAGGTCAAAGGTCGAGCTCTCTGAACTCCCAATGCTTGTCAAGCTACATTTCCCAAAAGTTTTCAAGCTGTAACAATATTAAGTTACAACCTCTGTTTGATGAAATTTCTTTCAAGCTGATTTGATTTTCTGTTGTCCTGGAATAGGCTATATCAAGCATGTAAAATTTAACAACACAAGAGAGGTTCGGACAAATCAAGCATGTTGTACTGCTAGCTGGGGTCGACGGTGAGGAGCTGCTAGCTAGGTCGATCATGGAGGCGTGGGCGCGGCTACTGGTTGTCATCGTCGCGCTCAACATTGCATCCCTTGTGGCCGCGGCTGAGAACGTCACGGTGGGGCAGCTGCTGCCGACGTCGTCCTGCCAAGGGGGGGTGGCCACCTACAACGCCAAGAACTATGGCGCTAAAGGCAACGGCGCCAACGACGATACCATGGTACGTATTTCAATTCGGTTCTGGCTTGAATTGTGGTATTCCTTTGCTTGTTACACTCATTCATATGTCAATGTCGTGATTGCGTATCATGTTGCTGGTGCAGGCCCTCATGGCGGCGTGGAGGATTGCGTGCGGGCCCTCCGGCACGGTGACGCTCGTGATCCCGCCGGGGACGTACTACATCGGGCCGACGCAATTTCATGGCCCGTGCAAGGCATCCGCGCTCACCTTCTTACTCCAGGTAAGCAGTTGTGGAGTGACAGGGTTATCGGATTCAACTAAGTTTGTGTTCATGCGCTGCAGTTATAATACTGCAATGCAGGTACGACACAACATAAAGAACAAAAAAGGAGATCAACTCACTTTGCTCGGTGGATTATATGCTTGTGCAGGGGACACTCAAGGCGGCGACGGATCTGAAGCGTTTCGGCACCGACTGGATTGAGTTCGGCTGGGTGAAAGATCTCACCGTCGCCGGCCAGAACGGCATCATCGACGGCCAGGGCGCCGCCTCCTGGCCCTTCAACAAGTGCCCCATCCAAAAGGACTGCAAAGTCCTCCCCACCGTGAGTCCAATTTCGTTGCACGTACGCGCACATATATAGAATTCGCTCTCGCATGCACTAACCGTAAAAATGCACCGATCAAAATGGGCTGCAGAGCGTTCTGTTTGTGAACAACCAGAACACGGTGGTGCGCGACATCACGTCTCTGAACAGCAAGTTCTTCCACATCGCGCTGCTGCAAAACAGCAACATGAAGATGATGAACCTCCGGATCAGTGCGCCAGAAAACAGCCCAAACACGGACGGCATCCACATTGAGCGTAGCACCGGTGTGGCGATCGCCGACACCCGCATCAGCACCGGTGACGATTGCATCTCCATCGGCCATGGGAGCGACAACATCGACATCGCCCGTGTCCATTGCGGCCCAGGCCACAGCATGAGCGTCGGCAGCCTTGGACGCTACGTCGGCGAGGGCGATGTCACCCGCATCCATGTCAGGGATATGACCTTCGAGGGCACAATGAATGGTGTCCGGATCAAGACGTGGGAGAACTCCCCTACCAAGAGCCTCGCGGCGCACATGGTGTTTGAGAACATGGTGATGAAGGACGTGCAGAACCCCATCATTATCGATCAGAAGTACTGCCCTTACTACAAGTGCGAGCACAAGTACGTCTCAGGGGTGACCATCAAGGACATTAAGTTCAAGAACATCAAGGGCACGGCGTCGCTGCCGGTGGCCGTGCTGCTCCGGTGCGGCGTTCCGTGCCAGGGCGTGGTGCTGCAGGACGTCGACCTCAAGTACAAGGGACAGGGCGGCACCTCCTCAAAGTGCGAGAACGCCACGGCCAAGTACGTAGGCTACCAGCACCCAAAGCCATGCGCCTAGGCCGCTCTGGTTGATCCGTGGATGCACGGGTGCTGGTGTGTGAGCTTAACTTGAGTGATTTTTTTTTCCGTCAAATCAATCTTTCCTAGAAGATTTTGGTTTTTCTTGTTATGGTGCCCAAACAACTGGCAAAGTTTTAAGAATTTTCTCTCGACAGAAGTATCGATGACGCAATTCTCCCCAGAACAAAATTCTCCCTCGGAGATTTTCACGTCAAAAAAAAAAAAATTCTCCCTCGGAGATTTTAACCCATGCCCTTTCACAACAGGATCGGTGATCATTGTTTGCGCTGTCAGTAAGTATCTCCAGGCTGGCTCCATGCTCCTACTGTAACCTGTAGTTTTGAACATGTAACCAGGGAAGAGCAAGGAAGCAGCCTGATCAGGCATCATAATTCATAGGGTACTAGCTCTTCAAGTTTGCAAGTACTTTTTGTATGCTAGCAAACTGAAGCAGAATTATTGGTTACTTCTACCCTGCTGGTCACGGTGATTGTTGGTGATAAATGGCATGTTTTGTGATATAATTTTTGTAAACAATCATCTTGCTATAGTGGAATTATTTACAGCCTAAGTAATTTTTGTATGCTAGCAAACTGAAGCAGAATTATTGGTTACTTCTATCCTGCTGGTCACGGTGATTGTTGGTGATAAATGACATGTTTTGTGATACGTATTATTTACGTAAACAATCATCTTGCTATATTTTTTGTAAGCATCCTGATCAGGCATCATAATTCATAGGGTTACTAGCTCTTCAAGTATGTTTATAATTCTGAATCAACATCATACATTAGAACAAAGAATATATCTCACAGTTTGAGTTTTCTTCATTTAAACATTTACAGACAACCAGACGAATCAGTAATCTTTGCTAGGACCGACAATAAAGTTCCAAATCGTCAAAATTATTCTTGATCGAAAAGCACAGGGTATTACATTAGCAAAATTCAGAATCTTTACAGCTTGTTTTCTCCCCGTACATGTGACTGTTCTATCGTTCTCCTCTGAAGTGCTACAGCCTTGGAGGGGGGAATATGTTTACGACAACAAGCAAGTTCACCGATCGGAGACTAAACCTTAATTATCTCACTCGAACTCCGAGAAGGTTCTCTTCGGTTCTTGCGCGCCGTCGCCGGAGGCACTACAGGGGCAGGTTCTTGGCCTTCTGCACCCGCGCCGCGTGAGTTCTTGGACATCGCTGCCACGGGATCAGGTTCTTGGCTCGCACCGTGCGCGTTCTTGGACGTAGAGGCCGGTGGACACTTCGGCGGCATCGGCGGCTACTGGTCGGGGCGGCGGTTGCAGCCGCAGTAGCACTGGTGGCGCCTGTCGTAGTCGCAGTTGTAGTCGTAGCAGATCGGCTGGAAGCGACCGCACCGGGCGAACTCCTGCGCACTCTGCACGCGCCGCATCGGCGCTGGAGCGGCAGCGCAGTGCTCGCGGGCGCGCGCTGGTGCGGCGAACGCCGGCTCGCTCCGAACGCGCCGCATCTTGGGTGGCAGCGGGGGATGCCCTGACGCCGGGCGCACGTCAACGCCGGAGAAGAACACCCGGAAGGTCGCGGACGGCCGCGTCGCCTTGAGGCGGTCGTACTCGTCGCGCATGTGGGCGAGCTCCTCGTCGCAGGTCACCGACACGAGCACGTCGTCGTCGTCGGCGAGGCGGTACCAGACCGCCAACACGATCTGCTTGCCAACCGGCATCTCTCCCATCTTCGCCGTCAGCCCGCAGAACGAGACATCGCGCGGCAGGATGACGACGCGCGTCTCGCCTCCCACGTACCGGATCGCGCCGTCGGGGCCGCAGGGCAGGAAGCGCCCGCCGTGGCTGCACATCATCCTCAGGCGCGCGGCGCCGGATGCTTCTGCCGCCGCCATCGGTAGTAGCGCGCGGCGATCGCTCGAGTAGACGAGTCGTGTGGGAGTAAGAAGGAAGGATTCGCGTGAATGCTATCTGTGTGATCGCAACGAGGGTACGTCTGCGTATATATATTGGCCACGCATAGGCGGCGGCGGGAATCCGACTTCGACTAGAATTCGCGTCCTCTGACCAAATTCAGTTCGAAAAGACAAAAAATCTACGGTTTGACTAAACCCAAATCCTGTCAAGGGGAGTATGGTGACATTTTCCCTAAATACGGAGTGCTTATTTGTAAGTGAAGTGAGAGACGATCTCAACCTTTGATTCTCTTTTGCATGATAAGACTAGCGTACGTAGTTGCACATTTTTATGTGCGGTTCTAATCTTAGAAATGTGCAACCGTTTACTCGTTTTTGTGTGCAACTCTGCCTCTCAATCTCACGATGTGCAACTTGATTGAGCCTAGAAAGAATAGTTTTTCTCTATCGCCTTAGAAACAGCAAGCCATTTTAAATTATTTGAAAACTTCCATAAAGTAATTAACTGAGCTTAGGGCGGTATGATAATGGCTCAGGTTAGAGTAGGACATTGTTAGACAGAATCATGCGTGTGTGTATCCTTCGGGTAGTGTATCTTGTTAGAGCCGGGTTGTCATAAAACGAGAAAGACCTATCAGCCAAATTCCACCGAGACCCACAACCAAACAAGATTTCGGGTCCAAAGGCATATCTAACCGAACCCTTATAACCGGTTAGAGGAGAAAATTTTCATCTTTTGTCCTCTAAACCCAATCTAGCTGAACCCGCATATCTCATATGGCTTAGAAGAGTAAAAAAATATCCAGCCGTCGGCCAACCCTCAAATATACTCGACCTCGGCCGCCTGGAGAAAAAGTTTGGCAGTCCACTCAGCGCCAGAACTTTCCCCCTCTTGGCTCGCACCGTCATCGCCGTTGCCTCCGGCGACCACCCTCCACCCCTGTCGACGCCCCGCTACCTCCCTCCCCCTAACTCACTACGGTTCTCTCGCCGGAATCCCTCCGTCCGCCTTCTTAATTCTTGGCTCGGTTTAAGCAAAAACGCAACCGCCAGAGGACGAGGAGGACACAGAAGGCCCGCGATGGAGCTTAGTGGTGATGGAATCAAGGGCAGGCCGACGAACTTTCGGCCACATCGATTCGTACGCGGTGAGTTTGGCAGGGCGCGACCAAACAGTTAAGGCATCAGCTCCTCCCTGCCCATCTGTCGATTTTGAGTTGTTTCTTAGTGTGCCGTCGTTGCAGAGCTTCGGTACCGGCTTAACATCGTCGGCCGAGCTTCCCACCTCCACCATCCTTGATTGTGAGTTTTTTTTTGTAGATGAAGAGGTTGAGGGAGATGATCTTTGACGATTCATCATCATATATAGGAGGAGGACGAATCACGCGTCCTCAAGGCAACAAGAGATATCACTTTGCAAAATGTAAGAATCGATGAGGAAAGATGTGGAGAGAGCTTTCGGTGTGCTTCAGAAGCGCTTTTCCATTATTCGTGGCCCTACCGTGTACTGGAAACCACATGTCTTATGGCAAATAATGACATGTTGTATCATCTTGCATAACATGATCATTGAAGATGTGCGCGACATGCCAGAGAGCCATCGCGTATGTCTCCTATGGGGATTCGGTTGAGCCCGAACACGATGCAAGCATGAGCCACATCGAAGCATCGAGATTCGAGAGATTCATACTCAGTTTTGAGATGATCTTGCTGAGCATCAATCCACAACACTTCGTAGTCGCTCTAAATACTACAACCAATAATGCAACATCTACAACAGATTTTCAGTCCCTTTTTCTGACGATCAACAATTGACTTCAGAGGGGAAAACAACATTTACAATTTAGCCTGCTGACCAAGAAACTAAACCCTAACTCACTGTCACTCGAATTCCCAGATCGCTCTCCTGTTCGGCTCCTCCGCCTCGCGATCGCTGCTACTCCTCTTCATCACTGCCTCGGTGGAAAGCCCGGAGACCACCGGCCCTGTCGTCTTCGGTGGCGAAACATCGGGAGCAGGTTCTTGGCCTGCCGTGTTCGCCCCTTCCGCCTTGTTGGACATGGAGGGCCGTGGGCACATCGGCGGCGCCGGCACGGGCGTGTAATGGTCGTGGAGGCGCTGGCATCTGCAGTAGCCCTGGTGGCGCCTGTCATAGTCGTAGCAGCACGGCCGGAAGTGACCACACCCGGCGAACTCGTGCGCGCTCTACAAGCGCCGCATCGGCGCTGGAGCGGCACCGCGGCGCACGATGGCACGTGCGGGTGCGGCGAGAACATGCTCGCTCTGCACACGCCGCATCCTGGGCGCCAGCGGGGGACGACCCGACGACGCCGCGAGCGGCTGGACATCTACGCCGGAGAAGAACACCCGGAAACTCGCGGACGGCCGCGTCGCCTTGAGGCGGTCGTACTCGTCGCGCATGTGGGAGAGATCCTCGTCGCAGGTCACCAACACGAGTACGCTATCGTCATCCGCGAGGCGGTACCTGACCGCGGACACCGTATTCACGCCGGCCAACTCTCCCATCTTCCCCGCCAGCTCCCGGAACGAGACCTCCCGCGGCACGACGATGACGCGCGTCTCGCCTCCCACGTACCGGATCGCGCCGTCCGGGCCACAGGGCAGGAAGCGGCCACCGTGGCTGCACATCATCCTCAGGCGCGCGGCGCCGCTCTGCTCCGAGACGCCTGACGCTTCTGCCGCTGCCATCGATCGCGTGATTGCTCCTCGGCGAGGAGTCGTGCGGGAGTCTAGAAGAGAGGAGAACGAGTTTGGCGTGAATGCTATCCGTCCGCGCGCGCATCGGCACTAGTAGAAAACTGGCCTATGGTCCCGGTTCGGTTGGGCCATCCGTCCCGGTTCCCGAACCGGGACTAGCCAATCGGGACGAATGCTGGTCCCGGTTCAGCCACGAACCGGGACCAATGGGGATCCACGTGGCCAGTTCTGGCTGGGCGTGGGGGGAGACTCATTGGTCCCGGTTCGTGTTACCAATGAGGTTTTTTTTTTGTATTTAGGGTTTAGGGTCTCCCTCTCGCCGGTGCCCCCTCTCCCTCTCGCCGGTGCCCCCTCTCCCTCTCGCCGGTGCCTCCGTCGTCTCCCCCTTCTTCGCATCGCCGACGTGCTCTCCATCGTTTCCGTACGCATATTATACGCTCTACTATATACACAGTACACGTTGATGCATATATAATTAATATTCGATCTCTTGCGAGAATACAACTATTTAATTACATGGAGATAGATCACATATGTAGTTCATCGTCCGAAGCATAATGTTCTCCCCTTTCATCGATGACCTCCCTAAGCAGAAATCCCGCCAATTCCTCTTGAATTGCTCGTATGCGCAGTTCTGGGTCGAGCTTCTCCCGCATTTTGCTCAAAGAAGTTGTTCTCCGCTCAGAGGTCAACTCGCGAATGAACTCGCAAACGTAGAATCCACATAAATTACTCCCCGGTGGCTGCTGCGGACTTTTCACCGATATATAAGTTAGCTCATCTTTGAATGGACCTTCTACATTCTGTTTGAATAGTGTCCAACACCTGCTTTGGCAAAAAAATGAACAAAGGAGTTATTAATTACTTGATATCAGGAACGAACGAAAGAGGCGATATAATGCGATAATGATTGAAATTACTTATTGAGCATTTCTTTCATTCGACCACGTCGCTTGGTCCCAACTTAATGAGTCGTGGACTTCAACTATGGACTTGTCAACTTGAATGCTTAGCAGAATCCAGTGGAACCTGCGGACGTTTACATAAAGCAGACATGCATAGCTCATCAATTACACTTAACATCGAGAAAGCCAAATAAAAATATGTACAAGACAGAAACACTCACTTGAAGTTGTAAGGAAATAGTATTTCCGTACAGAAGTTTTGCTTGATTAAAAAGGTGGTCAGGTCATGCTCCACGTCTTGGGGTGATTGCTAACGTATGTTCATTAACGATATATGGGTCAACGAACCCAACCTCATAAACTAGATGCTTTGCATTCCATCATCTTCATTCTACATAATAGCGTACAAAAGGATATATATATAGTCAGGATAATATAATACAGGCAATGAACGAGCTGAGCTAGAGACTTAATTACGAAAATAAATCACTTACAGACAATAGCAACTGAGGATAGATTTGTCGAGGGCGCGCTGATTGAATAACTGAAACAGTTCAGTCATTTGAACCTGTATACTGTAAGTTTGAAGAAATGCTCCACTCGAACGTCCACCGCAATCCACTCTTCGCGCCTTCTTTGATGTGTGCACCAGTACCAGTTGCAGATTTCGCATATGTGTTGATAGACCGTCAGCTCCTCATTACTGACCATAGACTCCCCTTGACATATTTCCGTGCCATCTCTAACATTGGCGTGTTCTTCATAGCCTAAAAGTTGACCAAGGCTCATACCCAAGGCGGTAGCCTTTCCTTGGCCTGCGATACAGTGATACCAAGTTCTTAGCAGCAGCTATGGCTCTGGGGTCCAATAATTCCAGGTCCTTATCCATACGACTCTGAAGTCCTTGTCGACATCGGAACACACTATGAGCGGGGGGACCGATTGATTTTTCTGCTGTCCGAGCTGGGCAATTTGTTTCCCGCTTTTTGCACTTCTTCCCTTGTTCTGCTCAGACTGGGCACGTGCTAGCTTAGTAAGTTCACGACCATAGTCAGATGCAGATTCATCGATATTGGGATGGCTGCTCAAGGAAGGACTTTCTCCACTTTTTGGATTTTTCATCGTATACCGGCTTCTGCTCGGGCTTTTTTGGTGCAAAAAAAGCCTTATTGTAGGCAGCCACCTCCGCGGCGTTTTCCGCTACAGTCCTGTCATAAGGTCTAATGGGAAGATTCTTATGAGGTACTGTTGGGAGGGGCGACCTTTTACGTTTCGGTGATCGCTTACCCCTCATAGTACGAGCGGTGGGCGAAACGGCTGACGCGGCGGCGGAGACGGCTGACGCGGCGGCGGACGGCTGCGCTGGAGACTGGTGAGGCGGTGAAGAGGACTGTTGCGCTGGAGAATGCTGAGGCGGTGAAGAGGACTGTTGCGCTGGAGACTGGTGAGGAGTCGATGGCCTTGGCTGCCAGTTCGGAAGCACGATGAATTCCTTTGGCCATAGAATGGTCGCTTTCTTGGCTTCTCCAAGTTCAAGCACCTCCCCATCTTCACCTGCAGGGTGTTGCAGCTTCAGCTCCTCATAATCTTTCATCACTTCATCCACCGCGACAACAGCGTAGCCATTTGGAACCGGAGAGAAATGGTAAGTTGGATTAGGTCCAATTGGTACGACATAGCCGACCGCCACCTTCACGGTTAAGTTAAAAACTTTCACATGCATCTCACAAGGTGTGCTCTCCGTGATATCATCCACTGGGTAGCGACGAAGTGGAGCCACCGTCACTGCATCATCATTACCATCCTGGAGCTCCGTGGAAGCCACGCTGCTTTTCCGATTCGATGGGCCACCGGTACCATCGCATGCAGCTTCTACCATGTGCCGTTGAGATTGGCCGCTAGTACCTTGCTGGCTAAGCGGCAATTTGTCCTTCTGCAGCTTTAATTCTTCTTCTATATTACAGCCGGTCTGCAGCAGCGCGTGCTTCCATTGCCTCCCTTTCCTTTCTCCTCTGATGGCTTCTATCAGGAAATTTCTTCCTGTGCTCGGGAATCGCAATTGTCTTGGGCTTGGAGCCAGGTACGCCTCGTAACCGTCCGTCGTGTTCCTTATTCCCAAGGGCGCGTGTGAGCTCGTCATCCTCTCTATCGGGAATGAACCGTCCCTCTGCAACATCCTTTACTGCATTTCTAATTTCTTGGATGGGTAGTAGGGGATTATCTTTGTGTCTTCTGTTATATATGCACTTCCCTTCTGCGTCCAACGTGCCCCCATGCCCGTAAAACCAATTTCTTGCCCGTTCGATCCACTTGAGTGGCTCTGGAGTGATCCCATTAGCCAGCAGGTCCGCCTCAAGTTTCTCCCACTTAGGCATGCTAAGCGTAGCCACCAGCCCCATAGTATGGTGGTAGATCTTTTTAGCAGCATTTGCCTTATTTTTTGCAGACTTTTCCAGCTTCCTCTGATTTCTTGTACGCCACAAATTCTTCCCAGTAGTCCTTATCTTCTCATACCCTTTATCGAAGTCTGGAGTCTTATTTTTCTGACAAACTCGAGTTCAATCTTTTCTTCCAGTTCTTGAATAGCTCGGCCATCTTCTTAAGAGCCCAGTCCCTTGACTTTTTGCTCCATGTTTTCCGGGCAATCTTTTCTGCCTCATTGGATCCTCCTCATCTGATCCACCTCTGGCGCCAGGGTGAAATTAACCATGAGCTTTCTCCAAAGTCTTTCTTTGCCCTCATCGCTGACATATCTTACTCCTCCCTCTTTGGCTGATGCCATTCTCGAACGGTGATCGGGATGAAGTCCCTAACAAGAACTCCGCATTGCTTTACCATTTTATTTTTAACACCAGGGGGAGCAGTCGGTGTGCCGTCTTCAGCGACTTTTCGATCGTGTACCTTTCTTGGTCGCCCAACTTTTTGGCTGGGCCTCGTTTTGTCCTTACAGAAGATTTGCTCGATCCGGAGGGCTAAAAGAAGAAAGAGCGTTAATATATGTATATAGACAGCAGAGGCTTAATTAATACAATCTTCGGCTTCATTAATATATGTATATGCACCTCGCCGGAGTTTGCAACATTTAATGTTCCACCGGAGCCTTCGGCTTCTCCCTCGTCGGCTTCTCCCTCGCTGACTTCTCCCCACCCCCCGTCGGGTTCTACCTCACCGGAGCCGTCTCTTCGGTTGAGAGACTCATCTCCCTCACCGGAGTTGTTCAAAACTGCGAGGTGACATCGCCAATCTTCCGGCCCGCGGATTATATCCTCGAGGATTTTTCCTGATTTTCGTCTCGTTCCATAGTTTTGCAAATTAAGAACAATGCACAAAACTTTAGTTGGGTAACTTGTTCCATATGTCAAGATACATCTACACAATTTTTGACTTGCCCAAAAACCTAAAATAAAATACTCTTTTATTTATTTTCAGAAAATCCCCTTTTCTTAGGTTTACAAAGGAGCTACCTTTTTCATACAATAAACAAAAAACACAATTTTATAAGACGATCATTCCAAATTGATAGCATTGCCTAATACATTTTACTAAAACATTTCTAACTATAATAACATTTCCTAATACATTTCTAACAAGTACTAAATTTTCTAATAACATTTCTAGCTAATACATTTCCTAATAACATTTCCTAAAATTACAAAACACTAAAAATTTCTAACACACTAACACTAAAATTTCTAAATTTCCTAACACTAAAATTCCTAAATTTCCTAACACTAACACTAAAATTGCTAACACTAACTATCTAACACTAAAAATTAACACTAAATTCCTCACCGGATTTCAGCCGGAGGAGGGCTAGGGCGAGATCGCCGGCCGGCCATCGAGGCCGTGGAGGAGGAGGAGGGCGAGGCGGAGTGGAGGCGGGCGGTGGAGGGCCTCGGGCAGGGGAGGGGGAGCGGCCGGGGCAGCGACAGCGTGGGGGTGGCGCAGCGGTGCAGGGCCTCGGGTGGAGCTCCTCGCGCGACGGCAGGGGAGGCGAGGCGACGGCGAGGTGGAGGGCCTCGCGGGCGCGACGACGGTGTCGGGGCAGAGGACGTCGGAGGCAGCGACGGCGTGGGGTGGTGCGCACAGCGGGGCAGCGACGGCGTGGGGGTGGCGACGGTGGCAGGAGCCCGGAGGCGGCGGAGGAGGTGGAGGGCGGGGCCGCGCCGGAGCAGGGTGGCGGCAGAGGTGGAGGGCGGGGCCGCGCCGGAGATCGAAAAATCGCCGGAGCAGGGCTTCGCCAGAGCGCTTCGTCTCTCGTCGGGGGAACTGCGGCAGAGGTGGAAGAAGACGAAACGCACGGGCGGTTATAAACAAAAGGCCTTTGGTCCCGGTTGTTCTTACCAACCGGGATGAAAGGGTCTTTGGTCCCGGTTTGTAAGAACAACCGGACCAAAGGTCAAATTTTGGGCCGCTTGAAGTTCGCGCAATTTTGGGCCGCTTTTCGTCCCGGTTGGTAAGAACAACCGGGACCAAAGGCCTTTTAAATGAGTTTTCGAATTTTTTTGTTTTCTTTTATATAATTTCCAGGAAATGATTTAAACTTGTAAAATCAATAACTTTTAATCTGTTTATCAGAAAATTATGATTAATGTATCAAAATGCTAATAAAAATGAACCCCATCTATTTATATGTCTATTATTATAAATCCAAATAATACAATAATATGTTTATTATTATCAGAAAAAATAAGGAATCTGAATATATCATCCATACATCTGTTTGCATCATGTATCAACTGTGCCATTAACTCATATCTTTTGCATACTTTATTATTGTCATTTTCAATTTGAATCTCACTAAACTTTCAAACTATTAACCATTTTGCCATTTTGAATTAAAAAATGCAGTAACTTTTATCTTTTGCATAACTAACTCAAAACCAGATTACTTATTCAGATGCTAAAGATCATTAGTTGGAAATGCAGAGATAAATAATACATTTTACACGATCGTCGTCGTAGATAGACAAACATTTTACACGATCGTCGTCGTACATAGACGAACCATTTGTCCTAACCAACGATGTGGCTCAGGTTAGTCATACTCCTGCCTAGGCATATAATACGTCCTCGTAGTCGTCGTAGTCGCCGCCGTCGTCGTCGCTGTCGTCGGGCGGCGCTCGCCTGGACTGGAAGCGAGGGTAGCGCAGGCGGGGGTTATCGCCGGCCGTGATGTAGTTCATGACGCTCTGGAGTGTCCGGCCGCTCCACCACAGCCGACGGCCGGCCTCGTTGAAGTTCGAAGGAGGCGGGCCGTCCTCCTCGTACCTGGCGAGCGCCCTCTCACGCCGATTGATGAAGAAGGCGTCCCAAGTCGGGCGGTAGTCGGGATGCCAGCGGGGATCCATCCGCTGCGCCGGAGTGAGCTCGAGGTAGTAGTGGTTCGTGATGGCCGCCCGGCGCGCCAAACCTTGAGGGACAGGAGGGGCCGGCACGCCTCCGGTGCTCAGCCTCCAGCCGGCGGGGACGTCGTAGCCAGGCGGGCAGGGGTAGTTCGAGGCGCAAAGCGCCTCCGCCTCCGAGTAGGTTAGAGTGGGTACGGTGGAAGCCATGGGAGAGTGATGAGGTTGCAGATATGAGTTTAGATGTGCTATGCCAATGGAGGCCATGCATGACTACATATATATAGTGAGAATCCCACCAATAAGGAAGAAGCACACGGATCGTGTGTTTCTTTCGAGCGCTTGTGAGCCGTTGGATCAGGGGTGTGTTTCTTTTGAAGGCTTGTGAGCTGTTGGATATCACTTTGTGAGCCACCACCCGGGACTAAAGGGAATCCCACCAATAAGGAAGAAGCACACGGATCGTGTGTTTCTTTCAAGCGCTTGTGAGACGTTGGATCAGGGGTGTGTTTCTTTTGAGAGATTGTGAGCTGTTGGATCAGTAGTATCACGACCACTTCGTGAGCCACATCAAGGTTTAATACATTCCATAGAATGCATTACATAAAAGGTTTAATACATTATTACACATGATCCAACGTCTCACAAGCGCTTGAAAGAAACACACCCCTGATCCAACATCACCAACATTATTCTACATAAACGGACTTGCTGGCTCGAAGGCCGTAGGATTAGGGGGAACGGCGGGAGGAGCCAGCCCCGTGGGCGGCCGCCCGGTTCTCGCGCGCACGTTTGCGGCAGAGGGCAAGATCCATGGAGGATGAGTCTTTCAGCGCCCAATCCAGCTCGGAAGCCTCCTTCGCCTTGAGCTGGTAGGAAGTCTTGGCTCGCTGGACAGGGTAGTCGCGGACAGACTGGAAGGAGGCTTCCATGGCCTCCTGTATCTGCAACCCACAACCCTCTTCCCCGTCGTCGCTCCAGTCGAAGTCGTCGTCCTCCTCCTCCTCCGCGGGAGGAGCGGCGGCGCCTGGTGGAGGTGCAGCGGCGCCAGGTGGAGGTGCGGCGGCACCTGGTGGAGCAGGAGGCCGGTAGCTGGGCATTCCTCTCCACGCCGGGCTCGTGGGCATACGGCGGGATAGGCTCCCGCGGTTGCGCCCAAGCGCGCTCTGCCGAGCACGCTCGACCTCGTCCAGAAGGCGCTGCGGCGGGCGTGGCGGATCCATCTCGTGGAGACGATGCGTTCGTGGCTAGGAATGGTGGATTAGGGTTTACCCCGTCGGCGACAATATATAAAGACCTCCAGGGCAGCGCTGGGGGAGGACACGTGCCCAGGGCAGCGCTGGGGAGGACACGTGTCGTGACCGCAAAGCCCGCCTTAGTCGTGTGTTTCTTTCAAGCGCTTGTGAGACGTTGGATCAGGGGTGTGTTTCTTTTGAGGGATTGTGAGCTGTTGGATCAGCAGTATCATCACGACCACTTCGTGAGCCACATGACCCGGTTGGTGTTACCAACCGGGACTAAAGAAGCACACGTACCCTATATATAGCCCCCCTCCTCAGACAGGTTACTCACTCACACAAAACATTCCAGCGTCACTCGGAGAGGCATCTTTGGGCAACCAGCGGCAAGACGTCTCTGATGACCTGCGACCGTTCCAAACGGTTGCAGATCATCAGAGATGTCTTGCCGGACGGTTGTAGATCATCAGAGACGTCTTACCGCTGCTTGGATCGAAGTGGCGCTCAAACACAAAACATTCGGGTTCCCTAGCTACGTCCTACGGTGCATTTGATATGCGGGCACTCACGAGCCACCGTCGGGCTGTATGCAGGGGGAACCGTGTGTTTTGTTCCAACTTTTTCGAGCGCGTGTAAGACGTTGGAGTTTTCTTCTGAAGGCTGTACCTAACGAAGCTGAGGTTTGAGAGGTTCCCACGGGAGGTGTGGGAGCCGACAACCACCTACCACGCGTGTTTCACCGGTCGTCATGCAATTAATTAACAGAAAACAAAAAAGAAAACTCACATGTGATATAACCCATTTCTTCTAGGTGGAAACTCCCATTTCGTGTATTATGGTTTTCACCACATAAAGGTTTAATACATTACTACACATCACATAAAGGTTTAATACATTACATTGATTTACATAAATGCCATGAACCCTTCTTCGCGTATGTCCCTGGCCTATGATCGCTTCGGCCGTAACCATGGAGCATCTTCATTATTTAACGGGATGCTTGGGTCAGTTTTCACTGTGAAGGGCGGAATTTCATCAAACTTATCATAATCTGCTGACATGTCTGTCTTGTCCTCGACTCCCACGATGTTTCTTTTCCCTGAAAGAACTATGTGACGCTTTGGCTCATCGTCTGATGTATTCGTTTGCTTATTTTTTTCTTTTTTTCGGTCTGGAGGACATGTCCTTCACATAGAAAACCTGAGCCACATCATTGGCTAGGACGAATGGTTCGTTCCTGTAACAACCAAGATTCTTGAGATCCACTGTTGTCATTCCGTACAGCTGGTCTACCTTTATCCCTTCTCCCTTCATGTTGACCCAACTGCACCGAAACAAAGGGACCTTAAAAGTAGGTCCATAGTCAAGTTCCCATATCTCCTCTATGTAACCATAGTATGTGTCCTTTTGCCCATTCTCGTCTGTTGCATCAAAGCGGACACCACTGTTTTGGTTGGTGCTCTTTTTATCTTGGGCGATCGTGTAAAATGTATTCCCATTTATCTCGTACCCTTGGAAATTCAATACAGTCGAAGATGGTGACGCGGCCAACAAGTAGAGCTGATCTCCGACAGTGGTGTCATTCATGAGCTGTAATCGCAACCAACTGCCGAAAGTCTCCATGTGTTTTTCTTTAATCCAGGAGTCATCCTCCCCCGGGTTCTTGGAGCGTACATAATTCTTGTGTTCCTCGATATACGGAGCCACGAAGGTGGAACTTTGTAGAACTGTGTAGTGTGCTTGAGTTAAAGAATGCCCGTCCCTACATATCAGTGCTTTCTTTCCTAGCGTGCCTTTTCCACTCAGTCTCCCCTCATGCCGCGATTCAGGAACACCAATCGGCTTAAGGTCAGGAATAAAGTCAACACAGAACTCAATGACCTCCTCTGTTCCATAGCCCTTTGAGATGCTTCCTTCTGGCCTAGCACGGTTATGAACATATTTCTTCAAGACTCCCATGAACCTCTCGAAGGGGAACATATTGTGTAGAAATACAGGACCGAGAATGGCAATCTCGTCGACTAGGTGAACCAGGAGATGCGTCATAATATTGAAGAATGATGGGGGGAACACCAACTCGAAGCTGACAAGACATTGGACCACAGCCTTCTGTAAACTTGGTAGAGTTACTGGATCGATGACCTTCTGAGATATTGCATTGAGGAATGCACATAGCTTCACAATGGGTACTCGAACATTTTCCGGTAGAAGCCCCCTCAATGCAACCGGAAGCAACTGCGTCATAATCACGTGGCAATCATGAGACTTCAGGTTCTGGAATTTTTTCTCTGCCATATTTATTATTCCCTTTATATTTGACGAGAAGCCAGCCGGGACCTTGATACTGCTCAGGCATTCAAAAAAGATTTCCTTCTCTGCTTTGGTAAGAGCGTAGCTGCTTAAGTATTGACGCCCTTTATCCGTCTGCTTGTTGTATGGGTCTTTCATACGTTGCTGGTCCTCCCGTGCTTCTGGTGTATCTTTTGTCTTCCCATACACGCCCAGGAAGCCTAGCAGGTTCACGCAAAGATTCTTCGTCACGTGCATCACGTCGATTGAAGACCGGACCTCTAGGACTTTCCAATAGGGTAGCTCCCAAAATATAGATTTCTTCTTCCATATGGGTACGTGGTTGTCAGCGTCATTCGGAACAGATAGACTGCCAGGACCCTTTCCAAAGATTACTTCTAAATCCTTGACCATGTCATATATAACATCACCATCAGGGAGGTTAGGCTTCTTCCGGCGATCTGCCTCACCGTTGAAATGCTTGCCTTTCTTTCTTACGGCATGACTGTTCGGAAGAAATCGACGATGCCCCAGGTACACGTTCTTGTTTCCCAAATGTATACTTTCAGTCTTATCTAAACAGTGCGTGCATGCATTGTATCCCTTGTTTGACTGTCCTGAAATGTTACTAAGAGCAGGCCAATCATTGATGGTTACGAACAACAACGCTCGTAGGTCAAATTCCTGTTGTTTGTGCTCATCCCACACACGTACACCTGGTTCGGACCACAACTGCAAAAGTTCATCAACTAATGGCCTTAGGTACACATCAATGTCGTTGCCGGGTTGCTTCGGGCCTTGGATGAGCACTGGCATCATAATGAACTTCGCTTCATGCACAACCAAGGAGGAAGGTTGTAGATACATAGAGTCACGGGCCAAGTGCTATGACTGGAGCTCTGCTCCCCAAAAGGATTAAAGCCATCTGTACTTAGACCAAATCTTAAGTTCCTTGCGTCATCTGAAAATGTCGGGAACTCTCTGTCGATTTTTCTCCACTGGGACCCATCGGCGGGGTGTCTCAACTTCCCGTCTTTCTTACGCTCTTCTTTGTGCCATCGCAACAACCTGGCATGCTCTTTGTTTCTGAACAGACGTTTCAACCGTGGTATTATAGGAGCATACCACATCACCTTAGCAGGAACCCTCTTCCGGGGGGCTCGTCATCGCACTCAACATCACCAGGGTCATCTTGTCTGATCTTGTACCGCAGTGCATTGCATACCGGGCATTTATCCATATTCTCGTACTCCTCACCGCGGTACAGGATGCAGTCATTAATGCATGCATGTATCTTCTGCACATCTAATCCTAGAGGGCAGATAGCCTTCTTTGCTTCGTATGTAGTCTCGGGCAATTCGTTATCCTTTGGAAGCTTCGGCTTCATTATTTTCAGTAACTTCTCAAATCCCTTGTCAGAACAACCAGTCTCTGCCTTCCATTTCAGCAGTTCCAGTGTGGTACCGAGCTTTGTGCTGCCATCTTCGCAATTTGGGTACAGCAACTTTTTGTGATCCTCTAGCATGGCCTCCAACTTTAGCTTCTCCTTTTCTGTATCGCATTCTCGCTTTGCATCAGAAATGACCCCACCAAGACCATCAGCGGGCTCATCTGATGCCCGATGTTCACCTCCTTCTTCTTCAACGTCTTCCATTACAGTATCACCGCATTCCTCAGGGAACATAGGATAGTTGTCATCATCCTCCTCTTCTTCATTGTCTTCCATCCTAACCCCTCTTTCTCCGTGCTTGGTCCAACAATTATAGCTGGGCATGAAACCTCTCCGAATCACGTGGTCTTGAATGGTTCTCGGGTCAGAGTACTCCCTGACGTTCCGACACTTCTCACATGGACAAGGCATAAAATTATCCACTTTGTTTGCCTCAGCCACTTCGAGAAATTTATGCAGGCCTGCAATAAACTCGGAACTGCGTCGTTCGCCGTACATCCATCGCATCCGTGCATCCATCTGCATCATATAATTAAGTTTATCAAATACCATTACAATAACATCTTGAATAGTGAAATGACCACCGTACATCGACACGTGCAATATTTCTGTATCAATTACAGATGAAAAGGATAAAGTTGCTAACCTCGGCCGAGGATATCATCTTGTGTGAACTTAAGTGTGGCTCGGGCATTTCATCGAACACATCTTGTGCGTGGCAAAGGAAAAAAAAACTAGCACCCACTTCCCACCAATCCAACCAGAAAAAAAAGAGGAGAGAAGAGAGGGGGTGGGTTATTTATAGGCAGGGGAGGGGTATTGGTCCCGGTTCGTGCCACGAACCGGGACCAAAGCTCCGCGGCACGCCACGTGTCCGGCACTGGAGCATTGGTCCCGGTTCGTGGCACGAACCGGGACCAATGTCCCCAACCGAACCGGGACCAATGCTCCACGGACCCTGGCAGCTCGAACCGGGACCAATGCCAGGCATTGGTCCCGGTTTTTCTATGAACCGGGATTAATGGCTGGTTCGGCTCTGAACGAAAGGTGGTTTTTCTACTAGTGCGGTCTGGAAATATATAGGCCTGCTCTAGGCTGCTGCACGCGTTAGCTAGGGCGCAGCAGGCGGAATCCGATTGCGAGCGCGAGTAGGACTAGAATCCGTATCTTCTTACCTTAGCTGAGAAGCAAAACGCAATCAAAATTAACCGCACAAAATAGTGTAATTTATGAATGCAGGAAAAAAAGGTAATGTGGTACTACACCTTTCAGTTTTTTCAATCCTCAACATGTCAAAATCCTAAACTTAACCTCAATAAGATTGCATAAGTGTCTTCTAATCATCAGTGTATCGTTCATTCGTGATTAGGGGAAAGGAGAAAATATTTAATGAACGATACAAATGTGTTAGCCTTTCCGTGGGTCAAGGTGTTTTTTTTTTGGCGAAAAGGTTCGCAATATATTACTAATAATCATAAGTAGTATAACCTTCCTTAAGAGTAATAAAAATTATAAATAGGTCACTAGACTATATAGGGACGACTACAAGTATTGAAGTGAGCCGAAGGCACGCCGCCATCCTCGCCCCTCCCTCATAGGACCGAAACAAAACTTGTCGTAGTAGATCTTGTTGTAGTAGACGGATGGTTAATCGTCGTGCTAATTAAGATCCCGAAGAACTAGTGCACCAGCGTAGCAACCATCACCATAAATGAGAATCATAGATCGGAAGCTAGACCTATAACCACCTCAACGAATACGAAAATGGACCGGATCCCAGAAGATCCATCGGACACACAACTCCAGGCCTGCACCAGCACTAGGCGCACCACCGAAGCGAGGATAGGACTGAGAGGACCTAATTCTTACACTGGGATGTCGCCGCCTCACCATCTCGATGAAGACACAAAGATGAACTAAAAAAAGGGAAGTCTCCCGCCATTGAGAGGCCAGGGTCCCCCACCCTACATGGCCTGAAAGGCCACCGGAGACGGGGCAGACCAGCAACAACGCCAATGGAGGGATGAAAACCCTAGCCACCTCCTAGGGATCTCCTTTTCTCTTCTCCGGTCTCACGTACCGATTCAATGTTCGCCTGAAGGAAATGGATCTCCGTGGGTCAAGGTGTTAATTCACCATAACAAATGACCGCATGTGATGTGCTCGGAGTGATCACTCCCCTCTAATAATAGAATTTTGACAGTCTTGATAGAATTTTTCGTTTTGAAAATTGATGATTGAGACAACCTGGTTTTGCTCCTCTTATCAAAAAAAACTTGCAAGTCACCATGTCCTCATTATAAACCAGAGGATTTTTGGTAGTTTAAAATTAGATCACTGAGGAAAAAACCTAGAGGATAGATTAATAATGAGGAAGCTACTTTGAAGAAGAAGAAAAAAGTGTCAACTCAGTTATAAAATTCCACCCTTTGTTAATATTGTGGACATTTTCTCTGAACATAATAAGCTTAATCCTATTGAAATAAAAAACGTTTGAGATCTATCTTTTTGGAACTGAATTCCATGTGGCTGACTTAAGAAACAAAACAATGGCAACAATCAAAGGACAAAGATACTCTAGAAGGAGAAAACAATTATGCCTAGTTTCATGGTAAAAGTAATCAATGTAAGAGAAAAACTAGACTGTTGGAACGTCAGTATGCACTGGTAGTCATTGCCAAACATAGATGTTGCTTTGAAATATTATAAAACTTCATTTGATTTACAGACCAAACCTGATATTCACATAGCTGATGATTTTGGGAACGATCTGAGTTGGTCTACTCTAAGGAAAACTTTGTATTAGGGGTATCTTTTTTTGGAGAGGAGATTAAGTTTGATGTTGACGTCTCATACTCAACTACTGCCCTTGGACCGCTAGATGGCTTTACTTTTCTACCAAATTTGTTTTGGCATTTAATTAAAACGACATTGTAGCCCTGACAATCGTGTTGCATAAATGTCAAATGACTGAATTGCTCAATTTTTACTCCTGCACCTAACGAGAATGGTGGTAGAGAAATGAGAAATTTGCTTCCTAAAATTCTTGATAATTACACCTTTAACTAACAAAGTTTGACCTATTGCTGATGGGATGGTCTCCCAAACCCAAACTACTTTTGTAAAGGGTGATGTACTCATGAAGTTCATAGAATTTGTGAACCAGGCTGATTTCATAATAGATTATGAAAAAATATGATCATGTGAACTAGGAATTCCTTCATGAAATGCTTAGTACAAGGGGGGTGGCCCAAATGGAAGAGATAGATTGAAAACATCCTTATGGACTGTTCTTTTGTATTAGATTATATTTACAAAACTATGCTATTGCTGACAAAGTCCTAAAACAAGCGGTCTCTCTCTCCCCCCCCCCCCCCCCCCAATCCTATCTAGTTTAGTAGTTCATTTCTTCTTCAAAATGATGGATAAATCAGCTAGATATGAGTTGTTCCACATTCACTTCCTAGTTTAACAGAAGATGGTATTGTTAGTGTTCAGTGTGCTAACGATACAAAAGAATCCTAAAATTTTGATGTTGATATTGCTACACCTTTTTTGAAAGTCTCCTTGTCATAAAAGGGACTTGATAATGATTTATTACTATTGATCAACAAGCCAACTATTTTTCTCATATATCTTGTTGTAAGCTGGGATATTTATCCTTTGAATATCTTGGAGTTCCCATCCACTGTGGTAAAGGGACTAGATATGATCTTCAACCCGTTGAATGTAAAATCTTTACAAGAATCTAGGCTAAAAAGGTTGTTTGCTGCCTTATGGTGTTAAACTTTCACACTTGTTTGAGGAGAATTTGGATGTAAACAAAAATATACCCATTTAGCAAACTTGAATAAGGTTTCCATGAGAAACAAATGGTCGTTTGGGTCCATAAGTTGAGCGTTTTAATCATTGCATATTGGCCTCTTGGATCAAAAGATACAATCTATCTAAAAACAAGATTTGGAAAAACATAATTGACTATAAAGACAATACTTCTTCTCCTAAAATTTTGTGGATCGACGATATTGGTGTTTCTCCTTATTGAAAAGGCGTAGCTTTAAATTTTGGGATACAAGTGAAAAGTCTGTAATGGATGTAGTTTTAATTTTTGGGAGGATGTGTGGTTTGGGCATTTTTGGGAGGATGTGTGGTTTTAAATTTTGGCATTGTACTTGAATTTATATGTGGTTTGTAATAAAACATTATGTTACTATTGCTAAATTTTGGGTTAGGAATGAACTTAAATTTTATTTTTAGACCAACACTAATGCTAATATTGTGGCCAATCGTATGAGCTAGTGGACATCGTTAAGAGATTGTGGACAAATCGTCTGAGTTAGTGGACATTCTTTTATGATACTGTTAATAATAGGGGGTGGTTGTAGTGCACATACACTTGCTTCGCAGCAGTTAAGTGGTCCCCTAGAATTTATGTTTTTATGTGTCATTTTGCTATAACAAATAACTTATCAGGGAAAATTTGAGTAAATGTAAACATGTGGATTAAAAACTTGTGTTTTCTATCAAGAACCTGAATGTGTGTATGACTTGCTTTTTCAGTGTGTTGTTTCTGCCTCCACCTTATGGTGTGTTTGGCTTTTGAGAAATGAGATATATGCTTTTGGAGAACAGTACAGATATGTCTTCTAGATAGAACAACCCGCTTGTCATTAGGGATGAAAACGGAGCGGATACGGACGGAACTGAGTGGTGCCACATTTGTTTTCATATTTTTTTTGCGGAAGCGGAAACGAATACAGAAACCTCGAAAACAAATACAGAAACAAATATTTTCGGAAACATATACAGAACAGAAAACTGATGTTTGTCGGAACCAAGCGAGCCCTTGAATAATGCAGGAAAACTCAAACAAACAAAAAAAAATCAGGTTTATAAGATGAAATAAATTAAAGTATAATATAGTGTTTAGATGTTATCAACTTTGGCCAAAAGTACCTACTATTGTCTCTAACCCTAGTGCAACATTGAAATGCCGAACCGGGAATGCCTCGAGAGGAAAATGATATGCAAGTACGTAGGATCTAAACATTGTTACTTCATATACTTTTCTTTTTTTTATTCAGATCTTGGGTTGTGCCTTAGTGTTCCCACTAAAATTGTTAGGCCTGCTACATTCAGATAACACTGCGTGGTAAAAAACGGAAAGTTCCGTATTACCGGAAACGGAATTTTCGTTTCCATTGTTGTTCCGCCGGAATACGCTGTTCCGTTTCCGTTTCCGCATAAAAGTTTCCGTTTCTGTTTTGCAAAATTCCGTTTCCGCTTCCTTATTTCCGTTCCATTTCTGTTTTTCCACGGAAAAGTCGGAAAGTTTCCACTCTGTTTTCATCCCTACTTGTCATCTTGCATCGGTGGAAGATACTTTGCTAGACATCACAATTATTTATCTAACAAAACGGGCAATACGCCTCATTTAATATATACTACTATTAAAATAGCAAACTTGATCGGATACATTAAATTTCAATCGTTCGATATCCTACCAACAACTCAGATTGTTCCGCCGATGTTGAGCAGCTCAACACAAATCGTTTTTACCGTTTTACCCTCCCGCCAAATCATATAATACTACTAAACTACCGCCATACCGGTTCAGTTATTTTCTTCTCCTTCGGCCGAGCGAGCCTCCCATCCTCCGAACACCGTCCTTGGCCGCCCGCCACCACCCACTAGGGGTGGAATCGAGCCGAGCCGAGACGGCTTGGGGCTCGGCTCGAACAAGCTCGGTAAAACTCGAGCCGAGCCTGGTTCGGCTTGGCAGTGAAATGTTTCTACAAAAGAGGCTCGCGGCTCGGCTCGCCGGACTCGAGGCTCGGCTCGGGAGGCTTGCAAGCCGTCCAACTTAGACGCTGTCCCCGAAACGCAATCGATCGATCCCCTCCTCCCATCTCCTGTGTGTCTTCCCCGTCTGTCCCAGTTCCAAGCTAGCTAGGGCCGCCGGCCGCCGGCCGCCGCGACCGCCGCTTGACACTCCCACCGACGCCGGCGGTCACCGCCGAAGCAGGCTGCCGCCAGCCACCTACCTCCCACCAGCCAAAGGCCCATCTCCTCTCTGCACCTCTGAGATGTGCGCGGCAGCGCGCGATTAGGGGCGGGTTGCCGGCTGTCCGCCGCACGCCGTCCATGAGTCCATCCTCCCCCGGCCGTTCGTGCTCCTTTTCGGTTCTTCCCCACGGCTCCTCAGTCCATTGCTCCTCCTACCCCGTTGACCGTTCGACAGCTCCGTTGCGTGTCCTTTCTTAGGCACCAAGGCCACTACCACATTAGCTCCTTTTATTTAGCATCATGCGAGTGGCGGACCTTGACCATAAATATTGGAGGGGCTAAAATGCATTAGGTGACAGCCGAGGGGGCTAATTCAAATTATTTTATGTTTTGTATGGTAAAAAATCATAAATACTAAGTAGTATCGTGCAAAATCTAATTGAGTTGGGGGGCCATGGCCCTTTTGGCCTCCATTAAGGTCCGCCATTGCATCATGCTGCTTTATTCGTTCAAGCAGATGTACTCTGTTTTTCTTCTTTGAGATCGGCTGAGCACATGTACTGATCAATCAAATACAGTGCAGTGCGTGTGATCCTATTAGTTTCTACAAAAAACTTTGCTTCTATTGGTCTGATTTAATTATAGGCATGCAAATTGTGGACCGAACATAAACAAGCAGCACCATAAATCACAAGGTTGTCATGTATTTGTGTGGTGGACTTGTCATGTATGCCACTATTAGTTTAGTTGATACTTGATACTTTGTGAAACTTGTTAGTCTATGTTATGGATATATTCATTCTCTGCTTTGAATATAATTGTGAATTGTTACATTTTTATAGAGGCCATGTCAATTTTTTGTATTTCATCGAGCCTTCGAGCCGTCTTGCGAGCTTTACCGAGCCGGCTTGTCAAGCCTCAAGCCTTGTCAGCAAGGTTTAGCCTTGGCTTGTCCGACCTTCGAGCCAAGCCGAGCCTTGTCGAGCCCGAGCCGAGCCTCGAGTCTCGAACTTCAGGTCCACCCCTACCACCCACAATATCGGAAAGTGACTTGTTATTGAGACGCCGCGTGAAGACCGAGCCAGCGCCTGAAGAGCACCATGCTTTGGCGCCCAAGCGTAAGGCCACTGCCGCTGCCCCGTGGCCAGCGCGCGTTCGAGGAACTCTTCCCGAGCCCCAGCGGTCGTCGACCCCGTCCTGAAGGGCGTCGGCCTCTCCGCCTCCAGGGAGGCGTGGAAGTTCGAGACCACGCACTCGAAGCTGGTGGCCACGACGAGACGCACTGATGAGCTACTGAAAGAATACGAGACCCACTGCCGCCGCCCGTGGCCAGCGCGCGTTCCAGGAACTCTTTCCGAGTCGCGAGTGCCAGGAGGTGCTCCGGGAGATGTACCACGATATGTTGGCACCGATCCGGGAGGCGCTCGAAGACGACAAGCATCTGGCGCTGAGGAAGATACAGCACAGGCTGGAGATGCTGGAGCAGGTGGCCGTGAAGATGGCGATGGATCGGTGAGATCGCGGCCACCAATAGCCTATACGTGAGCTCCTCTTCCAATTTCCTCTCTCCACAGTTATTTGCTTCCTCTACGTCGTTCCCCTGCAACCACCCGAGCTGTACCGCCATGAACGCGAGCTGAAACTCCTGCTTTTGGAGGCGCTGCTTCTCCCTGCCTCCTCAACCAAACGCGCACGGCAACAGCACCCCTACAGCACCTTCTCAGCATCCCAAAGACGCCGCCCGCCGCCCCTCTTTCGTCACCGGCGCTGCCCGCTGCCGCACATCGTCGCCGTCGTTTTGCCTCTGAAGTTCTGAACTGAAGCTTTCCCGTCAAATTCAGTGAACTTTGTTCATTTATGCCGAATCTGTATTTTTATACAAACACCAGCCCAGCTCCGTGGCAATCGCCTCTGTTTCCTTCCCATCGTTTCCCGAGTTCGTATCCTGGGACTGCAAATTCTCCAATTTTGCTCTATTATTTTGGGCCAGCAGTTGGGCCGCAGCCCATAGCACATTTTCAGCCCATTGCTCGGTGCGTCCTGAAGCTATCCGCTGCGGACGCGTGCCAAATCCAGTCCATCTCCATTTCTGCGTATCCTTTTTTTTTTAGATTCATCTCTGTGTATCCTTATTCCTTCTATTTTGCCAATTATGGCTATATTCACAACTTTTGTTGTATAACTCCAAATGCTGCAGATGTTTATAATTA
Source organism: Poa pratensis (assembly GCA_947311845.1). NCBI lineage: Eukaryota > Viridiplantae > Streptophyta > Magnoliopsida > Poales > Poaceae > Poa > Poa pratensis. Next base: position 140,853,989 of record CAMZMU010000041.1, read on the forward strand.
TCAGAAAAGTGTGAATTTTTAATATGCCTTTCATGATCATTTTTGCATCATCTAGCTTGTATCTTAGTGGTACTTTGCATTATCATCTAAATAACTAAATATGGAATGTAATTCGGACCCTTTGTACCTTTTTATTTATATAATTTAAAATACACCGTAAGGGCTTCCCCTATGGTAACGATGCTAAAAAATAACTAAATATGGAATGTATGGGAAATTAATATAAATGGTGTATGTATTCCATTTAATTTTGTATAGATCACCCATGCCTTGTTTTGACATGTTAATCAACATTTAACTTGATGGTAAAAAATAATTGGAACATCTTAATTAATTGTCGTGATTTCGATTCCATTTCATTTGGCTTAAGTTGCATGTTTTCGCGCTGCTGGACTCTGAAGCTCCTCCTTCCTTCCTGCGGGTGTATCTTCAGGGAGCGCCAAATGAATCCTGCTATGCCAAGGGCATATTCAGCGAAAACAACGACAAGGATGGCGCCAACTTCATTTCCACAGCCTACTCCAGGCGCTCTTCCTCTTCCCCTCTTTTTTAGATAAAGGAAGCTTTATTACTTAAAAGAGTTTTAAACATTACACCCGGCCTCTGCATAACTAGGATGCACACAGCCTTTTCCTCTTCCCCTCTACATGCAGGCAATGATGCCCGAGGCGGTTCCGTTGGCTTGTCTGAGGTTTGTGTGCTCCATGATACATTGCTATGATATATTGCTACTTGTAAACTGTCTCCATTTAATTGTTAAAACGTGTGTTTACACGTACATCCCAACTAGTTTGAAAAGAAGAGAATTCGGTTTATTAGCAGGAAATCGACCAAAAAACCGATACAACCACTCTCCTCAGCCGTGGTGAAACACAACTGATATTGTATCCTACCGTTGGAATGTCAAGTCGAGAGGTGCTTCTCATTATCCGGAAATGACTCTAGTGATCCAACAACAACAGAAAGGCGACTCTCTAAAGAGTGTGCCTACAATTTTAGGTGAGCTCGTAGCCCTCCCTTCTCGTGTTCTTTTTTTGTTACTCAACTATTGTGGATTTTTTTGTTACGGAACTTTTGTGGATGATTTGGTTTCATTATCAATGAACTCAGAGGTGCACTAGCAAGATCAATTTGGCTCACAGGTGCACATGATCCCTTTACCAAAAAAACACATTATAAAATGTCAAAAAAAATTAAAAGGAAAATCGATTACATCTCCATATTCTAAGTGTGCACCCAAAGTTTCGAGATTACTGACATTTTTAGTGCCCCGTGCAGAAAAACAAAAAAAAACCCATGAAAAGGCTTATTTTAGCATCAAATGTTGTCTCTTCTACACATGTCAAAAAAATGTTCACTCACTGACTTTGTGGACATATAGGATCTGACGCCCATGATACAAACTTTAGTTCCCCATTAGAGAGTTAATTTTCATCAAATGAATCACCAACTGGTTGAAGAATTGTTAAACCTTTTATAGAGATGGAATCCTTCTAAAATCCTAGAGTCCCCACCCTAACACGCACCTGAAAGACCTAGCGTTTAGACTCAAGACGATTCCCCAGTCTCGCTAGACGAGAGATCTTTCCCAGGAATGTTGTAAAAAATTACCCGCTCAAGACAGAAGCACATACAAGTTACTTTGCTGGTATTTCAAGTTCAATCCAGAATTTTCATTGACTGACTGCAGAGTTCTCAATATTATATGTTCTGTCTACAAAGAAATGCAGTCCAGAAGGACACGACCTTATTAAGCTTGGGGGAAAAACAATGTATATTTCTATTCTAGCTGGCATAAATCAAGTCTTACTAGTTTCCATACGCTCTCGACTGAGGTTTCACTCGGGGTCCAAAACTTCAAAGCTAAACCATGACCACACCACTATCTTCGGCAGCCTTCTCATCTACCGACGCGATCCTGGTCGCCCTCCACCTGGAGCTGGCTCATCCTCGTCGGAATCGACATCTCCATACTGCCACAGCCCCACCCTTACCTTCTTTGCTTTCTCCTGGAACTCTTCCAGGTTTTGGAGAGCTGTCTTCCTATCTGTGGTGTCCCATCTCTTGCTTCTCTCAAGCCGAGCAAGCCCTTCCTGCTCATTGAGGATGGGCATATTAGGAATGAAGATGAGTGTTCGAAATACATCATCTAAGCTGGTAGTCTTAATAATGCTATGCCGAATATCAAATATAGTTCCATACGAACTAGAGTAAACTGCCATGTTTCCATTCACTTTTCAAATTTTATGACTCAGTACCATTTATAAAGTTTGGCTTTATATACCATTTATGAGTCAGTACCAACACTGATTAGAATCAGACATTCAGGTGCCATTTGTTTTCTAAACCCCGAGTCCATCTACTCCACAAAAACACTGCTTTAAAGACCTAGCGGATAACAATCCTAATGTATAGCATTTTTAAAATTATACTTACAAATATAAAATCAGAGAAGGACAAGAGGACATAGGACATTGTGTTACTCGTGTATACTTTTCAAGGTCAATATTACCCGCGAAAGAAATGTGAGTCACTCTTATTGTTTGAACCTACTCAAACTGCTTGAGCAGTACTCTATAACCTATTTTGATAGCATGTAAAACTATTTTCATACAGAAAGATCCTCTTGGAAAGATCAAAGAAGACTTTGCAGAAGCTCACTAGACACCAAACATAAGCTCACCAACAATTCATAATTCATAACAGTAGGTAGCACAAACCTCGAGCATGGCAGCATTTATGCTGGATTGCGTCTCTGGGTCAACCAGAGTCACAACGAGAATAGTTCCAGTGCCCTGTCCCCTTGATTTTCCACCAGAAGTGTCACGCTCTTCGATCATTGCCTGGTACTGTTTTGAACTGCTGAGAAGGCATTCGCTAAGATACTCTGCTGCTTCCTGACCATAATCATCTTCCAGACCAGGCACTTTGATAAATGCAAGGCTGCACAGTTGAGCAAGAGCAGGAGAGGAGGATATTGATGAGTCTGCAGGTCGTATGCGACTGTAAGGAACCACTTCTTGGTTACCGAAATCAATATAGAACACTTCAAACTTGTCATCTACAGACCCTACAGCTCCTCGAGGTCCATTGACAATCTGCAGGAATTATAATGGAAATGCTTCCATTAGGATATCGGATCATTTCATATCTATGAAAACCTTAAACTAAGTAGCCTATCAGAACTTCAACAAAGAATATTTTATAAATCCTTTTCCAAGTGGTCATTTTAGCAGGAGAATGGAAACTCTTAAATATAAGAAGCAAAAAGTTTGATCTTCGAAAAAATAATTAATTAAAATGGTTGAAACAGGCACGCCAATTCTCAAGATCCACTGGCTCATGTAGAGACTGATATTGTTAAATGCCCATTGAGTTAATGGTGCTAACAGGTCTAGGCCCAAGCCACTGTCTGAAATGTGAAACTGATTGTAAGGTTAAAACTTAAAAGTAAGGTTAAGAGTAAATGAACATAGTTTGACTCGGTAGATATCTTACACTAACACCACAGAATATTGTTCACATGGAAAACCTCAGATAATAAGATATAACAAAGGAACTTTCAAGGGAGTTGTAGGAAATAATAAGCTACTGAGCTTAGTGGAATCTATGACCTTGAACAAGAATATTGAGTTAGTTTCAACATGAGTAATTAACCGTATCCATACCATGGCTCTATTCCAGGAGTTATCAAGGCTAAACTGAGCAAGGACTATCTCTCCCTTCACAGGATTAAAAGCACCAATGACTGGTGCGTCTTTAAGTGTCAACGATGCAAGCTGTTGTTGAATGGCAGATACTCTCTGGTCACCTACTGTCTGAGCATAGAACTTTCCACCACTAAGAACTTCAGTAGCAACAACCTGAAGTAAGGTACACAGCCATGTTAGCACTATGTTAGTAATGACAAATATGTGCTATGTTCAATATTTTTCATCAACAAACCTTGAGAATTTCCTTTTGTTTGGATGCAGAAGCTGCTCCATTGGAGACTTGTTCACCCTCAACGTAGTTCTCCCATATCTGATAAAGAGGTGTCAGTAACAAAACTAATTAGGTACTTAGAGATAAAGAAAGAGTTACCTTCAGTTTCTGCTGTTTTGCAGAATTTTCAGCTCTTGTGAGGACATGAGCATCTGGAATCCTATCCAAAGCAAATGAACTAAGCTTGGCCAAGCCAGCCTCCAAAAGAACAGAAGACATGTTGGTCTTGGACTCCCACAAGGAACCTATAAATGTTCCAGTTCTATCAACTGCTTCAACCTCAATCTGCAATATGATTTGGTATCCTTTAGACATGGAAGATGGACACATGGACAAAGCAGAGAGATAGCCAAGGTCATACCTCCACATCATGCTGCAGAATCATCCTCCTCATCAAAGCAATAGCTTCATTCGAGTAGGGCTCGCCTTTACCAGGGCACCTAACACCGGACAATGAAAAGGCAATGCTGCAGGTCTCCTTTGGAATTGTTAGTTTGAAACGATGGCCACTGAAAACATATTCAACAATGGCAGTATGCCTTCTGTTCCGCTGTAGGAAGGGGAGGAAGTCCTTGGCCTTCTTAGCATTAACCTGAGGTGATATGCATCCATAATAAGCTAACAAAGGTGAGGAGAAAATGTCAAAGAAAACTAATGGGACAAGCAAAAATGCCAAACCATTGTTAAATCTGTTATATGCATCACAGGAGGAACTTTCTCAGGATTATTAATTCCTTTCTTTGCTTTCAGAGCACGTGACTGAGCAGCTAATAGATCATCAAAATAATGTGACCTTTCCTCGTAGTCACGGTGTTTCGACATCTCAGCAAATCCCCTTGAGAGCAAAAGCTCAGCGACATTAATTCTAGGCTGGTTGCCTGTACTCGGAATAGAAGATGTGTTATCTTCGCCAGCCGGCAATAGTGAACCTAGAAAAACTGAACCATAATCCAAAACTCTGGTATCAGCCATGTTTGTTGCGGGCACAGCATTCTGTCCATCTACAGTGCTGATCCTTCGAGAATATTCCATTTCCACGGTAACCTGAAATTTTGAAAAAAAAATAAAAATAAGGAAACATCAGCCACTTTTTCAACCAATGTAACTTCAGTCAGAATATGACAAGCCCCTATACATACTTGTTTGCCAATCAACCGTGTGCGCAAAAATTCCTTGGATTCACGAGCAAAATCATCAGGCTTGTTGTCATTGCGAGGATTGCGTAGCCTAGGAGCTCTAATACTTGAAAGATTAACCCTCCGTTCTGCTGAAGGACTGCCATGTGGAGCAGCATCATCAGCAACAATAATGCAATCTCCACTCACAACTTCTAGCACCTATAAAGACATCAACATGAACCAAATTAGTTACAGTCACATTAATCATGATAAAAACACTGAGAAGGTGCAACCTACTTTTCCAGTGAATTTCTGGTCATGGATTGGCTTCGAGTTTGTCACTGGGGGCTTAAATCCAGCCCACATTCGCAGCTTTTTATCTTTTGCCTGAAGTTCAGCATTCTTCAGCTTTATTTTGACGTCAACATCTAGCATGTTCGCACTCCACTCAACATATTTCGCAAAACCCTGTCATGGGAAGGTTACAGAAATTTTTCGAAATGTTAAACGATTTAGCCATGCTTGCTTCTCAAAACGGGTATGGATAAACAGTAAGTCATACATTTTCGACAAGCTCAAGGGACAAGTCCTTTGCGGTGTCACCATCAGGGTAATACACTGAACCAATTATATTATTAAAACTGTCTGTGCCCTCCACCACAATACGAACCTACAAAATATACAAACATAAACTGATGAAAAGATGACAAATGTTGACTCCAAAAGATCAGATAAAATTTGAAACCAAAGGTGGCTTACATCTCTGTTCAGAACTCGAGTCTCCGTGAAGTGCTTAGCTTCTCTTCCAAACCTATCTGGTGGCATCTCAGTAGAGACGGCCGATGCAGCGAGCCTTTGTGCTGTTGTCTGTTGTGCAGGAGCTTCCACGGAAACGTCACCATTTGTAGTGTCTTCGGCAGTGCCCTCCGCTTCCGCCACAACAGTAGGATTCGGTGGGCGTTTCCCCATGGACGGAGCCTATGTTTCATAGTTGTAATGTTTATTTTCTAATAAAGAAGAAGAGATATGGAATAAAATAAAAGCTGTATGTCAGTATATGATAAGCACACCTGTACTCCAGCAACATATATCTGGACAAACTGGAAACTTGGGAGCAAGTAAACACGAACAGTACTGCCATCACGAACTTGTTCAACAATGGCTTCCAGACTATTGCCTTTATTCGCAACCGCAAAACCCTTTGCATCAAAACCACTTGACTCACCAATTGCTGATGGTGGAAGATCTCTTACCGATTCTTCAGCCGCACCAGGTTCCTATAAGTTGGAAGAGAATATGCATACAAAATCTAGTCATCATTCAATTGAATATTTGTGCCATGCAATTCAAAAAAGATGGTCGCAGGACAGGAGGAACCCCCAAGAAAGCAAACCTTGCTCCAACGCCCTAAACCCTGTTGCTTAGCGACTTCCTCCAACCTTTGCAGCTCAGCAAGTAGCGGGGTTTGTTCACCCCCCTTGGGGCCTTGCTCCTTTACCTGATCAAGTAAACAAGATTAAACATTACCGCAACATTTAGCACAATTAAACAATTGAGGAAAAAGTAAGCGGTGATCACCCTTGCCCATCCTGCAGCAACTATCAAATAGGAAACATTCTTGTCGCCAAGGTAAACAGTACCAAATTCTCGTCCAATGTTAGGAGCTGTGGAGTCGACTCTAAATGTGACCTCCTGAAATAGGTTTTAGTTTTTTCATTATCAAGAGAAAAGAGAATGTTTTATGTGAATACACTGAATATAATATAGGCATAGGAGATTTTGGAACAGAAAAGAGGTTTCATTTTCACATGGTGTACCTTTCCTATGCAGAGTTTCCTCAGAAACTCCCTGCTTTGCCAAGCAAATGGCTCATCCACTCCATTACGACGAGCCTAGAACAGCATGCACTTGTGGATTCAACAAACAAGCACAAAGGAGAAAATACTAAAAAATATTGTGCAACAAATATCAACAACTTTATTATAAATGCATCCATACATGCGAAACTATATGAACAAAACACAGTAAAACAGTAAGAATAATATCACAATGATGGAGAGAATACTAGTGAAAATATGAAGTTCCATTGGCTCCCAAGCATAACATGGAAACATGAAAACTTAGTTCACTACAAAAACATAGGCAGAAACAGACAGCAGGCTACCAGGCTTTAACCCAGAACCTAGCTGCGAATGTCAATAGAAACTACCATGTAAAATAAATAAAATGTTTAATACTTCCCTAGAAGAGCTAGCCCAACCAAGGCATGGCCTAGCTCTGCCCCTGGCTATAGACTAAACCAGTGACCACCTCTAAATTCATGGCAGAATGACGACATACAAGTTAAACTGCCAACCACATTCCCATTGTTGACAAGAACAAGTGCAGATTGAATCTTACCAGCCTTGGGGCCATAAGGTGTGACAGAGTGATGGACTTCTCTGGCGGGATCTCTGCCTTCGTACTCCCCATGATGAGAAGGCAGTCCCCAGAAGTCACAGCCTTCACCTTACCCCTTAGCCATCCTGAAGCTCCGGTGTTCGATGCCATGATAGCAGCTATATACTGCAATTAAAAGGAAATTAATTCCGTTAGCTCTTAAGCCAAATTTAGGTTGTTCCTCCATATAATTCAAAAAAAAATATATGCACAATTCATATTTTTCACTGCATTTAGATTATTGTGTAGGTGGCTACAATGATGGAAAATACATGACCGGTCATATTCTAAATTGGAGATAATTAATCATCACAGTGTTGATTTTCACACAAACCCCTGCTGTTTTCTACGTTGCAAATCAATTCAGTAAAATCATGATACAGATACAGGATATCAAGACAACATAAACAACAAGAGACATCAGAAGGAATATGGGAAGTAAGCACCACAAATATGTAGGAAAGTAAATTCTCAGCAAGTAGGAAGGACATCAATCCCGCCCTTATCCTACACAGCAGTTTGTAATAATGAACGTGTTTCTGTAAAAGGAGACAGGGAAAATTGCACCAGAAGGATAAGGCCTGCAAGAGTCTAACCACTGTCCGGTCGCCCAAACCCAGCCTCCTTTGTGGCATAGAACGCCAGCAATGCACACTGAATGGACGAATCAAAATATAACACGATACCCATACAAACTCACCCAAACAGACACGCCGGAACTGCAACAATACCAGCCTGCCTAATCTGGAACTAGCACTAGCACCCCACACCCCACGCGTGATCTATCAGGAAGAATTCCAATCTCCAGAACCAAAACAGAATCGAACAAGAGTAGCTGACCCAGCCGATTCAACACTGTGAGTCAACGGCTGCGAAATCCCAAGCCTCCAAATCTGCGACCCGATGGACCTCAACTGCAAATTTAAATGTAGTAGTGCTGAAGTCTGTCGGGTCACGCATCTGTCTGTTTTGTGGCTGTCTCGCAAATTTGATTTGGTTTGGTAGATATCAGAGTTCCCACAGATCACATGTGGGTTGTGTCATGCTAGTGCAAAATGTAGTGTCCGGCTTTACATACATGCTTTGGCTAATTTTTGTGAGTATTAAGACATAGACTTGTATGTTCCGCATGCATTGCGCTGCCTCTCTGTCACGCTCTGAGCCATGGCACAAAGGTCTTGCAGGATTTTAGATGGGGCCGTATCTGCGGGGTGCAATTTTTCCCATGTTTCCTTTTACAGCAACATGTTCGTACTACGCGATTTCCTATGTAGGATAAGAATCAGATATGATGTCCCGCCTACCCGCTGACCTTTTGAGGTTCCTACAAATCTGTGATTCGTACCGCTGACATCGCCTACTGCCTCGTAATCCCCTTTTTTGTAGTATTGACATTAATTATTTTGTATTGGCATTAATTAATTGCATGAAGAAACAGTAGATCTACGTTAAACCCCTCAAAAAAAAACAAATCTGCATTCCTTTCAAAACGGATCGAACAAAATCAGTGTTTGACGCGATCGAAAAAATTACTGGAACGGAAATAAAACCGGTCAAAAAAAACGGATCAGGACCATTCCAGAGTAACCATCTCAACATCTACCGCATCGATATACAAAACCGGAGGGTGAAAATCTGAGAAAATCGCCAAACAGAACAGACTAAACATGCACCTCCTCCCAGGCTACGAAGACTACCGGCACCTTCTCGCAACAGCAAGAGATTCAAAACGGAAAATACAGCCGCATCCGGCCAGATAAGAACAACAGGCAATTCACCGTTCAGCTAAGAGGAGGAGCGGCCGCACCGAGGAGAGGAAGGAAGGATGGCGGCAGCGAGTCTCACCTCGGCGTCGCGGCGTCCGCCTCCCGATCGGCGAGAGGGGTCACCGTGGCCCGATCCGAGGAGCAGGCAGGATCTCTGATCCCGATCTCGAGTGAGGAGAAAAAAAACGAACGAGTGGGAGCCGGCTGCTGCGCAGTTAACAGAAAACGTAGATGCAGCTGCCCTTTTATCGACGCCTTTTTCTGTTTGGGAAGCTTCTTCTATGGGCTCTGCTGACTCCTGGGCTGGGCTGGGCTGGGCTGGGCTGCATATCTTTCCGGACCACGTGATGGCCGTTATGCGGTTAGAGGATTTCGTGACGTGTACCCTAGAGGCCTAGATAAAAAAAGATTTCGTGACGTGCCGTGAAAGGGGTCCAAAGGATGACGAGGGCACACGATGCCTACTACGGCAGGTAGCTGCAGGTTTGTTCGGGTTGCAGCTGCCCGATGTGGATATACTCCACTGTGCCAGATGTTAAAAGTTGTTGTGCTTTTTATTTGACATGAGCTGGTTGCAGTGGCGGAGCTAGACTCTAGTACCAGTGATGTCAATACGTTATGCTGCTTGGTACTTCTAGAGACTGATGCATAAAATTTGAGAAATTGAAGGGACATTTGGAAAACCTGTGATGTCAAGCGATATCATATACAGTGAGCAGCTCCGCCACTGGCTGGTTGTACTTTCAACTGACCAAAACCTAGTTGAATGTCTGTATGTTGTCATGGTCGATTTTTTTGGTTGCACGTGTTAAGATATTAATGTACATAGATAAGATAGCCACGTAGTTCAAAATGGATAACTCTGGAATTTTTAATTGATATCGCCCTTTTAATAGCGGTTCAATAATAGAGTTCAAAATGATACACGACATTAATGTTTGTCGGCGAAGATCAATATGAAGTGGCATAGGAATGCATGTGGAAACAAAATTCACAAGTGACAACCATTATAGAAACATAAACCATAACAAGAATGGACAAGAGGTGAAGTGACCGAACATACCATAACTCCATAAGGCACAATGAGATATTATTGTTAATCTTCGGCCAGCTGCGAAACAATGTTGCCAACGAATTAATATCTGGCTTTACATGCCACTTCGGATGTTTCAATACACAAGGTTTAGAAACATGATAATAATAATAACTAATGTGATTATAACAAATTACACAAATTCCAAAGTCCATGTTGCGCACGGGAGGCTCTATCAACAAGTGTATCTTGTCTCATGCCACTATACGAACATCCATGTTCCACCATCTCATAGAATCCTTCCTGAGTAAGCTCCAAGATAATTCAAATGAGAAGTGATCTTTGTTTCCAACAAGTGCTTGCTGACCTGAATCAATCAATAAAGGTGTATGATCTGACCCTTCTCAAGTTAGAGCATACACTCTAACCAGCTGGGATTTTTGTGCCCATTCAACACTTGCTAGAACCCGGTCTAGTTTTTCTAATGTGGGAGTCTCACGACGATTTGTATTTATGCCAACGGCTAATGAGTGTGCACTTGTCTGATGAGGCGGACATATTTATTTGGAAGCTTACAACACCCAGATCATTTAATGTTAAATCCATGTATTTAGACCGAGTGAATGGGCATACAAGGTTTCTCCGCAAATATCTCTAGAAGTTAAAAATCCTACTTAAAATCTAAATTTTTATGTGGTTCCTCAATAATAAGGTCTTTCTCACCAAGGCTAATCTTGCTAAACGTATTTTAAATGATTGTAAGAAGTGTTTCTTATGTGATACTAATGAGATCATAGAACATTTATTTCTCAAGTTTGCTTTAGCTAAAAATAACTTGGCAAAATGTGGTTTTTGCTTACAATATCCCACCTCTGAACCAATGTTGCTAATATATTTGGAAACTGATTAAATGGAGTTGACAAAAAGACTATGGCTAGAATATGCATTGGTGTTTCAACTTTTTGTTGGGCTATTTGGAAATGTAGAAATATCATTGTTTTTAACAAAAAAAAATGGCGATACTCATATTTTGCAGGTTATCCGATTGGCTACTCATGGATTTAGCTATGGTCCGTTCTGATCCTGCCGGATCAACGGAGAATATGGTTACTGGGTGCAGCCAGATGCTCATAGTCGCCCGCATGTTTGGATGGCGGCATGTTAGTAGAGTACAAAATAGCTAGCTGCATTATGCTTTTACAATTTCGTTGGTTGATTTTTGTATCGACCTTATGTGATCCGTGATTTGTAATAAATTGAACTTTGAACGTCGTAATAAGTTAGGTTGTGTAAATCGATTGATGCATGGGATTCTTCCATTACAAAAATAAATAAATTACCCAGCATGGCGAGCAGCTGCCAAGGTAGTGATAACCCACAAGTATAGGGGATCGCAAGAGTCTTCGAGGGAAGTAAAACCCAAATTTATTGATTCGACACAAGGGGAGTCAAAGAATACTTATAAGCCTTAACAGATGAATTGTCAGTTCAGCTGCACCTGGAAAAGCACTAGTAACAGGAGTGATGTGAAAGCAGCAATAATATGAGAGCAGTAGTAGCAGTAACACAGCAGTAATGGCGCCAGAAAATAGTTGGTGGTGTGTTGACGGGAAATCAATGATGATTAAATATGGACGGGGTTCCCAGCTATCTACACTAGAGGTAACTCTCCAAACAAATAGCATGTGTTGGGTGAACAAATTACAGTTGGGCAATTGACAGAATTAAAATAACATTAAGACAGAACATCAATCTATAAATCATACGTAGGCATGTTTTCCATATATAGTCATACGTGCTCGCAATGAGAAACTTGCACAACATCTTTTGTCTTACCAGCCTGTTTGCAGCGGGGCCTCTAGGGAAACTACTGGTAATTAAGGTGCTCCTTTTAATAGAGCACCGGAGCAAAGCATTAGCACTTGATGAAAACATGTGATCCTCATGCTACAGTCATTCCCTTTGGTTGTCCCAGTTGTTGTCACTCCGGGGCCTCAGGTTCAGTACAGTAACATGTGCATACAACTTGTACATACAATCTAAGCAACAATAATAACTTAGATCTAAGATCATGCCACTCGTGCACTAGTGACAAGCAATGAACACAACAATATTGCAGCAACAATAACTCACAAACCTAGACTGATCATACTGTAACAATTCATCGGATCCCAACAAACCCAACACCGATTACATCAGGTGGATCTCAATCATGTAAGGCAGCTCATGAGATCATTGTATTGAAATACATGGGAGAGAGAGTACCAACTAGCTACAGCTAGAACCCGTAGTCCATGGGCGAACTACTCACAAACCATCATGGAGTCGAAATGGAGGCGCCGTGGTCGAAGGAGATGACTTTGGGGGTCAATCCCCGTCCCGACAGGGTGCCGGAACGAGATCTTCTGACCCCCGAAATGAAGTTTGGTGGTGGCGGAGCTCAGTTGTGTTTCTCGTAAAATCCTTTGGGGGTTAGGGTTTTCTCTGCGGGGGCAATATATGGTCCAAAGGGCGGCGGCGGAAGGTTCCCGAGGTGTCCACACCGCCCCTCGGCGCGGCCAGATTTTTATCTGGGCCAGCCGACTTGTCGCGCCTGTCCAGGCCTCATCCGAATTTCGATTGGGACGAATTTTATGTCTAGAACGTGCGGCGGAAAATTTCCTGTAATTTGCGCGACTAGACTTTCCCTATTTGACGTCGTCTTCGGGTCGATTCGTGGAGATATTCAAAAAGTATCTGCTGAGACAGATTCCTGCGAATCAGAGTCCAACTCCAACAAGGCCTTTTTTGTGTTCTTGTCAATTTCCAAGTAATTCCTACACATCAAAGTATAAAATAAGAACATTGTGCACTTTTTACACTATTAATAGGTTAGTTCAATAAATGTCTAAAATGATATAAAACAATAATAAACACATGCGGTATTGTTATAAAACAAGCATGAAACATCAAAAATTATAGATACATTTGAGACGTATCAAACATTTCCAAGCTTAGTTTCTACTCGTCCTCGAGTAGGTAAACGATAAAACAATATAATTTTTATAGTGACATGCTACCAACACAATCTTGATCCAATAGTGATGTAAGGCAAGTGAGCTGAGATCAAATCATTTAAAACAAATGTCTATAATTGATATTAAACAAGAGATAATAAAGCAAGATAGTCAAACAAGTTAAAACTTTTCATGAATGATGCTTTAAAGACATTAAACTGTACACGGTTCATTATAGATGTTTTAAGTATTCAGTGTAGGAGTTCTATCCTTCAATTCCAAGCATGAAGTAAATTTTCACAACATAGAAAAGGATCCAGTCAAGTAAAAATAAACATGAACGTAATGAATCAACTGTTTCGAAGCCTACTCAACCGGTGAGCGTGAGCATTTGGTATTGCCACTAGGATGTTATGGCAAAAAGAACGTTAATGTGGGTTTGGAAGGCCAATGGAAGAAAGTCTTACAAAGCTAAAAAGTGATCATTAGACAAGAGGAAATTTTATAATCAAACCTATGTAAGGAGTAATGATTGCCACGCAACGAATGCACATAGAGCTATATGTATATGAAAGCTCTCCAATGGAACTAGTGGGGTGCATCTAACTCGGTTGCTCATGAAGAACTAGAGCACTTTTGAGGAGGCTCATCATTGGAATATACAACCTAAATTCTATAGTGTAAATTCCCCACATAGTTATACCAACGAAACATGAGAATTCTCTCAAATGGAGCATATGTGCTAAACATGAGCACACATATGATAACTATGAAACTGCAGGTGCTAAACATGAGCACAAATTTGATAAAGGATAGTAGTGTTGCCCCCCTTTTCTTTATTCTTTTTTTTCTTTTTTTATATTTTTTCTTTTTCTGTTTCTCTTTTCAATGGCCTCCATGCCTCTTTTCTGGCAGGGGCAACACTCTAAAATGACAATAAACTTTTCGTACAAATAACTCATAACAACATAATATGATGTATAAAATTGTATGTCTCTGCCAGTATAGCAGGATGTGTAATGATCTAGCGTAACATGGGTAAAACCACACATCAGCTGTATAGAATCATGCAAAGCAATAAATAAATGATGAATGACAACAAGTCATGTAATGTAAAATGGAAGTTGCATGGCAATATATCTCGGAACAGCTATGAAAATGCTGTGGTAGGTAGTTATTGTAACATCCCAAGTTTTTTAAAAAATTGAAAAATCAGAAAAATCAAAAACTTTTTGAAAATTATAATATTTTGTTTTGGAAAAGAGTGTTTGAAAGTTTTAAAAGATAGGTTTTGATTTTACAAATTTTTAGAAATTGGTTTGAGGTCATTTGGACACTTAAAACAAAAGATATGAAATAAATAAGAAAAATCGGAAAAAGAAAAGAAAATTGCTGACATCAGCGATGACGTCAGCGTCGTCTTCAACACTCCAGTACGTAAAAAACGCACGAAACTGCTCCGTGTGCGTTTCTTCTCGATTTAATTCCTGGCGATTTAAAGCCCCAAACATCGCACCGTTTCTTCCTACTTAAAGCCTAGGACCTCCTCCTTATTTCCCCTCTAGTTTCAAACCCAATCGTGCCCCGAGGCTGGAGAATTTCGTCGCCGGAGTTGCTCTGGCCGCCACCGTTCTTCCTCGTTTCCGGCAAGATAAGCACGTCCCCAGGCCTGAGACCCCTCCCATCTTCTTCCCCTTTCCCTGGCGCACCTCCTAAGCCACTTGTTCGATTTTTGTTCGCAGCCAGGACGTCAAGCACGAGCTCGACAGGAGCTTGCCGGAGCCGCGAAACTCCCTCCGCTCCTCCACGCCGTTCCAGGAAACGAAAGTCGACGTCGACCACCCCTTCGCCTTCGACTCTCTGCGCTGCACGTCGTCGTCGCCTCGGCCGAGCAGGAGCACCACCAGAGCGTCGCCGTCGACCATGGCAGAGCTCGCCGATGCCACCGCATCCGCATCCACGCCGCGTCTTCGTTTCGGGAAGTGAGCCACGACGCCGCCACCTCCATCCTCTTCACCGTGCTGCGGCGCACCTCGGCGTAGTCTCCCCGAGGCCAGGGAACCACGGAGCGTCGTCGCCTTCCTCCACTCGAGCCGCCGGCTGCCGTGCTCACCATCTCCGGCGAGTTCCGCCGCCCTGGTAAGGTCAATCAAATCCTAGCCGTCTGATCCAGCTCCTACGGCCTAGATTAGATCCTTTTAAAAACGAAACGGTGTCTTTAGATCTCAGCCGTCAGATCTGGATCTGACGATCCAGATCAGTTCACTTAACCACGTCATCCGCCCAGTCATCGCTTAGTCAGCAGCCACGTCGGATCCAGTCAGCGCCCGCGTGGAAAATGATTTTCTATTTAGATTTAATTGGCAGTTTTGCAGAAAAGCCCTGCGTCTTAGATCTATTATATCTTTTTATTGGCTCGGCCAAATCTTGCAAACTTTATAATTTTGAAAGCACTGGACTTGTAGAAACTTTTAGCATTGTTAGTTTTCATTTTTGTCAAAATTTTATGTATTCAAATTTCAAATGGGAAGTTTGAGTATTTTTTACATAACTTTAGTTTAAATTATCCTTTTCGAGTGAATCCAATTGCATTGGATTTGTCTAGTTGCCCTCTATCCAGAGAAACAATCCCCATATTTTTGTTAGTATTTTTGTATAACAGTAGCTACGAATTTGTGTTTATTCCCTTTTTGGGAATTGTTTTTGTTTAGTTGTTTTATTAAAAATTGTTTTAATTGCATTTTTGACTCATGCATGATTTATTAGAAGCTAGAAAATACTGACTTTTGATTTTTGATTGCATCTTATGCATGTCATATTTTTCCTAAGTGTTGTTGTTGTTATGCTTGTATGTTTACTGTGGCTTGTTTTATGTGTTAGAAATTTCGGAGAGAAACGAAGACTATTTCAACTGCTACTCCTGCTCTCCTTGTTGCCAAGGCAAGTAGCACATTCATAAATTTCCTAAGTATTTTGTATATGCATGAGTATAGTATTTTTCTATAAGCATGTGTTGGATAGTATTGCCATGCAAAAACTGTTTAGAGTAGTACCTCTATACTAGTGGTCTAGAGTCCTATTATAACTTAGTAGAAATATTGATATGCTATGCAAAAGATTGTTTTGATATAATTTAAATTCTACTAAGTAAAATGAAACACCTGGGTGGATTGGTTTTGATAAGAGGAGGTCGGAGTTGAGTGGCTACTCAGGGCCATTTCTATGGTTTTACCTGAGTATGTGCACTTATGGATTGCCACCCAGGAACAAAGGGATTTGAAGTTACTCCAAGTGAAGATTGCTTCCAGTGCAGCCACTTGTTACTATGTGCACTTAGCCGTGTCCCCGGTTACGGACAATTCTGAGCAGCTGATCAAGGACGTCAACGGAGGATCCCAACATGCCAACTTCTCAAGTAAAAGTTTGAAGGGTGAACAAGGGTTGATTAGAAGAAAAGATTTCCAAAGAGTTAGGAAAAAGATGGCTTTATGCAAAATAGCCTTGAACTCCACCAGCCAAATATGCATATAGGTTATTAGAGTTATTCCACTAAGTGTCCACAAAGTGTCACTTGCCAGATCCATTTTATATGGTTCTGACCCACCTTGTTGCAACATTTTTCCTGTTGCAGGATGTTCAGACGATGAGTGAGGTTTCGTATAAGGTTTCGAGTCTACAACCAACATGTTTTTGCCTGTGGCACATGGTGATGATGGAGACTCACTGCTACTTTTATTCCGCTGTGCTGAACTTTGTATAATGCTAGCCTTGAGCTATGCAATTTGTAATGAAAATTGTAAGTCTGGATCATGCGATGTAATAAAATTTGACGCATTCGCATGGTATTCATCTTAGACTGTGTGTGCAAATGAATCGATCCAAGGGTTTGCACTATACACAGGGATCTTGCCAATTTTTAAGTGCAGGTCCGCTACAGATGGTAATAGAGCACTGTGTTGCCTGTAGGTTCGAAACCCTTGGTTTAGATACAAATAGGTTTTGACCATAGGAGTGAAAATCTATTTTTATTCAGTTTGCTAAAAACAAAACTTTTCATTTTATCTTTCTTGTACTCTCATCTACTGTCGAATCTTCTAAAAACATCTTCTCTTATTCTAGATGACCATGTCCTTAAAGTCTGAGTCTTCTGCTTCATATGCAATTCTACGAGTCAACACGAAGCACTAAATGCAAGACCATTGAAGAACTTGGAGAAATACTTAGATTTAGAGTCCATAACACAAAGAAGGGTTTCAAGAAAACTGAAGAAGAGTTTGAAGCGCTCAAGGAGTGTGTTGGGGATATACCTACTAGGGGTATCACCAGCATGGATCAATCCGGCTAGTCCAGGGTGGCCCGCAGTGGTGGTGAAGGCTTTGCCTGCCGGGCGGCCCAGATAGCTGACGACCAAGGAAGGCGGATGCCGGCAAGGAGGAGGCCCAAGACTGAAGCCCACGAAGCCACCAAGACCAATACGGAAGGCGGCAGACTTGCCGGCTAGGTTTAGGACTCTGTATGCTTGCCGGATACGTAATCTCCTTGTAACCCTAGGTCCAGCCGCCTATATAAGCTGGACCCGGGACGCCTTTAGGGCAACCAATCAATCTACAACCAACTCATTGTAACCTGTACTTCGGCTATTGCCTTATAGTGAGTTATAGCAGCACGTAGGGCTCCGCCACCGCCGTGGAGCCTGAAGCTGGGTAAACTGCCGTGTACAATCCCGACCTCGACGACGTCCACCTTCTTGCCCTACGTTCACCCTCGGCTAGCAGGACCCCGTCTCCTATCCAAGATGCCGATACGACGACAGTTGGCGCCCACCGTGGGGCCTAAGGCGTCAGGCGTCACGTTCCAGGCGGGAACCTTGGCGGCATCGGCGAAACAATCGCCGTCGGCCGCGCTGTTCGCTATGGCGACAACCACTACATCAGCTGCGACGAGTCCTACATCCCCGCAGACGACTACATTGTCGGATGCGGAGTTGTGCCGTTTGGCGGCGTCGATGTGTTCATCGGCTACACTTCTGAGGCGTATGGGTTGCCGCGAATTTATTCGCCATCCCACCCGCCCTACAATCAAGACGGATCTGAGTTTGCCTCCCTGAGGAGTCCGCAGATTCAGATCTACACTTTGTCGGCATGACGGGACTGGGATCAGACTCCCAGCCCAACAGTCAAGATCCCGAATCTATTCTTCCTGCGCTCCAGGATGATGCGATGTCGGATGCCGGATCCAGATCTACCGTTCACGTCAACGTAGATTCTGATTCCGAAGAAGATTCTGCCAGCATGTTTGAGCAACGGGTCAAGCAGTGTTTTGTTACACCTGATCCTCCGCCTTCTGAGGCGGCTACGGGCTCCTCCGTCAACATGCAGCAGGTTTTTGTGGCGGATGTCACCGGTGCAGCCTCAGAGAGGCGGCAACTGACGCCGCCAACCTGGGGACCCCGGCAACCGATCCACAGTTTCCAGAGCCTCCTGGGGCTCCGAAGAAGAATTCTGGAGAAGGGCGAGCCCAGCAAGATAGGAACATGGCGGCCTGGCGGAAGTTCTGCACACGCCGGTAACGACAAAACCAACCGGCTGATTTGGAGAAACTTCGAAACACCTTGGTGGAGCAAACTGAGTACCTCAAAAGCAAGCAAGCAGAGGTCCAGAGCCTCCTCGACGAAGCCAAGGAGGAAAACGCCAAGATAACCGCCAAGTGACCCCAAGCGCAATCTTTTCACCACCACCCCATTGCCCAAGCCGGCAGGACAAGTGGCGGAGAAGAAAAGAAGAAAGGCAGGGATCATGACACCTTCAAATCCCCTGCCCAAAAGCTTGGTTTCGAGTGGGCTACAGCGCCGCAGCGTAAGGACAAGAACGGGGACGTCATCCTCGCAACCCCTGTCCTCAACACTGCAGCCGCCTTGGACATCCTCAACAATGATGACTATGACAAGGACGAGAAGATTACTACGCATCGATCCTTGCTCACAAAGCTCTAGAGCAGCAGGCCCGTGCTGATTCTCGCGCCGACATGGCGGACGCAAGGGGAGGAAAGTTGGAATCAAATCCAACGCTTGCAAAGCTGCGGCCGGTGGCAACCCGAAGATCCGTCCGGCTCCAGTAGCCACGGAAAAGGGAAGGACAAGGAAAGACCCACGCAAATCACCACCTCCCAAAAGGCAGCGTGACGAGGCGTCCAGACCGGCAACAGGCGCAAGGCCTCACCCCTCCGCCTAGGCGGGATGAAGGCGGAAGCAGGGGCAGCAAGCAGCCGCCAAGGAGTGGCGGCAACCGCGACAACGCCCCGCCGCCAAGAAGAAGCAGGGACCGCACACAGTCCCCACCACCAGTGCCCAGGCACGAAGGCGGAAGCCGGGGACACAACAATGAGCCTAGGCACAGCCGGGCAGCGCAGGACGAGCCATGCCGATAGATCTGGCAAACAGCTCAGTCCGCAAGACGCGAGACATCGTCTCAATGACATCAAGGCTGGAAAGCAAGATGCCTATCTAGGACCTGAGTGCTTTGGCCCAGCCATCCGCAACGTTCAAGTACCCGAGACATGACATCAGTGTCAAAAACTCATCAAAGGTACAATGGAGCGGACAAGCCAAACTCATGGTTGTCGGACTACGCGCTGGCAGTTGAAATTGCCGGAGGCAATGGCCTCGTCGCGCACGCTTCCTTCCCCTCATGTGGAGGGGACAGCCCGAAGCTGGATCGAAAACTTGCCGGAGAAAAGCATTCATAGTTGGCATGACATGGAAAAGGTGTTCACGCAGCACTTCCAAGGCACGTACAAGCGACCCAATACATACACAGATTTGGTTCGTTGCGTGCAAAAGCCAGATGAAACAGCTACAAGCTTCTTGGCAAGGTGGATTCAAACAAAGGCAAGCTGCGAGAACGTAGACGACAATCAAGCAATCCATGCCTTCACCACAGGCCTCCTGAAGGGCTCAAGTCTCAGACATAAGCTCGTACGCATGCAAGTCAAGGATCTCGGAGTCATGCTCGAAGTAGCAGCCATGTACGCACAGGCGGATGATGATGCACGCGATGGAGATGGCGCACATGATATGGCGCCAAACAGGCGAGCAAGTCACAAACGCAAGGCTCCCCAGGATGACAAAGCCGGACCATCAAACGAGGTCGCCGCCGCCTTCGAAGGCAAAGGCGGCAACCGCAAGTGGAAAGGAAAGGGTAAAGATGGCGGCTCCAGCAAGCACGCCTGACATACGATCAGGCAAAAGCCTTGCCCTGCCCAATCCACGCGTCCTTAGGCAAAGTTAACCACACATTAGGGGAATGCCGGTTCATGGAGGACTTCAAGAAGGACCCCGAGGTTGGCTGGAAATCAAAAAAGAGCAAAAAGGCTGAGAAGACAAAGAAGGAAGATGATGATGGGGCAGTTCCATGTCCGAGGATGAGGAACCCAAGCTGTGCGCAAAGAAAGGAAATATCCCAAGGTACATGGCCAATTGGTGTGCTTCTGGGCACTCCTTCGGCAAAGAAGAAAAGGCGGAGATGCGCGAGCTAAACGCCACAGTACCAGACGTTCCCCAGTATCTAGACTGGTCAGAGGAGCCAATAACTTGGGATAGAGATGATCACCAGATCACGTACCTCACCCCGGCAAATACGCCCTTGTCGTCGACCCAATTGTCGATAACTTCAGGCTCACCAAGGTGTTGATGGATGGCGGCAGCAGCCTCAACATCATCTACGCGGACACACTGAAGCGCATGAACTTGTCGGAAAGCCAGCTTGACTACAGCAAAGTCAAGTTTCATGGCATCGTTCCGGGAAAGCAAGCCAAGTCAATGGGAAGCATCAATTGGAGGTTACTTTTGGGCCTGAGACAAACTACCGCTCGGAGTATCTCAGGTTCGAAGTAGTCCCCTTCAAAAGTGCCTACCACGCCATTTTGGACGGCCAGCTTTCGCCAAATTCATGGCTCGCCGTGTTACATATACAGCAAGCTGAAGATGCCGGGACCCAATGGTACAATCACCATCATGGCAACTTCAAGAAAGCAAAGGAGTGCGAGCGTGGCAACGCCGCCTTCGCTGAGGCAGTCCTCCACGCAGAGGAGTTAGCCATGTTGAAAAAGAGCTCGATACGTCACAGTTGCCGGAGCATGTAAAGACCGCTGAGCAAAAGAACACTTTCAAGGCGTCCGAAGACACAAAGAAGGCGGATCTGGTCCCAGGTGACAGCTCCAAGCAAGTCACCATAGGGGCTGGCTTGGACGACAAATAGGAAAGCGCGCTCGTCAGGTTCCTCCGTGAGAATCAGGACATCTTTGCATGGTCGTCAGCGACATGCCAGGTGTCCCGAGGGAACTTGCCGAGCACTCTCTTAACGTCTACGAAGGAGCCAAACCAGTGAAGCAAGGAATAAGGCGCTACGGTGAGAAGAAGCGGACAGCAATAGGGAAGGAGATCATCAAGTTGCAAGAAGCCAAGTTCATTAGGGAGGTAGTACACACTGATTGGTTGGCAAATCCTGTAATGGTTCCAAAACCTAATAAGGAAATGAGAATGTGCATTGATTATACCGGTTTGAACAAGTGCTGTCCTAAGGACCACTTTGCTTTGCCTCGTATAGATCAGGTCATAGACTCCACAGCCGGCTCCGAGCTGCTGTGCTTTTTGGATGCGTACTCCGGGTACCACCAAATCAAAATGCGAGAATCCGACCAAATCAAAACAGCGTTCACTACGCCCTACGGGACCTTCTGCTACATCACGATGCCCTTCGGTCTAAAAAATGCCGGCGCAACGTATCAGCGGTGTATGCAAAGATGCCTTCACGAGCAAATTGGCCGCAATGTTCACGTCTATGTTGACGACATTGCCGTCATGTCAAGAAAGAAGGCAGATTTGCTTGACGATTTGAGAGAAACCTTTGATAGCCTCCGGGTATATAGGATGAAGCTCAACCCGAAAAAATGCGTCTTCGGGGTTCCTGCCGGCAAATTGCTTGGCTTTATCGTTTCCGAACGAGGGATAGAAGTAAATCCAGAAAAAATCAAAGCGATCCTCAACATATCCAGGCCCAAGGACCTGAAGGACGTGCAGCGACTTGCCGGCTCGGCGGCTGCCGTCAGTCGTTTCATTAGCCGTCTTGGTGAGAAGGCACTGCCTCTCTACCGGCTTCTGAAGAAATCCGACAACTTTGAGTGGACAGACGAAGCAGACGCCGCCTTGCAGCAACTCAAGGACGCGTTAACGTCTGCTCCAATTTTGGCAGCTCCTCGTTCGCAGGAACCAATGCTGCTTACATCGCGGCAACTAACTTGGTTGTTAGCGTGGTACTGGTTGTGGAACGCAAGACGGAAAATTCAGACTTGCCGGAACAACGTCCGGTTTACTTCATCAGTGAAGTATTTTCCGCCTCAAAACAGCGTTATCCGCATTACCAGAAGCTGGTCTACGGTGTTTTCTACGCCGCCAGGAAGTTAAGGCACTATTTCCAGGAACATTCAATAACGGTGGTGAGCAAGGCACCTCTGGGGGATATCATCAATAATACAGATGCAACAGGCCGCGTTGCCAAATGGGGCATTGAACTTGCCGCCTTCGACATCTGTATAAACCCAGAACGGCCATTAAGTCTCAAGCCTTAGCAGATTTGTAGCAGATTGGACGGAGGCCATGGACGAAGTACCTCTCCCTGAAGATGCATACTGGATCATGCACTTTGATGGATCAAAAATGCTTCAGGGCTCGGGGGCTGGCATTGTTTTAAGAAACCCTCAAGGAGACAAGCTTAGTTATGTGTTACAAATTCACTTCAAGGCAACTAATAATGTTGCTGAATACGAAGCTCTCCTTCATGGTTTACACATTGCCAAGGAACTTGGCGTCCAGCGTGTCCTCTGCTACGGAGATTCAGACTTGGTGGCGCAACAGATACGTGGTACTTGGGACACAAAGAGCGAGACAATGGCGGCATATCGAGCTACCGTTGACGAATTCGCCAAGTGTTTTCTAGGCTACGAGGTCCGCCACATCCCAAGAGCTCAAAATGAGGCGGCAGATACACTTGCCAGAATGGGGTCTGAACGCAAAAAGGTACCAAAAGATGTTTTCCTGGAACACCTACACAAGCCGTCAATAAAGGAGCAGACCTCCTTGACCCAGAATCGGCAGAACCAGTTGACAATGCTAGCTATGCCGTCTACTGGTAAAGCCGGATTGGACGACGCCATATTTGGACTTCCTGATCAATCAGGAGTTACCGGATGATGAGGTTTTGAAAAGGCAAATAATAAGAAGAGCCAAGGCATTCACAATAATCAAAGGCGAATTGTACAAGCGTAGCACCACTGGTGTTTACCAACGTTGCATTTCGCCCGAAGAAGGCAGAGAACTGTTGGATGAGATACATGCCGGCGTATGTGGACATCATGCTTCCTCACGCGCCCTTGTTTCAAAAGCCTTCCGACAAGGTTTCTATTGGTTGACAGCCAAGCAAGATGCAGAAGACATTGTTAAAAGATGCAGGGGCTGCCAACTTTATGCCAGACAATCACACATGCCGGCTCAAGAGCTTAAAACAATACCCATCACATGGCCTTTCGCAGTCTGGGGCTTGGACATGGTTGGTCCGTTTAAAACGGCGCCTGGTGGCTACACACATTTACTTGTGGCTGTAGACAAGTTCACCAAATGGGTTGAAGCTAAGCCTATCAAAAAGCTAGACGGCGCCACAGCCGCAAACTTTCTGTGGGGAATAATCTCTCGGTTCGGGGTGCCTCATAGCATCATCACCGATAACGGCACTAACTTGTCGCAAGGCGAAGTCGAGGAATACTGTTATAAGCATGGTATCCGCCTAGATCTAGCCTCAGTAGCACATCCGCAGGCAAACGGTCAAGTAGAGCGTACAAATGGTTTAGTCTACAAGGAATCAAACCACGTCTCGAAGTACCATTGCACAGAGCGGCTGGGGCTTGGGTGGATGAATTGCAGTCTGTCCTTTGGAGTTTACGCACAACTCCAAACAGATCAACCAAGTTTACTCCTTTCTTCTTAGTCTATGGCGCAGAAGCAGTGTTGCCGACCGACATGATGTACGATTCTCCCAGAATTCAAGCCTACGTCCAGGAAGACGCAGAAGATGCAAGACAGGATGGCCTTGACCTACTTGATGAAGAACGAGATGTTGCCCTTGCACGATCCGCCATCTATCAGCAAAGTTTGAGGCGTTATCACAGCAGAAGGTGCGGCAACGAAGTTTTAGAGTTGGTGACCTGGTCCTCCGCCTAATCCAAGATAGGAAGGGCTTGCATAAGTTATCCCCGCCTTGGGAAGGACCTTTTGTGGTCAGTAAGGTGTTGCTCAATGGTTCTTATTACTTGGTAGACGCACGAGACGGATACAAGAAGAAGCGAGGTCGCAAGCGCAAAAGGAAGGTTGACGACAAGTATGAAGAAACCAAGCGACCTGGAACATTGAGCAGCTACGTCCTTTTTACACTTAGCAATTTCCACATTGTAATAAGTACTATATGATTATGAAATAAAAGTCTGTGGTTTGCTCATTCAGTTTTGGGATCATGCCATCTTTTGTCTTTTCTCGCAATCATATATCTGTTGTCATAAAAGTTACCAAACAAAATAAGTTTTTGCTCCGTGCTAAGGTTCAAACTTTTTGACATTTGCCGTCTGCCGGCTAAAAACGCAAACAATCTTTGCACCGCCTAATATGCTTATCTGTCTGTTTGTGTGTGGGTCGCCTAGTAGTATGTCGTTGGCACCAACATGCTGGCTTTGGTCTCTGAGTCTAAATTAGTTGGTATTGCACCTGGTTGGCTCAGCTAAAGTAACTAAGATGAGGTTCCGCCAACATATGAAAAAGCTAAACATGCAAGCGAGATACATATTAAGGCGGGCCACTTAAATAAGCCTACCGCCAAGTGTAGCATAAAATATTTACAAACCCAAAATAAAGTTTTATGCGTTAACAGATTAACGCAGTGTTTTGTGCTGCCTTTGCAGGAGGACAGTCAAGGGTTGCCGCCTTGGTAGAGCTGGTGGAGAGATCCTGGGGGCTGACGCCGGCATTCTTGGGGCTGGCTCCGCCATCCTGGGGCTGCGCTTGTCGGCTCCGGCTTCGCCTTCTCGCCTCGGCAGCTTCAGGATCCGCCAAGGAGGGATCGGCTACGGCAACATGCGGTCCGGGTGTTCCTTGTAGAACTTGCGGATGTCAACCATGTTGGCAACCCGGGTCGCATAGCCCGAACAGACCGCAGCACGTCCTGCATCACGATGGCTTGGTTGTTTTCGTCTTCGGTGGGGAAGTACTCGGTGACTTGATGAATATCAGCCTCCGGGTACCACGCCGCCGTCATTGCCAATGCCAACTTGGCGCCGCCTCGTGCTGCTGAGCGTAGCGTGCTGTCGTGTTCGGCTGCCGCCTTCTCCAGCAGGTCCGGCAGAGCATCGAAGATGACGGGATCGCCGTCCTCCCCAGGGTAGAACTTGGCGGCAAATGCTTTGCCTGCGCCGACAATCTGGTTGACGATTTCGCCAACTTTCAAGATTCGGGCAAGGCGCGGCGTCGTAGCCAGGTCATCTCCCAAGTTAGCCGGCACTGCACAAACACAAAGTTACACACTGCAGCTTCAAGTTTCAAGAGTGCAAGGTCAAAGAAGATGAAGGATTAGAGACGTACCCAAGACATGCTCGTGGATGGCGTTGACCTCGTCCAGATGGTTTTCAAGTGTTTCTGAGCTAGCTGGACTGCCTTGACAGTTGTTCCTGCTGCGCTTTGGCGTTCTTGTTCACCTGGTCAGGTTGTTGCTCATGGCTTCAAGTTGTCCCGTCAACTTGCTAACCTCGGCAGCATGGGCCAACCCGCTCATCCAGCTCCTTGGCGTGATCCGCCTTCAGTTTGCCACCAGCGGCAAGATCTGCAGCTTCGTTCATCAAAGCTTGCATGTCAGTGGAGTTCTTGAGAATATCTTGCGCAGTGTTTAGTAATTCTACAAATAAAAAGAAAGACGACTAAAATACTTGTCGGAAAAGAAAAGAAGTCGGACGAAAAGAAGGCAAAGAAAGCTTTGTCACCTTCATCCTTCTTGCGAGCTCTTCCAAGCTCGCAATTTGGGCGTCTTCATCTCCACGTCCTGCTGCAGTTGCTGGCATTCCTTGTTTTTCTTCTCTTGAGCACGGAATAGCTCAAGGTTGGAAGCAAGAACGGCCTGCATGCACGAAAACAACATTGCGGTTAGCACTATTTAGTCAACGAGACCACTTTGCCGGCTAAAATTTTTTCAGCCGCCAAAGTGCTCGGGGGCTGGGACCATAGGCTACATTACCTCAAGTTGGTTATGCAGGGTCTCGTGGAGATCATCCATGTGCGCGTACCATTTGCGGGTACCTTCACGCATGGTCCTTAGCGTTTGCCGGGGGTCTTGCAACCCTTTGCCAGATTGAGAGCCAGGATGGGAGGACGATCCGCCTTGGTCAGCCGCCATCCTGTCGTCCATCTCTTGCTTCATGGCAATAAATCGAGCGGCATCATTAGCCGAAGCTTCAGCCGTCTTGGAAAAAGTGGGGCCGGCAACTGATTTCTTGCCCGCCATCTTCTCCGTAGCCGCCTCTGCGGTACCAGCAGCTGTGTACGTTCCCTGGCATAGAACCACGGGAACGCCAACTGTGGGCGTTGTTGGCGCAGCGGCTGGAGAAGAGCGGGGTGGCTTGCCTCTGCCGGCAGATATTTTCAGATTGGAGCGGAGCTTGGGCATGGCTGGCTTGCCCCTGTAAAGCAGAAAAGTGCAAGTTTGTCAGCACAAACTTATATCAAAATGGCTAAGTCAGGGAAAGCAAAAGTTTGCCTACCGCTTGAATGGGACATTCCCCACGGTCTCATCCTCTGCATCAGCGGAGGTGGCCGCTTCTTCCTCTTCTCCAAATCCTTGGTGGAGGTGCTCAACTTGCGCTTCTTCGACTTGCTGGCACCGGTGTCGTACCAGTTAGGAGCCAAGTCTTCCTCCCCCAAGGTTTGCAGCTGAAAAGGAAACAAGACAGAATATTAATTCAGTACCCAGTGGACAAAGATGTCAATGAAATGACAAAGTAGCTTTGGCTTACCGCTGGGGCTGGGTTGTCATGGGTGAACATGGCGACGCCTTCAGCCGCCTTCACCGACAGAGGCTTGACAAGCTCTCTGAGCCGGTACTCTAGTGCATCTTGGTCAAGGATGCTGTTGCCGGCGTCATCCGCCTTGTACTCGCACATCTTCAGTGGGCGATGGCGGAGTGGCATTATCTTCCTCGACACCCAGCAGATGACGGTGTCAACTCCGTCAAGTTGCGGAGCCATCATCGTCTTCGTCAAGAACTCGATCCGCCTGACGGCAATTCGAAGTTCAGCCGACAAGCTGCTGAGCGGCACCTTTGCCGTCCAACAGGCCTTGTGGGTTGGCGGACCGTTGACAAAAACAGGCATCCCCTGTGTGCTGCCGGGTGTCGGGATGTCCTTGCAGTAGAAGAAAGTGCTGGTCCAGTGCTTCACCGACTCGATGTATGGTATTTTGGGTACCAGTCGGGTTGGCGGCAGTTGAAGGTGACACTACCGCAAGTTGCCAGATGGCCGCCTGGTATGGTTTGCCGGCGGCATAGAAGCAGTACTTGAAAGCTCTATGGACGCAGCTATGCCTAAGTACCCTTCGCACAGAGCCTAAAGCCGGCTAGCACTAGAATACTATTGGGCGCTATGTTGTGCGGCTGCAGCCCATAAAAACTAAGCACCGCCAAGAAGAAGGCGGAAAGCGGCAAGGACATACCGCGGAGGCTGTGTGACGCCAACATGACGCGCTCGCCGTCTTGTGGGTCAGGGACTGCCTCGTCGCCTGGAACCCTCCAGGAGCATTCAGTCTTTGGCGGTATGTAGCCGCCTTCCTCCAGCTCTTCAGATAGGCTGACGTCATGAATGACGGCAGCCAGTACCTGGAGCCAAGGTCTCCAGTCTCCTCTTCTTCCTCGGCGTCGTCATCGTCGTCGGCGGCAGATTCCGTCGCAGCCTCGGTGCTGGTCGCCGCAGGAGATGGGAGCGGGAACGTCGGAGCAGCTGCTGCAGGTGCCGCCAGAGTTGAGGAAGAGGAGGAAGTCTCACCCATAGTCACGGTGGCGACGGAAGAGGTCACCGCCGCGCTCGCGGGTACCGCACCGCTGGCGCAGATCCAGATCCAGCAGGGGTCGCCGAGGCCGCAGCCACCGCCGCTGCCGCCGCCGCATCTTGCTGAGTGCTCGCCATTGCAGTGGGAGTTTTGCTCGTGCTCGTCGGAGGTGAGTACGGGGAGGAGAAGAGCTCGGGAAGATGAGGAGGCCGCGGTGGGTGCGAATGGGGAAGAAGACCTGCCTCGGTATGCCCTTTGGGGTATTTATTTCCACGCACCAAGATTCGTGCCCGAGATTGGGGGGACGCACGATTTCCGCCACGTGCCCACGATTTGCACGTCGTGGCAACGGTGTCTGCGGCCCTCGCTCCGATTCTTGTGCGTAGTGGAGAAACAATCATGAAACATACAAGTCCAAACTGTCGTGGACTGCATGACGTCATCCGTCAACATTTTGACATGACCAGTCAATTGACAAGACTGGTGCCGGGAAGATTCTTGACAGCGGTCATGCCGTCTTTCCCATGATGGCGGCAAATCATCCAACTACTTTAGACGGACCGCCGCTTACTTTCAACTTTGGAATGCTTCAAGCTCTTCAGATGCTTACAAGACAAGACGAACGTTGCCGACAAACGAAGACGGCGTCTGAAGAACTCGAACCCTTCCAGGGGCTAATGTTGGGGATATACCTACTAGGGGTATCACCAGCATGGATCAATACGGCTAGTCCAGGGTGGCCTGCAGTGGTGGTGAAGGCTTTGCCTGCCGGGCGGCCCAGATAGCTGACGACCAAGGAAGGTGGATGCCGGCAAGGAGGAGGCCCAAGACTAAATCCCACGAAGCCACCAAGACCAATACGGAAGGCGGCAGACTTGCCGGCTAGGTTTAGGACTCTGTATGCTTGCCGGATACGTAATCTCCTTGTAACCCTAGGTCCAGCCGCCTATATAAGCTGGACCCCGGGACGCCTCTAGGGCAACCAATCAATCTACAACCAACTCATTGTAACCTGTACTTCGGCTATTGCCTTATAGTGAGTTATAGCAGCACGTAGGGCTCCGCCACCGCCGTGGAGCCTGAAGCTGGGTAAACTGCCGTGTACAATCCCGACCTCGACAACATCCACCTTTTTGCCCTACGTTCACCCTCGGCTAGCAGGACCCGTCTCCTATCCAAGATGCCGATACGACGACAGAGTGTATTGATTATACCAACTTAGGTTGTATGACAATACTAGATTAGAACAACGATATCGTATTAGTGTATTAATTATACCAACTTAGGTTGTATGACAATACTAGATTGTTTGTTTGTGTTTGAACCTGATGTTTGTTGTTTGTTAGGTGTTGCTGTGTTTAGGGTAGAATTCTTCCTTAGTATCTTTCTATCTCTACTCATCTATACTAAACCCAACCAGGTGCCTCATCCTTTTCACAACAAGTGAACCAACAAGAAGTGACAGTAATGCGCAACTGAAGTATTTACAAGAATATATGAGAAGTCTATCACAACAAGGAGGAGTGTTAAGGGACGTACCTACACGAGAGGCGACGATGAAAAGCCTAGACCATATAATGGTAATATATATAACCCTATGTAACGCAAGTGTTGCCGAAACGTATGAATATACGGTGAGGATAAAAAACAAGCAAAGTTTTGGGGGTACCCTACAAATAGAAGTTTTTGCCTACCACGAGAGTTACCTTAGTTGATTGGAAGCTGGAAGCTGAGAAGATGAAGCACGTGGAGGACACCAAGCTATTTTTGATAAGGAGACCGATGTAAAACCCTCCCATCTTGGTCTTCTGATTGATCCAAGCAGTGACCCTACAGTATCAAATGAAGTTCAACGGACTTCGGTTATCCTACAACTCTACCATGAGGGGAAGTTCTACTCAAGTATTGAAGACATAAAATCCTAACAAGAAGCCACTACATGCTGTAGGAGGAAATTTGAGACTGAAGACAAAAATTCTGGATTGCCAACAAAAGTTTCATTTAAGGTGTGTTAGCCCACCCAGATATCTCAGTCACAACCTTTTGCTAGCCTTCTCGAATCTTGAGGACGAGATTCTTTTTAAGGGTGGTAGTCTGTAACATCCCAAGTTTTTCAAAATTTTGAAAAATCAGAAAAATCAAAAACTTTTTGAAAATTATAATATTTTGTTTTGGTAAAACAAAATCCTGCATACATGCATCATCATCTTGTCTGGTTTGCATTTGAAATTTCAAAAGTTGGAAATTTAATTCCACTTGAAAACTATTTGAGAAAATATCAAAATGGCATATTATGCTCAATGTAATATTTCTGATTTGCTATGGCTTTACTTGTTCTATTTTGAATCTTGGTTGAGTTTGGATTATATTTATATGAAAATTAAAAATAACTATTTTCCAAAATTGCTTTTGTGTTATTTGATTTGATTTTAATAAACCTCAAATGATTTTATTTAAAATCCTATTTATAAAATGAACATAAAGGTTTAAATAATCCTTTATGCAATATTTGAAATTTCAAATATGAAATATTTTGGAAAAGAGTGTTTGAAAGTTTTAAAAGATAGGTTTTGATTTTACAAATCTTTAGAAATTGGTTTGAGGTCATTTGGACACTTAAAACAAAAGATATGAAATAAATAAGAAAAATCAGAAAAAGAAAAGAAAAATTGCTGCGTCTTCAACACTCCAGTACGTAAAAAACGCACGAAACTGCTCCGTGTGCGTTTCTTCTCGATTTAATTCCCGGCGATTTAAAGCCCCAAACTTCGCACCGTTTCTTCCTACTTAAAGACTAGGACCTCCTCCTTATTTCCCCTCTCGTTTCAAACCCAATCGTGCCCCGAGGCTGGAGAATTTCGTCGCCGGAGTTGCTCCGGCCGCCACCGTTCTTCCTCGTTTCCGGCGAGATAAGCACGTCCCCAGGCCCGAGACCCCTCGCATCTTCTTCCCCTTTCCCTGGCGCACCTCCTAAGCCACTTGTTCGATTTTTGTTCGCAGCCAGGACGTCAAGCACGAGCTCGACAGGAGCTTGCCAGAGCCGCGAAACTCCCTCCACTCCTCCACGCCGTTCCAGGAAACGAAAGTCGACGTCGACCACCCCTTCGCCTTCGACTCTCCGCGCTGCACGTCGTCGTCGCCTCGGCTGAGCAGGAGCACCACCAGAGCGTCGCCGTCGACCATGGCAGAGCTCGCCGACGCCACCGCATCCGCATCCACGCCACGTCTTTGTTCCGGGAAGTGAGCCACGACGCCGACACCTCCATCCTCTTCACCGTGCTGCGGCGCACCTCGGCGTAGTCTCCCCGAGGCCAAGGAACCACGGAGCGCCGTCGCCGTCCTCCACTTGAGCCGCCGGCTGCCGTGCTCACCATCTCCGGCGAGTACCGCCACCCTGGTAAGGTCAATCAAATCCAGGCCGTCCGATCCAGCTC
Source organism: Poa pratensis (assembly GCA_947311845.1). Classification (NCBI taxonomy): domain Eukaryota; kingdom Viridiplantae; phylum Streptophyta; class Magnoliopsida; order Poales; family Poaceae; genus Poa; species Poa pratensis. The sequence goes on from CAMZMU010000041.1 coordinate 140,885,883, forward strand.
CTACGACCTAGATTAGATCCTTTTAAAACGAAACGGTGTCTTTAGATCTCAGCCGTCAGATCTGGATCTGACGATCCAGATCAGTTCACTTAACCACGTCATCTGCCCAGTCAGCACTTAGTCAACAGCCACGTCGGATCCAGTCAGCGCCCGCGTGGAAAATGATTTTCTATTTAGATTTAATTGGCAGTTTTGCAGAAAAGCCCCTGCATCTTAGGTCTATTATATCTTTTTATTGGCTCGGCCAAATTTTGCAAACTTTATATTTTTGAAAAGCTCTGGACTTGTAGAAACTTTTAGCATTGTTAGTTTTCTGTTTTGTCAAAAATTTATGTATTCAAATTTCAAATGGGAAGTTTGAGTATTTTTGACATAACTTTAGTTTAAATTATCCTTTTTAGTGAATCCAATTGCATTGGATTTGTCTAGTTGCCCTCTGTCCAGAGAAACAATCCCCATATTTTTGTTAGTATTTTTGTATAACAGTAGCTACTAATTTGTGTTTATTCCCTTTTTGGGAATTGTTTTTGTTTAGTTGTTTTATTAAAAATTGTTTTAATTGCATTTTTGACTCATGCATGATTTATTAGAAGATAGAAAATACGGACTTGTGATTTTTGATTGCATCTCATGCATGTCATATTTTTCCTAAGTTTTGTTGTTGTTATGCTTGTATGTTTACTGTGGCTTGTTTTATGTGTTAGAAATTTCGGAGAGAAACGAAGACTATTGCAACTGCTACTCCTGCTCTCCTTGTTGCCAAGGCAAGTGGCACATTCATAAATTTCCTAAGTATTTTGTATATGCATGAGTATAATATTTTTCTATAAGCATGTGTTGGATAGTATTGCTATGCAAAAACTGTTTAGAGTAGTACCTCTATACTAGTGGTGTAGAATCCTATTATAACTTAGTAGAAATATTGATATGCTATGCAAAAGATTGTTTTGATAAAATTTAAATTCTACTAAGTAAAATGAAACACCTGGGTGGATTGGTTTTGATAAGAGGAGGTCGGAGTTGAGTGGCTACTCTGGGTCATTTCTATGGTTTTACCTGAGTATGTGCACTTGTGGATTGCCACCCAGGAACAAAGGGATTTGAAGTTACTCCAAGTGAAGATTGCTTCCAGTGCAGCCACTTGGTACTATGGCTCTGCCTTGACTAAGTAAGTTCTAGGAACCTGATTCCGGCAGTTCTCAGCGGATGAATATTTTGTATGGGTCTGCCCAGAGGAACAGGGGACTGTTTCCCAAAGGTCTCGTCTTAATCTTCTCCTTTTCCTTACCAGTAATGGAGTGTAGAGGATAGTTTGGGCTGATTGAGTCAAGTGGTGAACGTGCACAACCTCTCGAGAGTGTCAAAACTAAGTACTTAGCCGTGTCCCCGGTTACGGACAATTCTGAGCAGCTGATCAAGGACGTCAACGGAGGATCCCAACATGCCAACTTCTCAAGTAAAAGTTTGAAGGGTGAACAAGGGTTGATTAGAAGAAAAGTTTTCCAAAGAGTTAGGAAAAAGATGGCTTTATGCAAAATAGCCTTGAACTCCACCAGCCAAATATGCATATAGGTTATTAGAGTTATTTGATATGTCTCAAACGTATCTACAATTTTTGATGTTCCATGCTGATATTATATCAATTGCTACATGTTTTGGTTACACTTTATATCATTTTTATGCATTTTCTGGGACTAACCTATTAACAAGATGCCACAGTGCCAGTTCTCTGCTGTTTTTGGTTTCAGAAAATCTATTAAGGAAATATTCTCGGAATTGGACGAAACAAAAGACATCGTCAATAATATCACGAGGAGATCACGGAGTCCAAAGGGGAGTCGGAGCAGACCCACCAGGGGGCCACGCCACACTAGGGCGCGGCCCAGGGTGGGCCCGCGCCCCCCTATGGCGTGGTGGCCCCCCTCGGCCACCGACGCCGCCTCTTCGCCTATATATTCTCCGCGACGCGAAAACCCTATTACGGTCGATCATATTCCACGAAAAGTTCCGTCGCGGCCGTCATCGTCAATCTCAGATCGGAGGAGTTCTGAAGCTCTTCCCGGCACCCTGCCGGAGGGGAGATCATCACCGGAGGGCTCTACATCACCATGCCTGCCTCCGGAGTGATGCGTGAGTAGTCCACCCCTGGACTACGGGTCCATAGCAGTAGCTAGATGGTTGTCTCTCTACCTTGTGCCTCCATGTTTAGATCTTGTGAGCTGCCTAACATGATCAAGATCATCTTATTGTAATGCTAGATGTTGTGTTTGCTGGGATCCGATGAATATTGATACCATGTTTATTCAAGTTGTTTATCTATGTGCTCTTGATCTTGCATGCTCTCCGTTGCTAGTAGATGCTTTGGCCAAGTAGATGCTTGTGACTCCAAGAGGGGGTATTTATGCTCGATAGTGGGTTCAGTCTCTAGATATCTGGATCAGTGACAGAAAGGTCTAAGATGGTAGATGTGCTGTTGCTACTAGGGATAAAACATTGGTGCAGTGTCCAAGGGCACTTGTATTGATTACATTACACACTTTACTTCATGCAATAATCTGTTGTTAGCAACTTAATACTGAACAGGATGCGGATGCTGCCTTGAAGGTGGATTATTTAGGCATAGATGCGGTTGGAATAACGGTCTATGTACTTTGTTGTAATGCCCAACTAGATTTCATAGTAGACATCTTGGCATGTATTGCATTGTTATGCCCTCTCTATTTGTCAATTGCCCAGCTGTAATTTGTTTACCCAACATGCTAGTTATCTGTTCTGAGAGAGACACCACTAGTGAACTGTGGACCCTGGTCCAATTTCCTCATACTGTTTACACAACCTGCTGCAATCATCTGTTTCCTGTTACTTGTTGTTTTCCTGCTGTTTTCCACACCATACGTTTAACTCTTTGTTTCTGCAAGACCGGAGAGATTGACAACCTCTCTGTTTCGTGTTGGGCAAAGTTCTGGTTTGTGTCTGTGCAGATTCCACGTTGGTGCAAGCTCCCTAGCGCCAGGGGGAGTCAACATCAACAACCTTCCGATAGATCGTCAAGTCCTACTGGATTGATAACCTTGGGTAGATTTCTCAAGGGAAAACTTCTGCTGTCTACATCATAACCTTCCTCTTGGGGTTCACCAACACGTAGCCATCAAGCTGTTTTCTGGCGCCGTTGCCGGGGACTTGGAGGCTATTGGAAAGGGGAGTCTCTCAGTTCCAATCTCTTTACTTTGTTTTTTGTCTTGTTTTAGTTTTGTTTTGCTTGCTGTTAAAAATCAAAAACCCAAAAAAAAAATTCCTGCATCTAGTTTTTAATTTCGAGTTGTGCTTTGCTTGTTTTAGCTTGCTAAAATGAGTAATCCTGAAAATACTAAGTTGTGTGACTTTACTAGCACAAACAACAATGATTTTATCTGTACACCCATTGCTCCACCTGCTTCTAAAGCAGAATTTTATGAGATTAAGCCTGCACTGTTAAATCTGGTTATGAAAGAGCAATTTTCTGGTGTTAGTACTGATGATGCTGCTGCCCACTTAAACAACTTTGTTGAACTTTGTGATATGCAAAAGTATAAGGAGGTAGAGAGTGATATTATTAAGCTGAAATTGTTTCCTTTCTCTTTAAGAGGAAGAGCTAAAGATTGGTTGCTATCTTTGCCTAGAAATAGTATTGATTCCTGGACTAAATGCAAAGATGCTTTCATTGGAAAATATTATCCTCCTGCTAAAATTATCTCTTGAGAAGTGGTATTATGAACTTTAGGCAACTTGATAATGAGCATGTTGCCCAAGCTTGGGAAAGAATGAAGTCTTTGGTTAAAAATTGCCCCACTCATGGACTGACTACTTGGATGATCATCCAAACCTTTTATGCAGGACTAAATTTTTCTCAAGGAACTTATTGGACTCGGCTGCTGGAGGGACCTTTATGTCCATCACTTTGGGTGCTGCTACAAAGCTTCTTGATGATATGATGGTAAATTATTCTGAATGGCACACTGAAAGGGCTCCAACTGGTAAGAAGGTAAATTCTGTTGAGGAAATTTCCTCCTTGAGTGATAAAGTTGATGCTATTATGACTATGCTTTCGAATGGACATGGTGTTGTGGATCCAAATAATATTCCTCTTGCTTCTTTGGTTGCTCATGATGAGAAAAATGTTGATGTAAACTTCATTAAAAATAACAACTTCAACAACAATGCTATAGGAATAATTTTGGTAGCAACAATTATAGGCCATATCCTGCTAATGGTAGCAACTCTTATGGTAATTCTATGGTAATTCCTACAGTAACAATAGAAGTGTGCCCTCTGATCTTGAAGTCATGCTTAAGGATTTTATTAGCACACAAACTACTTTTAATAAAACTGTTGAGGAAAAGCTAGGAAAAATTGATACTCTTGCTGCTAAAGTTGATAGTCTTGCTCATGATGTTGAAATGCTGAAAATAAAAGCTATTCCTAGTGATATTAGAGAGAGTAAAACACTCAATGCTATCCAAATTAAAATTGATAATAACATTAGGATGCTTGCTGAACTTCATGAAAGATGGGAGAGAGAAGAAAGAGAAGCTGAAATTGCTGAACAAAATAGTGTTGTTAGAGTTTGCACTATTTTTACTAATGAAACAAATGATGCCTCACATGCTAATGCGCCCCCTACTGTTAGTGAAAAGATAATAAGTGTTGGAAATGTCTCTACTACCTCTACAAAAAGTTTTAAATTGCCTGATAGCACTACTTTTGTTCCTAGTAAAAGTGCTGAAATTTTTAGAGGTGTTGGTGATAATTGCTCCATTGTTTTTGATGACAACAACTTCAATTTCGAAAATTGTAACATAACTGAAGTCATCATGTTCTTGCAAAAGCTAGCTAAGAGTCCTAATGCTAGTAAAATAAATATGGCTTTTACTGAACATATTATCAAAGCTCTCATGCATGCTAGGGAAGAAAAATTAAAACTTGAAGCTTCTATCCCTAGGAAGTTAGATGATAATTGGGAACCTGTTATTAAAATGAAACTGAGTGAGTTTGAATGCAATGCTTTGTGTGACCTTGGTTCTTGTATTTCGGTTATGCCTAAAAATTTATATGATATTCTCAAGCTTGCACCTTTGGAAAAATGTCATTTGGATGTTCACTTTGCTGATTCTTCTATGAAGAAACCTTTAGGAAAAGTTGATGATGTTTTGATAATGGTTAATAACAATCTTGTCCCTGTTGATTTTGTGGTTTTGGATATTGAATGCAATCCTTCTTGTCCTATTGTTTTGGGAAGACCTTTTCTGAGAACTGTTGGTGCTGTTATTGATATGAGAGAGGGGAATATAAAATTTCAATTCCCACTCAAGAAAGGTATGGAACACTTCCCTAGGAAGAAGATGAAATACTCACATGATACTAGTGTCAAGACAAATTATGGTTTTGGATTTTCTGGTCTTGACAATACTTGATGCATCTCTTCATGCCTAGCTCAAAGGCATTAAAGAAAAGCACTTCTGGGAGATAACCCATGTTTTTATTTGCTGTTTTATTTTTGTTTTCTTGAGTCAAGGATGCTTGTTTACCTCTGTAGCAACTCCTTTGTATCTTTATTTGCTGTTTTGTTGTGCCAAGGAGAGTTACTAATGCAAAGTTGGTTTTTATTTTCGGGACTGCATTGGGACAGATTGCTGTTCGTCACCGTTTAATTCAGTAGAAAATCAAAAAAATCGAAAAATGCTGAAACTTTTTGTGCATGTTCCTGATGATGTTACGCAACTTTCATTATTTCAAAAGTTTTTCATCTGAGCATCGTAAGTGCCTCGAAAAAATTCGTCATTACAGACTGTTCTGGTTTGACAGATTCTGTCTTTTATTTTGCATTCTCTCTTTTACAAGTTTTTAAGTGGTTTCTTTTCGTGTAAAAGTGCCCACTTGAGCCTAGTAACAGTGGCTAATGTTTAAAATAGTTGGCTTGTGAGTTTTGTCTTTGCTAGAACTTTGAAGTATTATCTTTTAGTGCACTAACCTGCTAATGAGAAAAGCTGTTAAGTTTTGGTGTGAAGGAAGTTTTCAAGTGTTGATAGAGGAGAATGATATTACATGATCAAGAAGAGTGAAGAGCTTAAGCTTGGGGAGGCTTACCTCCCCAGCATATTTCAAGAAGACTCAAGCATCTAAGCTTGGGGATGCCCAAGGCATCCCCTTCTTCATCTACAAATTATCAGGTCATCTCTAATGGTGCTATATTTTTATTGCTTCATGCTAGTGTACTCTTCCTTGGAGCGTCAGTGTGTTTTTGTTTTCAGTTTGTTTTGTTTTGTTTGCTGTGCTATACTTGTTGGATCCTAGTATTCATGTTTGGGAGAGAGACACGCTCCACTTTTTCATTAGAATACTCTTGTGCTTCACTTATACTTGTTGAGTATTCCTGTCTAGTTGCTGTTAGCTCTCAGTTTTTCATATCTCTTGTTAGAGCTTTCAGTTTCTTTTGAAGAAAGTACTCTCTTGCTTCACTTATATCTGTTTGGAGAGTTGTCAAATAAGTTGATTGGTGTTTGGTTGGACCAGAAAAATGCTATGCATGTGGTAGTGGTATAAAATGCTTACATGAATCTTTTTAGATCGTTGTCTTGAGTAATTTGATGCTTGCCAATTGTTTTGAGCTGTCAAGTAATTAATGTTTAAGCTTGTGCATCATGTAAGTAATGGCTATTAATGAAGAACTACTATAAGGATTTTCTGCTATAATAATCTGTTGCATAATTGGAAGTCCATAGTAGTCTAGATAATTTTTGGATGAAGGCTATGTGTTAACAAGGAAGACAGTGGGAGTCTATGGTTCGTCAAACCTTGTGTTTTATGTACACTCTTGCTATTCCAGTTGATAATGATGTTTGCTTATAATAACCTTGCTAGCCTAAACTCTGTACTAAGAGGGAATGCTTCTTGTACATCCAAAACCTTGAGCCAAATCCATGCCACCTGTGTCCACCATACCTACCTATTATGTGGTGTTTTCACCATTCCAAGTAAATTTCTTCATGTGCTATCTACTAACTACTCAAAACAATTATCCTTTTTGTGTCACTACTTGAAAAGCTCATAAGGACGTAGTAGTGAGATTTGTCATCTTCCATGCTAATTAATTTACAAGGATTGGCAGCTTCATCTGCTTCTCCACCTTTTATTTTGCATTAAAGAGCTGGTTAGTCCACCCTATAAATAAATAAATAGACACTCCTCCATGGTGAATGTTGGTGGGCACCCGAGGATTCGGTTAGCCATGGTTTGTGGAAAGTAAATGGTTGGGAGGAGTGTCACCAATAAGTGCTTGTTACAAGTGCAGTCCTAAAAACTCTCGGAACCGCTCTAAAAGTTAGTTAGCCATGGAAGATGACAAGTACCTGCTATTTGATTTGTTGACACCTGTATACACCATTACCTTACAAAACAATATTTTATGCTCTCTATATGCCTTCGGGAACTACAGCTCTAGCACATGATGTTAATCCCTGCTTCCCTCTGCGAAGGGCCATTCTTTTACTTTTATGTTGAGTCAGTTTTCCCACTTCTTTCTGTCTACTTAAGCAAACATCATTGTCAACTCCAGTATAACAGTTTTTACATAACTTTGTGTTTGGTTGATCATATTCTTTGCATTGACATTATCTATATGATATACATGTTGAAAGTTGAAGCAAAAGCTGAAGCTATTATCTTCCTTTGTGTTGATACAAACACTTTCATGTTGAGAATTATTGCTGCTGTGAACTAACTATTATGTTAGACTATTATATCTCTAAATGTTTTATAGTATTATTCATGAAAGTTTGCACTTGTGTGATCACTTATGTTTACTCTTTATTTACTTGCTTGCAAACTATAGACCATTGGCTTGGATCACTTCATTCAGATCATGTGCATTACATTGTTATTTGATCAAAGATTGTGTTGGTAGCATGTCACTTCAAAAATTATCTGTTTTTATCGTTTACCTACTCGAGGACGAGCAGGAACTAAGCTTGGGGATGCTTGATACGTCTCAAACGTATCTATAATTTTTGATGTTCCATGCTGTTATTATATCAATTGCTACATGTTTTGGTTACACTTTATATCATTTTTATGCATTTTCTGGGACTAACCTATTAACAAGATGCCACAGTGCCAGTTCCCTGTTTTCTGCTGTTTTTGGTTTCAGAAAATCTATTAAGGAAATATTCTCGGAATTGGACGAAACAAAAGACATCGTCAATAATATCACGAGGAGATCACGGAGTCCAAAGGGGAGTCGGAGCAGACCCACCAGGGGGCCACGCCACACTAGGGCGCGGCCCAGGGTGGGCCCGCCCCCCCTATGGCGTGGTGGCCCCCCTCGGCCACCGACGCCGCCTCTTCGCCTATATATTCTCCGCGACGCGAAAACCCTATTACGGTCGATCATATTCCACGAAAAGTTCCGTCGCGGCCGTCATCGTCAATCTCAGATCGGAGGAGTTCTGAAGCTCTTCCCGGCACCCTGCCGGAGGGGAGATCATCACCGGAGGGCTCTACATCACCATGCCTGCCTCCGGAGTGATGCGTGAGTAGTCCACCCCTGGACTACGGGTCCATAGCAGTAGCTAGATGGTTGTCTCTCTACCTTGTGCCTCCATGTTTAGATCTTGTGAGCTGCCTAACATGATCAAGATCATCTTATTGTAATGCTAGATGTTGTGTTTGCTGGGATCCGATGAATATTGATACCATGTTTATTCAAGTTGTTTATCTATGTGCTCTTGATCTTGCATGCTCTCCGTTGCTAGTAGATGCTTTGGCCAAGTAGATGCTTGTGACTCCAAGAGGGGGTATTTATGCTCGATAGTGGGTTCAGTCTCTAGATATCTGGATCAGTGACAGAAAGGTCTAAGATGGTAGATGTGCTGTTGCTACTAGGGATAAAACATTGGTGCAGTGTCCAAGGGCACTTGTATTGATTACATTACACACTTTACTTCATGCAATAATCTGTTGTTAGCAACTTAATACTGAACAGGATGCGGATGCTGCCTTGAAGGTGGATTATTTAGGCATAGATGCGGTTGGAATAACGGTCTATGTACTTTGTTGTAATGCCCAACTAGATTTCATAGTAGACATCTTGGCATGTATTGCATTGTTATGCCCTCTCTATTTGTCAATTGCCCAGCTGTAATTTGTTTACCCAACATGCTAGTTATCTGTTCTGAGAGAGACACCACTAGTGAACTGTGGACCCTGGTCCAATTTCCTCATACTGTTTACACAACCTGCTGCAATCATCTGTTTCCTGTTACTTGCTGTTTTCCTGCTGTTTTCCACACCATACGTTTAACTCTTTGTTTCTGCAAGACCGGAGAGATTGACAACCTCTCTGTTTCGTGTTGGGCAAAGTTCTGGTTTGTGTCTGTGCAGATTCCACGTTGGTGCAAGCTCCCTAGCGCCAGGGGGAGTCAACATCAACAACCTTCCGATAGATCGTCAAGTCCTACTGGATTGATAACCTTGGGTAGATTTCTCAAGGGAAAACTTCTGCTGTCTACATCATAACCTTCCTATTGGGGTTCACCAACACGTAGCCATCATTATTCCACTAAGTGTCCACAGAGTGTCACTTGCCAGATCCATTTTATATGGTTCTGACCCACCTTGTTGCGACATTTTTCCTGTTGCATGATGTTAAGACGATGAGTGAGGTTTCGTATAAGGTTTCGAGTCTACAACCAACATGTTTTCGCCTGTGGCACATGATGATGATGGAGACTCACTGCTACTTTTATTCCGATGTGCTGAACTTTGTAAAATGCTAACCTTGAGCTATGCAATTTGTAATGAAAATTGTAAGTCTGGATCATGCGATGTAATAAAATTTGACACATTTGCATGGTATTCATCTTAGACTGTGTGTGCAAATGAATCGATCCAAGGGTTTGCACTATACACAGGGATCTTGCCAATTTTTAAGTGCAGGTCCGCTACAGATGGTATCAGAGCACTGTGTTGCCTGTAGGTTCGAAACCCTTGGTTTAGATACAAATAGGTTTTGACCATAGGAGTGAAAATCTATTTTTATTCAGTTTGCTAAAAACAAAACTTTTCATTTTATCTTTCTCGTACTCTCATCTACTGTCGAATCTTCTAAAAACATCTTCTCTTATTCTAGATGACCATGTCCTTAAAGTCTGAGTCTGCTGCTTCATATGCAATTCTACGAGTCAACACGAAGCACTAAATGCAAGACCATTGAAGAACTTGGAGAAATACTTAGATTTAGAGTCCATAACACAAAGAAGGGTTTCAAGAAAACTGAAGAAGAGTTTGAAGCGCTCAAGGAGTGTATTGATTATACCAACTTAGGTTGTATGACAATACTAGATTAGAACAACGATATTGTATTAGTGTATTAATTATACCAACTTAGGTTGTATGACAATACTAGATTGTTTGTTTGTGTTTGAACCTGATGTTTGCTGTTTGTTAGGTGTTGCTGTGTTTAGGGTAGAATTCTTCCTTAGTATCTTTCTATCTCTACTCATCTATACTAAACCCAACCAGGTGCCTCATCCTTTTCACAACAAGTGAACCAACAAGAAGTGACAGTAATGCGCAACTGAAGTATTTACAAGAATATATGGGAAGTCTATCACAACAAGGAGGAGTCTTGAGGGACGTACCAACACGAGAGGCGACGATGAAAAGCCTAGACCATATAATGGTAATATATATAACCCTATGTAACGCAAGTGTTGCCGAAACGTATGAATATACGGTGAGGATAAAAAACAAGCAAAGTTTTGGGGGTACCCTACAAATAGAAGTTTTTGCCTACCACGAGAGTTACCTTAGTTGATTGGAAGCTGAGAAGATGAAGCATGTGGAGGACACCAAGCTATTTTTGATAAGGAGACCGTTGTAAAACCCTCCCATCTTGGTCTTCTGATTGATCCAAGCAGTGACCCTACAGTATCAAATGAAGTTCAACGGACTTCGGTTATCCTACAACTCTACCATGAGGGGAAGTTCTACTCAAGTATTGAAGACATAAAATCCTAACAAGAAGCCACTACATGCTATAGGAGGAAATTTGAGACTGAAGACAAAAATTCTGGACTGCCAACAAAAGTTTCATTTAAGGTGTGTTAGCCCACCCAGATATCTCAGTCACAACCTTTTGCTAGCCTTCTCGAATCTTGAGGACGCGATTCTTTTAAGGGTGGTAGTCTGTAACATCCCAAGTTTTTCAAAATTTTGAAAAATCAGAAAAATCAAAAACTTTTTGAAAATTATAATATTTTGTTTTGGGAAAACAAAATCCTGCATACATGCATCATCATCTTGTCTGGTTTGCATTTGAATTTTCAAAAGTTGGAAATTTAATTCCACTTGAAAACTATTTGAGAAAATATCAAAATGGCATATTATGCTCAATGTAATATTTCTGATTTGCTATGGCTTTATTTGTTCTATTTTGAATCTTGGTTGAGTTTGGATTATATTTATATGAAAATTAAAAATAACTATTTTCCAAAATTGCTTTTGTGTTATTTGATTTGATTTTAATAAACCTCAAATGATTTTATTTAAAATCCTATTTATAAAATGAACATAAAGGTTTAAATAATCCTTTATGCAATATTTGAAATTTCAAATATGAAATATTTTGGAAAAGAGTGTTTGAAAGTTTTAAAAGATAGGTTTTGATTTTACAAATCTTTAGAAATTGGTTTGAGGTCATTTGGACACTTAAAACAAAAGATATGAAATAAATAAGAAAAATCAGAAAAAGAAAAGAAAATTTGCTGCGTCTTCAACACTCCAGTACGTAAAAAACGCACGAAACTGCTCCGTGTGCGTTTCTTCTCGATTTAATTCCCGGCGATTTAAAGCCCCAAACTTCGCACCGTTTCTTCCTACTTAAAGCCTAGGACCTCCTCCTTATTTCCCCTCTCGTTTCAAACCCAATCGTGCCCCGAGGCTGGAGAATTTCGTCGCCGGAGTTGCTCCGGCCGCCACCGTTCTTCCTCGTTTCCGGCGAGATAAGCACGTCCCCAGGCCCGAGACCCCTCCCATCTTCTTCCCCTTTCCCTGGCGCACCTCCTAAGCCACTTGTTCGATTTTTGTTCACAGCCAGGACGTCAAGCATGAGCTCGACAGGAGCTTGTCGGAGCCGCGAAACTCCCTCCGCTCCTCCACGCCGTTCCAAGAAACGAAAGTCGACGTCGACCACCCCTTCGCCTTCGGCTCTCCGCGCTGCACGTCGTCGTCGCCTCGGCTGAGCAGGAGCACCACCAGAGCGTCGCCGTCGACCATGGCAGAGCTCGCCGACGCCACCGCATCCGCATCCACGCCGCGTCTTTGTTCCGGGAAGTGAGCCACGACGCCGACACCTCCATCCTCTTCACCGTGCTGCGGCGCACCTCGGCGTAGTGACGAGGTGTACCCTCATCAAATCCCATGGTTAAGGATCTAGGGTTGAGATTATGGGGAGAGAACGTGGTAGTACTGGTAGTTTCGTCAGCTGACAAGCAGAGGCAAAGATTTACCCAGGTTCAGGCCACTCGGGTGGAGGTGAAGACCCTACTTCCTGCTTGTCTGGTATTAATTGTGGATTATGCGATTACATGGGAGCTCCGGCGAGATGGCAATCTCGCAAGAGATTTGGTGGTTCGAGTATGGCTTGGTCCCAGATTGGTACCCCTCCCAGCCTTTAAATAGGCTGGGTCTCGGGAGTTTGTAACCGACCTAGTTTACACATAAGAAAAGCCTAAACCGACTATGCCTATGTCTAGTCTTGGAGGGTACTCCATCTTCTTGGGCCTCTTGTCTTGGGCTTCGAGTAGGCTCTTTGATATTGGGCCTTTAGTCGTTACGTGCACCAGGTACCCTCATGATAGGGTACCCGATATGTATACCCATGTCAGTAGCCCCCGAGTGCTTGTCTGACTCGAAGAATCGGGCATTGACTCTTTCGTAAGTGCACGTCATATGCTTTGAATTCTGTATATATAATTTGGAATTCCTGTATGAATAGCACACGTTTGGCTATGTCGAGTATCTCATCGACTATGTTTTATGATGATCAAGGGATAATAGCTTAGCAGGCCCAGTACACTCGACGGATCGGGACTGGTTAACTACTCATTCGGGTAAAACCTTACTAGCTTTCAATCAAACTCGAGTCCCCGGACTCGAATCTGGAACAAACTGGTCAGATTCGACTAGGCCGCTTGAGGTCTTACTGAGTCGATCTGCAGTATAACTTTGAATTTTACCCAACGCGTCCGTCGGGATTTTTCATCATGTCTGGTGACACGGAAAGTGTAAGGATTAACGTTGCTGGAACGGTCCTTAGCCCAGCTCGAAAGTTCGGCGGGTCTTACCTTTGCACTATGCATGCAGCATCCGAGGTATTTGCGACTGACGCAACTCGGGAATGTTTCGAGTATGATTTCTGAACTTTGTTGGACGAGTCATGCCCTTTGTCGACTGATATTTGCCGTTATGCTATCGGGTGCGCGACAACGCTCCCGATGAGAGTAGCCCCCGAGATTGTGCTTTATTGTTTTGCAATGAGGATAATCTCAAAAACTCTGCATATGTTAATCGAAGAAATTTGTGCCATAATTCTACCGGGTGCACGACAGTGCTCCCGATGGGAGTAGCCCCCGAGATTATGATGTATTACTTGTAAATGGAGGATAATCTCAATCATTATCCTAAGCATCTTCAGTCGAAGAATTTTTTGAACATGCTCCCTATGGGAGTAATATGAATTAGTCGAAGGAACGGTCGAGTGACCAATTTTGACAACAGATGCTCCAATGACGTCAGGGATGACGTTTATTTCGACTGCGATTTCTGACATGCGTGGCGTGCGTTATGCTGCGATTGATGGGACGTGACACGTAGGTGGGCCCATTTGTGCAGAGCTGACCGAAGACGGTGCCGTTTGGACTTTGATTTGACTATACGGGCCCACTTTTTCCGCAAGCGTGATGATGGCTCCTCTTTTTACGTGCGTAGTGGGCGGATTGGCCGGCGATGGTTGCCCTCCGCGTTTGCCACGTGTACGGTCAGATTGCGTGCGTAACGCACTATTTGGATATGAATGGCTGTGATTGCTTTTGTCTTGTGGTAAATAGGGGAACGGCGCAGGCATTTGTTTGTTACCTGCCATTTGCTCTGCGCGCCGCCCCTGCTCCATCATCTTCCTCACTCTCTGCCTCCATTGCTCCGGTGCTAAAGCTTTGCGCGCTCTCCCACTTCCTCGTTGACGATGAAGAAAGCGGCGGGCAACAAGCGCTCCGCCTCGACTGCTGCCGCCGCGCCCGATGTGGCGGCGAAGAAGGGGAAGAAGATTGCGGCTAGCACATCTGCGGCCGCCGTCGACCTCAAGAAGACCAATGGGGATTGGATGAAATCCACCCTGAAGGATGCGTAGCTGGACAAGCTGTGCGAGGAAGGATTGCTGCCACCTTCCGACCAACTCCTCGTCCGCGCACCTTCGCCCAAGGAGGTACTTCCCGAGCCTCGCGCTAACGAGTGCGTCTGTTTCGCGGAGTTTTTGCCTAGGGGTTTCTCGCTCCCCCTCCATGATTTTGTGCGAGGTTTGCTTTTTGCCTACGGGGTGCAGATCCATGATCTCTCCCCGAACGGTATTCTGCACATTGCGTGTTTCATCACGCTGTGCGAGTGTTTTTTGGGTGTTGCTCCGAGTTGGGCATTATGGAAGTCCATCTTCATGGTCCGGCCAAGCAACCGAGGTGGCCGAACCTACCCAGTCGGAGGCCTGCAGATCCAAGTGCGCAGCGACACCCGATACTTCGCCCTAAAGCCAGTCGACTCGGCGCAGGGGTGGAGGAAGAGGTGGTTCTATGTGCAAGTGGACCAAAATGTGGCCCCAGCATTTTCGACTGCTGGTGTAGCCGCTAGGACGAATGCCTGGTACCATGAGCTTTTGACTGAAGAAGTGGCGGAAGCAGCGCCTATGCTGGAGACAATTGGAGGGCTCCTGAACAGCATCACGGGTGTGCATCTGATTGCCACCTTTGTGAAGAGGCGGGTATGGCCACTCCGCGCTCGTGCCCACCCAATGTGGGAGTACGAAGGTCCCCTCGACTCCACTCGAATGAGCAAGGAGGAGCTGTCGAGGAGTGAACTGGTGACACATGTGCGATCCATCACCAGTACGAAACAGAGCGAGCCCTGCAACGTCGACTACCGAGTCGATTCTTATGGGGCTGAAAAGCCTTTGCCAGAGGTTAGTGAATCTTTCGAGTATATGATCTTCTGTTTTTGTTATCCTTCTGTGCATCTTTTTGACTTTCGACTGCTATATCTTGTATGCAGGGCCACTCGACTACCTCCACTCTTCCTCCTCTTCCCGAAGATGGGCCAACTTATGAAACAGAGGTGATAGTAGAAGCGAAGGGAGGGGATGAATCGCCTTTCCTGTAGTGATCCAGCACACCACTGCATGTTGTAGTGTATAAGTCGTTGACATAATACTCACGAAAGGACCACTTCGTAAATATTACATCCTTCAGAGTAGTACAACAGAAACATAGTCGGTCCAAGGTAACACTATAGGATTACAACACTATTCAATACAAAAACTCGAGAACCTCCTTAACAAACAGAAGTAGGTCTCGTGCGAAAGAAACTCCCAAAGGACTCAAATCGAAGCACTAAGCTGGATACCAGCTCTACTTCTAACTCCTAATCCACTACTGCTGTTGTCACAGCCCTATCTATCCATTTGGAATCTCCGTGTCTGGAGTTGTGCTCCTCCATCTAGCTATAGTTGTCATGTCCATAGGCTTTGTTGTCGACATGTCCACCGTTGCACTATGGTCGCCACGTATCCGTTGGCTAAGTAGAGGTTGATTCCTTCAGGCCCACCAGGTTGATTTGACTCCTTGTCGAAGATCTCACCAATATTGCTATGGATTCCTGTCCTTCTTCTGCTGTCTCCAATTATCTAAGCAGGGGTCAACGGAGGAAAGAGTGAGCAACACGAGCGTTACTCAGCAAGTTCATATAATAGGAATGAGGTGTTTTATGCACTAGCTACCATCCATCCCAAAAGGTCATGGATGAACATGCATAACTTTGTAAAACATTTTTAGGAAAAGATTTATTTTATCTTCAGAAAACTATGCCCGTCATCGATTCACAGGTGCTAGGGCCTTGAGGAGCCTCCTTTCCTGCAGCGTTCGTCGTTCCTTCCTGGAACGTGGAGTAACATGTCACATTTTTACACTCTGTAGAGGTGCGTTACTTTACCCATAAGAGACCAACGCCTTGTTGCACAACCAGGCGAGTCTTTCCCGTCCACACTTCCTTTGGTGTGGGGCCCAGTCGTTGATCCAAGCCATTCGCCGTGCTTCTCCAACAACCCCGCATGCCCACCCAATTCATGCATAGCAGAATCACCCCTGGCTCTACCCCTCACGATAGATACCTAGGCATCCTCTTGCAGACCATCATAGACACCAGAGTCCGTGGGCATTAAGGGGTCCCACCCATGTGCATGTAGTCGCACTAGATCTACAGCGTACGGCTCTGGCTGCCCGTTGACATGCGAAAGGGAGAAGATCACAGATGACTTTCCCGTCCCATTCCAAGTCTCATGGTTAACGCTTCATATACGGCGCAAGAACGCTGACGGCATTGGTTCTTAAGTCCTAGGTAATACTTTCCCGTGCAAATGGAACCTTCACCAACCACATCATACCATGGTTCCATCTGCCAGCCAACAATATATATATAGCAATTCACATCATTCGAAAATAGGTTTTACTTTTTCATGCAATGATAAATCATAGTATTTTGCATTTACTTTGATAAACATAATCAGGTAGGACATGAGCAAGAGTGAACTTGCCTTTTTGACTGCAAGATTATGCAGCCAAGGTCTTCGATACAATAAAGACTCCAAAATCTGGAAAGAGCATCATTGGTCCGGTAAGGACTAATGTTTGAAGAAGCAATATGCTATTATGCATAAGTATGAGATGCATCGTCCTAAACCCCGTGACTAACTCTCGATGGTTGAGGGTTGTTTGAGTTTGGTGATTATTTTTAAATTTGTTTTATCTTCAAGTTTACTTCACAAGAACAATGAATTTTTATCTTTAACTATAAATACCATATTAAGCATAAGGATAAAATAAAACAACATCATAATACTAAATGGTTATTTTAGGGTTAACTACCATCTTTATGTTTATAAAGATCAGGTGTCAACTTGAATTAATTAAACAAATGGTGTAGTATTATTATTCAAGAATATAAAAATAATAACTTTTGAAGAAATCGATAATATATACATTTATTGGTATCATACCATAATGGTACTTATTTTATTTAAGTTGTGGTGTATTATCAATTATTAAGGGTAGTTACTTATGTGTTTAACTTTTGTTTGAGTAATAAGATAATATCATTTAAATATTAACACTTAGAAGAAACACAATAAGTAATTTTCCTGTTGTGAAATAATGATTTAAGCAATTATAACACAAAATTAATCCAATTATTAAAGGTATTAACAATAGTGGTCAAATTTTATTAAATAGAGAATTCATTTTTATGAATCAAGAATTACATGGAAGATTATGAAGTAATAATATGATTTCTTTATATGTTGATAGATTCATTTTTATATTATTAAATGACTCATGGATAATTATTTTCCTAATGGTAAATATTATTTTCATAAACCTCTTAAAGAATATTATTTAAACATGTTCATAAATGAAATTCTAACATTGGAATAATGTTATGGTTGAAACAAATTTTCATATTTAAAGTTGAGCATGTGAAACAATTTAAATGGAATTGAAATGCATCCAAAATAGCATTTCAAATTAACTCCATATTTGAAATATTAAGTAAATTGTTGTTTCAATTTTAGAGTGATTCACTTGTAATTGAACACACATTCAAATGATATAAATAGACAGATTTAATGTTTTTTAACATTTTGGTATATTATTTATAATTTTCTGATTTAAAATGATTTAGTTATGAATTTTCAATGTTTAAATTCAATTAAACAATTTCTAAAATTCTAAATTTGAGTTAGTCCCACATGTCATAGTTTTAATAGTTTCCAGAAATGATTTCCCAAATGATTAAATACCTGACAGCGGGGTCCACCTGTCATAATTTTATTTATTTTTGAAAAGAAAATTCAGGGAAAAATCTGATTGGCTCGCTGACGTCATGCTGACGTCAGCAATGGAGCTGAGCTCCAGCCCGAGCTCGAATCCGATGAATTGGAACGAATTAGGACGGGTTCGGGCACGCATCAGGTAGAGAACGACGTGGGCTACCATTTGGTGGCGGCGCCGCTCCAAAATGGTCGCCAGAGCTTGGCCGGAATCAAGCTCGCGCGGCGGCGGACTGTGGTGCACGGCTCGACGACGATTGCGAGCGAATTAAACCGAATTAAAGGTACCAGGAGGCAGCACGGCTCACCACGAGCACGATGGAAGTCTCGGCGAAGCTTGGCGTGGACGGACGGCGACGCAATGGTGCTCAACATCGGCGGCCGTCGTTCGGAACGTCGACGACGTTCTCCCTCTTCAGGTCATCCCAGCACGAGCGCGAGGCACCGGAACGAAGAGGACGACGAGGCGAAACTACTAGACCCGGTGGCTGAGCTCGAGAAGGCGTAGGTCGTCGGCGATTTGAGGGCAACGACGACGGCCGAGCGAAGCTAGGGTTAGGGTTGGAGCTTGTTTTGCTCCAGAGATAAGAAGAGAGAGAGGGCGAGTGCAGAGAGGAGAGTAGAGAGCGAGATGGGGACGTCTCTGAGGTCCTTATCCTCGAAGGTCGGCAAGCAGGCAAGCAGGAGGTGGCACGGCGGCGTCGTCCTCTGCCTTCTGGCAAGAGGAAGAAGAAGAGGAAAACGAAAAGGAAATGCCATTTTGTGAAAAACCCCCTGGGTTTCCAGGAAATAGCAAAATCAGTGTAAATAGGCCCTTGGTTCCTGTTTTTGGACTGTTTTAAGGTTATAAAAATTACAGAGAAGTCCCTGGACAGTTTAGAATCGTAAAATTGAGTTATTTCCATTTAAGGACATAAATATTTGAATTATTTTAGAATATTTGCATGATTTGAATTTATTTGAATTACAAAATGTGTTTGGCATAATTGAATTTATTTTACATTACTAAATTTGTAGCTTACAGTTTATATTTTTGTTGAGCATTATTTGCATAATAATTTATTTATTACCATTTGATTATTTGGGAATTTGCTATATTATAAATTCATTTGGAATGGTAATGGTTTTGGTCATAGTGGAATTTATTTTCTACTACAAAAGTTATTTCTTATAACTTCTGTTTTTGGTGGGACATTAATAACAACATGAATATGTATTTTGCTATAATGATCATTTGTGAATATTTTGCATACTTTGAATTCATTCTCCAATTAAAAGGAATTTAACCAAATTGGATTTATTATTTACTCACAATTGTATAAGTTGTGAGTTTTCAAATTGTGGGGTTATATTTATAGCAACATAAATGAATACATACATTGCTATACTATTGTTTGTGAGTATTTGCTACTTTCAATATTAATTAATATTTCTTACTTGTAATTAATATTTCTTACTTGAATTCACAAAGTAGGTGGTTATAGGTAATCAAACTATAGATTTCAATAGATGTCCAAGAGATGGATTAAGTGTTTGATAAAATATTGGGCAACACCCAAATTATGGTCCATCAGTATATGCATGAAGTCACACTGTGGTGCCTGCAGAGAGTATGCACAATGTTTTAACAAACTCCATGCCACACATGAAATATTGCCTCAGTGGTTTTAACTTGTGATACCTGACATCTTAATCATGTGAAAACATGATCATATGTGTATAGATACACAAGGTAGTGATATCCTGCCTGTGATTAGGACTTATGGTAAAATAGATGAATAGAATGATGAGAACAGAATCATACTTGATTCTCTCACTCATACTGATAATAACAAAAATGATATTCTCCCTTTTTAAAGATCAAATTCTTATGTGTGTGGAAGCAAGTTGCTTATACAAGGGATTATCAGTTAGTCCATGGGTTCCATTTACCACATGTCCAAATTCATCTCATCACGAGAATAAATATTTGAACAAGCCAAGTGGCTCTTGTCACTGGATGAACTTGTGAACTCCTCTCCTATGAGACATGTTCACACTCACATGAATTAGTGAAGTAACTCATGTGATTTCATTAATTGGTGATAGAAGAATGTATATGTGTTTTATGACATCTCAATTTGCCTTATGCATACAAAAGAATTTGTTAACAAGATAATCAGTCTTGTCACCAAATTACTTCATATATTACAAAGGTTGAGATGTTCTGAATTATCTGACCTACTATTTATTTGTATATGACACTCAATTGTTTGAGCATACAAGAGTGATTTGTTAACAAGGTGATTAGGCTTGTTACCAAACTACTTCTATATAACACAAACCTTAGAATATCACACTATTTGTAGAGAAGTTAATAAGAGTAAATTTTGATATTGGAGTTTCCAAATACTTAGTAATGGACTAGCATAATACTTCTATGCATATCAAAGAAATTCTTCTTCATAATCTTCTTGTTGAACTTCCTCCTTTCTTGTGTTGCCTTCTCTTGTAGAATGATTTTGAGAAGATTAGGAGATAAGAAGATAAGATAGTCTTGATAGGATAAGTAGATCTAGATTAAGATTTAGTTTAGTCTTTTATCCACCTTCCGTATATTCCTTCTTTTCTTTTCTTTAAGATATGTACTTATTCGATTAATGATGTAAGTCATACTCATCATTTGATTTATAGTTTCTTGTATTATTCGTTTGTAACCAAATGTTTGAGAATTTAGATAAGACAAGATTTTGAAGTTTATAGCACTCATGTTGATGACTAAGTCTAATCCACCAACATCAGCGAAACCTCGATGTATGTTTCACAAGTTTGGTTCCAAGTTTTTAAGTTATTCGACATCTATGGTCATTCTCAACTAGTCTTTCGAGTGGTGGTTGAACACTCTATGACTTCGTTGAAAAAGTTTTAAATTTTCTCGTATTTTCAGATGCATGCTATGCAAATGCACAAATCTAATTTAACCCCTTTCTACTCTCTGAACTACGGGTCATTACAGTATCTCCCCCTTAAAATCAACTTCGTCCCGAAGTTGCGGTTTCCCTCACGTATGGATGAGTGTAAATCACTTCTTACAATATCATCTTCTCCAAACCTTCTTCCTACAACACCAAGTAACAACCAAATCTATACCGCTGAATGGATCTG
Source organism: Poa pratensis (assembly GCA_947311845.1). Lineage (NCBI taxonomy): Eukaryota > Viridiplantae > Streptophyta > Magnoliopsida > Poales > Poaceae > Poa > Poa pratensis. The sequence goes on from CAMZMU010000041.1 coordinate 140,907,202, forward strand.
CCTTCACTTTCCACCTTTCTATTCAAACGTCCATCAAATTTACCTAATGGTTTCTCGAAGAATTCAGGGTACTGCCACAAGGTTGTGATTTCCCAACAATTCCCCGGTTAAGAGATATCCTTTCTAACATCCAATAACTTCCCGGAGTACAATTGATAAGTCCACCATGACGCGAACAACCAATAAGATCTCCCGGTAAATCAGATAATCACTCTCACTAGCATTCCAGTTGGCTTACCTAGAGTCTAGAGAAGAAGACCTATTGCACAACAGGGTGCAATTGGTGATAACATAACTCTAAAATAGAATAGGTTGTTGGTTATCTAGTCCAAACTCGGCTGATATAACAACTCTTTCATTTGTCTGTTGCTGGAATTTGATTCTTTTATTTCGATTTATCAAACGATGTGCCTCTTCAATCTTATGTTGGTTCAACCTCCAACTGATTCCTTGGATCTTAGGATGTCAATCCTATGGCAATCCATCCTTCTCTACTGCTACCCCGTATAAATGATGACTTCACTATATCTTGACATCACATGTCTCTATTGGCAACATGCCAAATAACTAACTCCTTGGGCTATCGACAATCTAGGAACTCATCTCCCATGGTCCTGATGTGTGTTCTTTGGAACATTGAACTTTGAACTCTTGTTGCCTTGTTCTCGATGATACTACTATCTTGTCTTGCTTGAATTATCAGACTTTGTTGTTGTCTGCTAAGTATTGGATTGTTGCTTCATACTCCTCTACCTTCAACTTCATGGCTCTTTAAGACATATAAGTTCTATACAACTTCTTCTCTAACTTTCTCCAAATATCAGTTATGCCTTATGATTTTCTAACACCTATTTCTTCCGTCAAGTTACGATAACTCCCTACTATATATGACTACATCATGTGGCTTCTTAACCCAGCGTCTTTCAATTTCCCGCTCGATGTCCTTCACTTTAATCGTCATCCTTGGATAAGTCTCGGTAGAATTTCTCATGTAGCTTTCCTGTCATCATTGTTGATTAACCTTTCTCCCAATGGTAATGGTGCTCTTCCTTGAACTTTCATAGTTCCTCCATTCTTCCATGTTCTGATGCTATTGACCTCCGAATCCAAATATGATATGATTTGTAGTTCATCCCCACGTGTAGCTTCGTTTACTTTGATCATCCTGACTTTCTTCTCTTCATGATATTTCATTGATGTTTGGAACTTCTGAGAGCACGTCTCTCCCTTACACGAATCCTATTTACCTCTAGATCAGTAACATCAAGAAAAGAACTCAATGTGACAATCATGTCATTGTACATCAAATTCTAACTTCATGTACCAACCTAGCCAATCAAAAATCCAATAAGATCCAATAAATCGCAAATGCAGTTATATATCAATCATGCAACATAAGCCCGTAAAATAAGTAGTACATTGAGTAAAAACATCTCAAGTACCCAGGCTTAGATGCTATACACTACAATATAGGTATATATTACCTTATAGTCCTATGCTAAAACAACTCTTTGACTCAGTAGTTACACCAGTTGCCCATTTGCAACGGAATAATCCCAAGACAAAGTTCTCAAAGAATAGTTGTGGTATGGCTTGGTTTCTTATGGAACTAAACTCCATGTAAATTGAATCTTTCCTCTGGCTAGAACAAACGTCTGCAGACATATCTGTATCCTCCATGTAGTTACTCATGGTACAACAGAAGTAGTAATGTAGCTTCCGTCATTGTTTATGCCATCTCCTATTTCCTTAACAGTCTATATTATACTCAGGTGAATCCCCTTTGAACTTCATCATTAGGGTATTGGCATACTTTTCATAGCTGAATGTCGATGATTCTCCACTATCATCAAACATCTCCTAACTTCCTCCATCACGAACTTATGATAGGGTTCTACTTCATAGGATAGGGTTATCAATGATACCATATAAGTAACACTGACGTGGATGTAATCCATTTGGTGTATCAACTGGTACAAGACAGTCTTAACTGGTTATACCAAGTTGGAAATTAAATAAGGTAGATGAATATTATACCTATAGAATAGTAAATAAGAATATCTACTCCAGTTGGGTAAGAAAATGTGTATACAAATATGACAGTATTATCCTCAGGTGAATAACCATCATAGTTATAGAAATATAGAGTTTAGTTAAAAATATGATAACTCCCTATAGTCTTACCAACCTACAAGTCTCCTAAAAGGGTTTTAATCCTAAGGTCGTTCGCTCTGATACCACCTGTAGTGACCTAGCACACCACTGCATGTTGTAGTGTACAAGTCGTTGACATAATACTCACGAAAGGACCACTTCGTAAATATTACATCCTTCAGAGTAGTACAACAGAAACATAGTCGGTCCAAGGTAACACTATAGGATTACAACACTATTCAATACAAAAACTCGAGAACCTCCTTAACAAACAGAAGTAGGTCTCGTGCGAAAGAAACTCCCAAAGGACTCAAATCGAAGCACTAAGCTGGATACCAGCTCTACTTCTAACTCCTAATCCACTACTGCTGTTGTCACAGCCCTATCTATCCATTTGGAATCTCGTGTCTGGAGTTGTGCTCCTCCATCTAGCTATAGTTGTCATGTCCATAGGCTTTGTTGTCGACATGTCCACCGTTGCACTATGGTCGCAACGTATCCGTTGGCTAAGTAGAGGTTGATTCCTTCAGGCCCACCAGGTTGATTTGACTCCTTGTCGAAGATCTCACCAATATTGCTATGGATTCCTGTCCTTCTTCTGCTGTCTCCAATTATCTAAGCAGGGGTCAACGGAGGAAAGAGTGAGCAACACGAGCGTTACTCAGCAAGTTCATATAATAGGAATGAGGTGTTTTATGCACTAGCTACCATCCATCCCAAAAGGTCATGGATGAACATGCATAACTTTGTAAAACATTTTTAGGAAAAGATTTATTTTATCTTCAGAAAACTATGCCCGTCATCGATTCACAGGTGCTAGGGCCTTGAGGAGCCTCCTTTCCTGCAGCGTTCGCCGTTCCTTCCTGGAACGTGGAGTAACATGTCACATTTTTACACTCTGCAGAGGTGCGTTACTTTACCCATAAGAGACCAACGCCTTGTTGCACAACCGGGCGAGTCTTTCCCGTCCACACTTCCTTTGGTGTGGGGCCCAGTCGTTGATCCAAGCCATTCGCCGTGCTTCTCCAACAACCCCGCATGCCCACCCAATTCATGCATAGCAGAATCACCCCTGGCTCTACCCCTCACGATAGATACCTAGGCATCCTCTTGCAGACCATCATAGACACCAGAGTCCGTGGGCATTAAGGGGTCCCACCCATGTGCATGTAGTCGCACTAGATCTACAGCGTACGGCTCTGGCTGCCCGTTGACATGCGAAAGGGAGAAGATCACAGATGACTTTCCCGTCCCATTCCAAGTCTCATGGTTAACGCTTCATATACGGCGCAAGAACGCTGACGGCATTGGTTCTTAAGTCCTAGGTAATACTTTCCCGTGCAAATGGAACCTCCACCAACCACATCATACCATGGTTCCATCTGCCAGCCAACAATATATATATAGCAATTCACATCATTCGAAAATAGGTTTTACTTTTTCATGCAATGATAAATCATAGTATTTTGCATTTACTTTGATAAACATAATCAGGTAGGACATGAGCAAGAGTGAACTTGCCTTTTTGACTGCAAGATTATGCAGCCAAGGTCTTCGATACAATAAAGACTCCAAAATCTGGAAAGAGCATCATTGGTCCGGTAAGGACTAATGTTTGAAGAAGCAATATGCTATTATGCATAAGTATGAGATGCATCGTCCTAAACCCCGTGACTAACTCTCGATGGTTGAGGGTTGTTTGAGTTTGGTGATTATTTTTAAATTTGTTTTATCTTCAAGTTTACTTCACAAGAACAATGAATTTTTATCTTTAACTATAAATACCATATTAAGCATAAGGATAAAATAAAACAACATCATAATACTAAATGGTTATTTTAGGGTTGACTACCATCTTTATGTTTATAAAGATCAGGTGTCAACTTGAATTAATTAAACAAATGGTGTAGTATTATTATTCAAGAATATAAAAATAATAACTTTTGAAGAAATCGATAATATATACATTTATTGGTATCATACCATAATGGTACTTATTTTATTTAAGTTGTGGTGTATTATCAATTATTAAGGGTAGTTACTTATGTGTTTAACTTTTGTTTAAGTAATAAGATAATATCATTTAAATATTAACACTTAGAAGAAACACAACAAGTAATTTTCCTGTTGTGAATTAATTATTAATTTGAATTAATGATTTAAGCAATTATAACACAAAATTAATCCAATTATTAAAGGTATTAACAATAGTGGTCAAATTTTATTAAATAGAGAATTCATTTTTATGAATCAAGAATTACATGGAAGATTATGAAGTAATAATATGATTTCTTTATATGTTGATAGATTCATTTTTATATTATTAAATGACTCATGGATAATTATTTTCCTAATGGTAAATATTATTTTCATAAACCTCTTAAAGAATATTATTTAAACATGTTCATAAATGAAATTCTAACATTGGAATAATGTTATGGTTGAAACAAATTTTCATATTTAAAGTTGAGCATGTGAAACAATTTAAATGGAATTGAAATGCATCCAAAATAGCATTTCAAATTAACTCCATATTTGAAATATTAAGTAAATTGTTGTTTCAATTTTAGAGTGATTCACTTGTAATTGAACACACATTCAAATGATATAAATAGACAGATTTAATGTTTTTTAACATTTTGGTATATTATTTATAATTTTCTGATTTAAAATGATTTAGTTATGAATTTTCAATGTTTAAATTCAATTAAACAATTTCTAAAATTCTAAATTTGAGTTAGTCCCACATGTCATAGTTTTAATAGTTTCCAGAAATGATTTCCCAAATGTTAAATACCTGACAGCGGGGTCCACCTGTCATAATTTTATTTATTTTTGAAAAGAAAATTCAGGGAAAAATCTGATTGGCTCGCTGACGTCATGCTGACGTCAGCAATGGAGCTGAGCTCCAGCCCGAGCTCGAATCCGATGAATTGGAACGAATTAGGACGGGTTCGGGCACGCATCGGGTAGAGAACGACGTGGGCTACCATTTGGTGGCGGCGCCGCTCCGAAATGGTCGCCGGAGCTTGGCCGGAATCAAGCTCGCGCGGCGGTGGACTGTGGTGCACGGCTCGACGACGATTGCGAGCGAATTAAACCGAATTAAAGGTACCAGGAGGCAGCACGGCTCACCACGAGCACGATGGAAGTCTCGGCGAAGCTTGGCGTGGACGGACGGCGACGCAATGGTGCTCAACATCGGCGGCCGTCGTTCGGAACGTCGACGACGTTCTCCCTCTTCAGGTCATCCCAGCACGAGCGCGAGGCACCGGAACGAAGAGGACGATGAGGCGAAACTACTAGACCCGGTGGCTGAGCTCGAGAAGGCGTAGATCGTCGGCGATTTGAGGGCAACGGCGACGGCCGAGCGAAGCTAGGGTTAGGGTTGAGCTTGTTTTGCTCCAGAGATAGGAAGAGAGAGAGGGCGAGTGCAGAGAGGAGAGTAGAGAGCGAGATGGGGACGTCTCTGAGGTCCTTATCCTCGAAGGCCGGCAAGCAGGTAAGCAGGAGGTGGCACGGCGGCGTCGTCCTCTGCCTTCTGGCAAGAGGAAGAAGAAGAGGAAAACGAAAAGGAAATGCCATTTTGCGAAAAACCCCCTGGGTTTCCGGGAAATAGCAGAATCAGTGTAAACAGGCCCTTGGTTCCTGTTTTTGGACTGTTTTAAGGTTATAAAAATTACAGAGAAGTCCCTGGACAGTTTAGAATCGTAAAATTGAGTTATTTCCATTTAAGGACATAAATATTTGAATTATTTTAGAATATTTGCATGATTTGAATTTATTTGAATTACAAAATGTGTTTGGCATAATTGAATTTATTTTACATTACTAAATTTGTAGCTTACAGTTTATATTTTTGTTGAGCATTATTTGCATAATAATTTATTTATTACCATTTGATTATTTGGGAATTTGCTATATTATAAATTCATTTGGAATGGTAATGGTTTTGGTCATAGTGGAATTTATTTTCTACTACAAAAGTTATTTCTTATAACTTCTGTTTTTGGTGGGACATTAATAACAACATGAATATGTATTTTGCTATAATGATCATTTGTGAATATTTTGCATACTTTGAATTCATTCTCCAATTAAAAGGAATTTAACCAAATTGGATTTATTATTTACTCACAATTGTATAAGTTGTGAGTTTTCAAATTGTGGGGTTATATTTATAGCAACATAAATGAATACATACATTGCTATACTATTGTTTGTGAGTATTTGCTACTTTCAATATTAATTAATATTTCTTACTTGTAATTAATATTTCTTACTTGAATTCACAAAGTAGGTGGTTATAGGTAATCAAACTATAGATTTCAATAGATGTCCAAGAGATGGATTAAGTGTTTGATAAAATATTGGGCAACACCCAAATTATGGTCCATCAGTATATGCATGAAGTCACACTGTGGTGCCTGCAGAGAGTATGCACAATGTTTTAACAAACTCCATGCCACACATGAAATATTGCCTCAGTGGTTTTAACTTGTGATACCTGACATCTTAATCATGTGAAAACATGATCATATGTGTATAGATACACAAGGTAGTGATATCCTGCCTGTGATTAGGACTTATGGTAAAATAGATGAATAGAATGATGAGAACAGAATCATACTTGATTCTCTCACTCATACTGATAATAACAAAAATGATATTCTCCCTTTTTAAAGATCAAATTCTTATGTGTGTGGAAGCAAGTTGCTTATACAAGGGATTATCAGTTAGTCCATGGGTTCCATTTACCACATGTCCAAATTCATCTCATCACGAGAATAAATATTTGAACAAGCCAAGTGGCTCTTGTCACTGGATGAACTTGTGAACTCCTCTCCTATGAGACATGTTCACACTCACATGAATTAGTGAAGTAACTCATGTGATTTCATTAATTGGTGATAGAAGAATGTATATGTGTTTTATGACATCTCAATTTGCCTTATGCATACAAAAGAATTTGTTAACAAGATAATCAGTCTTGTCACCAAATTACTTCATATATTACAAAGGTTGAGATGTTCTGAATTATCTGACCTACTATTTATTTGTATATGACACTCAATTGTTTGAGCATACAAGAGTGATTTGTTAACAAGGTGATTAGGCTTGTTACCAAACTACTTCTATATAACACAAACCTTAGAATATCACACTATTTGTAGAGAAGTTAATAAGAGTAAATTTTGATATTGGAGTTTCCAAATACTTAGTAATGGACTAGCATAATACTTCTATGCATATCAAAGAAATTCTTCTTCATAATCTTCTTGTTGAACTTCCTCCTTTCTTGTGTTGCCTTCTCTTGTAGAATGATTTTGAGAAGATTAGGAGATAGATCTAGATTAAGATTTAGTTTAGTCTTTTATCCACCTTCCGTATATTCCTTCTTTTCTTTTCTTTAAGATATGTACTTATTCGATTAATGATGTAAGTCATACTCATCATTTGATTTATAGTTTCTTGTATTATTCGTTTGTAACCAAATGTTTGAGAATTTAGATAAGACAAGATTTTGAAGTTTATAGCACTCATGTTGATGACTAAGTCTAATCCACCAACATCAGCGAAACCTCGATGTATGTTTCACAAGTTTGGTTCCAAGTTTTTAAGTTATTCGACATCTATGGTCATTCTCAACTAGTCTTTCGAGTGGTGGTTGAACACTCTATGACTTCGTTGAAAAAGTTTTAAATTTTCTCGTATTTTCAGATGCATGCTATGCAAATGCACAAATCTAATTTAACCCCTTTCTACTCTCTGAACTACGGGTCATTACAGTATCTCCCCCTTAAAATCAACTTCGTCCCGAAGTTGCGGTTTCCCTCACGTATGGATGAGTGTAAATCACTTCTTACAATATCATCTTCTCCAAACCTTCTTCCTACAACACCAAGTAACAACCAAATCTATACCGCTGAATGGATCTGCCTTCACTTTCCACCTTTCTATTCAAACGTCCATCAAATTTACCTAATGGTTTCTCGAAGAATTCAGGGTACTGCCACAAGGTTGTGATTTCCCAACAATTCCCCGGTTAAGAGATATCCTTTCTAACATCCAATAACTTCCCGGAGTACAATTGATAAGTCCACCATGACGCGAACAACCAATAAGATCTCCCGGTAAATCAGATAATCACTCTCACTAGCATTCCAGTTGGCTTACCTAGAGTCTAGAGAAGAAGACCTATTGCACAACAGGGTGCAATTGGTGATAACATAACTCTAAAATAGAATAGGTTGTTGGTTATCTAGTCCAAACTCGGCTGATATAACAACTCTTTCATTTGTCTGTTGCTGGAATTTGATTCTTTTATTTCGATTTATCAAACGATGTGCCTCTTCAATCTTATGTTGGTTCAACCTCCAACTGATTCCTTGGATCTTAGGATGTCAATCCTATGGCAATCCATCCTTCTCTACTGCTACCCCGTATAAATGATGACTTCACTATATCTTGACATCACATGTCTCTATTGGCAACATGCCAAATAACTAACTCCTTGGGCTATCGACAATCTAGGAACTCATCTCCCATGGTCCTGATGTGTGTTCTTTGGAACATTGAACTTTGAACTCTTGTTGCCTTGTTCTCGATGATACTACTATCTTGTCTTGCTTGAATTATCAGACTTTGTTGTTGTCTGCTAAGTATTGGATTGTTGCTTCATACTCCTCTACCTTCAACTTCATGGCTCTTTAAGACATATAAGTTCTATACAACTTCTTCTCTAACTTTCTCCAAATATCAGTTATGCCTTATGATTTTCTAACACCTATTTCTTCCGTCAAGTTACGATAACTCCCTACTATATATGACTACATCATGTGGCTTCTTAACCCAGCGTCTTTCAATTTCCCGCTCGATGTCCTTCACTTTAATCGTCATCCTTGGATAAGTCTCGGTAGAATTTCTCATGTAGCTTTCCTGTCATCATTGTTGATTAACCTTTCTCCCAATGGTAATGGTGCTCTTCCTTGAACTTTCATAGTTCCTCCATTCTTCCATGTTCTGATGCTATTGACCTCCGAATCCAAATATGATATGATTTGTAGTTCATCCCCACGTGTAGCTTCGTTTACTTTGATCATCCTGACTTTCTTCTCTTCATGATATTTCATTGATGTTTGGAACTTCTGAGAGCACGTCTCTCCCTTACACGAATCCTATTTACCTCTAGATCAGTAACATCAAGAAAAGAACTCAATGTGACAATCATGTCATTGTACATCAAATTCTAACTTCATGTACCAACCTAGCCAATCAAAAATCCAATAAGATCCAATAAATCGCAAATGCAGTTATATATCAATCATGCAACATAAGCCCGTAAAATAAGTAGTACATTGAGTAAAAACATCTCAAGTACCCAGGCTTAGATGCTATACACTACAATATAGGTATATATTACCTTATAGTCCTATGCTAAAACAACTCTTTGACTCAGTAGTTACACCAGTTGCCCATTTGCAACGGAATAATCCCAAGACAAAGTTCTCAAAGAATAGTTGTGGTATGGCTTGGTTTCTTATGGAACTAAACTCCATGTAAATTGAATCTTTCCTCTGGCTAGAACAAACGTCTGCAGACATATCTGTATCCTCCATGTAGTTACTCATGGTACAACAGAAGTAGTAATGTAGCTTCCGTCATTGTTTATGCCATCTCCTATTTCCTTAACAGTCTATATTATACTCAGGTGAATCCCCTTTGAACTTCATCATTAGGGTATTGGCATACTTTTCATAGCTGAATGTCGATGATTCTCCACTATCATCAAACATCTCCTAACTTCCTCCATCACGAACTTATGATAGGGTTCTACTTCATAGGATAGGGTTATCAATGATACCATATAAGTAACACTGACGTGGATGTAATCCATTTGGTGTATCAACTGGTACAAGACAGTCTTAACTGGTTATACCAAGTTGGAAATTAAATAAGGTAGATGAATATTATACCTATAGAATAGTAAATAAGAATATCTACTCCAGTTGGGTAAGAAAATGTGTATACAAATATGACAGTATTATCCTCAGGTGAATAACCATCATAGTTATAGAAATATAGAGTTTAGTTAAAAATATGATAACTCCCTATAGTCTTACCAACCTACAAGTCTCCTAAAAGGGTTTTAATCCTAAGGTCGTTCGCTCTGATACCACCTGTAGTGACCTAGCACACCACTGCATGTTGTAGTGTACAAGTCGTTGACATAATACTCACGAAAGGACCACTTCGTAAATATTACATCCTTCAGAGTAGTACAACAGAAACATAGTCGGTCCAAGGTAACACTATAGGATTACAACACTATTCAATACAAAAACTCGAGAACCTCCTTAACAAACAGAAGTAGGTCTCGTGCGAAAGAAACTCCCAAAGGACTCAAATCGAAGCACTAAGCTGGATACTAGCTCTACTTCTAACTCCTAATCCACTACTGCTGTTGTCACAGCCCTATCTATCCATTTGGAATCTCCGTGTCTGGAGTTGTGCTCCTCCATCTAGCTATAGTTGTCATGTCCATAGGCTTTGTTGTCGACATGTCCACCGTTGCACTATGGTCGCAACGTATCCGTTGGCTAAGTAGAGGTTGATTCCTTCAGGCCCACCAGGTTGATTTGACTCCTTGTCGAAGATCTCACCAATATTGCTATGGATTCCTGTCCTTCTTCTGCTGTCTCCAATTATCTAAGCAGGGGTCAACGGAGGAAAGAGTGAGCAACACGAGCGTTACTCAGCAAGTTCATATAATAGGAATGAGGTGTTTTATGCACTAGCTACCATCCATCCCAAAAGGTCATGGATGAACATGCATAACTTTGTAAAACATTTTTAGGAAAAGATTTATTTTATCTTCAGAAAACTATGCCCGTCATCGATTCACAGGTGCTAGGGCCTTGAGGAGCCTCCTTTCCTGCAGCGTTCGCCGTTCCTTCCTGGAACGTGGAGTAACATGTCACATTTTTACACTCTGCAGAGGTGCGTTACTTTACCCATAAGAGACCAACGCCTTGTTGCACAACCGGGCGAGTCTTTCCCGTCCACACTTCCTTTGGTGTGGGGCCCAGTCGTTGATCCAAGCCATTCGCCGTGCTTCTCCAACAACCCCGCATGCCCACCCAATTCATGCATAGCAGAATCACCCCTGGCTCTACCCCTCACGATAGATACCTAGGCATCCTCTTGCAGACCATCATAGACACCAGAGTCCGTGGGCATTAAGGGGTCCCACCCATGTGCATGTAGTCGCACTAGATCTACAGCGTACGGCTCTGGCTGCCCGTTGACATGCGAAAGGGAGAAGATCACAGATGACTTTCCCGTCCCATTCCAAGTCTCATGGTTAACGCTTCATATACGGCGCAAGAACGCTGACAGCATTGGTTCTTAAGTCCTAGGTAATACTTTCCCGTGCAAATGGAACCTCCACCAACCACATCATACCATGGTTCCATCTGCCAGCCAACAATATATATATAGCAATTCACATCATTCGAAAATAGGTTTTACTTTTTCATGCAATGATAAATCATAGTATTTTGCATTTACTTTGATAAACATAATTAGGTAGGACATGAGCAAGAGTGAACTTGCCTTTTTGACTGCAAGATTATGCAGCCAAGGTCTTCGATACAATAAAGACTCCAAAATCTAGAAAGAGCATCATTGGTCCGGTAAGGACTAATGTTTGAAGAAGCAATATGCTATTATGCATAAGTATGAGATGCATCGTCCTAAACCCCGTGACTAACTCTCGATGGTTGAGGGTTGTTTGAGTTTGGTGATTATTTTTAAATTTGTTTTATCTTCAAGTTTACTTCACAAGAACAATGAATTTTTATCTTTAACTATAAATACCATATTAAGCATAAGGATAAAATAAAACAACATCATAATACTAAATGGTTATTTTAGGGTTGACTACCATCTTTATGTTTATAAAGATCAGGTGTCAACTTGAATTAATTAAACAAATGGTGTAGTATTATTATTCAAGAATATAAAAATAATAACTTTTGAAGAAATCGATAATATATACATTTATTGGTATCATACCATAATGGTACTTATTTTATTTAAGTTGTGGTGTATTATCAATTATTAAGGGTAGTTACTTATGTGTTTAACTTTTGTTTAAGTAATAAGATAATATCATTTAAATATTAACACTTAGAAGAAACACAACAAGTAATTTTCCTGTTGTGAATTAATTATTAATTTGAATTAATGATTTAAGCAATTATAACACAAAATTAATCCAATTATTAAAGGTATTAACAATAGTGGTCAAATTTTATTAAATAGAGAATTCATTTTTATGAATCAAGAATTACATGGAAGATTATGAAGTAATAATATGATTTCTTTATATGTTGATAGATTCATTTTTATATTATTAAATGACTCATGGATAATTATTTTCCTAATGGTAAATATTATTTTCATAAACCTCTTAAAGAATATTATTTAAACATGTTCATAAATGAAATTCTAACATTGGAATAATGTTATGGTTGAAACAAATTTTCATATTTAAAGTTGAGCATGTGAAACAATTTAAATGGAATTGAAATGCATCCAAAATAGCATTTCAAATTAACTCCATATTTGAAATATTAAGTAAATTGTTGTTTCAATTTTAGAGTGATTCACTTGTAATTGAACACACATTCAAATGATATAAATAGACAGATTTAATGTTTTTTAACATTTTGGTATATTATTTATAATTTTCTGATTTAAAATGATTTAGTTATGAATTTTCAATGTTTAAATTCAATTAAACAATTTCTAAAATTCTAAATTTGAGTTAGTCCCACATGTCATAGTTTTAATAGTTTCCAGAAATGATTTCCCAAATGTTTAAATACCTGACAGCGGGGTCCACCTGTCATAATTTTATTTATTTTTGAAAAGAAAATTCAGGGAAAAATCTGATTGGCTCGCTGACGTCATGCTGACGTCAGCAATGGAGCTGAGCTCCAGCCCGAGCTCGAATCCGATGAATTGGAACGAATTAGGACGGGTTCGGGCACGCATCGGGTAGAGAACGACGTGGGCTACCATTTGGTGGCGGCGCCGCTCCGAAATGGTCGCCGGAGCTTGGCCGGAATCAAGCTCGCGCGGCGGCGGACTGTGGTGCACGGCTCGACGACGATTGCGAGCGAATTAAACCGAATTAAAGGTACCAGGAGGCAGCACGGCTCACCACGAGCACGATGGAAGTCTCGGCGAAGCTTGGCGTGGACGGACGGCGACGCAATGGTGCTCAACATCGGCGGCCGTCGTTCGGAACGTCGACGACGTTCTCCCTCTTCAGGTCATCCCAGCACGAGCGCGAGGCACCGGAACGAAGAGGACGATGAGGCGAAACTACTAGACCCGGTGGCTGAGCTCGAGAAGGCGTAGATCGTCGGCGATTTGAGGGCAACGGCGACGGCCGAGCGAAGCTAGGGTTAGGGTTGGAGCTTGTTTTGCTCCAGAGATAGGAAGAGAGAGAGGGCGAGTGCAGAGAGGAGAGTAGAGAGCGAGATGGGGACGTCTCTGAGGTCCTTATCCTCGAAGGCCGGCAAGCAGGTAAGCAGGAGGTGGCACGGCGGCGTCGTCCTCTGCCTTCTGGCAAGAGGAAGAAGAAGAGGAAAACGAAAAGGAAATGCCATTTTGCGAAAAACCCCCTGGGTTTCCGGGAAATAGCAGAATCAGTGTAAACAGGCCCTTGGTTCCTGTTTTTGGACTGTTTTAAGGTTATAAAAATTACAGAGAAGTCCCTAGACAGTTTAGAATCGTAAAATTGAGTTATTTCCATTTAAGGACATAAATATTTGAATTATTTTAGAATATTTGCATGATTTGAATTTATTTGAATTACAAAATGTGTTTGGCATAATTGAATTTATTTTACATTACTAAATTTGTAGCTTACAGTTTATATTTTTGTTGAGCATTATTTGCATAATAATTTATTTATTACCATTTGATTATTTGGGAATTTGCTATATTATAAATTCATTTGGAATGGTAATGGTTTTGGTCATAGTGGAATTTATTTTCTACTACAAAAGTTATTTCTTATAACTTCTGTTTTTGGTGGGACATTAATAACAACATGAATATGTATTTTGCTATAATGATCATTTGTGAATATTTTGCATACTTTGAATTCATTCTCCAATTAAAAGGAATTTAACCAAATTGGATTTATTATTTACTCACAATTGTATAAGTTGTGAGTTTTCAAATTGTGGGGTTATATTTATAGCAACATAAATGAATACATACATTGCTATACTATTGTTTGTGAGTATTTGCTACTTTCAATATTAATTAATATTTCTTACTTGTAATTAATATTTCTTACTTGAATTCACAAAGTAGGTGGTTATAGGTAATCAAACTATAGATTTCAATAGATGTCCAAGAGATGGATTAAGTGTTTGATAAAATATTGGGCAACACCCAAATTATGGTCCATCAGTATATGCATGAAGTCACACTGTGGTGCCTGCAGAGAGTATGCACAATGTTTTAACAAACTCCATGCCACACATGAAATATTGCCTCAGTGGTTTTAACTTGTGATACCTGACATCTTAATCATGTGAAAACATGATCATATGTGTATAGATACACAAGGTAGTGATATCCTGCCTGTGATTAGGACTTATGGTAAAATAGATGAATAGAATGATGAGAACAGAATCATACTTGATTCTCTCACTCATACTGATAATAACAAAAATGATATTCTCCCTTTTTAAAGATCAAATTCTTATGTGTGTGGAAGCAAGTTGCTTATACAAGGGATTATCAGTTAGTCCATGGGTTCCATTTACCACATGTCCAAATTCATCTCATCACGAGAATAAATATTTGAACAAGCCAAGTGGCTCTTGTCACTGGATGAACTTGTGAACTCCTCTCCTATGAGACATGTTCACACTCACATGAATTAGTGAAGTAACTCATGTGATTTCATTAATTGGTGATAGAAGAATGTATATGTGTTTTATGACATCTCAATTTGCCTTATGCATACAAAAGAATTTGTTAACAAGATAATCAGTCTTGTCACCAAATTACTTCATATATTACAAAGGTTGAGATGTTCTGAATTATCTGACCTACTATTTATTTGTATATGACACTCAATTGTTTGAGCATACAAGAGTGATTTGTTAACAAGGTGATTAGGCTTGTTACCAAACTACTTCTATATAACACAAACCTTAGAATATCACACTATTTGTAGAGAAGTTAATAAGAGTAAATTTTGATATTGGAGTTTCCAAATACTTAGTAATGGACTAGCATAATACTTCTATGCATATCAAAGAAATTCTTCTTCATAATCTTCTTGTTGAACTTCCTCCTTTCTTGTGTTGCCTTCTCTTGTAGAATGATTTTGAGAAGATTAGGAGATAAGAAGATAAGATAGTCTTGATAGGATAAGTAGATCTAGATTAAGATTTAGTTTAGTCTTTTATCCACCTTCCGTATATTCCTTCTTTTCTTTTCTTTAAGATATGTACTTATTCGATTAATGATGTAAGTCATACTCATCATTTGATTTATAGTTTCTTGTATTATTCGTTTGTAACCAAATGTTTGAGAATTTAGATAAGACAAGATTTTGAAGTTTATAGCACTCATGTTGATGACTAAGTCTAATCCACCAACATCAGCGAAACCTCGATGTATGTTTCACAAGTTTGGTTCCAAGTTTTTAAGTTATTCGACATCTATGGTCATTCTCAACTAGTCTTTCGAGTGGTGGTTGAACACTCTATGACTTCGTTGAAAAAGTTTTAAATTTTCTCGTATTTTCAGATGCATGCTATGCAAATGCACAAATCTAATTTAACCCCTTTCTACTCTCTGAACTACGGGTCATTACAGTATCTCCCCCTTAAAATCAACTTCGTCCCGAAGTTGCGGTTTCCCTCACGTATGGATGAGTGTAAATCACTTCTTACAATATCATCTTCTCCAAACCTTCTTCCTACAACACCAAGTAACAACCAAATCTATACCGCTGAATGGATCTGCCTTCACTTTCCACCTTTCTATTCAAACGTCCATCAAATTTACCTAATGGTTTCTCGAAGAATTCAGGGTACTGCCACAAGGTTGTGATTTCCCAACAATTCCCCGGTTAAGAGATATCCTTTCTAACATCCAATAACTTCCCGGAGTACAATTGATAAGTCCACCATGACGCGAACAACCAATAAGATCTCCCGGTAAATCAGATAATCACTCTCACTAGCATTCCAGTTGGCTTACCTAGAGTCTAGAGAAGAAGACCTATTGCACAACAGGGTGCAATTGGTGATAACATAACTCTAAAATAGAATAGGTTGTTGGTTATCTAGTCCAAACTCGGCTGATATAACAACTCTTTCATTTGTCTGTTGCTGGAATTTGATTCTTTTATTTCGATTTATCAAACGATGTGCCTCTTCAATCTTATGTTGGTTCAACCTCCAACTGATTCCTTGGATCTTAGGATGTCAATCCTATGGCAATCCATCCTTCTCTACTGCTACCCCGTATAAATGATGACTTCACTATATCTTGACATCACATGTCTCTATTGGCAACATGCCAAATAACTAACTCCTTGGGCTATCGACAATCTAGGAACTCATCTCCCATGGTCCTGATGTGTGTTCTTTGGAACATTGAACTTTGAACTCTTGTTGCCTTGTTCTCGATGATACTACTATCTTGTCTTGCTTGAATTATCAGACTTTGTTGTTGTCTGCTAAGTATTGGATTGTTGCTTCATACTCCTCTACCTTCAACTTCATGGCTCTTTAAGACATATAAGTTCTATACAACTTCTTCTCTAACTTTCTCCAAATATCAGTTATGCCTTATGATTTTCTAACACCTATTTCTTCCGTCAAGTTACGATAACTCCCTACTATATATGACTACATCATGTGGCTTCTTAACCCAGCGTCTTTCAATTTCCCGCTCGATGTCCTTCACTTTAATCGTCATCCTTGGATAAGTCTCGGTAGAATTTCTCATGTAGCTTTCCTGTCATCATTGTTGATTAACCTTTCTCCCAATGGTAATGGTGCTCTTCCTTGAACTTTCATAGTTCCTCCATTCTTCCATGTTCTGATGCTATTGACCTCCGAATCCAAATATGATATGATTTGTAGTTCATCCCCACGTGTAGCTTCGTTTACTTTGATCATCCTGACTTTCTTCTCTTCATGATATTTCATTGATGTTTGGAACTTCTGAGAGCACGTCTCTCCCTTACACGAATCCTATTTACCTCTAGATCAGTAACATCAAGAAAAGAACTCAATGTGACAATCATGTCATTGTACATCAAATTCTAACTTCATGTACCAACCTAGCCAATCAAAAATCCAATAAGATCCAATAAATCGCAAATGCAGTTATATATCAATCATGCAACATAAGCCCGTAAAATAAGTAGTACATTGAGTAAAAACATCTCAAGTACCCAGGCTTAGATGCTATACACTACAATATAGGTATATATTACCTTATAGTCCTATGCTAAAACAACTCTTTGACTCAGTAGTTACACCAGTTGCCCATTTGCAACGGAATAATCCCAAGACAAAGTTCTCAAAGAATAGTTGTGGTATGGCTTGGTTTCTTATGGAACTAAACTCCATGTAAATTGAATCTTTCCTCTGGCTAGAACAAACGTCTGCAGACATATCTGTATCCTCCATGTAGTTACTCATGGTACAACAGAAGTAGTAATGTAGCTTCCGTCATTGTTTATGCCATCTCCTATTTCCTTAACAGTCTATATATACTCAGGTGAATCCCCTTTGAACTTCATCATTAGGGTATTGGCATACTTTTCATAGCTGAATGTCGATGATTCTCCACTATCATCAAACATCTCCTAACTTCCTCCATCACGAACTTATGATAGGGTTCTACTTCATAGGATAGGGTTATCAATGATACCATATAAGTAACACTGACGTGGATGTAATCCATTTGGTGTATCAACTGGTACAAGACAGTCTTAACTGGTTATACCAAGTTGGAAATTAAATAAGGTAGATGAATATTATACCTATAGAATAGTAAATAAGAATATCTACTCCAGTTGGGTAAGAAAATGTGTATACAAATATGACAGTATTATCCTCAGGTGAATAACCATCATAGTTATAGAAATATAGAGTTTAGTTAAAAATATGATAACTCCCTATAGTCTTACCAACCTACAAGTCTCCTAAAAGGGTTTTAATCCTAAGGTCGTTCGCTCTGATACCACCTGTAGTGACCCAGCACACCACTGCATGTTGTAGTGTACAAGTCGTTGACATAATACTCACGAAAGGACCACTTCGTAAATATTACATCCTTCAGAGTAGTACAACAGAAACATAGTCGGTCCAAGGTAACACTATAGGATTACAACACTATTCAATACAAAAACTCGAGAACCTCCTTAACAAACAGAAGTAGGTCTCGTGCGAAAGAAACTCCCAAAGGACTCAAATCGAAGCACTAAGCTGGATACCAGCTCTACTTCTAACTCCTAATCCACTACTGCTGTTGTCACAGCCCTATCTATCCATTTGGAATCTCCGTGTCTGGAGTTGTGCTCCTCCATCTAGCTATAGTTGTCATGTCCATAGGCTTTGTTGTCGACATGTCCACCGTTGCACTATGGTCGCAACGGATCCGTTGGCTAAGTAGAGGTTGATTCCTTCAGGCCCACCAGGTTGATTTGACTCCTTGTCGAAGATCTCACCAATATTGCTATGGATTCCTGTCCTTCTTCTGCTGTCTCCAATTATCTAAGCAGGGGTCAACGGAGGAAAGAGTGAGCAACACGAGCGTTACTCAGCAAGTTCATATAATAGGAATGAGGTGTTTTATGCACTAGCTACCATCCATCCCAAAAGGTCATGGATGAACATGCATAACTTTGTAAAACATTTTTAGGAAAAGATTTATTTTATCTTCAGAAAACTATGCCCGTCATCGATTCACAGGTGCTAGGGCCTTGAGGAGCCTCCTTTCCTGCAGCGTTCGCTGTTCCTTCCTGGAACGTGGAGTAACATGTCACATTTTCACACTCTGCAGAGGTGCGTTACTTTACCCATAAGAGACCAACGCCTTGTTGCACAACCGGGCGAGTCTTTCCCATCCACACTTCCTTTGGTGTGGGGCCCAGTCGTTGATCCAAGCCATTCGCCGTGCTTCTCCAACAACCCCGCATGCCCACCCAATTCATGCATAGCAGAATCACCCCTGGCTCTACCCCTCACGATAGATACCTAGGCATCCTCTTGCAGACCATCATAGACACCAGAGTCCGTGGGCATTAAGGGGTCCCACCCATGTGCATGTAGTCGCACTAGATCTACAGCGTACGGCTCTGGCTGCCCGTTGACATGCGAAAGGGAGAAGATCACAGATGACTTTCCCGTCCCATTCCAAGTCTCATGGTTAACGCTTCATATACGGCGCAAGAACGCTGACGGCATTGGTTCTTAAGTCCTAGGTAATACTTTCCCGTGCAAATGGAACCTCCACCAACCACATCATACCATGGTTCCATCTGCCAGCCAACAATATATATATAGCAATTCACATCATTCGAAAATAGGTTTTACTTTTTCATGCAATGATAAATCATAGTATTTTGCATTTACTTTGATAAACATAATCAGGTAGGACATGAGCAAGAGTGAACTTGCCTTTTGACTGCAAGATTATGCAGCCAAGGTCTTCGATACAATAAAGACTCCAAAATCTGGAAAGAGCATCATTGGTCCGGTAAGGACTAATGTTTGAAGAAGCAATATGCTATTATGCATAAGTATGAGATGCATCGTCCTAAACCCCGTGACTAACTCTCGATGGCTGAGGGTTGTTTGAGTTTGGTGATTATTTTTAAATTTGTTTTATCTTCAAGTTTACTTCACAAGAACAATGAATTTTTATCTTTAACTATAAATACCATATTAAGCATAAGGATAAAATAAAACAACATCATAATACTAAATGGTTATTTTAGGGTTGACTACCATCTTTATGTTTATAAAGATCAGGTGTCAACTTGAATTAATTAAACAAATGGTGTAGTATTATTATTCAAGAATATAAAAATAATAACTTTTGAAGAAATCGATAATATATACATTTATTGGTATCATACCATAATGGTACTTATTTTATTTAAGTTGTGGTGTATTATCAGTTATTAAGGGTAGTTACTTATGTGTTTAACTTTTGTTTAAGTAATAAGATAATATCATTTAAATATTAACACTTAGAAGAAACACAACAAGTAATTTTCCTGTTGTGAATTAATTATTAATTTGAATTAATGATTTAAGCAATTATAACACAAAATTAATCCAATTATTAAAGGTATTAACAATAGTGGTCAAATTTTATTAAATAGAGAATTCATTTTTATGAATCAAGAATTACATGGAAGATTATGAAGTAATAATATGATTTCTTTATATGTTGATAGATTCATTTTTATATTATTAAATGACTCATGGATAATTATTTTCCTAATGGTAAATATTATTTTCATAAACTCTTAAAGAATATTATTTAAACATGTTCATAAATGAAATTCTAACATTGGAATAATGTTATGGTTGAAACAAATTTTCATATTTAAAGTTGAGCATGTGAAACAATTTAAATGGAATTGAAATGCATCCAAAATAGCATTTCAAATTAACTCCATATTTGAAATATTAAGTAAATTGTTGTTTCAATTTTAGAGCGATTCACTTGTAATTGAACACACATTCAAATGATATAAATAGACAGATTTAATGTTTTTTAACATTTTAGTATATTATTTATAATTTTCTGATTTAAAATGATTTAGTTATGAATTTTCAATGTTTAAATTCAATTAAACAATTTCTAAAATTCTAAATTTGAGTTAGTCCCACATGTCATAGTTTTAATAGTTTCCAGAAATGATTTCCCAAATGATTAAATACCTGACAGCGGGGTCCACCTGTCATAATTTTATTTATTTTTGAAAAGAAAATTCAGGGAAAAATCTGATTGGCTCGCTGACGTCATGCTGACGTCAGCAATGGAGCTGAGCTCCAGCCCGAGCTCGAATCCGATGAATTGGAACGAATTAGGACGGGTTCGGGCACGCATCGGGTAGAGAACGACGTGGGCTACCATTTGGTGGCGGCGCCGCTCCGAAATGGTCGCCGGAGCTTGGCCGGAATCAAGCTCGCGCGGCGACGGACTGTGGTGCACGGCTCGACGACGATTGCGAGCGAATTACACCGAATTAAAGGTACCAGGAGGTAGCACGGCTCACCACGAGCACGATGGAAGTCTCGGCGAAGCTTGGCGTGGACGGATGGCGACGCAATGGTGCTCAACATCGGCGGCCGTCGTTCGGAACGTCGACGACGTTCTCCCTCTTCAGGTCATCCCAGCACGAGCGCGAGGCACCGGAACGAAGAGGACGACGAGGCGAAACTACTAGACCCGGTGGCTGAGCTCGAGAAGGCGTAGGTCGTCGGCGATTTGAGGGCAACGGCGACGGCCGAGCGAAGCTAGGGTTAGGGTTGGAGCTTGTTTTGCTCCAGAGATAGGAAGAGAGAGAGGGCGAGTGCAGAGAGGAGAGTAGAGAGCGAGATGGGGACGTCTCTGAGGTCCTTATCCTCGAAGGCCGGCAAGCAGGCAAGCAGGAGGTGGCACGGCGGCGTCGTCCTCTGCCTTCTGGCAAGAGGAAGAAGAAGAGGAAAACGAAAAGGAAATGCCATTTTGCGAAAAACCCCCTGGGTTTCCGGGAAATAGCAGAATCAGTTTAAACAGGCCCCTGGTTCCTGTTTTTGGACTGTTTTAAGGTTATAAAAATTACAGAGAAGTCCCTGGATAGTTTAGAATCCTAAAATTGAGTTATTTCCATTTAAGGACATAAATATTTGAATTATTTTAGAATATTTGCATGATTTGAATTTATTTGAATTACAAAATGTGTTTGGCATAATTGAATTTATTTTACATTACTAAATTTGTAGCTTACAGTTTATATTTTTGTTGAGCATTATTTGCATAATAATTTATTTATTACCATTTGATTATTTGGGAATTTGCTATATTATAAATTCATTTGGAATGGTAATGGTTTTGGTCATAGTGGAATTTATTTTCTACTACAAAAGTTATTTCTTATAACTTCTGTTTTTGGTGGGACATTAATAACAACATGAATATGTATTTTGCTATAATGATCATTTGTGAATATTTTGCATACTTTGAATTCATTCTCCAATTAAAAGGAATTTAACCAAATTGGATTTATTATTTACTCACAATTGTATAAGTTGTGAGTTTTCAAATTGTGGGGTTATATTTATGCAACATAAATGAATACATACATTGCTATACTATTGTTTGTGAGTATTTGCTACTTTCAATATTAATTAATATTTCTTACTTGTAATTAATATTTCTTACTTGAATTCACAAAGTAGGTGGTTATAGGTAATCAAACTATAGATTTCAATAGATGTCCAAGAGATGGATTAAGTGTTTGATAAAATATTGGGCAACACCCAAATTATGGTCCATCAGTATATGCATGAAGTCACACTGTGGTGCCTGCAGAGAGTATGCACAATGTTTTAACAAACTCCATGCCACACATGAAATATTGCCTCAGTGGTTTTAACTTGTGATACCTGACATCTTAATCATGTGAAAACATGATCATATGTGTATAGATACACAAGGTAGTGATATCCTGCCTGTGATTAGGACTTATGGTAAAATAGATGAATAGAATGATGAGAACAGAATCATACTTGATTCTCTCACTCATACTGATAATAACAAAAATGATATTCTCCCTTTTTAAAGATCAAATTCTTATGTGTGTGGAAGCAAGTTGCTTATACAAGGGATTATCAGTTAGTCCATGGGTTCCATTTACCACATGTCCAAATTCATCTCATCACGAGAATAAATATTTGAACAAGCCAAGTGGCTCTTGTCACTGGATGAACTTGTGAACTCCTCTCCTATGAGACATGTTCACACTCACATGAATTAGTGAAGTAACTCATGTGATTTCATTAATTGGTGATAGAAGAATGTATATGTGTTTTATGACATCTCAATTTGCCTTATGCATACAAAAGAATTTGTTAACAAGATAATCAGTCTTGTCACCAAATTACTTCATATATTACAAAGGTTGAGATGTTCTGAATTATCTGACCTACTATTTATTTGTATATGACACTCAATTGTTTGAGCATACAAGAGTGATTTCTTAACAAGGTGATTAGGCTTGTTACCAAACTACTTCTATATAACACAAACCTTAGAATATCACACTATTTGTAGAGAAGTTAATAAGAGTAAATTTTGATATTGGAGTTTCCAAATACTTAGTAATGGACTAGCATAATACTTCTATGCATATCAAAGAAATTCTTCTTCATAATCTTCTTGTTGAACTTCCTCCTTTCTTGTGTTGCCTTCTCTTGTAGAATGATTTTGAGAAGATTAGGAGATAAGAAGATAAGATAGTCTTGATAGGATAAGTAGATCTAGATTAAGATTTAGTTTAGTCTTTTATCCACCTTCCGTATATTCCTTCTTTTCTTTTCTTTAAGATATGTACTTATTCGATTAATAATGTAAGTCATACTCATCATTTGATTTATAGTTTCTTGTATTATTCGTTTGTAACCAAATGTTTGAGAATTTAGATAAGACAAGATTTTGAAGTTTATAGCACTCATGTTGATGACTAAGTCTAATCCACCAACATCAGCGAAACCTCGATGTATGTTTCACAAGTTTGGTTCCAAGTTTTTAAGTTATTCGACATCTATGGTCATTCTCAACTAGTCTTTCGAGTGGTGGTTGAACACTCTATGACTTCGTTGAAAAAGTTTTAAATTTTCTCGTATTTTCAGATGCATGCTATGCAAATGCACAAATCTAATTTAACCCCTTTCTACTCTCTGAACTACGGGTCATTACAGTATCTCCCCCTTAAAATCAACTTCGTCCCGAAGTTGCGGTTTCCCTCACGTATGGATGAGTGTAAATCACTTCTTACAATATCATCTTCTCCAAACCTTCTTCCTACAACACCAAGTAACAACCAAATCTATACCGCTGAATGGATCTGCCTTCACTTTCCACCTTTCTATTCAAACGTCCATCAAATTTACCTAATGGTTTCTCGAAGAATTCAGGGTACTGCCACAAGGTTGTGATTTCCCAACAATTCCCCGGTTAAGAGATATCCTTTCTAACATCCAATAACTTCCCGGAGTACAATTGATAAGTCCACCATGACGCGAACAACCAATAAGATCTCCCGGTAAATCAGATAATCACTCTCACTAGCATTCCAGTTGGCTTACCTAGAGTCTAGAGAAGAAGACCTATTGCACAACAGGGTGCAATTGGTGATAACATAACTCTAAAATAGAATAGGTTGTTGGTTATCTAGTCCAAACTCGGCTGATATAACAACTCTTTCATTTGTCTGTTGCTGGAATTTGATTCTTTTATTTCGATTTATCAAACGATGTGCCTCTTCCATCTTATGTTGGTTCAACCTCCAACTGATTCCTTGGATCTTAGGATGTCAATCCTATGGCAATCCATCCTTCTCTACTGCTACCCCGTATAAATGATGACTTCACTATATCTTGACATCACATGTCTCTATTGGCAACATGCCAAATAACTAACTCCTTGGGCTATCGACAATCTAGGAACTCATCTCCCATGGTCCTGATGTGTGTTCTTTGGAACATTGAACTTTGAACTCTTGTTGCCTTGTTCTCGATGATACTACTATCTTGTCTTGCTTGAATTATCAGACTTTGTTGTTGTCTGCTAAGTATTGGATTGTTGCTTCATACTCCTCTACCTTCAACTTCATGGCTCTTTAAGACATATAAGTTCTATACAACTTCTTCTCTAACTTTCTCCAAATATCAGTTCCTCTTCGCAAGCGCCGTCGGGCAGCCCAAGTTTTGTCTTCTTCCACGAGCTCACCCGCGAGGGAATCGGATGTGAGGGATGATGGAAACTCAGCTCCGTCTCCTACGACCACAGCTGCTCCCTTGGACGTGAGTCCTTTGAGCTCGGCTCCTCCTCCTCCTCAGTCGAGTGGGCAGCTTCCTTTTGGAGGCCCAAACTTTGACGAGCTCGACACTGAGGATGAAGAAGAGCACAGGTTTGCTCCTTTTTGCACTTAATAATATTTTTTGTGAGTTATGTACTTTTGCTTATGTTGTATGCCTTTCGGTCACTTGTAGTGCCGAGACTGTGCGACCTCCAACTCCTCCAACCGTGAGAGCCTCGACTCCAGATCAGCCTGAAGCCTCTCCTGTTGCGGCTGAGGTTGTGAAACAATAGCCACGACACTTCCATTGAGGCTGCCAATATTGCGAGTACATCGACTCCGCAAATTGGAACTTCTGCTGCCAAGCCCGCGCCTTGGATTGAACACGTAAGTGTCTTTTTGTCGAGTCTTCCTTCTGGACCTATTTGTGTATAGCTTATGTGGTTTCGTGTGCGTGCAGCCCTTCTACCTCAACCTGGTGGAATCAGGTAAAGCATTTGTCCAGGTTGAACAGGAGAGGGATAATCTGCGCGCTGTTATGGAGCAGCTCACCCGTAAGTATCTTGGGTTTCTGTAAGTCTTTGCCTTGTCGATTGTGAATGACATCTGCCCATCTATCTCAGGTGACAAGGCAAACGCTGAATCTCGGGTTAAAGAGTTAGAAGAGACACTCGCCAAGGAGCGCGAGGAGTCGAAGAAGGCCTTGGATGATGCCAAGGACTCCGCCGCTTTGCGCGAGAAGAATTATGCTGAGCGCCTGGCGAGCCTCACCCGAGACGTAGGCGGTGAGTCGAGCCTTTCACTTTTTGCCTACTTCTTTTGCCACTGAATAGTATGTAACATTTTTTGTTACTTCTGCTTTTTTGAAGGAGCTGTTGGGGCATCGACACCTGTAGATCAACCGAGTGTCGATTTGTCCCTTGACCGCGCAATCGGCGACCTGGATGTCGTCTCTACCCAAGCCAAGGACGCACTCGCCAAATCTACGAGCACGCTCGGCGCCGTGTTCAAGGATGTGTTCCCCTCCAGCCAACCTCCTTCGACTGTGGATGGCTTCGCAGACGTCCTGGGCCCGGGAACTTCGACTATGACGAACTTTGCTCGCGCTTTGACGGTACGCGGCTCAGAGACCACCCTCAAACTCCTTTTAGGTCATGGGATAGAGGGTGACTTCGAAGCCGCTCTGTCTGCTTTCCCTCGTAAGCCTGGCGGGAAATTGGTGTCCCTAAAGCATTTGAACGAGCCAGCCGCAAAGTTGGCTGAAACTTTTATGGCCACCATGGAGCGCCGGGCAGAAGAGGTCGCCGCTCGTGCGAGTAGGGCTAGGTCAGAGTCAATGTCTGAGAAGTAGGGCAGCCGCGCCTTTGATCTTGTAATTAAACTTATGACCATGCGAGTATGCATGTGCTTTTGCTACCTTTGTATGAATTTATGTTCCTCGTTATGATTCTGTTTGTAAAGCTGTATGTTGTTGCTCGTCTGAGCTTTGTGACTAGTTTCTCATGAAACTTTTATGATGCTTGGAACAGAAACGGCCAGCCGCCACTTCATCCAGTTCGTCGCGGCATCATACCCCTTCTCGATCTCGAGCTCAGGCGTCAAATGATGCCGCGGTAATACGTTATATGAAGGCTCGACTTGCGAAACAGGAGCAGGAACTGGCGAGTGCCCGAAGCGAGCTGGAAAGGATGAGGGCAAGGCCTGCTTTACCCACCCAACGGGAGGAGTATGTGCTTGGCGAGATGGAGATCGTGAACAGACAGCTCGAGTGTAAGCATGACTGCCTTGATCTTATGAGTTCACAGCCTGTTCTTTTTTGTTCACCCAACTTGTGTTGTTGCAGGTTTTGTTCAAGATTTCCAGGCGGAGCAGGCTCGCGTGGATGAGCAGTTGAACATGGCAACTGACGAACCCACGACTGGCCGCCAGCACTTTCGATTGGACAAGCACCGAGCACGCATACTCGCGACTCTGCAAGATCGGGTGTGGCGGAGCACTATGCTTCTTGAATTGTGCAGGTCGGCCTTCAGTCGAATCAACCAGATGGTTTTTCCGACTGGGCCACAACCTCAAGGAATCCACGCGTTGCTCGATCTCTTCCGGTCAACAGGTTCCATTCGAGGCTTCATCACCCAGAAGCTTGTGGACGGTGCCAACGCAACCATGGCGTATCTCCGAAGTCAACGTCCAAATTTGCAGCTACGTCCACCCGTGCCTGGATCGTCTTTGTCCCAGTCGAACTTGACGAAACATTCGATCACGCGAGGACATTGGTTGATTGCTATCAAGCGCAACTTATGGGCCCTGTTCTTCCAGCAAAGGATGAACCAGAAGATTAGGGTATTTATGTATAGGGAACAGCCCCCGAGTGTAAATTTGCCACTTAGTACATATTTGTTCACTTGTATGTATGCAGCCCCCGAGTGTATCGAGTGGGGTTTATGAAAAACAGTTTACATAGATCATGAATTACATAGCCCCCGAGTGAGGTTATGAATTTTATGAGAGTTGAAGCTTCAACTTATGCCTGCAGGCTCAGCCCCCGAGTGATTGATTGGGGTTGAGCAACTTTTTCCTTTGTGTTTAGTGTTACGATCCAGCCCCCGAGTATTCGAGTGTGGCTGAATTATTATGTTTGAAGGAGCGAAAGCTTTTATGTTTTGAGATAGCTCAGCCCCCGAGCATACGGGTGAGGCTAAGTTTTGTGCTGATAAGCTATGCGAGTAGTAAGCAGGAAAGTATGAGGAATTTATTGACTATATTCCATTTATGAATGTTAGGCTGCAGGCCGCCTCATTAAAAACCTTCCAGTCCCCTTAGGTACCCTGGTAAGGAAAAGAGCGCGTCTGAAACCTGCAGCCATCCGACATATGAGCCTATTACATTATGCGACTGAGCAATCTAAGCATAGAAACGGCGCAGCTGCGCAACGTTCCAAGGATTGTGAGAGTTCGCCGGTCTTCGCATGCTTCAGTCTGTATGCTCCACCACCTATGACCTCGGTGATGATGAAGGGTCCTTCCCATGGAGAAGCAAGTTTATGCACCTTCTTTGCTTCAGTCGAAGTACCAAGTCACCCACCTCGAAGGACCTGGTACGCAGTCGACGGCTGTGATAGTTGCGTAGATCTTGCTGGTAGACAGCTGTACGTGCTAGCGCTGTGTTGCGTGCTTCTTCGAGCAAGTCGACTGCATCTTCGAGTGCTCATCTGCATCGTCTTCATTGTATGCTTCGACCTTGGTGCGTTGAACCTTACGTCTGATGGCAGGATTGCCTCTGCGCCGTAGACCATGAAAATGGAGTGAATTGTGTTGAGGCGTTGGGTGTTGTGCGTAGGCTCCATAGCACAGACGGGAGCTCTTCTACCCAAGCACCCGCAGCCCTTTTGAGTGGCACCAGGAGGCGCTTCTTGATTCCACTCGTCACAAGCCCATTGGCCTTTTCGACTTGGCCGTTTGATTGCGGGTGCGCCACAGATGCATAATTGAGCGTGATATCTTGCTCTTTGCAGAAGGATTTGAATTCCTCAGCCGTGAAGTTTGTACCGTTGTCCGTGATGATGCTGCTTGGCACACCAAAGCGGTATATGATGGATTTTATGAAATTGACTGCTGTAGTGGCAGTCGAACTTGTGATGGGTACTGCTTCATCCACTTGGTGAACTTGTCGACCGCCACCAGAAGGTGAGTATGCCCTCCATGGGAGGATTTTTTGAGTGGCCCAACCATATCGAGCCCCCACTGGGCGAAAGGCCAGGCCAATGGTATTGTCTTCAACGCCGATGCGGGTGCGTGCGGCTTTGTGGCGAATTTTTGGCAGCCGATGCACCTTTTGACTATGTCCTCCGCGTCTTTGAGTGCTGTGGGCCAGTAGAAGCCTGCGCGAAAGGCTTTGGCTACGAGTGATCGACTGCTGGCGTGATGCCCGCAAGTACCTGCATGAATATCACGAAGGATGGCTTGGCCATCTTCAAATGCTATGCAACGCTGGAACATACCTGATATGCTGCGTTTGTAAAGTTCACCGTTGATGACAGTGTATGCTTTAGATCGTCGAGTGACGCGTCTTGACTCTGTGAAGTCTTCGGGTACCTCGCCGCGGAGTATGTATGCGAGGAAGGGTTGAGTCCAAGTTGGCTCGATGAGGAGTACCTCGACTGGTGGGTCCTCTGTGCTAGGTGTTTTGCTCTTGGCTGGTGCGGCTGTGCAGGAGTTGCTGCTTCTTTTTGATTGATCTGTGCTCTATGCGCTCGAAGAAGACACCAGGTGGCACTGGTGCTTTGGTCGCACCAATGTTGGCTAACTTATCTGCTTCTTCATTGCTTTCACGCCCTATGTGCCGCAACTCGCAGCCTTCGAAGCTGCCCTCCATGATGTTGTACAGGTCACGGTAGGCATCATGTTATCTGCGATTGCGTCGCAAGCCTTCATTGTTTGCTGCACCACCAATTCGAGTCGCCGTAGATCATCAGTCGAGTGCACCCGAGGCTTTGGCCATCCTCATGCCATGGATCAGAGCCTCATATTCTGCTTCGTTATTGGATGGGAACTCGAATCCCATTTGCAGGATGTAGCGAGCTTGTCGCCTTTTGGTGATATGAGGATGACACCTGCGCCTGCGCCTTCGTTTTTCTTCGAGCCATCAAAGTACATGGTCCAGGAATTGGACACATCTGGTGCTCCTGGGAGCTGAGCTTCAATCCACTCGGTGTGGAAGTCGGGTAAGACTTGTGCTTTGATGGCCTTCGGGTAATCATACTTGATGTCTCTTGGTGCTAGCTCGATGAGCCATTTTGCTACTCGCCCAGTCGCATTGGGGTTTGTGAGGATGTCCCCGATCCCTGAAGTGCTGATTACAGTGATCGGGTGCTCGGAGAAGTAATGCGTCAGCTTCTTGAGGACATGAACACGGCGTATGCCAGCTTCTGATAGTGCGGGTACCGCTGCTTTGATGTGGAGAGCACTTCACTCAAGTAATAGACTGGACGTTGTATGCTTTGGGCGTGTCCCTCCTCTCTGCGTTCGACCACAGAACAGTGCTCACCACCCTATTAGTTGCAGAGACATATAGGTATAGTGGCTCGCGTTCCCTTGGTGCTACGAGGATTGGAGGGCTTGTGAGGACTCGCTTGAGGTCCGTGAAGGCTGCTTCGGCTTCTGGCGTCCACTCGAACTTATCTGCCTTCTTCATCAGTCGATAGAACGGGAGTGCTTTTTCGCCTAGCTTGCTGATGAATCGACTGAGTGCTGCTACTCTACCCGCCAATTTTGCACGTCGTGGAGCTTTGAAGGCCTTTGCATCGTCAAGATGGCCTGTATTTTCTCCGGGTCCGCCTCGATTCCTCGAGCTGAGACTAGATACCCGAGGAGTTGCCCGGCTGGCACGCCGAACGTGCACTTCTTCGGGTTGAGCTTGATGTGGAAGCGTTTGAGGTTTGCGAATGTCTCCCAAGTCATCGAGTAGCGCGCTTTCTTTTCTTGTGGTGATGACGATGTCATCTACATAGACCTGGACGTTTCGCCCAATCTGCTTCTTGAGGCAATCTTGCATCATGCGCTGATAGGTTGCGCCTGCGTTTTTGAGCCCGAAAGGCATTGTGGTGTAGCAGTAGACCCCGAGTGGGGTTATGAACGCCGTTTTTTCTTCGTCCTCTTCCTTCATCCTTATCTGGTGGTAACCCGAGTAAGCATCCAGGAAGGATAAGCGAGCGCACCCGGCGGTGGAGTCGACGATCTGGTCGATTCGAGGTAGTGGAAAGTGATCCTTTGGACATCACTTATTGAGTGCTGTAAAATCTACACACATCCGCAGGATGTCTGTATGCTTCTTCTCTACAAGTACAGGGTTGGCCACCCATTGTGATTTCTTGATCTCTCTGATGAATCCTGCTGTGAGTAGCCTGTCGACTTCTGCTTCGACTGCAGTTCTTTTGAGGCCGGATATGCGGCGCATTGTTTGTTTGACTGGTTTAGCACCTGGAAGTAGCTGGAGAGAGTGCTCGGCGAATTCCCTGGGAATACCTGGCATGTCTGCTGGACACCATGCAAATATATCCCAGTTCTCACGGAGGAATTCGACGAGCGCGCTTTCCTATGCGATCTTGTGTCATTGGTGGCACTGAATGCTCTGTCGACTGCCACCTTTTTGTGCTCTGGCATAAGTGTTCGATCGTTGGAGACCGCTAGATCAGCGAGTGTTGCTTCCATGCCAAACATCTCAGAGATTTTGCTGAATTCTCGGTCGCAAGAGTCAGACTTTTGGAAGTTCCCCTTGACTGTGATTACTCCTTTTGGTCCAGGCATCTTCAGCTGGAGGTATGCGTAATGTGGCACCGCCATGAATCGAGCGAACGTCGGGCGTCCAAGTATAGCATGGTATTGTGACTTCTAGTCGACCACTTCGAACTCAATCGACTCTGTCCTGAAGTGGTGCTTGTCCCCGAACGTTACGTCGAGTTGTATGGTGCCCTCTGGGCTTATTGCTTTCCCTGGAACGATACCGTGTGAAGGTATTTGAAGATCTTGGCAGGTTTTCGACTGACCTGTTCATTTTGCGGAGCGTATCTGCGAAGATGATGTTTATGCCGCTCCCACCATCCATGAATACCTTGGACATGGCGTAACCTCCAATTTGCGCGTCGAGCACCAGAGTAGAGTGCCCTGGTCAAACAACCGATGGAGGGTGGTCTTCTTTGTTGAAGCTTATTGTGGTTTCTGCTCCCTTCAAGTATTCTGTTACCGCAGGAGGTGACATGACCGCCATGTTTACCTGTCGAGTGCAAAGTTTTGCTCCCTGTTGGAAGGTCGACCTTTCTGTATCATGTACATCTGCCCTTGGGACGGAGGGTACTGTGGTTCATCCACCCGAGGCACGGGATGTATGGCACCCGCGAGATTTCCGCCTGGGGCAGGCTGTGGTGGTGGAGGTGGTGCCATCAGAACAGGCACGTTGTTTGGCTGAGGCACGGGTGCAGGTGCTTGTGCGGCTGCTGCCTTTCTGCGATTTACGTAATCAGTCGCCATTTGGTCGAACTCCCTGCAGTTTCTCATCGAGTGGTTGGATCGCAGTTTTCCATCGTCCCCCTTGTACAGGTGGAATCTGCAATCAGCGTCCATCTTTTCTTCGAATGATCGCTCAGATTGTGCCCGTGACTTGCGCCAATCCTTCCTCTTGTAGCTATCACTGCGTTGGCTGTCTCGACGATCATCTCGACTGTCTCGCCGATCGTCTCGACTGTCTCGCCGATCTTCCGACCGTGTAGGGTAGAATTCTTGTTTGTTAGGTGTTGCTGTGTTTAGGGTAGAATTCTTCCTTAGTATCTTTCTATCTCTACTCATCTATACTAAACCCAACCAGGTGCCTCATCCTTTTCACAACAAGTGAACCAACAAGAAGTGATAGTAATGCGCAACTGAAGTATTTACAAGAATATATGGGAAGTCTATCACAACAAGGAGGAGTCTTGAGGGACGTACCAACACGAGAGGCGACGATGAAAAGCCTAGACCATATAATGGTAATATATATAACCCTATGTAATGCAAGTGTTGCCGAAACGTATGAATATACGGTGAGGATAAAAAAACAAGCAAAGTTTTGGGGTACCCTACAAATAGAAGTTTTTGCCTACCACGAGAGTTACCTTAGTTGATTGGAAGCTGGAAGCTGAGAAGATGAAGCACATGGAGGACACCAAGCTATTTTTGATAAGGAGACTGTTGTAAAACCCTCCCATCTTGGTCTTCTGATTGATCCAAGCAGTGACCCTACAGTATCAAATGAAGTTCAATGGACTTCGGTTATCCTACAACTCTACCATGAGGGGAAGTTCTACTCAAGTATTGAAGACATAAAATCCTAACAAGAAGCCACTACATGCTATAGGAGGAAATTTGAGACTGAAGACAAAAATTCTGGACTGCCAACAAAAGTTTCATTTAAGGTGTGTTAGCCCACCCAGATATCTCAGTCACAACATTTTGCTAGCCTTCTCGAATCTTGAGGACGAGATTCTTTTTAAGGGTGGTAGTCTGTAACATCCCAAGTTTTTCAAAATTTTGAAAAATCAGAAAAATCAAAAACTTTTTGAAAATTATAATATTTTGTGTTGGGAAAACAAAATCCTGCATACATGCATCATCATCTTGTCTGGTTTGCATTTGAAGTTTCAAAAGTTGGAAATTTAATTCCACTTGAAAACTATTTGAGAAAATATCAAAATGGCATATTATGCTCAATGTAATATTTCTGATTTGCTATGGCTTTATTTGTTCTATTTTGAATCTTGGTTGAGTTTGGATTATATTTATATGAAAATTAAAAATAACTATTTTCCAAAATTGCTTTTGTGTTATTTGATTTGATTTTAATAAACCTCAAATGATTTTATTTAAAATCCTATTTATAAAATGAACATAAAGGTTTAAATAATCCTTTATGCAATATTTGAAATTTCAAATATGAAATATTTTGGAAAAGAGTGTTTGAAAGTTTTAAAAGATAGGTTTTGATTTTACAAATCTTTAGAAATTGGTTTGAGGTCATTTGGACACTTAAAACAAAAGATATGAAATAAATAAGAAAAATCGGAAAAAGAAAAGAAAAATTGCTGCGTCTTCAACACTCCAGTACGTAAAAAACGCACGAAACTGCTCGTGTGCGTTTCTTCTCGATTTAATTCCCGGCGATTTAAAGCCCCAAACTTCGCACCGTTTCTTCCTACTTAAAGCCTAGGACCTCCTCCTTATTTCCCCTCTCGTTTCAAACCCAATCGTGCCCCGGGGTTGGAGAATTTCGTCGCCGGAGTTGCTCCGGCCGCCACCGTTCTTCCTCGTTTCCGGCGAGATAAGCATGTCCCCAGGCCCGAGACCCCTCCCATCTTCTTCCCCTTTCCCTGGCGCATCTCCTAAGCCACTTGTTCGATTTTTGTTTGCAGCCAGGACGTCAAGCACGAGCTCGACAGGAGCTTGCCGAAGCCGCGAAACTCCCTCCGCTCCTCCACGCCGTTCCAGGAAACGAAAGTCGACGTCGACCACCCCTTCGCCTTCGACTCTCCGCGCTGCACGTCGTCGTCGCCTCGGCTGAGCAGGAGCACCACCAGAGCATCGCCGTCGACCATGGCAGAGCTCGCCGACGCCACCGCATCCGCATCCACGCCGCGTCTTTGTTCCGGGAAGTGAGCCACGACGCCGACACCTCCATCCTCTTCACCGTGCTGCGGCGCACCTCGGCGTAGTCTCCCCGAGGCCAAGGAACCACGGAGCGCCGCCGCCGTCCTCCACTCGAGCCGCCGGCTGCCGTGCTCACCATCTCCCGCGAGTTCCGCCGCCCTGGTAAGGTCAATCAAATCCAGGCCGTCCGATCCAGCTCCTACGACCTAGATTAGATCCTTTTAAAATGAAACGATGTCTTTAGATCTCAGCCGTCAGATCTGGATCTGACGATCCAGATCAGTTCACTTAACCACGTCATCCGCCCAGTCAGCACTTAGTCAGCAGCCACGTCGGATCCAGTCAGCGCCCGCGTGGAAAATGATTTTCTATTTAGATTTAATTGGCAGTTTTGCAGAAAAGCCCCTGCATCTTAGATCTATTATATCTTTTTATTGGCTTGGCCAAATTTTGCAAACTTTATATTTTTGAAAAGCTCTGGACTTGTAGAAACTTTTAGCATTGTTAGTTTTCTGTTTTGTCAAAATTTTATGTATTCAAATTTCAAATGGGAAGTTTGACTATTTTTGACATAACTTTAGTTTAAATTATCCTTTTTTTTAGTGAATCCAATTGCATTGGATTTGTCTAGTTGCCCTCTGTCCAGAGAAACAATCCCCATATTTTTGTTAGTATTTTTGTATAACAGTTGAAAGGACTTTGTCCGTTAATCTTGTTTTGGTGTTTGATAACAACACTCGGAAGTTTTTAACATACTGCTATGTGTCTACAGGTTTTTGAGTGTCTAAACCATATGTATACTAGTGTGTATCTGTGTATGCAAAAGGGAAGAAAAGTGAGTTGTCGCAAAGAAGAGACGAAGGGAATTTTGTGCAGCGTGTCGGCCGGCCCTCCAGCCGGCCTAGGCCGGCCCTCAGGCCGGAGGCGTCGGGTCCCTCGCCAGCCTCTCTGCCGGCCCAGGCCGGCCCCCAGGCCGGCCGTGTCTGGTCTATCGCCGGCCTTCCAGCCGGCCCTGGCCGGCCCCCAGGCCGGCCGTGCTCTGCCTGGTCTGCCGGCCCTCCAGCCGGCCCAGGCCGGCCCCCAGGCCGGCTGGTCGACGACCCCTGCTCGTTTTCCAACGGCCACTTTTTCAGCAGGGGTATATATACTTCGTCTCCTTCCTTTGGACAAGGGGCTTGGACAACATTGAAGACCTCCATTAACACAAGCACAAGCTTTACTAGATCTCCCAATCCCTCCACCCAAACTGTTGATCTTTGGAGGATTGAAGGAGAAGGCCCCGATCTACATCTTCACCAAGCCGTTTGTCATTTCCCCCTCATTCACTTGAGGGACCATTTGCTAGGGTTTCCACTAGGAAAACCTAGCCCCCTATTGTACTCACTTGATTGTCTTTGTGACAGATTGTAGCTGTTTGGGAGCCCCCAATCCTTTGTGGGTTGTGCCCCAAATCGTTGTTGTAAAGGCTCCGGACTCCGCCTCGAAGGTTTCCGATAGTTGAAGTGAACCAAACCTTTGTGGTGCGGTTCACCGGAGAAGAGGGTGAGGCCTTTGTGGCCGTTGAACCATTGTGTTGGTTCACACCTCTCCAACGAGACGTACTCCCCTAAAAAGGAGGAACTCGGGATTACATCCGTGTCTCCGCGTGCTTTGACTTCGGTTACCTCTATCCTTGTTTACCGCCTTATTATATCGTGCTTAGTTGCTAGCTTGTCATATAGGTAAATTCACCGTAGTTGCATATCTAGAGAATTTACCTTTTGTGTCAAGCCTAAATTGAAAAAGACTAAAATTGGAGTAGCACCTATTCACCCCCCCCCTCTAGGTGTCATACCGATCCTTTCAATTGGTATCAGAGCAAGGCTCTCTTGTTTTGGGTTTAACCGCCTAAGAGAAGTATGACACAAAGTGAGGATGAGGCCGATCTTGCCAAGGCCAAGAGACCATGGCATCCATGGCCGATATCAAATCGTTGGAAACAACATTGACATCGTCCATGAATGACATGAATGTCAAATTTGATGAGTTGCGTGACATGCTCATGAAACTCACAAATGCCAAGGTTTCGGAAACCATCCCACTAGAGGGTATCTCTAACTCCGATGAAGGTGATTCCGAGGAGGGTAAAAAGAAAAATGAGAAGGGGTGGAAACCACCTCCGGATCTAAACCATCTCCTCCTCCTCCTACCAAGCATGAAGATGGGAAGGAAGAGTACCATAACGTTCCGGGATGGTACCCTATCGACCCACCTATCACCACCCGCATAAACCCCATTGGTCCTCCACCTAAGCTTAATGCATTAGCCTTTGCTAGTTGGCAACGCTCAATGAAATCTCATATTAACAGTGCCTCTATCGAGCTTTGGAGGATCATTGAAGAGGGTACAAGGTTGCGGATCCAAGCAATGTGACAAGAAGAGAATTTGCCGAAAAGCAACTCAATGCCTCCGCACTCCATATGATTGAACTTTCAGTGGTGAAAGTGACAAGCATTATGTTCTCAATGCCTCCACCGCCAAAGAAGCTTGGAATTGTCTTGAGGTTGCATTTCTTGGGAATGAAAGCATGAAGAGAAACCGATATGAGTCTTTGAGCAATGATGCCGAAGGATTCTACATGTTTGACAATGAGACTCATGAAGACATGTATGGAAGACTCAAGACTCTTGCAAAGGCCTTCTTTGATGTGGGGGCAACCTATGTGGATGATGCTTATGTCAAGAGGAAGTATGTGAATGCTCTCTTGCCTTCCGAGCCCATCGAGGTGAAGGCCATTCAAGGAAGACACAACTACAACGAAATGACATCCAATGAAGTTATGCAAGAAGTGCAAGCCTCCAAGGTTGCCACCAAGAATGCCGAAGATAGCCGTGCTAGGGCCATGGGGATGAAACAAGGCCCCTCACTTGCTTTGAAGGCCAAGGTGGTATGTCTTGATGAGGTTGAAGCGTGCCCAAGCAACATTGCTCCAAATGATCTTGAACCGGCTCTAAATGGTCATATAGCTCTTGCCACAAGAGAGTTTTGGCAAGACCCGGCAAAAGCTAAAGCCAAGGTTGATAAAGAGAACAACTCAAGTGGGAAGAAAGAGCTAGCCTCAAAGTGGAAGACGTGCTACAATTGTCATGACAAGAACCACTACATAAGAGAGTGTCCTTATGAGAACCGAGAGCAAAATGGTGGGAAGCTCATCCCCAAGGACCATTCAAAGTTGATCCAAAAGAAGCCCGCAAGACCAAGGAAGCCTTTCTTCAAGAAGGCACCAAGAATTGTGTTGGTGGCACAAGAAGAATATGCCACAAGTGATTCCGAAGATGAAGATGCACCTACTAAAGAGGTAGCCGCATTGGCTATTGTATCAACTTCATCATCTTCTCTCTTTGAATCCCCCAATGAGAACTTCTCCACCAACAACGCTCGTTGCCTCATGGCTAATGTCACCGAGGTATCATCTCCTTCTCCCAAGACTATGCATGAAATGAGTGATCAATCTAGTCTTGTGATTAAGAAAGAACTTGTTGCTTTCGATACTTTCATGACTAACTTGCAAGGTGAAGCTAAGGAACATGTTGAGTCTCTCATGAGACAACTATGTGCGGCCGAAGAACTTCTTCAAGAAAAGAGTAAGATTGAGAGAGAGGATTCTCTCACCATTGCCTCTTTGAATGCTTCCGTAGCATCCTTGAATGCCTCTCTTGATGAAGAGAGTGAAGAAAGATGTTCTCTT
The DNA here is from genome assembly GCA_947311845.1 of Poa pratensis. Lineage (NCBI taxonomy): Eukaryota > Viridiplantae > Streptophyta > Magnoliopsida > Poales > Poaceae > Poa > Poa pratensis. The sequence goes on from CAMZMU010000041.1 coordinate 140,945,393, forward strand.
GAGGAAAGACTTGAGTCTCTTGATGCTAAAAATGATGATATCATTAATAAAATCATTAAGGATAGAGATCATGTCGTTGCTAAATATAAAGTGCTTAAAAAGGAGAAAGTTGAACTTGGGGTTGCTAATGCTAGACTTCTTGAGGATATGGAGAAGCTTGACAAGGCTCACAAGGCCTTGGAAACAACTCACTCCCTTTTAGTCAAGTCTCATGAGCAACTTCAAACTCAACTTTCTAAATCTAGCTCAACTAGCATATCTATTCTTCCTCGTGTTCATGAAAATGTTATTGAAGAAAATGTTAGTGCCAAGACCTCTATTCCCAAAGGTAAAGATAAGGGTATTGCTTACTTATTTGAGCAAAAACCACACAAAGGGAAGGAGGGTCTTGGTTATGTAGCCGAGCCCAAGAAGAAAGTGGGCAACAACAAGAAGATCAAGACCAAGCCCGCACAAGCCGAGACTTCCATTGCGGGTGGTAGTGCCACAAGGGGCAAGACCACTCGTAGTGACTTTGCGGGGCATAACAACCCCAACTATATTCTTTATGTTGATTATTATGGGGATGTTTATGCTCAATATGTTGGTCCATATGATGGTTACATTGATTACTCTATTTGGGTTCCTAAGACCCTTGTTGCTAACCAAAGAGGACCCATTGAGAAATGGGTACCTAAATCCAAGCAATGATTTCTTGTAGGACTATGCTTCCGGTGGATCGAAATGGGTGGTTGATAGTGGATGCACTAGTCATATGACCGGAAGCAAGGAGATTATGACGGAGTTGAGACCAAATCTAAATAACTCATCCGTCTCTTATGGTGACAATCAAAGCCGAGGTAAAGAGTCTCGGCAAGGTGGTAGTTGCAAGGGATATCACCCTTGTAAATGTCATGCTTGTTGAGTCTCTAGGTTACAATCTTATGTCCGTTCGTGCTCTTAATAAGATGAACTTTGATGTCCATTTTACTATTGATATGGTGGTACTCTTGAGGAGCAAGACTCTAAAGGTCATGTTCGTTGGGTATGTTGAAAATGAGTTGTTTGTGGTAGACTTTTCGGGGTCTACCAACACTCAAGCAATATGCCTATTCGGAAAGGCCGACGTGGGGTGGTTGTGGCATCGCCGCTTGTCCCATGTCAACATGAGAACTTTGCAAAGTCTTCACAAGGGTGGCCACATTCTTGGACTAAAAGAGGATGTTTCTTTTTCTAGAGATCGTCTTTGTAGGGCTTGTGTTGAAGGAAAGATGCATGATTCTCCCCATCCGGGCAAGACCATTATTTCATCAACGAGGATTTTGGAACTTCTTCATGTTGATCTCTTTGGTGCCGTGCCTCAACCTAGTCTTGGTGGGAAGAAATATTGTTTGGTGATTGTTGATGACTATTCAAGATTTACTTGGGTTTATTTCTTCAAGACGAAGGATGAAACCCAACAAACCATCATCGACTTTTCCAATATTGTTCAACGCCAATACAATGTCCCTATTTTGGTCATTAGGAGTGATAATGGCTCCGAGTTCAAGAACTACACCTTAAATGAGTTTCTTAGTGAAGAGGGGATTCGTCATCAATATTCCGCTGCATATACCCCTCAACAAAATGGTGTAGCCGAAAGGAAGAACCGGACTCTCATGGATATGGCAAGGTCTATGTTGGCGGAGTTTAAGTCTCCGCTATTCTTATGGGCCGAGGCTATCTCCACGGCGTGTCACTCATCTAACCGGTTATTCTTTCGTGTTGGCAAGAAGTTTACATCTTATGAGATGCTCACCGGCAACAAGCCCAATGTCTCCTACTACCGAGTTTTTGGTTGTAAGTGTTTCTATAAGAACAAAAGTGTTCGTTTGTCTAAATTTGAATCTAAAGCTTTAGAGGGTGTTTTTGTTGGTTACGGTGCCGAATCTCACACCTATAGAGTCTATGACAAGACCGTTGGGAAAGTCATAGAATCTTGTGATGTGAGGTTCGATGAGAATGACGGCTCCCAAGTGGCGCAATTTCATGTTTGTGATGTAGATAATGAGGAACCTCAAGAAGCAATAAGAAGAATGGGGGTTGGTTTCCATCGCCCCATTGAAATCCATCATGAGCCTCCTCAAGCAAGTCCTAGCTCCACTCATGTGGAGACTCCATCATCACAAGTTGAAGTTGCACCTTCTATGGAAGCAAATGATGCACCTACCAAGAACAAGTTCAAGGCCCTCCTCAAGTTGACCAAGTGGCTATTCAAGAACCAAGTTCTCCTATTGTCAACACTAGCCAAGGTCAAGACCAAGATCAACCCTCTCCTTCCTTTGTTGAAGATGAGCTTCAAGATGATCAAGGTCAACACTCCGGTCAAGACGGGGACTCAAATGATCAAGATGATCAAGCGAAATTCCTCGCATCAATGAGGATATCGAAACCCGTCGTATAGCAAGAGTCAAAAAGGATTGGAGAAGAAAGAGTCTTCATCTAGAAAATATCATTGTTAATGTCAAGAACAAGGTCACCACAAGAAAACAATTGGCAAATTTCAATGAACATCAAGCTCACATCTCTATGGTGGAACCAAAGAAAGTCTTTGAAGCTCTTGAAGATCCGGATTGGTTGGAAGCCATGCATGAAGAACTCAATAACTTCAAGCGCAACAAAGTGTGGAATCTAGTGGAGAAGCCAAAAGATTGCCTCAATGTTATAGGCACCAAGTGGATATTCAAGAATAAGCAAGATGAGCATGGAATGGTTGTGAGGAACAAGGCAAGATTGGTAGCTCAAGGGTTCTCTCAAGTTGAAGGCATTGATTTTGGAGAGACCTATGCTCCCGTGGCTCGCCTTGAGTCCATCCGTATCCTTCTTGCATATGCATCACATCATAATTTCAAGTTGCAACAAATGGATGTGAAAAGTGCCTTTCTTAATGGTCCTTTAAAGGAGTTGGTATATGTTAAGCAACCTCCGGGATTTGAGGATCCACACTTCCCTAACCATGTCTACAAACTTGATAAGGCGCTCTATGGTCTCAAACAAGCACCTCGTGCTTGGTATGAGCACCTAAGAGAGCTATTGTAGACCGTGGCTTTGAAGTGGGGCAAATCGATCCCACTCTTTTTACCAAGAGGGTTAAAGGGGAGCTTTTCATATGCCAACTTTATGTTGATGATATCATATTTGGCTCTTCTAACAAAGCTTTTAATGATGAATTTTCAAAGCTTATGACCGATAGGTTCGAGATGTCCATGATGGGAGAGTTGAAGTACTTCCTTGGTTTTGAGATCAAGCAATTGAGTGGAGGGACCTTCATCTCTCAAGCCAAATATATCCAAGACATGCTCAAGAGGTTCAAGATGCAAAATGCTAAAGAGAAGAAGTTTCCTATGGACACCAAGTGTCATCTTGAACTTAATCCAAAGGGTAAAGATAAGGATGTTGATCAAAAGCTCTATCGTTCTATGATTGGTTCTTTGCTTTATCTTTGTGCATCTAGACCCGATATTGTGTTGAGTGTAGGAGTGTGTGCAAGGTACCAAGCGGCTCCCAAAGAAAGCCACCAAACGGCGGTTCTTCGAATCTTTCGATATTTGGTTCATACCCCAAGGTTTGGTTTGTGGTATCCTAAAGGCTCAATTTCTCTCTTGCCGGTTACACGGATTCGGATTGGGCCGGTTGCAAGGATGATAGGAAATCAACTTCCGGGGCTTGCCAATTCCTTGGTAGGTCCTTGGTGAGTTGGTCTTCTAAGAAGCAAAATTGCATATCTCTCTCCACCACCGAAGCCGAGTATGTGGCGGCCGCTAGTTGTTGCACTCAATTGTTGTGGATGAGGCAAACTTTAAAGGAATACGGTGTCCATTGTGACAAAGTGCCTCTTTTATGTGACAATGAAAGTGCTATCAAGATTGGCCACAACCCGGTGGAGCACTCAAGAACGAAGCATATTGAGATTCGCTATCACTTCATCCGTGATCACATCATCCGGGGTGATATTGAGCTTGGTTATATTCCCACGAAGATCCAACTTGCCGATATGTTCACGAAGCCACTTGATGAAGCAAGGTTCACTTATTTGAGGCATGAGCTAAATATCATCGATTCGGGGAGCGTCGCTTGAATATCTTGCATACACACCTATATCTTAGCTATATGTTTGGTTTAGGTGTAGGCATGGACATAGGGGGAGTGCGGTCCTAATCCATTGGACTATCCCTCCCCCCATTATGCCGATAGTAAGAACTCATTTTGTCTCTATATGTTCATTTTATGAATTGTGAGCTTAAATGACGAGTAGTGGCGGTGAACCCAAGATATATCTTCGCGGTGTCACACCACTTACACTCATACATGGTGGTCTAGGCCACCGCCCTCTTCTTGTTGAAGAGTTGGATCTTATTCGAGCTTTCATTGCATACATTTCGGTGTTGTGTCCTCTAATCATTTCCAATGTTGTTTCTTGCATGTTTTCATTTGTTTTGTCCATTGGAAGTGTGTCGATTTCTTTGTCATATTGCATCTTCCCCGGATCACTCATTTGGTTGCTCAGATGTTCAGAGGTCCTTGTTTGAAGTTTCAAGTTTGGGAAGTCAAAAAAAAGAGAGAGAAAAGAAGGAAAGGATAAGAAGAGGCAGTTGCCTGGCCGGCCTCCCGCCCAGCCCAGGCCGGCTGGAGGGCCGGTGGACTCGGGTGCCTGGCCGGCCTCCCGCCCAGCCCAGGCCGGGCCTGCCCTTCTTTGTCTCCCCTACCAGCCCGAGCTTCACATCCCCTCTCTGTCCCGAGCTCCATCCATGGTCGTCCTCCTCTTTCCCTTCAAGCTCCTCCACCTCCTCCCCACCCCATGAGCCGCTCCCCACCCCGTTTCCTCCACAGATCTGAAAGGGCTCCACTCCCTCTTCCTTCCTGTCCACTCAGATTTCTCATTGGTGTTTGAGTGTGAGAGATCTCCTCCATTGTTGGTGTGCTTGGAGCTTCTCAAGGTTGAAGGATGGACAATTGGCCAGATGATATGGAGGTTCCTCCTCAGTCCAGCAGGGCAGGTAACAGCAATGTCTTTGAGGGGTTGGAAGATCTTGTTGATCTCAATGCCGTGTCCTCCTCCGGGCACCATTCCAAGAGGCTCAAGAAGTGCAATGCAAGGAAGCAAGTGACTCCTCCGGGCCAGCAGGGCAAGCAGCCCAAGAAGAAGGTGAGCAAGAAGCCTCCTGTCAATCCTCTTGAACCAGTACGTGCATCTTGGGTCAAAGTGAAAGCTAAAGAGTTCAAGAAAGATCGTTTGCTTTTCAATCCATATGCCTTTGGTCAGCCCACATGCCTAGATGATAGCCGATTCTATTGTAAGATGCATCAACAAGTTTTTCATCAACGTGTTCGTATGAGGAAGAATGCTCATGTCCCCACGGATTATTTCAACCTTGACAATGTTAGAGAACATTGGCCTGGTGTGATGGCTCTTATGGATTTTCATCAAATCTCGAAGATCATGACTGTTAGTACCCCATATTCGCCTGATTTACTTCAGCAATTCTATGCTACAGTGCATTTCTCCACTGATCCTCAAAGGAGTTTGACTTGGATGAGTGCAAATGTTCAGTGTTCAGCTACTCTTGCGGAGTTTGGGGCACTCTTTGGTCTCTCTGAATTGCAGCCTGCACCGTGCTATGTTCGTCTTCACCTCTCGAAGCCTATTCCGGCTGAGTCTGGGATCCGTCATTGCTATCCTCCCGGGATAGGGCTTCGTGGGAAAATTCCCAAGACGGTGTACATGTATCCGTATTGGAAAGTTATTCATGGCATTTTGAGGAATTGTCTTGCTTGCAAGTTTGGAGAAAAGGGCATGGTTCGTGATAGGATGGTTAATTGCCTTTATCACTTTGTTGATCCGGCAAAGAAGAACAAGCAGATTGATATTCTTGATTATTTTTGGCAAGAGATGCAGCAGGTGGTTCTCAGGAACCAAGTTCCCATTTATGGTCCACTTCTTCAGACTCTCTTCAACAACAAGTTGCCGGCTAGTGTGGTCGAACAGTTCAAGTTGCATTTTCCTGATCTTATTTCGATTCCTCCTATGCCAGTAGATGGTCCGGTTTGGCCGCCTTCTCATGCTGCCCATGAGGATGAAGAAGAGGATGTTGTGCCTCCTAAGAAGCAGGGTGGTATTCTTGATGCTCTCAAGATGATGAACTGTTTTGCCAAGGCGGAACGGAAAGAAGCGTATCAGTCTTATCACCGCCAGAAGACCATCATCAAAATCAACATGCTCTCATGGATCATGCTGGGATTGCTCATTCCGCTTGCTCTTCTGAAGTTTCAGAGAACACATACATGGCTCGGAACAAGTACACTCACTGGTTTGGCGATGATGCCTCCTCTCTTTATCCTTTTTGGCAAGGTGATTCCGGTCAGTCCAGCTCAGCTCCACCCCCTCCTACTACTGGTGTTTCTGCTGATGACAGTGATGGTTCTGATGATGAGGAGGAAGAGGAAGAAACTGAAGATGATGAGTGATCTTGGTCTTCATGTCCCTTTCTTCCCCTTTTTGGTGTCTTGATGCCAAAGGGGGAGAGAGAGTTTCCGGGGATTTGCATTGCATCTATCCGTTTTCGTTTTCATGCTTCCGTTCTCATTTGCATCGAACTTGTTTTTTAGAGAACTCTATTTGCTATGTTTCGTGAAACTTATGTCATGGATGTTTGTAAGGTTATGGATCTTTATTATGCTATTGTAAGGACTTCCCCGGTTTATTGTCTATTCTTGGAGTCCTTTGCAATGTGATGTTATTCCAAAATTGATTAAATATGAAGTCCATGGTAAGAAAAGTTGCTCTACTCAAATAAGAACTATGGTGAGAATATATCAAATCTTTTACTCACATAGTGGCTATTTCTAGCTTGACTTTTGTTTTCATATGAGATCTCTTTTACTTGTATACCTTGTTGGTGTATAAGTTTGAGGGGGAGCTTCTCTCAAAAATCTTGTCATGCTTAAATGAGATATCCTTTTGCAAATCCTTTTGTTGTCATCAAACATCAAAAAGGGGGAGATTGAAAGGACTTTGTCCGTTAATCTTGTTTTGGTGTTTGATAACAACACTCGGAAGTTTTTAACATACCGCTATGTGTCTACAGGTTTTTGAGTGTCTAAACCATATGTATACTAGTGTGTATCTGTGTATGCAAAAGGGAAGAAAAGTGAGTTGTCGCAAAGAAGAGACGAAGGGAATTTTGTGTAGCGCGTCGGCCGGCCCTCCAGCCGGCCTAGGCCGGCCCTCAGGCCGGAGGCGTCGGGTCCCTCGCCAGCCTCTCTGCCGGCCCAGGCCGGCCCCCAGGCCGGCCGTGTCTGGTCTATCGCCGACCTTCCAGCCGGCCCTGGCCGGCCCCCAGGCCGGTCGTGCTCTGCCTGGTCTGCCGGCCTTCCAGCCGGCCGTGCTCTGTGGTGTCTACCGGCCCTCCAGCCGGCCCAGGCCGGCCCCCAGGCCGGCTGGTCGACGACCCCTGCTCGTTTTCCAACGGCCACTTTTTCAGCAGGGGTATATATACTTCGTCTCCTTCCTTTGGACAAGGGGCTTGGACAACATTGAAGACCTCCATTAACACAAGCACAAGCTTTACTAGATCTCCCAATCCCTCCACCCAAACGTGTTGATCTTTGGAGGATTGAAGGAGAAGGCCCCGATCTACATCTTCACCAAGCCGTTTGTCATTTCCCCCTCATTCACTTGAGGGACCATTTGCTAGGGTTTCCACTGGGAAAACCTAGCCCCCTATTGTACTCACTTGATTGTCTTTGTGACAGATTGTAGCTGTTTGGGAGCCCCCAATCCTTTGTGGGTTGTGCCCCAAATCGTTGTTGTAAAGGCTCCGGACTCCGCCTTGAAGGTTTCCGATAGTTGAAGTGAACCAAACCTTTGTGGTGCGGTTCACCGGAGAAGAGGGTGAGGCCTTTGTGGCCGTTGAACCATTGTGTTGGTTCACACCTCTCCAACGAGACGTACTCCCCTAAAAGGAGGAACTCGGGATTACATCCGTGTCTCCGCGTGCTTTGACTTCGGTTACCTCTATCCTTGTTTACCGCCTTATTATATCGTGCTTAGTTGCTAGCTTGTCATATAGGTAAATTCACCATAGTTGCATATCTAGAGAATTTACCTTTTGTGTCAAGCCTAAATTGAAAAAGACTAAAATTGGAGTAGCACCTATTCACCCCCCCCTCTAGGTGTCATACCGATCCTTTCAACAGTAGCTACGAATTTGTGTTTATTCCCTTTTTGGGAATTGTTTTTGTTTAGTTGTTTTATTAAAAAATTGTTTTAATTGCATTTTCGACTCATGCATGATTTATTAGAAGCTAGAAAATACTGACTTGTGATTTTTGATTGCATCTCATGCATGTCATATTTTTCCTAAGTGTTGTTGTTATGCTTGTATGTTTACTATGGCTTGTTTTATGTGTTAGAAATTTCGGAGAGAAACGAAGACTATTGCAACTGCTACTCCTGCTCTCCTTGTTGCCAAGGCAAGTGGCACATTCATAAACTTCCTAAGTATTTTGTATATGCATGAGTATAGTATTTTTCTATAAGCATGTGTTGGATAGTATTGCTATGCAAAAACTGTTTAGAGTAGTACCTCTATACTAGTGGTTTAGAATCCTATTATAACTTAGTAGAAATATTGATATGCTATGCAAAAGATTGTTTTGATAAAATTTAAATTCTACTAAGTAAAATGAAACACCTGGGTGGATTGGTTTTGATAAGAGGAGGTCGGAGTTGAGTGGCTACTCAGGGCCATTTCTATGGTTTTACCTGAGTATGTGCACTTGTGGATTGCCACCCAGGAACAAAGGGATTTGAAGTTACTCCAAGTGAAGATTGCTTCCAGTGCAGCCACTTGGTACTATGGCTCTGCCTTGACTAAGTAAGTTCGAGGAACCTGATTCCGGCAGTTCTCAGCGGATGAATATTTTGTATGGGTCTGCCCAGAGGAACAGGGGACTGTTTCCCAAAGGTCTCGTCTTAATCTTCTCCTTTTGCTTATCAGTAATGGAGTGTAGAGGATAGTTTGGGCAGATTGAGTCAAGTGGTGAACGAGCACAACCTCTCGAGAGTGTCAAAACTAAGTACTTAGCCGTGTCCCCGGTTACGGACAATTCTGAGCAGCTGATCAAGGACGTCAACGGAGGATCCCAACATGCCAACTTCTCAAGTAAAAGTTTGAAGGGTGAACAAGGGTTGATTAGAAGAAAAGTTTTCCACAGAGTTAGGAAAAAGATGGCTTTATGCAAAATAGCCTTGAAACCCACCAGCCAAATATGCATATAGGTTATTATAGTTATTCCAGTAAGTGTCCACAGAGTGTCACTTGCCAGATCCATTTTATATGGTTCTGACCCACCTTGTTGCAACATTTTTCCTGTTGCGGGATGTTCAGACGATGAGTGAGTTTTCGTATAAGGTTTCGAGTCTACAACCAACATGTTTTCGCCTGTGGCACATGATGATGATGGAGACTCACTGCTACTTTTATTCCGCTGTGCTGAACTTTGTAAAATGCTAGCCTTGAGCTATGCAATTTGTAATGAAAATTGTAAGTCTGGATCATGCGATGTAATAAAATTTGACGCATTTGCATGGTATTCATCTTAGACTGTGTGTGCAAATGAATCGATCCAGGGGTTTGCACTATACACAGGGATCTTGCCAATTTTTAAGTGCATGTCCGCTACAGTTATGGTGGCTGTTTTGAGAAGATGTATGGACTTATGTGTAGGAGAACAAGAGGAAGTCCTCCCACGGGGTTTGGATGTACTGGCGAAGTATGCACCAACTCTCATTCTGAGAAAAGGGCAATGCACAGCACCGAAGTGGCTAGCAAATTTGGATGGTGGAAGTACCAAAAACCGTAGCTTAACATTAGTCAAAAAGAACTCACAAGCTTATTGCAAACAACTAGCAGGTTCAACATTAAGAGCATGTTTATTTTTACTCCAAGAAGGGCCGTTCACGGCCGCACAAGTACCCCGTTAGATCCCTCGACCTTCACACAACTACATTATTACGAATTACCTTTAGACATGGAAAGCTATCAAGACCAACTACACCTTCAACAGTTATAGCAGTGTTTGTAGTACGGTACATGTTTTAAAGCAACAATCCACTAATAATTTTAACTTAAGTAACCAGCAAGCATTACCATCTATTATTTAATACCTCAAAATGTTTGCAAAGAATCAGCTTATCAAAGTTCAATGATCTACAAGACTATGAAAGTTTTTCATCATAACAAACCACATGCATGACATTTTCTGAACCAACCTATTAACCAACTCTCCAAACAAATATAAGTGAAGCAAGAGAGTACTTTCTATAAAAGAAACTAATACTCTGAAAAAGAGATACATGGAAAACAAGAGCTAGAAGCTTAACAGCGCTAGACAGGAATACTCAACAAATATAAGTGAAAAACATGAGTATTCTATGAAAAAGCGGAGCGTGTCTCTCTCCCAAACAAGATAGTTAGGATCCAACATTGATATGATCAGAGCACAAAACAAACACAAATCAGAAAATAAAACACACAAGACGCTCCAAGAATAGCACATAATATATGAAGATATTAAAATATAGTCTTACTAGAGATGACCTGATAATTAGCTGATGAAGAAGGGGATGCCTTGGGCATTGATACGTATCAAACGTATCTATAATTTCTGATGTTCCATGTTGATATTATACCAATTGTTACATGTTTTATATACACTTCATAGCATTTTTATACATTTTCTGGGACTAACCTATTAACAAGATGCCACAGTGCCAGTTCCTGTTTTCTGCTGTTTTTGTATTTCAGAAAAGCTAGTCTGGAAATATTCTCAGAATTGGACGAAACTTGGACAGAACCTCCTATTTTTCCAACACGAACACGGAGTCCAAAAGAGAGACGGAGGAGGGCCATGAGGCAGCCACACCATGGGGCTGCGCGGGCCCCCTGCCGCGCCGTGGGGTGGTGTGGGGCCCACGTGGCTCTGCAGCCGTCGCCCTTTAGCCTATTTATTCTTCCCGACACGAAAACCTTAAATAACCAAGCCATTATCCACGAAAAGTTCCAGAGACGCCGCCGTCAACCCTTGCTCGGGAGGGTTCAGAAGCTCTTCCCGGCACCCTGCCGGAGAGGGGAATCATCACCGGAGGGCTCTACATCACCATTCCTGCCTCCGGAGTGATGCGTGAGTAGTTCATCCTTGGACTACGGGTCCATGGCAGTAGCTACATGGTTGTCTCTCCACTTTATGCTATCATGTTTAGATCTTGTGAGCTGCCTATCATGATCAAGATCATCTTATTGTAATGCTACATGTTGTGTTTGCTGGGATCCGATGAATATTGAATACTATGTCAAGTGGATTATCAATCTATATTATATGTTATTTATGATCTTGCATGTTTTCCGTTACTCGTAGATGCTTTGGCCAAGTAGATGCTTGTAACTCCAAGAGTGAGTATTTATGCTAGATAGTGGGTTCATGCCTCCGGTAATCTGGGAGAGTGACAATAACTTCTAAGATTGTGGATGTGCTGTTGCCACTAGGGATAAAATAACCGATGCTTAGCTTAAGGGTGCGCCGTTAAGTCTAATGCATTTGTTTACATTACGCACATTACTTAATGCAATTATCCGTTGCTTGCAACTTAATACCAACGGGGAACTCGGATGACAACCTGGCGGTGGATTATTAGTCATAGATGCTGTTGGATAACGGTCTATGTATTTTGTCGTAATGCCCACATAAATATCATAGTAATCATCATGTCATATATATGCATTGTCATGCGCTTAATATTTTGTCAATTGCCCAGCTGTAATTTGTTCACCCAGCATGTTAGTTATCTTTTATGGAGAGACACCATTAGTGAACTGTGGACCCCAGTCTATTATTTTACACTGATAATACAACCAACTGCAAACATTGTTCCTTTTCATTCTCTGCAATTTACTAATGTTTTCCACACCATACGTTTAATCCTTTGTTTTCAGCAAGCCGGTGAGATTGACAACCTCACTATTTCGTTGGGGCTAAGTAGTTTGTGTTGTGTGCAGGTTCCACGTTGGCGCCGGATTCCCTGGTGTTGCGCCGTGCCATATTCCGCCACCAACAACCTTCAGAAGTGATTTCTTGTTCCTACTGGTTCGATTAAACCTTGGTTTCATACTGAGGGAAAACTGCTGCTACACTGCATCATACCTTCCTCTTGGGTCTCCCTACGAACGTGTGATCCACACAATCAGGCATCCCCAAGCTTAGACGCTAGACTCTTCTTGAAATATGTTGGGGAGGTCCACGGGAGCCTCACCAAGCTTAAGCTCTTCACTCTTCTTGATCTTATTATATCATCCACCTCTCTTAATACTTGAAAACTTACTTCACACAAAACTACTCATAAACTTCATTAGAGGGGTTAGTACTCAAAAAGTTTAATCCACTTTGGTTCTGTAGAGACACATTTCTAGAACTCAATAAAACATCAGCTACAGTTACTAAGCTTATTTGTGGCCCTCCACGTTAGAGAACCTCGCATAAAACCCGCAAAGAGACAATGCAACAAAAAAGACATAATCTGTCAAAACAGAACAACCAGTAAAGATGAATTTTTTCGAGACACTTGCTTTGCTCAAATCAGAAAATTATAGACTAACGAAAGATAGGTACATAACGCAGGCTTCCGCAAAAAAAAAATTACAGATCAAAAAATAATTTTCGTTGATTTTAAGCGAATTAAACGGTGACGTTCAGAAATCTGTTTCTGGCAACAAACCCAACTTTAGCACTATCTTGCTATTAGAGGCTCTTCTTGGCACAACAAAACAAAAAATAAAAAATACAAAGAAATTGTTACAGAAGTAAACAAGTTCCTTGACTCAACAAAAGAAAATAACAGGAAGTAAAAATAACATGGGTTGCCTCCCACAAGCGCTTTTCTTTAATGCCTTTTAGCTAGGCTTGAGATTTTCAATGATGCTCACATAAGAATAGAAGCATGAAGCAAAAGGGAGCATCAAGAAGAAAATTCAAAACACATTTAAGTCTAACCCTCTTCCTATGCGTAGGAATCTTGTAAATAAATAAGTACATGAAGAACAAAGTGACAAGCATATAGGAAGATAAAACAAGAATAGCTTCAGAACTTTCATCATAAAGAGAGGTGTATTAGTAAGATGAAAATTTCTACAACCATATTTTCCTCTCTCATAATAATTTACAGCAACATCATGAACAAACTCAACAACATAATTATCACATAAATCATGTTTTTCGTGATCTACAAACACAAAAATTTTATCAAGCTCCAAGATAGTGGGATTAAAATTTTCAAACCCACTTTTAGCAATTTTATAACAAGATGATTGATCACTCTCAAGAGGTATGTGACTCCATCTAGATAAAGTCAAGACCTCTCCAATCCTATTTTCAGTAGTGGAATACATAATATTATCAAGCAACATAGGACCATCATCTAGAGCTTTATCATAAACATTTTCTAAGCAAACTTTCTCATTACCATGCATTTCGAAATTAGGCACAAATAAAGGATTATCATAAGATTTATCGAAATAGCATGGATTATCATAAATAACAGTAGCATAATCATTTCCACAAGTTTCATTCATAGGGAATATTTCAAGAGAATCCACAGGAACATAACATTCATCCTCCTTTGGTAAGCATGGAGGGCAATCGGATAGTGTAAGAGATAAAGAGTTACTCTCATTAGAAGGTAGGCATGGGTAGCTAATTCATTCTTCCTCCTTTCGTTCATCACTCTCCTTCTCTTTTTCATCCAATGAGTTTTCATCTTCAACAGTTTCTTCTTCCACAAGTTCCTGCAAATTGTAAGTACATTCTTGTGCATTAATGAGTCTCTCTTTATAATCAATGATATACAAATTATTGTGAAATTTTCTAAGCAATAATCAAGGATAAAAGAGACTGTTTCTTTAAGTTTATTACAAGCAACACAAGTTTCATAATTTTTAGCCATGAAGGAATCCATCTCAGAAGATCCCATACATAAAACAAATTGTTCTACTTGTTCAACTCCAAAATGAATATAGTTATTCCAATGATAGTTCATAATTAAAACTTCTTCACTAAAGCCACATTGGAATTTAAGATGTTTATCATGTTGTTCAGAGCAACAATTTATATCATGGCGTTCAAGAAAAATTTCAGCAATTTGCTTTAACTTTTTAACATGCCTCTCAAGATTTTATCCTCTCTTGATTCTTTATACTTTATATATAACTCTTTAGCTTACATAAACATAGAAGTTCTAGCATGTTCTCCCATAGCAACAGTTTTTTTAATAGATTTTTCAGTTTTAAATTTTTATGGATTTTCGAATATATAAGAAAAACAAAACAAAAATAAACTAAACTAAACAAAAGTAAACTAAACTAAACACAACTAAACAGAAATAAACTAATCATAATAAAACTAGACAAAAGTAAACTAGACAAAACGAAATAAAATAAAAACAGAGAGAGGTAGAGTGTACTCCCCAGGTGAACTTATGAGTAGAGCTATACTCCACGGCAACGGCGCCAGAAAATATTCTGGTGCGTAGTTGATGGGAAAATATCTTGTAGGAAGCTGTGGATTGATCCCCGGCAACGGCGCCAGAAAATAGTCTTGACAACCCACAAGTATAGAGGATCGCAACAGTCTTCGAGGAAGTAAAACCTAAATTTATTGATTAGATACAAGGGGAGCCAAATAATACTTATAATCCTTAACAGATGAATTGCCAGTTCAGCTGCACCCTTAAAAGCACTAGTAACAGGAGTGATGTGAAAGCAGCAATAATATGAGAGCAGTAGTAGCAGTAACACAGCAGTAATGGCGCAAGAAAATAGTTGGTGGTGTGTTGACGGGAAATCAATGATGATTAAATATGGACCGGGGTTTCCAGCTATCTACACTAGAGGTAACTCTCCAAACAAATAGCATTTGTTTGGTGAACAAATTACAGTTGGGCAATTGACAGAATTGAAATAACATTAAGACAGAACATCAATCTATAAATCATACGTAGGCATGTTTTCCATATATAGTCATACGTGCTCGCAATGAGAAACTTGCACAACATCTTTTGTCCTACCACCCCGTTTGCAGCGGGGCCTCTAGAAAAACTACTGGTAATTAAGGTGCTCCTTTTAATAGAGCACCGGAGCAAAGCATTAGCACTTGATGAAAACATGTGATCCTCATGCTACAGCCATTCCCTTTGGTTGTCCCAGTTGCTGTCACTCCGGGGCCTCGGGTTCAGTACAGTAATAGGTACATACAACTTGTAGATACAATCTAAGCAACAATAATAACTTAGATCTAATATCATGCCACTCGTGCACTAGTGACAAGCAATGAACACAACAATATTACAGCAACAATAACTCACAAACTTAATAGATAGACTGATCATAATGTAACAATTCATCGGATCCCAACAAACACAACACCGATTACATCAGATGGATCCCAATCATGTAAGACAGCTCATGAGATCATTGTATTGAAATACATGGGAGAGAGAGTACCAACTAGCTACAGCTAAAACCCGTAGTCCATGGGGGAACTAATCACAAACCATCATGGAGTCGAAGTGGAGGCGCCGTGGTCGAAGGAGAAGGCTCCGAGGGTCAATCCCCGTCCTGGCAGGGTGCCGGAACGAGATCTTCTGACCCCCGAAACGAAGTTTGGTGGCGGCTTAGCCCTGTTGTGTTTCTCGTAAAATCCTTCGGGGGTTAGGGTTTTCTCCGCGGAGGCAATATATGGTCCAAATGGCGGCGTCAGAAGGTTCCCGAGGCGTCCACACCACCCCTCGGCGAGGCCAGATTTTTATCCAGGCCTCATCCGAACTCCGATTGAGACGAATTTTATGTCTAGAATGTGCGGCGGAAAATTTCCTGTAACTTGCGTGACTAGACTTTTCCCATTTGACGTCGTCTTCGGGTCGGTTCGTGGAGATCTTCAAAAAGTATCTGCTGAGACAGATTCCTGCGAATCAGAGTCCAATTCCAACAAGGCCTTTTTTGTGTTCTTGTCAATTTCCAAATAATTCCTACACATCAAAGTGTAAAACAAGAACATTGTGCACTTTTGACACTATTAATAGGTTAGTCCAATAAATATCTAAAATGATATAAAACTATAATAAACACATGCGGTATTGTTATAAAACAAGTATGGAATATCAAAAATTATAGATACGTTTGAGACGTATCAGGTAGACATAGTTTCTTCGCAGCTTGGTGCAAAAATCTTACCATACCATCTCAGCTTGTACGCGAGATTTTCCCCATGAAGTCGGTCATCATCGAAATATGAAGTGTCTATTTCATGGGTGAAAAATCCGGCTTGACCGGTTTTGCATATCATGGCACAGCAGGAAAAGTCAAAGGCATAGCAGTGACTGGCTTGCGGGTGCGAGGGTGAACCAGCCTGGTCGTATGAGGACATGCCCATAAGGCAAACCCCCTTTCTGTTGAATTCCAACATGTAGCTGGAGCTTTACTGATATAAAGTTGGACGGGTATGTCTTTGATCTACCAAATGTACCGTGGTAGGTGATACATCAAATAATTGTGTATAATCAAGTCGTATAAGCCATGATCCTCGCACCTTTCAGCCTATATGTATATACGCATACATAAGCGAACACCGAACGAGCGCTATCATACAAGGCTTGATATTTTTTGCAGAATTAATGTTATTCTGCATATCATCACGGTTAATCATACGAAGATGGCTACTCCATTGACCATCGTTGGGCATGTGAGGCATTGGGATCTTTTCAATAATGTTGACTATCGGTAGAAGGATTTAAAATCCTCCAAGTTCAAGTATTGTAGAGCGATGGTCTAGAAGGATCTTCATATATCGTACCTACTAGTAGGGAAGGCGCTCCTTGGAGCCGCCGGCAGGCACTGTTGTGCTAGATGAATCATTTAGCATTAGTGACACTCCACTGGTGTGTCAATGGGCCTGCAATGCATTGCATCAGTTCTAGAGCGATGCTTTGTTCAGGGCTGCCGGAAGTGGTTGTACTTTCATTTTACCAAAGATTACATCTAGGAATCTATTACTTCAGCGGTTTTTATTTCATATTTATTATAGATAAGATCATCGATTCGGTATTGGAGCGAGTTTTATTCCATTCAACTTATTGTATCTCGAAACAGATGTTGATTGAAGAGAAACAATTTCATTATAGTCCAGTCTTGTCAAGTGGGCCTTATCTTCACGTTACATGGATCGGTATTTCTCTTGCGAGAGTGAGTTAATAAACAAGATAAAAGTTATGATCCCATTTTAAAAATAGTGAACACGAAATTAGAATGATTTAATCTAGAGTGCATCCACCCACACACACAGATGAAATGCTCCTTTCTAAAACTAATTAATTCCTACTATGGTCCGGAATTTTTAGTTCTCTTTTGTTATAGGTTGATCGCCTATTCGGCATTGGAGAAAGTTTTATTCCTTTCAATCGATTGTATCTCGGAGAACACACTGCCTGAGAACCGAGCGTAGTTCGGTGGCTATAGCACCGTGGCCAAGCAGCCCACGCGAGTATCGACTCGTGCTGCTCTTGCGAGTACGATCCTTATCTTCCCGTCACATGGTCTGGTAACTTCCTTGCGAGAGTGAGTTAATAAACTGGATAAGCTTTATGATCCATTTCTATAAATTGTATTTACAGAATTAGAATGAGTGGATCTCGCACAGATGAAGGCCCGCTTGGAATGCCGTATCTTAAGACTAGTCACAATGGGGAACATGCATATGTTACTACTCTAATTTACTAATTTTATAGTGGGGAGTAACATGTGTATAGTGTCATATTTAATAGGTTATACACCCATCTTGCTTTGAAATGTGTGATGTTATGATAACATAGCTAGTTACCACACTCATCTCTCCTCATTAATTACCCGCCACATCAGATTTTTTGCCTATGTGGCACTGATGTTACTCCTATGTTACTCCCCATTATGACTAGTCTAACCGAATACGGACGTAACTTTTCACGGAGGGCGAGCAGCGCAGGCCCTCCTAGAAATGCGGCTGCTCACGTTGACAGTCCAGTAAAGTTTCACGGAGAGGAAATTTGGACGACAATCCAAGCAAAGGTCATTCTCAGTCCCTTGGGAGGAAAACTGCTAGCCCAGCAGTCCGTAGGGACCTCTTCTTCCTGACTCCTCCTCTAAATCCGCACCGAGACGCACTCTAATTCCATCGATTCCCTTCGTCCGGCGGCCTAATCGCCGGCGGCGAGATATCCTAGGGCTTCCACACGCCCTGCCGCTCCTTTTCCCCTGGATTCGGCCCCTTCTCGTGCGCTGGTAGTCGTGGGCGTGCCCGGTGCGATACAGGCGGCTTCCGGTGGTTGCAGCACCAATTCGCCTTCCCTTCTTCGCCTCTCGAGTTCTCAATCCAGCGAACGAAGATTAGGCCGGGGTCGGGTTATGCCCTCACAGCATGCATGTTTCTGGCTCGGGGAAGCATGGGTCAGGTCGGTGACGCCGGCGGCAGAGAACTGTTGGAGGAGGAGAGTGCGCAGGTGGGGAGATGTGGTGCGGTGGTGGACGAACGATGAGGACTGGAGCGGATGCGCGAACGAGGAGAGCGAGTTGGAAACGTTTTTCTTCACTTTTTTTTGAGGGAGCGTTTTCTTCACTTGGCGGTGGCATACCTTGGTAATTTTTGGCTGCTCCACGATTGGCTGATTCGCGAATCCTGAGAGTGGTGCTCCGCATTTTGTACAACAAACACTGCAAACTCCACGATTTGAATTTTCGGGAAGCTGAAATCTGGGAGCTGGAGGACTTCCGAACACGCCTGCAATACTCTTTCTCCTTCTCCTAACCAAAATTAATTAATTATTATTATGAAAAACAGAATAAATATGAAAAACAGAATAAATATTTTGATTTGATATTCTCCACATTGGTAGAATAGAACATTGTCTACATACAATATTTTTTTGAAAGCTAAGAAATACGATATTTTTTGGAATTTGCAAAATAAAGGGTTTAATGGAGCTCAGCCTCCATTTGAGGTTTCCAAGAAAATATGCATCTTTAGGTAAAAAAAAATGCATCTTCATGGCTTGGTACAAGAGCGTCCCTTTCCATCCCAGCTAGCATACTACAGTTGCGCGTGCGACATCATCGAAGCTGTTTGTTTCACGGATGAGGATCCGGCCTGACCGATTTTGCTGGCTGTGGCACGACAGCAAGAGTCAAAGGCATAGTAACGACTGACTCGTGTGTGAGGGAGAGGACCTGCCCATAAGCTCAACCGTTTTTGTTGAATTCCAGCATGTAAACGGAGCTTTACTGATATAAAGCTGGACGGGTATGCCTTTGATCTACCAAATGTACCGTGGTAGGTGTTACATCAAATAATTGTGTATAATCAAGTCGTATAAGCCATGATCCTTACACCTTTCAACCCATATATATACAAACACATAAGCAAGCACCGATCGAGCGCTACCCTACAAAGCTTGATATTTTTGCATAGTTAACGCTGTCCTGCAGATCATCAGGGTTAATCATACCAAGATGGCTACTCCACTAGCCATCGTTGGGCATGTGAGGCATTGGGATATTTTCTATAATAATGAATACTGGTATAAGGATTTAAATTCCTCCAAGATCAAGTACTATAGAGCAATGGTTCAGAAGAATATTTGGATTTCGTACCTACTAGTGGGGAGAACGCGCCTTTGAAGCGGCCGACATGCACTGGGTGAATCATTTAGCATGAAGGACAGTCCCTGGTGCGTCTCCGGATGGCAATGGGTACCCGCAAACCCGATATCCGATGGGTACCCGCCTTAAATGGGGAGGGTATGGTATAGAAAAAAACCCACGGGTGTAGTTAGCAGGAAAATTCCATACCCATCGGGTATAGCGGGTGCGGGTATGGGGATGCCAAACCTAGACCCGCGAACCCGCATACCCGGAAAACCCCACATGTCAGCGAGTAAAAGAAAAAACCTAACTTACTTCCCTCCCAGCCACACCGCACGTCCGCACCACGTTTTTCTTCATCCCCACGGACCCCACCCCACCCCCACACGGCCACCCTCCCAGGCTGCTCAGTGCTCACATTCACAGAACACATGGATTGATTCCATCTCAAAAAAGAAAATACCAGATGGATCGATCCCATCTCCTTCCTCCCGCTGCTCCCGCCGCCAACCATCCCCCAGCTGCCGCTCCTCCGGCGGGGCGGGCGGCGCTCCTCCGCGCCAGCTCTTTCCTCTTGCGCCGCTCACCATCTCCCCCACATGCATCTCGTTGACCTCCAGGAGCACAGGAGACAGTCAGCGCGGCGGTTTGCCGCCGCCGGCCGTCGCCCTCCTGCGCGGCTGCGCCTCCATGCGCCGCTCGTCCGCTGCCTCCGTGCGCCGCCCGCTATTCCTGGCCTCCTGCCGTCCTGCGCCTCAGAGCGCCGCCGCTCCGGCGGGTACCCGTCGGGTCTCCCGTACCGGGCGGATGTCGGGTATGGGGAAATTCTATAACCGCAGGCGGGTATGGGGGCGGGTATGGGGACAGGGCGGAGGGCCGGGTACGGGTATGGGGGTGTCAAACCCGGCCCCGAACCCGGCGGGTGCCATCCGGAGGTGCGTCGATAGGCATCAGTTCTGTAAGAACGAGCGACACTCGTGGGATACAGATTCATGTGTGATCAAGCTTCATATAGTGATGGGGGGGATGCCCAACCGGGTAGGCCCAGGACCCGAGTCGGCCTTCAAGGCCGGGTGGCCCAAAGCCCACCCGGTGTACACCTTCCAGGATACCGGGTCCCCGAGGATCCCGGTATGACGGCTCGGTGAGGCGGCAGCAGATATCTTCGAATCAGTCTGCGATTGTGTATCCCAAAGAGTGCGCTCCACGAAGCCGCACTTGTAGGCAGGATAGCTAGCGCCGCCAGCGGAACCGTCATTCCCTGTAAACCCTAGCCGGCTCCCTATATAAAGCCGGCAAGGAGCAACCCTAGAGGCGGACTCATCTCATTCCATAAGCCTCCGGAGCACCCGCAAGCTCTGGTGCGCACGCCATTGTACACCCCATTCAGATCCAAACACATACAAGCAGGAGTAGGTCTTTACCTCATACAGAGGGGCCGAACCTGGGTAAACTCTGCGTGTGCAACCTCTCTGTGAATCCTACGTCGCCTGGCTCACACCCGAGTTAAGCCACCCCGTATGGCATCTGCCGTGATTACCCCACGACAGTTGGCGCCCACCGTGGGGCCAGCAATCGCTGGAATTTACTTCATGGAGAGTCCTGAACCCGGCACTGGCGTCTACTTCAGCCCTCAAGCCATGTCGGGTCGCGGTGACATCGTCACCGGCAGCTACTTCGAGCACGGAGGGATCGGCTACGTCGCCGATCCACACACTTGGGGCAGGCCCAATTACGCCCCGATCACTCGCGCGATGGCTATCCCGTTCGGGACCGCTGTCACCGCCTACGTCGGGTTCTGCAGCTCGGATGAGGAAGGAGTCGCGAACAACTACGATGGTACCTCCTCCCCCGTCGACCCGCTTGACGAAGCCGCCATCGACACCGCGGCTGCAAACCACTTTGCACCCGCCCCATCTGCCGAGACCGTCCAGATCTCGAACGACGACGACACCGGGTCGATCTTGCCCGTTCTCGACTACGAGTCGGAGGGCTCGACCGATCTGGCCTCGGACGGCACGGCGACACCCGCCCACATCTACATGACGGGCGAGGCGGCTAACTCTGCTGCCGCCAAACCCGTGGTGACAAACGCCGCCACAACAGAGGCCAACGCGCATAAGCAGCGCGACCAGGCACGGCGCGAGCAGGAGGCTCGCGAAAAGCAACAACGCGACGAATCTCTCGCCGCCCTGCGGGGACAAGCAGGTCGGGTGGCTGACCCGCCAAGCACCCCGATCACGCCGGCGAACGTCGTCGATCAGGCGACACAACTCGAGCAGCTGCGCCGGAAGATGGCCCTCCAGCAGGAGGAGATCCGCCAGACAGAGCTGGAGGTCGATGCTCAGTCGACCGCTCTCTCCGCGGTCACTCGACATCACAAAAACCGCAAGTCGCGGCTTAACCCTGATGCACCAACTCGCGCGCTCGACAACGCCTTCGCGCGCGAGACAGAGCTAGAGAGGCAGCGTGACGAGTGCCGCATGGCCCAGCCTGGCAGCTCGAGTCAAGTTCCGCCTCAACCTTACCCGGCGATGCCGCCTCCGGCGCCGCGGCCTCCGCCGAACCCGGCTCGTCCACAACCCCAGCCGCGGAGCGACGACGACGCCGACCTCGCAATTTTCGGCACCCCGGTCGATTGCATGACTGCCGCTGCCTCTCTCTTCAAGAGGATCCAGGTCAAGGATAACCCCTACTGGAGCAAGGGGTGCAAGCTGGTGGACAAGGCACTGGAGCTGCAGGAGAACATGTCGCAATCCGACGGCAAGCTCTACTCCAGATCGCCACCCAGCGAGAAAATGACCTCGGCACCACACCGAAGCCAGGGAAACAAGGGTTCCCCCAGGCGTGACGCTGCCCCACAGCCACCACGCAGTCGGCACGAGGAGCCGGCAGTGTCGAGCAACGCGAGGGCAGGAGGCAACCCGCCTCGGCTCGCCCACAACGACGCCCTGCACACCATCAACAACAACCAGGCGCAGGCACGCTCCACTCACTCCGCTCCGGATCTGCGCCACCACCTCAACAACAAGCGCGCCGAGGCGACACGCAACAACAACGACGACGACGTCGGCCCTAGATGCTTTGGACCCGCCATCAGAGGCGAGCGTTTCCCTAGCAGCTTCAAAGGACCGAGGGAGGCGCCCAAGTACAACGCTGCCATGAACCCGGAAACTTGGGTCCAGGACTACTTGGCCGCCATGAGCATCCAGAACGCATCTTCGCTCTGTTGTGCGCGCTATTTTCCTCTCATGCTTGAGGGAAAGGGCTCGCACTTGGCTCAACAATCTCCCAGGAACAACCGACCTCAGGGAGACATTCACCAACCTCCGCAAGTACGGATAAAGCTCAACCCGAAAAATGCGTCTTCGGCGTACCCGCGGGCAAGCTCCTGGGCTTCATCGTCTCCGAGCGAGGCATCGAAGCCAACCCAGAGAAGATCAAGGCGATCGAAGCTCTGAAGAAGCCGGAGAACCTCCGGGACGTGCAGCGGCTCACAGGCTGTGTCGCTGCCCTCAGCCGTTTCATCTCACGACTCGGCGAGAAGGCCATGCCCTTGTACCGGCTCCTCAAGAAGTCGGACACGTTCACCTGGAACGACGAGGCAGACGCCGCCTTGACGGCACTCAAGAAGACGTTGGCCGAGGCGCCGATCCTCGCATCTCCACTGGAAAAGGAGCCGATGCTCCTCTACATCGCCGCGACCAACCGAGTCGTCAGCGCGGTGGTCGTCGTCGAGCGCAAGGAGGAAGGCCACGAGCAACTGGTCCAGCGGCCAGTTTACTACGTCAGCGAAGTCCTGACGGATTCGAAGCAACGTTACCCGCATTACCAAAAACTTGTATACGGTGTTTTCTTTGCTTCAAGAAAATTGCGACACTACTTCATGGGCCACCCGATGACGGTGGTCAGCTCATCTCCCTAGCTGAAATAATCCGCAATAGAGAGGCAACTGGGCGCGTCGCCAAATGGGCCTCGAGCTGCAGCCTTTCGGCCTCAGCTACGCAGCCCGCACTGCGATCAAGTCGCAGTCACTATCCGACTTCCTCGTCGACTGGATGGAGACACAGTTGCCGGCTCCAACCTATGAAGCCGGCAGATGGACCTTGTTCTTTGACGGGTCAAAGATGTATGAGGGCTCGGGGGCTGGAGTCGTCCTCACTTCTCCCCAAGGCGACAAGATGCGATATGTGCTGCAGATACACTTCACTGCACCAACAACGTCGCCGAGTACGAAGCCCTCCTACACGGCCTACGCGTGGCCAAGGAGATGGGAGTCAGCCGTATCAAATGTTATGGCGATTCCGACCTCGTCGTTCAGCAAACGATGGGGACCTGGGATGCAAATGATCCCAACATGGCGGCTTACCGCCGGCTCGTCGATCAAGTCGGCGGCCACTTCGCCGGCATGGAGCTGGAGCACATCGACCGAGGAAGAACGAGGCGGCTGACGCACTCTCTCGCTTCGGGTCTAAGCGGGACCGAGTCCCACCCGGCGTCTTCCTCGACCACCTGCACAACCCGTCGGTACGCCCGCCGGCCGAAGTCGACATCGCCAACCCGCCATCATCAGATACAATTCTGGTGGCGGTAACCCAAGAAACAAGCGACTGGAGGGAACCCTACATCGAGTTCCTCACCACCAAAAAGCTGCCAGCCGACGAGGTCCTAGCACGGCGAGTCGTGCGCCGGGCCTCAGCTTACGCCATCATCAACAGCGAGCTCTACAAACGCAGCACATCGGGAGTTTTCCTCCGCTGCGTCGAGCCGGAAGAGGGAAGGCGCATCCTTCATGAGATCCACTCGGGAGATTGCGGCCACCATGTCGGCGCTCGCAACCTGGTCGCCAAGGCGTTCAGGCACGGTTTTTTCTGGCTCTCTGCACATCAGGATGCAGTCGACATCGTCCGTCGGTGCATCGGGTGCCAGAAGTACGCCCGGCAGGATCACCTACCCGCCGCGGCTCTGAAGACCATCCCTCTGACATGGCCATTCGCAGTCTGGGGAATAGACATGGTGGGCAAGTTCAAAACAGCTCGCGGTGGCATGACACATTTGCTCGTCGCAGTCGACAAGTTCACCAAATGGGTCGAAGTTGAACCTATCAAGAAACTCGACGGCAAGACCGCAACCAAGTTCCTCCAGAAGCTCATCTTCCGATTCGGCTACCCGCACAGCATCATCACTGACAACGGCACAAATTTTGCTGAAGGAGAGATGAAGGCCTTCTGCAAACAAAAAGGCATCCGTCTCGACTTGGCGTGTCGCCCACCCGCAATCAAACGGGCAGGCGGAAAGAATGAACCAGACAGTGCTAGCCGGGATCAAGCCGCGACTTCAAGTCCCACTGGAGCGAACACCGGGTTGCTGGCTGGACGAGCTACCAGCCGTACTCTGGGGCATCAGAACGACTCCAAACCGTTCCACCGGCTACACGCCATTCTTCATGGTGTACGGGGCGGAAGCCGTCATGCCGACCGACCTCGAGCACGACTCGCCTCGGGTCGCCCTCTACAACGAGGAAGAAAATGAAGAAGCCCGCCTAGTCGGCGTCGACCTCCTGGAAGAAGCTCGCGAACTCGCACTCTCCAGGACGGCGATATATCAGCAAAGCCTGCGCCGCTACCACAGCCGCCGGGTTAGAAGTCGCTCTTTCCAGGAAGGCGACTTGGTTCTTCGGCTCATCCAAAAGTCGAAAGGGATGCACAAGCTCTCGGCACCATGGGAAGGACCGTTCGTCGTTAGCAAAGCGATGGGCAACGGCTCCTACCACCTCGTCGACTTGCGTGAGCCGAACAAAAGCTCCAAGTCGGAAGAGGAGACCAAGCGTCCATGGAACATCAGCCTGCTTCGCCCCTATTATACATAGTATCCATTGTAATGCTGTGTAATCAATCAAGGAAATAAAGTCGATACACACCCGGCACGCTCGGGGGCTATCGTTTCGATTCAATCATGCTTTCGAGTCTTTATTCTTCCTACTCACACGTTATATGATTGATGGGTTGTCAAAGAGAGCCGGATGCCATGATGCGCGGCTCACCACTGGACCCCCTGCTCACGAAGCAAAATCACAAAATTGTTGTTTTCTCCCAAGTCGTCAGCTACCCGCACAAAGTGAAGAAGTAGTGCAGCCGGTTCAAACCTAACTTGACAATGAAGCCGCACTCGGACTTTGTCACCATGGGTACCGCGCGCGTCACGAAAAAATCACGCGAAGCACACTTGGCGAGGTCGCACGATCGACTAGCTTACAAAACAAGCGAAAAAAAACAAAGTGACGAAAAGCGCACAAAAAACAAGCATGGGAGTGCCAAAACAAAGATTAATAAGCCGCAGAGGCGCACGCTGAAACGCAACCCGGCACATATCATACTTGTTTCATTACATAATATTTTTTCGCCCGCAGGCGACAAACCCTAACTACTTCAAAATAACCCCTCTTTTGAAAGCAGGGGAGCAAACTTCAAGACGGAGGAGCCGCCCGAGCAGAAGACGTCGACGCCTCGTTCGTCGCAGCCGGCGGTGGCAGAGCTGAAGCCCTTTCAAAAAGGTACTCCGACGCCGGCTCCCTGTCCGCCACCTCGCCAAGGTCGTTGCCCTCAGGCACCACGTCGAAGACGAAGTCGTCGTGGTCGACCATCTTGGCAGCCCGGCAGGCGTAAGGGGCGCAGTACTGGAGCACCGGCTGCAGATCGATCTCCCGGCCGCTGCTATCGGTCGGGATGCTGGCCGTGATCTTGTCCACGTTCGTCTGCCTGTACCGGCCCGCACAAGCCCGAGGGCAATGCACGCGCCGGCTCGGGCCGACGACTCCCGCACCCAGGTGATCACCTGGGGCATCAGCTCCAGAACCCGCAACACCTTGCAGACGGGTGCGGGGACACCTTCCTTGGGCGACAGCATCTGGACGACCTTGCTGGCCGGCCGTGAACGTCACGGGCGAAGACTCCGAGCCGGTGGACATGCTCCGCAGACGTCAGGCCAGCCGTCTCCTCGCCTGTTCAACAAAACAAAAATCAACAACAAGGCCACAAGTCAAGTAGGCACAAACTGAAAGGTCGCATGAAATCTTTACCCCAGATGCCAACGGCGAGGGTGGCAAGCCGCTCGGTCAGCTCCTTCATCTCGCGCTCGGCCTCGCGGATTTGCGCTCGAGCTTCTCGAGGTCCTCGCCGTACCCCTTGGTCGCCTGGGTGAGGGCGGCGTCCGCCTCCTCCTTCTGCTTGCTGAGCCGCTCGCAGGATTCCTGCACCGCGGCAAACGCCTGCGTGTGCCGGCTCTCCTGCGCGGCCAGCAGTTGCTGGTGCTCAGCGACGGAGATGAAGCCGTCGCGCGCCTTCTTCAGCTCCTCCTGCAGGCGGCGGGTCTCCTGCTGTTCGGCTTCGAGGAGCCAGGACAGCTCCTGCAGTTCACAAGACAACAATCAATAGAAGAGGCATGGGGGCTACGCCACGGGTTACCTCTACACCAACACTTGCTAACCCGGGGGCTAGCCCCAACAAAAAAAAAAATAATACGCCGAGTCAGGAACTCGGGGGCTACGTCCCGAGTGGCATACACACCCGCCACCGGCCTGCCTCTACATCGACATTGGCAAACCAAGGACTACGCTATTCGCCAAACTTTGCATCCAGAAAACTATGAAGACCCAAGCCGCTTTCTACGAACACGACTCGGGCCTTGGGGGCTACATATACGCTACGGACGCAACAGGTGCAAGAAAGATTCTACGTACCTGGTGCGCATCCATCGCTGTTTGGATGGCGGCTCGGAAGTCAGGCCGGGAGCAGACGCCCGGGACGGAGCTCGGGGGCTGGGCAGTCAGCCCACCCGATGAGGAAGCCGTCGCGGCGGCGCGTCGTCGTCACCACCAGCGCCGTCTCCGGCACAGGCGTGGCACCCTGTGCCAGCCGGCACGGTGTCATCAATAGTGGCCCCCTCGGGTCGAGGGGGCACAATAACTTCGTCGCCTCCGCCGCGGAAGGCGGAGGACTCGGCGCTCTCGGTCGGCTCCGTGACGTGCGCGCGGGCTCCGCCCGCTGGGAGTCGCTCTCCAGCGCGTCCTCCATGTCACTGAGGGACGCGTCCTCAGCCCTGCGACACTCGCACGGGTCAAACTCAAGATAGCGTTTCCAACGGAACTTTGGATGAGGATCAGCAGCAGACCTGTCACCCGCAGGGGAAGAGTTGAGGTCCGAACCCTCGGAAGCGAGGCGCAGGAGGCGAGTCGGCGGGCCCTCGCAGGGATGTCCCGCAAGGCCTTCTGCCTCCGCTCGGCAACGACGGTGCGCTGCACGGCAGCCCCAGCCGATCGCTCCGGTGGCGGCGGCGTCGGGTTCGCCGACTTGGAGCGCTTGGAGTTGGGCCCGGCGTCCTCAGCCGCAGGCCTACGCCTCCGCCGGATGCGGAGCGGCTGATCATCTTCATCATCATCTTCAGCAGGCGCCGGGTTCTTGGACCCGGCGCGTTCTTCTCTTCCTTCTTCTCCTTCCTCCTCATCCTCAGACAGGATGGGGATCGGTTGGCGGGAGGAGAAGGCGGCCTCGTTGGCCATGGTGGCGCTGTCGGCTTCGTCGTCGGAGTCGCGCTCGACGACGTCGTTGGGGCCGGCAAGCACCGTGGGAGCGTCTCCGCGGGTCGGAGGCAACCCAACAAGCGATCGAAACTCCTGAATTCGACAAGCAGGAAGGATCGGTATAAAAAGACCAAGAAAAGGAAAGTATTTCGAATCGTCAAGCAAAGGGACTCACCTCAGGAGCCGGATGCTTGGCGGAGTAGGCCTCCAGGCCGCCCACGATCCACTCGGGAGCCGGGTGGACCGTGACACGCTTCATCCGCAGCGTGAATTGCTCTACCGACTCGAACAATGTCGGGTCATGGCGCTGCGGGTCCTTCGTCCCCTTGTACTCGCAGATCAGCGAGGGCCGGTGCTGCAGAGGCGCGATCTTCCTCTTCACCCAGTGGCGATGAGGTTCAGACCCGTCAGCCCTCCTTCTTCAGCTCCTGAAGCCGCGCCATCAGCCGGCGCACCATGGGCAAGTCGGCGTCGCGCGGCAGCTCCTGAAGATTGCGAGGCCGGCTCGGCGATGGCGAGAAGCAGGGAATCCCGATCTCGCCGTCAGGCGCCGGCTCCCGCATGTAGAAGCCCGACTTCCTCCAATACACTTTGGAGGGGAGGCCGAGATCCAGGTAGTCGACGTCGCCGCGGACCTGGAAGTTGAGGCCGCCGCAGGGCGCCATGTCGCCGCCCTTCCCCAGCTTGCCGTGGAAGATCCACAGCCACAGCGGGAAGAACGGGGCGCACCCGAAGTAGCCCTCGCACAGGGTGACGAAGCAGGCGAGATGGAGGATCGAGTTGGGCGTCAGGTCATGTACCTGAAGCCCGTAGAAGTCCAGGAATCGCCGGAAGAACTCCGACGTGGGGAAGCCCAGCCCGCGCTCGAGGAACGCGAGGAAGGCGACGAACTCGCCCGGCGATGGCCGCGGGCGAGGATCCGCGGAGGCGATGCGCCACCGACGCTCCGACGCCGGCGGCAACAAGCCCTCGTTGGCGGCTTGCTCCAGCGCCTGCGTCGTCACCGACGACCTCTCCCACTTGTTCTTGGGCGCCACCATCTTGGCCGGAAGAGAGGCGGAGGAGCAAGAATGTCCAATGGCTGCGGCGGCGATGCGGCGAAGAACTCAGGCGCGACTGCTTGAGGAGAGACGGCGAGCGCAAGGAAGAGGTGGAGAATGAACTCACCAGCCGCGCTCCCCTGCCGTTTTAATAGGCACAGTGAGTGGAGCCGTTACCGCAGTAAATGGCGCCGCCCGCGTCGCCCACGTCGCCCACTATCGCCACGTCGCACGACGCCTCGATTCCCGCGCGACGCCTCGGTTTCCACGGGAGCGTGCCGAAAAATGCGGCTCAGATTCGGCCACGTCGCTCTGTCACGACGTTTTGGACCGATGGATCGGGCGCGTGCGGGTCAAGGAGCGTCATCATTGCCACTGCTCCATCCCGAGGTGGAGGCAGTCGATGCGCCGTCAAGTCCCATCAATCGACTCGGCGTCAGACAGACAAACACTACAGGACAAACGGTCAAAGATGCCGTGACGTCAGACGGAGAAGGCAAGGAGACAACCCGCACCGAGGCGAGTCGGGATGGCAAACGTCCCGACGGGCACAAGCCGGCATCAAACAAAAACTTGAGTTAGACCGGACGTTAAAAGCCAAAATCCACCACTCCGAGCCGTTGTTTTCTTTTCTCTGTTTCAGGAGTTCGTTCAACGACACGACCCGGCAGTTCGCAAGACGAAGACCAAGCCGGAGACGAGTCCCTGACGAACTCGGGGGCTAATGATGGGGGGATGCCCAACCGGGTAGGCCCAGGACCCCGAGTCGGCCTTCAAGGCCGGGTGGCCCAAAGCCCACCCGGTGTACATCTTCCAGGATACCGGGTCCCCGAGGATCCCGGTATGACGGCTCGGGGAGGCGGCAGCAGATATCTTCGAATCAGTCTGCGATTGTGTATCCCGAAGAGTGCGCTCCACGAAGCCGCACTTGTAGGCAGGATAGCTAGCGCCGCCAGCGGAACCCGTCATTCCCTGTAAACCCTAGCCGGCTCCCTATATAAAGCCGGCAAGGAGCAACCCTAGAGGCAGACTCATCTCATTCCATAGCCTCCGGAGCACCCGCAAGCTCTGGTGCGCACACCATTGTACACCCCATTCAGATCCAAATACATACAAGCAGGAGTAGGTCTTTACCTCATACAGAGGGGCCGAACCTGGGTAAACTCTACGTGTGCAACCTCTCTGTGAATCCTACGTCGCCTGGCTCACACCCGAGTTAAGCCACCCCGTATGGCATCTGCCGTGATTACCCCACGACATATAGCGATAGTTTGTTCGGGTGACAGTTGCCGGATGTGGCTCTACTCCATTGTAGCAGGGATTGAAATTGGTTGTACCTTTTCTTTGACGTGAAATGGATATTTCAATTTACCAGAGATTAGATCTAGGAATCTATTACTCATCAGTTTTTATTTCACTTTTCTTATAGATAAGATCGTCGATTTGGTATTGGAGCGAGTTTTATTCTCTTCAACTGAATGTGCCTCGAAACACATGTTGCTTAAATACCTTCTCTTTCTACTGAAAAGAGAAACAATTTCATTATAGTCCAGTCTTGCCAAGTGGCCTTATCTTCTCATCACATGGATTTGTATTTCTCTTGCAAGAGTGATTCAATAAACATGATAAAAGTTATGATCCATTTTTAGAAATTGTGATCACAAAAATAGAATGAGTTGATCTAGAGTGCATCCCCACACACAGAGATGAAATGCAGGTTATGCCTTCTCCTTTCCAAAACTAATTAATTAATTCCTACTATGGTGAGGAGATTTTAGTCCTCTTTTGTCATAGGTAGATCACCGCTTAGGCATTGGAGAGAGATTTATTCTCTTCAATTGATTGTATCACGAAATTAGAATGAGTTGAAAACCCTTTTTGTGGAATTCCAGCCTATAGCCGGAGCTTTACTGATTTAAAGCTGGACGGGTATGCCTTTGATCTACCAAATGCACTGTGGTAGGTGATACATCAAATAATTGTGTATAATCAAGTCATATAAGCCATGATCCTTACACCCTTCAGATTATATATATACACACACATATAAGCGAGCACCGACCGAGCGCTACCCTACAAAGCTTGATATTTTTCGCATGGCTAACGCTGTCCTGCAGATCATCACGGTTAATCGTAGCAAGATGGCTACTCCATTGTCCATTGTTGGGCATGTGAGGCATTGGATCTTTTCTATAATAATGACTTCCAGTAGAAGGATTTATATTCCTCCAAGTTCAAGTATTGTAGAGCGATGGTCCAGAAGGATATTTGGATCACGTACCTACTAGCTAGTAGGGAAGGCACACCTTGGAGTGGCCGACATGCACTGCAGTGTTGTCGCTAGGTTGCTCCGGTCACCACGGTGAATCATTTGGCATCAAAGACACTCCGCTGGTGTGTCGATGGGCCGACAATGCATTGCATCAGTTCAGTAAGAATGACCAACATTGACAGGATTCAGATTCATGTGATGTCAAGCTTCATGGAGCGATGGTTTGTTCCGGTGACTGTTGTCGGACGTGTCTCTACTCCACTGTACCTGAGATTAAAAGTGGTTGTAGTTTTTCTCTGACATGAAGTGGTTGTACATTGAGTTTGCCAAAGATTAAATCTAAGAATGTATTACTTCAACAGTTTTATTTCACTTTTTTAGTAGATAAGATCGCCGATTCGCATTGGAGCGAGTTTTATTCTCTTCAACTAATTGTATCTCGAAATGCATGTCGCTTAAATACCTTCTCTTTCTATTGAAAAGAGAAACTATTTCATTATAGTCCAGTCTTGCCAAGTGGCCTTATCTTCTCGTCACATGGATTGGTATTTCTCTTGCAAGAGAGATTTAATAAACATGATAAAATTTATGGTCCTTTTTTAGGCGATCACGAAAATGCAACTTATCCCTTCTCCTTTCTAATTAATTCCTATTACGGTAAGGGTTTTTTAGTTATCTTTATTGGTAGATCGCCGATTCGTCATTGGAGAGAGTTTTATAGCAAGTATTATAAGCTTATGTAAGCGGGATATAAGGGTTTAAATAATATTTTTTTGGATGACATAGAGGAGAGAGAAGAAGAGTGGACTCTCATGTAAAAGCCAGCTCTAGCACGTGCTACTAGGCATATTGTGAGAGTGGAGGGTGGGCCATGTCTTAATAAAGTAACACATTTTAATAACTAATTATTACACATGTTGGCTATATGGTTAGCTATAGGTGAAATGACAAACTCTTATAGCCAGCCGTTGGCTGTACTTTTGAATTTGCTCTTATTCTCTTCAATTGATTGTATCTCGAGACACACACCGCTTACATACATTCCTTTTCTTTTGGTAAATAAAGGATTTCATTAAACTTGTCCGATCCTGCCACGTGGCCGTATCTTCTAGTCATATGGTCCAGTACTTCCTCTTGCGCACGAGAGTGAATTAATAAAATGGATAACGATATGATCCATTTCTATAAATTGCAATTACGGAATTAGAATGAGTGGATCTCGCGCATGTGAAATACAGCCTCTCCCTTCTCCTTTTCCAAAACTAATTAGTTCTATTATACAAAAGCGGAATAAATAGACCAAAAAAAATTGGTATTCCACAACCGTGAGTTTGGACATGCCATCAAGTGAAATTACTTTGACCCCCCCCAACCCACACAAGTGCAAGGATATACTGTAGATCCACTCATTCTAGTTCTATGATTACAATTTGAAATAAACCGCGAAAAAAGACCCCTCCCGCGAGCGTCCGGGAGGAACCCTACGCGCCGTCAACCCGTCCCACCCACACCCCCCCCCCTAAATTGGTTTTGAGGGATACCTTATTACAATTTTAAGGTTTACAGGTATCTGCTAGAGATGTTGTAAAGCTGGACGGGTATGCCTTTGATCCACCATATGTATCGTGGTAGGTGATACACCAATTAATTGTGTATAATCAAGTCGAGTATAAGCCATGATCCATACACCTTTCAGCCTATATATATTCACACACATAAGTGAGCACCGACCGAGCGCTACCCTAAGGGTTGCTATTTTTGCAGAGTTAACGATGTCCTACAGATCATCACGGTTAATCGGAGCAATATGTCTACTCCATTGGCCATCGTTGGGCATGTGAGGCATTGGGGTCTTTTTATAACATTTGACGGTCGATAGAAGGATTCAAATTCCTCCAAGGTCAAGTACTGTAGAGCGATGGCTCAGGAGAACCTTTGGATTTTGTACCTTCGAGCGCTTGGAACGACCTTGGCAGGCACCTGTTCATAGGTTTTGCTGGTCACCACGGTTAATCGTTTAGCGTCAAGGACAATCCTCTCGTGCGTCGATGGGCCGGAAATGCATTGCATCAGTTCTGTAGGAACGACCGGTATTCACATGATTCAGATCCATGTGAGGTCAAGCTTCAAAGAGGAATAGTTTGTTTGGGCGCTTCCGGATGTGGCTCTACTCCAATGTACCGGAGATTAAAAGTGGTTGTACTTTTTCTTTAACATGAAGTGGTTGTACTTTCAGTTAACAAAGGTTAATTCTTCAAATCTATTACTTCAACAGTTTTTATTTCACTTTTCTTATAGATAAGATCGCCTATTAGTCATTGGAGCGACTTCTATTCTCTTCAACAGATTGTATCTCCATACCCATGTTTCTTAAATACCTTCTCTTTCAATTGAAAAGAGAAACAATTTCACTTGCCAAGTGGCCTTATCTTCTCGTCACATGGATTGGTGGCGGAACATGGATGCCGAGAGGGGAACGAAGGCGGGTGAAATAGGGAGAATGGGTGGATGTACTCGACGAAGAGGAGAGGTGTCGTGCTTTCTAAAGTCGGTTAAGGAGCGGAGGCGGGTGACGCTCATTAATTCTGACCTCCGTGTCACATTAATGCCCCCGCATAGGAACGAATCATTGGAAAGAAGAAGCGAGCTCACCGCACAATGCGACAGTTCTCTCTTCGCCCAGCTGGGAAACCGTGCCGCCATGAATGAAGTTTTGATTTAAGTTGACTAACAGTTGTGTCTGTGACGACGCTAGCCCACTCGTCGGGTGTCCTACGTGGCGACGCTCGGCTCCGTCCGGTCCTACCAAGCGGCTCCCAATGGCTTCCCTTTGCAGGATACCAAATAACTAGCACAACATGATTTTGGGTGGATCCGATAGATTAGCCCATGATCGGCCTGTCCCCATGGGGATCAAATGTTCATGCTTTTGGGTGATTTTGGGAGATACACTAGCGTGCCAACCCAATCGTTGAACTGTGACCTCCTTGATGATGGTGACCCAGAGCCGACGTTACAAAGTCAGAGCGGCGCCGATCTTCACTTACTTTGCCCCTGTTCCTTCCTGTGCGTCCCTACCAGTTTTCGTAGGTCCACACCACCACACACGAGGAGATTGACTCGTGTTGGATCAAGTGGACGAACACGACGCGCGCGGTTGACAACGCTGCACGCGCGCTATGCCTAGGCATCACGGGCCACTGTGCAAAGGGAAAGTTTGGACCGGAAATCTATCCTCTTCTTTCATTTTCCTGATCTTTGCGCCATAATTTCTGCAGAAAACCACTTGTTTAATCCACTGTGCAAAGCGAAGTCTGGACGGGAGTCTCCATTTTGGATCAAGTCAGTGCCATGCCAACCATGGATGCTGAAGTAGTCAAGTTGCACGCAGCGTTGTCAAACTCATCATCACCCGTCTCCCAACCAACACCAACCATACCTGTGCCTCGTGCGGTGTCCCCTGTCCTGCTAAAAATTCAGATGGATTTTGGGTTGATATTACCTTCGATCGATGATATGTTTTTCTGCAGTCATCTGATACTGAGTAGATAAAAATAAGACGGCCGTATCGGCATATCCCGATCTTGTCTCGCTCTGACAGCAGTGACCAAGCTGAGTCATGCTATCACAGCGAGCGAGGTTCCAGCTTCCCTCCGCCGGCCGGAATCACGAGTGAGGAGGCGACAAATGTCTCGCCGTCGCCAATATTTAAAGCCAATTGGTCAACTCACATGCCGCCCTCTTCCTCCTCCCACACTCCCTAGTCCCCATCCATCCATCCCCCAATAAATCCACCCGCCCCTCGCATCGATCATGCCCGCGCGCGAGACCCAGAGCCAAGAACCGCACAGCTTCCCAGTCCCACGATGGGGAGGAGGCCGTGCTCACTTCTCCTTCTCCTGCTCTGCTGCCTCTCGTGGCAGCCGTGGCTCCTCCGCGCCCTCCCGCTATGCACGGACTCCAGTGGGTGATTTTCTCTTTGTGTCTCCGATCGTCGGCGCTTTCTGTGTCTGCCTTGCGGTGGATTTGGCGTTATGGGGTTTCTTTGCCGTTTGCAGGGGCGCCGGTGGCGCTGAACGGGACGCTGGGCTTCTGCGCCTACAGCGGGAGCAGCTGCTGCGACGCCGCCGCGGACGCCGCGCTCAAGAAGCAGTTCCAGGCCATGGAAGTCTCTGACGCCGCCTGCGCTGCCGTGCTCAAGTCCGTCCTCTGCGCGGTACGGATTGCTATCTTCTTGTTGATTCCATTGAGTGGGTAACGAGAAACGAGTGAAGGGACAAAGCCCATGTTATCATTCCAACCAACATGTGTGTTCAGTGGGGCGCACGAGCTACCCGTTCGATGTTTTGCCTGAACGGGGAAGCTGGAGGGCGCAAGCCCTGCTGGAACATGGGTACCTGGGCGGCTTGATCCGTCGTTGTCACAAGTAGTTAACTCATGCTATGCTAATTTCATAATGTTTACTGTCTACTTTACATACGTTATTGCCAGCATTCAGAGACGAAAAGATAAAAAATTGCATCGAATTGTCAGAATGAAAAAAATATACCTCTGATTCATGATATAAGCTGTTCTACAATATCCTTCGAAACCTTTCTATTTCTCTCTCCTTTTTCATTTTGCCTTAGCGCAAACATGTACATAACTCTATCTGCTTAATATATCAAAGCCAGCAATTGCTGGATCTTTTAAAAAAAGGCTGTTCTACAATTTGTGCTAGTTAAAAAAATTTAGGCTTCACCATCGTCATACATAAAATTGCTGACATGGATAAGACCAAATTGATATTAGTAGTTGTCGTGATATTTTTTTTTCAAAAAATACAAAAGTAATGCTTAAAAATATTTTGTAATAAAATTTGTGGTTAGATAGTTGCTTTGAAGACCGTGTCAACATCCTAACTAGCTTTATTATTAATAAGAGGAGTATGTTACAGGGTGATCCACAAATCAAATATTGGAGCACCATGACTCTTATTACTGTTAATGACACTACTTGG
The DNA here is from genome assembly GCA_947311845.1 of Poa pratensis. Taxonomy (NCBI): domain Eukaryota; kingdom Viridiplantae; phylum Streptophyta; class Magnoliopsida; order Poales; family Poaceae; genus Poa; species Poa pratensis. The sequence goes on from CAMZMU010000041.1 coordinate 140,982,015, forward strand.
GGAAAGCTATTCTTATCTTTTGGAATTGGATTATTACATTTAGGTTCATGCTATTCGTTATAAACTAGAACAGATAGGAAGAACAACTTCAATGGAAGTTGTAGAAGCACAGCAAATTCAAACCAAAATTTCTTGGGAAAAAACAACTTCAAGTTGGCCTTTTTTTAACCTTGTTTTCCGGTAACTTATGGTTACTAGAAACCCAGTTACCGGTTAGAATTTTTTACCTGCTGCTGTAGCTTATTCCTCATTTCATCTTAGATATTCTTCTTGGCATTTTTCTAATTTTATGAACGGATATCCCTGGCTTTATAGTAAGCAGATAAATGAAGGCTGGGAACAGCGAGCTTACAAGGTTGCTCATCAAAATGTAATGTGGTCACACATCATAGGAAGCCAGCAGGAACCTTAACAAGCTCTGAATCCAGAAGAAACACTGCCCAATATTGGTTCATATTTACTTGAAACTTAAGATGAAACAGCCACATACTAAACCCCTTCATTGAGTTTTCACCGCTTCACAGATACCTTATTGCCTTGATGCTGCACTGAACACTTCTGAACATCCTTAAACTCATACTAACAAGTTTTATCTTATTTTCAGAAATGTAGTCCATTTTCAGCCGAGTTGTTCAACTCAAGTTCAAAGATTCGTATGGTTCCTCTTCTGTGCAACAATACCTCTTCAGGAAGTTCTGCTCAATCAAAAGATTCCACACAAGACTACTGCAAACTAGTATGGGAAACTTGCAAAAATGTGACAGTACTGAACTCTCCTTTTCAACCTTCCTTGCAAGGAAGTGCGAAACTGCCTAGTTCGTTGTCAAAGCTTACTGATGTCTGGCAATCAGAAAATAACTTCTGCACATCCTTTGGTGGTTCATCTGATGACGACTCAGTATGCTTCAATGGGAATGCAGTTTCGTTTAACACTAGTGAACCATCACCCTCCCCTAAAGGAGTATGCCTTGAGAGAATCGGCAACGGGTCATATCTGAACATGGCCCCTCACCCTGATGGATCCAACAGAGTTTTCTTGTCTAACCAAGCTGGAAAGATATGGTTGGCAAATGTCCCAGAACAAGGTTCTGGAAGCACACTACAATTTGACGAGGCCAGCCCATTCCTTGATCTAACTGATGAAGTGCATTTGGATTCCGAGTTTGGACTCATGGGTATAGCATTTCATCCAAAGTTTGCTACAAATGGCCGCTTCTTTGTTTCCTATAATTGTGATAGAACTCAATCACCTAACTGTGCTGGTAGATGTTCTTGTAATTCTGATGTTGACTGTGACCCTTCAAAGCTCGGCACTGATAATGGTGCTCAGCCATGCCAGTACCAAGTTGTTGTTTCAGAGTATTCGGCAAAAGGCTCCTCATCAAATGTTTCTGCGGTATGAATTGGACCCACTTCGGCACAGATCTTGATCTCGTTGTTCTTTGCTTACTTTTACTTTCCTTGTTGGTATTTTCTCATAACCCTAGCGAAACAATGCAGCATGTCTCTGAAATGAATGAAAAAAATAGCATAGAGCCAACATTTGAATATCATTCTCACTATTTATTTCTTTTGTAGACAACATCTGCTAATCCATCAGAGGTTAGCAGGATATTTACGATGGGGCTTCCCTACACAGCTCACCATGCAGGACAAATTCTTTTTGGGCCTACAGATGGGTATCTGTACTTTATGATGGGGGATGGTGGAAACAAAGGCGACCCTTTCAATTTCTCTCAGAACAAGAAATCGCTCCTGGGAAAAGTAATGAGGCTTGACATTGATGATGTACAAAGTAAGTTGGTACTAGCAACACTGATCTTGTTTTCCTTGCTGTCATATTTGCATTCTTTTGACTATCCATTTGTTCTAGTATCATGGCATTTGTTGTTGTTCCCTTAGTATCATGGTATTTCATTAAGGCTAATCGATATATTTATTAATCGTACAATTTATCATCTGACGAAACCATTTGAAATGTTTAAATTATGGATGTGTTGTTATTTTACTTAAAGAATAGCGCTATCCTAGCATGGTAATAACAATGTTACTAAATGAACAGACTGCAAATCAAATCTAGGAATATATTTTTTTCTGATGGAAATTCAGGAATATTAGGATCAATTGTTAGGTATGTTAAGATGGTTGTGATTCTTATACTAGACAATGTTAATCGCGTCTTCACTGCTGATTTTACGTCTGAATGAAGATATTTTCTTACTAATTTTATGTATGTTAGGCGATTATGTCGATTTAACACTGACCTGATTACGTTTCCTTCACTGGAAGCTGGTAAATTGTTTTCAGCTGTCAGTTGAAGTTATTTTATCAGATGAACACTGGCAGTTAAGAAATTTTATACACAAAGAAAACTGTAGCATGACTTGGTATCTTTTTTCTCCTAGATCCTTCTAATGTTTTGTTTTCAGGCCAGAAGCAAATCAGTAACAAGAGCTTGTGGGGTAGCTATTCAATTCCAAAGGACAATCCATTTGCTCAAGATAGTGACTTAAAACCAGAGATTTGGGCCTTGGGTTTTAGAAACCCATGGAGATGCAGTTTTGATTCTGAGAGGCCTTCCTACTTCTACTGTGCAGATGTTGGGCAGGTATATTCAAAACTATAGGCAGCAAAGGTCACACTAGCTTGCTTGTTCCTCAATTTTTTATCTATTAATGGATCATGTAGTTAAAGTGAAGCTGCTTAACTATACTAGATGGTGTGGTCATGAATTTGTATCATTTCGAACTTGCATTGCGTCCAGTGTCTCCAGGGCTTTGACTGAATCTTGTCATGAGTATCAGACATATAGATCAAGTGAAGCTTCACTTTTAGTTTGTCTGTATAAAGAATGTTCCCCCATACACCACCAGATAACTGAAAGTAGGATAATCATTTGGATTTATTTCCTTAGGCTATTTTTTACATTAAATACTAAATATTGTATGTTTCAAAACTTCTGAACTAACCATAATTTCCTAGGTTGACATTGGTCACAAATTGCATTTTTGTCTGTCTGTCTAGCTTCAATTGTTTCTTTACCGTGTATCCGCAGGATGCATATGAAGAGGTAGATTTGATCTCCAAGGGTGGAAACTATGGATGGCGGGCATACGAGGGCCCATATATTTATGATCCAGAATGGACTCCTGGAGGGAATACATCGCTTAGTTCTATAAATGCCATCTTCCCTGTCATGGGTTACAATCATTCTGCTGTGAACAAGAACGTCGGGTCTGCATCTATTACAGGTGGATATGTCTACCGAGGGTCTGCAGATCCCTGCTTGTATGGAAGGTATAACCTAGATCTAGAATGATACAAGCGTATTCCATGTTTTACTTTATTAACTTAAGTAATTTCCGCATTTCTAGTCTCACTAGTGAAAATTCTGCTAGTGCACGTTCAAAGTTGTGGTTTTGGAATCAATAAGCCACCTCATATATCCTTAGTATACCGTCTTGATGACCTAATTTGGGTATTTTGAACAAAGCTCCGTTTTGGATATATTTGCAAGTTGATTGGCAAACATTGTATGCCCATTTCCTGATGACAAGCATTTGAGAATATAAAAGGTATGAACTCAGCAAGGTGCGATTACTAACATGAATAAATAAATATGCAAACAAGTACAAGTCTAACTTACGCACTGTGAGCATTGTTCTTCAGTTCCCACTTGGCCACTTCGTTAGGGAATTCATGCCTGTCTTCCTAGTGTCCTACTCCTTGCATCTACGACCTACTACCTGCAACCAACTTAACCTTACAAGCTTTACCGTCCCCCAAACATGATTTCAGGTATATGTACGCCGATCTATACGCATCAGCAATGTGGACAGGCGCGGAGACCCCGGAGAGCAGCGGGAACTACACCTCCACTCTGACGCCATTCAGCTGCTCCAAGAACTCCCCGATACCCTGCGAATCCGCAGGCGTAGGCACTATCCCTTCCCTGGGCTATGTGTTCTCCTTCGGCGAGGACAACAGCAAGGACGTCTTCGTTCTGGCGAGCAAGGGCGTCTACCGGGTCGTCCGCCCTAGCTTGTGCGGCTACACTTGCCCCACGGAGAAGCCGGCGACTGATAACGGAACGACGACGCCTCCTGGCCCTTCGTCGATGGCATCGGTAACACGGGTAGGGAGGTCGATGACAGTAGCCTTTGTGTGTGTTGTATATGCGTTGTACTTTTGAGCTCCGTGGATGTGTAAAATGATACTCGTATTAATTGGTCTGTACTATAGTTTTCTTGCTGGTAATTGCAGCCTACTAGTAGGTTGCATGGGTTTTGTTTTCCACTTTGGAGGTCGCAATCGGCTGCTATGTGGTGCTTTATATGTTCGTTTAATTTTTTGTTTGTGGCTTATGCCTTGTGGAACCCTTTAGTTTTTGCTTTCCAACCTTGTACTTGATCGTTCCTGCATGTGCGTACAGCATGGTGAAGTCTCAAATTCCTTGACTGAAAAACTCTGTTGCTTTTGAAAACCACTAATTTCATGGTTGCCATTATTACTAGGAAAACCGACCGGTCTTTCTGGGTCTGCTCTACCGCAAATGGACTGACAGGGAGCGGTCTCTGTGGGTCGACTCTGCTGCAAATCAGTTTTTCTTTTTCTTTTTCGAGGAAGTCTGCAAATCAGTTGTGATTGGGAATTGGAAGTGCAGTGTTTCTGCTACCACATCACCATCGTTTCCTTGAATTCTCTCCACTGTCACTGGCCCTGGGAACAACGGTTCACAGAAGACGGGAAGGAGGGAGGAGACTCGTCTTCATTCGCGCTCGTCTGGACACGGATAGTTTATCAACCAAGTGTCGGTTGCTCGTGATCCTCCGCCAGCAAATCTCGCAGAAGCGACAAGATCCCGATAGTTGGTTCCCCTGCTTGCTCATCGGCCCCGGCGCCGGCAGGTTCAGAGAAGATGGGAAGAGAGAGACCCATTCCTTGACGCTCTCGTCTTCATTCCTTTCTGGACACGGATAGTTCAACAACCAAGCGTAGGTCCGGCGGTTCCTCCAGCGATCGTGCAGAAGCGTTCACGATTCCACATGCTTGCTCCCGATAAAAAAAAGTCCACATGCCAAACACAGACGAGCATGTTAATCATTTGTAGGAAGGCACCAGAGAAGGATCCGATCGATCGCTCCGATCTTATCAATGGCCTGCTCTATGGCTCCTATTTTGTCAACGCACCAACTAACTGAGCAGAAAAGAGAAACAGAGAGTATCCCAGGACCAACCTTTAGCCTAGGGGGCTTAGTGTAAGTGCCAACTATTACCTCTTTGATTCAAAAGATTTGTATATTTTTTCGTAGGATTCAAATACTTAGGAATTTTTCCAATGATTGTTGTTTTATTCATAGGATTGAATCTAACAGGATTTTTTCCTAAGGAATTCTTTGCACTAGTTTCCATATGAAATCTAATATCCACTCATATCCTTTTTTTTTCAAAATCCTTTGCTTTTCCTGTGATGGAATCAAACAAACTTTGATGCATGTGAAATCCTGTAGGATTGAAGTGGCATCTGGGCAGAGTGAGCCACCATGTGTACTTGTGTGTGGCTGCTCGGTCCTGAGCTGGAGTTGCCGACGCCGGTGCTCTGGTTCTTTGGCTTGCGTGGAGTACTCCGTGTGTGGCTGATAGGGTGGTGCGGCCTGGTGTTCCGGCCGCCTCGACACGGAAGGGGCAGGGCCCCCGACCCTCGAGCTCTGCTGCCCCCGTGCCAGGTCTGGTGCCGCCGGTAGCCATGGAGGCTGCTGGTGGTTGACCTGGTGGTGGAGGTCTTCCTCGTCTCGATCTCTTCAGCGGTGCGCGGAGGTGGGATGCCGGGGCGGCGGCCCTGGACGGTGGGAGTCCTTTGGTTGGCGGGCGTGCCAAGGACTCTGATGCTGGCCGGTGACCATGGCCACAGGGGTGGCATGGTGGTTGGCGAGCGATCTGCGGTGATGGTGGCTCGGGTGTCGGCTTCGACATTCGGCGTCCCATGTAGAAGGCGTGGAGAGTTTGCCGGGGGAAACCCTTGCCCGGGGACTTCTCGGGACGTGGCGGCGACGTTCTTGGACGCCGTTCCCTTCTTGGAGGAGTCGTAGCGGCTTCTCCGGCCTTCTACGCTCCGGATGAAAATCCAAGATCCTCGGATCGGGTGGTGGCGGCGCTCTGGCGTCGTGTGCTTCTTGAAGACGCTACCTTGGAGTTCACGGCGGGTTGATTTCTGGAGGTGGTGGCGAGCTCCCTCTGGCCATGCTTGTGACTTGTCCTGCACCGCGGTGTTTCCTGCTAGGGGCCTTGCTGATTGAGCATGTCTGCAGTCTTGCAGATAGTGGCGGTGATGATCCTGCTGGTGGTGCTACCCTGGTTGGTGTCGTGGGTTTATCACGTCAGATGTCATGGATGACTTCGTAGGTGTGGGATTGCGCGAGTCAATCGTCTCCGAGCTTGTGATCGCAGGAACAAAGATCAACACAGATTTACCCAGGTCCGGCCCCTCAATGTGAGGTAAAGACCTACTTCCTGCCTACCCTAGATTGGTATTGATATGTTATATGAGGTGTTACAAACTTACAATGGAGGCGATCCGATCTCGGTACTCGCCGTATGAACTAGGGTTTTAGGGCTTGTCCCTGTCTAAGTCCTGCGAGTTCTCTTTATATACACAGAGACTCGCCAGGTTACAAAGGAAACTTCCTCCACAAGGAATATATCAATTGGAACCTACTTGGAGACTAATTAGTCCTCACGTCTTTCAGGATATGTCTTCTAGATTCTTCTCCTTGTGACGGTGCGATATTGGGCTTGCTTTCATGTAGGCCTTTGTTCGTGCGAGTAAAGCAGGTCGCACTTATCAATATGGGCCGCGGGTTATTCCACAAAGTATTCCCCCGACATTAGCCCCCAAGATTGGTTAGGACTTCACGGTGAGGACCTTCTGGTTACTTGAAATGGTTGTTGAGCCGCACTGTGAGCGTTCTGGCCAATCTCTGACTGATGCGATTCAAAGCTGTGATTCATTTATGCGACTCATCTCTCCCGTATGGAATATTCTGTTTCCTTCAATTGCGGACCGTTCCTCATTCTGCGGGCGCAAATTGTTCCGTTGATTTCGGGCACCCCAGTTATAAGCTGCGGCAGCCTAGGTCAATATTCACTTGCCTCTGCTCTCTCCTCATTCCTAGCCGCGCCGCCTTCTTCCTCAACCGAGCTTAACCCCCAACCCAATCTCCTCTCGCAATGGCGCCTAAGGCAAAGCCGTCCGAGGATAAGCGCAAGATCTCCTGCAACTGGGAAGGATCCTGGGTGACGGAGGAGGTCCTTGCGGATCTGGCCGTCAAAGGTTTCTTGCCGCCGAAGGAGAGCAACGTCTAGCGGGTGCCAGGTGACGAAATCGAGCCGCACCCCAAGCCCAACGAACTAGTGATGTTCGTGGAGCACGTGGAGCGTGGATTCACGCCACCCGGCTCCCTCTTCTTCCGCAATCTGATGCAACGCCTGGGCCTCCGTCTTCACGACATTGGGCCTAACTCCATGCTCCAAGTGAGCAATTATACTGTACAGTGTGAGAACTACCTTGGCATAGCCCCCAACATTGATCTGTGGCTAGCCTCCTTTTCTTGCAACAGCCAACTTGTTTCCAAAGGTGGCGCCTATGTTCAGGTCGGCGCCATCTCCCTGCAACGCCACATAAACTCTTGTCTTCCCAAGCTAACCCTGGCGAATCGGCCCAGGGCTTGACAAAAATCTTTTTTCTATTGCCAAGATACTTCGCCGGAGGGCGAAACTCGCCTCCCTTCCTGGTCCAATACCACCTTCGTGCCTACTGAGGCACTGAAATCCAAACCTCGGGATGCCGCCACATCCTTTATCAATGAGTCGCTGATCAAGGTCCGTGCCTTGATCGGTCATGGCCTTACTGGCCTTGATCTTCTCTCCTGCTGGACGAAATGGCGCATCCAACCAGTGAGTCCCCGACAGCGGTCCTTTCTCGAGTGCTCTGGCACCTCTACTGATGTTGATCGCGTCAAAACTGCTGACTGGGAACCTGAAAAATGGGTGGAGTTCGTCGCCCGTGTGACAGAGGAGAAGAATGTCTCCTTTGACAAGGTGGGGCTTGCCCCTTTTAGTGCTAATAACAAGCCTTTCGAGGTAACTTTTCTTCTCTAGACCTTTGTCTTTGTGGCAGAATTGCGTTCCTTTTTTATACTAAAATCCACCTTTTTCTGGATCAGGCTGATGAGAACTATTGATCGCTTCCGGCGACTGATGTGGGCACTGCTGCTCCCAAGCGTGCCACAAGGAAGAAACTGCTGCCCGCTTTAGAGGGCAGTGAGATTACTGATATTCCATTTGTTACCACTGCAGCTTCAGATGGTGAGGATACTGAGTTGGAGGAAGACGACAGTCCTGTGCCAGCCGCAAGTCCTCTTGCTGCGGCTGACCCAACTCCCCACAGGGCCTCGAAGAGACTATCCCGGGAGGAGCCAGAGCTTAACGCTCTGGAAAATCCTGAGGCTGCCAAGCGTCGCAGGCCTGCTGTGGGCGCGACTCCCTCTGTTGCCAGGCGTGTGCTTAGGACCACTGCCTCGGCTGAAGAAGATATGGAACCCAATTCTAGTAATTCTCGCTGCCTCGGCATCCTGACTGCATATTCTTTTCCTTTCTCTTATTAACGCATAGACCTCTGATTGTAGATTCAGGGTTCCAGGGTCTGTCGTCGCCGTCAAGTGACGGCCTTATGGCCTCCGTGAAGATGGCTCCAGAGTTAGTAACTTTCTTCGCGCTTATAGTGTTTCTTTTCTGCCATACACGCTTCTTTCTTATACAATGCTCTTGTTCTTGCAGAAGTGCGGTTAAAACCACGGCTGATCTGGGAGTTGTCTCCGAGGCTGCGGCTGAGCCGCCCATGGCGCCTGCGGCTTATACTGCCATGGTGGTGGGCGTGGCCACCACTGATGATCTGGCTACGGCCCCTGCTCCTGACACGGCTGCCCGAGAGGTGGCTCTGGAAGACGGGACGGATCTCCTCGTCGCCCAGGACACAGAGAAGGTCAATCCCACAACCGCGGTTGTGGTAGCTAAGGATGCCAAAACACCGCTGGCTAATAATTAGCAGTCGCCAGCACTGCATCTTGCTTCCTCATCCTCCTCCTTGAGCCGCGCTGAACAGCTGTCGCGGGCCATCATTGCCTCAAATGATAAATAAGCCGCAGAGCTTCGTGAGGCACTGTCTAATTTGTCTGCGGCTTACAAGATAATTATCTATCTTGGCCTGTCTGTCTCTAGCCCCAAGGATCGAGTTTCTTCTTTGATGCAAAGGGGAACTTGATACTTCTTGTAGTTGTTATCTTTCGTAGTAACCGCTCGCAAATTATTGCAAACTTCTCCATTGCCATTGATCTGTTTAATCTTCAACCTTGTAGGAGGAATTATATGCCGTGACGACGGAGAAACATGCTGATTGCGTGGATCACACGTTCGCTGGGAGACCCCAAGAGGAAGGTATGATGCAGTGTAGCAGCAGTTTTCCCTCAGTATGAAACCAAGGTTTAATCGAACCAGTAGGAGCAAGAAATCACTTCGAAGGTTGTCAGTGGCGCGCTGACGTGGAATCTGCACACAACACAATCAAACTACTTTGCCCCAACGAAACAGTGAGGTTGTCAATCTCGGCTTGCTGAAAACAAAGGATTAAACGTATGGTGTGGAAAACAGTAGTAAATTGCAGAGAATGAAAAGGAACAGTGTTTGCAGTTGGTTGTATTATCAGTGTAAAAGAATGGACCGGGGTCCACAGTTCACTAGTGGTGTCTCTCCATAAAAGATAACTAACATGCTGGGTGAACAAATTACAGCTGGGCAATTGACAAAATATTGAGCGCATGACAATGCATATATATGACATGATGATTACTATGATATTCATGTGGGCATTACGACAAAATACATAGACCGTTATCCAACAGCGTCTATGACTAATAATCCACCGCCAGGTTGTCATACCGAGTTCCCCGTTGGTATTAAGTTGCAAGCAACGGATAATTGCATTAAGTAATGTGCGTAATGTAAACAAATGCATTAGACCTAACGGCGTACCCTTAAGCTAAGCATCGGTTATTTTATCCCTAGTGGCAACAGCACATCCACAATCTTAGAAGTTATTGTCACTCTCCCAGATTACCGGAGGCATGAACCCACTATCTAGCATAAATACTCACTCTTGGAGTTACAAGCATCTACTTGGCCAAAGCATCTACTAGTAACGGAAAGCATGCAAGATCATAAATAACATATAAGATAGATTGATAATCAACTTGACATAGTATTCAATATTCATCGGATCCCAGCAAACACAACATGTAGCATTACAATAAGATGATCTTGATCATGATAGGCAGCTCACAAGATCTAAACATGATAGCATAAAGTGGAGAGACAACCATCTAGCTACTGCCATGGACCCGTAGTCCAAGGATGAACTACTCACGCATCACTCCGGAGGCAGGCATGGTGATGTAGAGCCCTCCGGTGATGATTCCCCTCTCCGGCAGGGTGCCGGGAAGAGCTTCTGAACCCTCCCGAGCTAGGGTTGACGGCGGCGGCGTCTCTGGAACTTTTCGTGGATAATGGCTCGGGTATTTAGGGTTTTCGCGTCGGGAGAATAAATAGGCGAAAGGGCGGCGGCTGCGGAGCCACGAGGGCCCCACACCACCCCACGGCGCGGCAGGGGGGCCCGCGCGGCCCCATGGTGTGGGCGCCACGTGGCTCCCCTCCGTCTCTCTGGACTCCGTCTTCGTGTTGGAAAAATAGGAGGTTCTGTCCAAGTTTCGTCCAATTCCGAGAATATTTCCAGACTAGCTTTTCTGGAATACAAAAACAGCAGAAAACAGGAACTGGCACTGTGGCATCTTGTTAATAGGTTAGTCCCAGAAAATGCATAAAAATGCTATGAAGTGTATATAAAACATGTAACAATTGGTATAATATCAACATGGAACATCAGAAATTATAGATACGTTTGAGACGTATCAAGCATCCCCAAGCTTAGTTCTACTCGTCCTCGAGTAGGTAAAACGATAAAAACAAAATAATTTCTGAGGTGACATGCTACAATCATAATCTTGATCAAATAATATGTAAAGCACATGTTATGAATGAAGTGATCCAGGTCAATGGTCTATAGTTTGCTAGCAAGTAGATAATGAGCAAACAACTGAATCATATAAGCAAAAACTTTTCATGAATAGTACTTTCGAGACAAGCATCAAAGAGTTTTGCATAAGAGTTAACTCATAAAGCAATAGATTCTAAGTAAAAGGTATTTAACCAACACAAAGGAAGATTTAAGTTTCAGCAATTGCTTTCAACTTTCAACATATATATCTCATGGATATTTGTCAACACAAAGCATATAATAAGTGCAATATACAGCATATAAAAATTGTTGCACCAAAGTTGACACTAGTGTTTGCTTCTAAGATAGAAAGAAGTAGGTAAACTGACTCAACATAAAAGTAAAAGAAAGGCCCTTCGCAGAGGGAAGCAGGGATTAAATCATGTGCTAGAGCTTTTTAAGTTTTTGAAATCATATAGAGAGTAAAAATAAGTTTTGAGAGGTGTTTGTTAATTGTCAACGAATCAGAAAATGGAAAGTACAATATGACCCCTGCCAACCAGACTTTTAAGAGCGGCTCCCATGAAGGACGTTATTTCTACCAGCAAGGCAGATCATCCCTCTTTCTCTTTTGTTTACACATGCAGATATTTCACTGTTTGTCATTGCTTGACTGATAAATCAGGGCAAAAATGTGAAGAGAATTAAGCGGTTAAAGTTGTAATTAATTGGGACTGGGCACCCCATTTGCCAGCTCTTTTTGCAAAATTAATGGATAAGCGGATGTATATGCCGCTAGTCCGGTGGTAAAGTCTGTTTGACAGTTGACATAAAGACATCCACCCCGTCCTCATGAGCTTGGTAAACATTGACACAAAATAGGAGTAATAAAGTTTGAATAGTTTAAAGGTAGCACATGAAAAATTTACTTGGAATGGCAAGAAATACCACATATAGGTAGTTATGGTGGACACAGATGGCATGGATTTGGCTCAAGGTTTTGGATGCACGAGAAGCATTCCCTCTCAGTACAGAGTTTAGGCTAGCAAGGTTATTTGAAGCAAACACAGGATATCAACCGACACAGCAAGGCTTATATGAAAACATATTGCAAGCATTATAAGACTCTACACTGTCTTCCTTGTTAACCAAACCCTTTTACTAGAAAATATCTAGACCTTAGAGATACCAATCATGCAAACCAAATTTCAACGAGCTTTACGGTAGTTCTTCATTAATAGGTTTTAACTACATGATACAAAAGCTTAAACATGAACTACTTGATAACTCAAAACAATTGACAAGTATCAAATTATCCAATACAATGATCTACAAGAATATGTAAGCTTTTTCCATTATACCATCTACCACATGCAACATTTTCTGTTCCAACCAAACACCAATCAATTTATTTCAACATAAACTCTCCAAACAATTATAAGTGAAGCAAGAGAGTACTTTCTTTAAAAGAACTAACAGCTCTGAATAAGAGATGCATGAAAAACAGGAGCTAAAAGCATAGCAATAGCTAGATAAGAATACTCAACAAGTATAAGTGAAGAATAGGAGTATTCATATGAAAAAGCGGAGCGTGTCTCTCTCCCAATCAAGAATGCTGGGTCCAATCAAGTTGACCATAAGAAAAATAAAATACTGAAAATAAAAGCACACAGACGCTCCAAGTAAAGCACATATGATGTGAAAGAATTAAAATATAGTTTCACTAGAGATGACCTGATAAGTTGCTGATGAAGAAGGGGATGCCTTGGGCATCCCCAAGCTTAGACGCTTGAGTCTTCTTGAAATATGCTGGGGTGATCCATGGGAGCATCCCCAAGCTTAAGCTCTTCACTCTTCTTGATCACATTATATCATCCTTCTCTCTTGACCCTTGAAAACTTCCGCCACACCAAACTCAAAGTAATTCTCATTAGAGGGTTAGTGCACAATCAAAAACTCACATGTTCTATAAGGACACAAACATGACCGTTACTTTTAACATTAGCTACTGCCACTGATGTTATGTGAAGCTCTTCACCCTAAAAAAGAATTCCACTCAACACTAGTAAAAGAGAGAATGCGAAAAATAAAAGACAGAATCTGTCTAAACAGAACAGTCCGCAAAGACGAATTTTTTCGAGGCACTTACGTTGCTCAGATCGAAAAACTTTAAACTAACGAAAGATGCGTACATATCTGAGGATCACGCACAAAAATTTCAGATTTAAATAATTTTTCTGTGATTTTACAGAATTAAAACGGTGAACAGCAGAAATCTGTTCCTGCGCAGAAATCCAAATCTAGCATCATCTTCCTATTAGAGGCAATACTTGGCACAACAATGCGATAAAATAAAGATACAAAGGAATTGTTACAGAAGTAAACAACTCCTTGACTCAAAAAAAGAAAAATTGCAGAAATAAAATAATGGGTTGTCTCCCATAAGCGCTTTTCTTTAACGCCTTTCAGCTAGGCGCAGAAAGTAAGAATCAAGTGTTTCCAAGTGATGAAGCATCAACAGAATAATTTGCTCTAACAATAGAATCAAAAGGTAACTTCATCTTCTTTCTAGGGAAGTGTTCCATACCTTTCTTGAGTGGGAATTGATATTTAATATTCCCCTCTCTCATATCAATAATAGCACCAACAGTTCTAAGAAAAGGTCTTCCCAAAACAATAGGACAAGAAGCATTGCATTCAATATCCAAAACAACAAAATCAACGGGGACAAGGTTATTGTTAACCATTATAAAAACATCATCAACTCTCCCCAAAGGTTTCTTTATAGTATTATCAGCAAGGTGAACATCCAAATAACAGTGTTCCAAAGGTGCTAAATCAAGCATATCATAGAGTTTCTTAGGCATAACAGAAATACTAGCACCAAGATCACATAAAGCATTGCAATCAAAATCATTCACTTCATTTTAATGATGGGCTCCCAACCATCTTCTAACTTCCTAGGGATAGAAGCTTCATGTTTTAATTTCTCTTCCCTAACTTGCATGAGAGCATTAGTAATATGTTTAGTAAAAGCCATGTTTATAGCACTAGCATTAGGACTTCTAGCTAGCTTTTGCAAGAACTTAATTACTTCAGAAATATTGCAACCATCAAAATCAAAATCATTATTATCAAAAGTAATAGGACCATTGTCTCCCACATCTCGAAAAATTTCAGCACTTTTATCAGGAACAGTTTCAGTGTTTTCAGGCAATTTTAAACGTTTTGCAACAGAAGTAGAGACATTGCCAACACCAATTACTTTACCATTGATAGTAGGAGGTTTGTTAACACTTGAGTTTACAGCATTTTCAGTAGTAGTAATAGTATAAACTCTAGCAATACTATTCTTTTTAGCAATTTCATCCTCTCTTGCCCACCTAGCATGTAAATCAGCTAACATCCTCACATTATTATCAATTTTAACTTGTATAGCATTGAGAGTTTTGCTCTCTTTAACATCATGAGGCATAGTTTTAATTTTTAACAAATCAACATCAAGAGCAAGACTATCAACTTTAGAGGCAAGAACATCAATTTTCCCAAACTTTTCCTCAACAGATTTATTGAAAGCAGTTTGTGTACTAATAAAATCCTTAAGCATGACTTCAAGATCAGAGGGTACACTCTTATTATTGTTGTAGGAATTACCATAAGAATTAACATAACCATTGCCACTATTAAAAGGATAGGGCTTATAATTGTTATTACCAAAATTATTCCTATAAGCATTGTTGTTGAAGTTATTATTTTTAATGAAGTTCACATCAACATGCTCTTCTTGAGCAACCAAAGAAGCTAAAGGAACATTATTTGGATCAACATGCATTTTCCATTTGTAAGCATAGACATAATAGTATCAATCTTATCACTCAAGGAAGAGGTTTCTTCAACAGAATTTACCTTCTTACCTTGTGGAGCTCTTTCGGTGTGCCATTCAGAATAATTTATCATCATATCATCAAGAAGCTTTGTTGCAGCACCCAAAGTGATGGACATAAAGGTACCTCCAGAGGCCGAATCCAATAGGTTTCTTGAAGAAAAATTTAGTCCTGCATAAAAGGTTTGGATGATCATCCAAGCAGTCAGTCCATGGGTGGGACAATTCTTTACCAATGATTTCATTCTCTCCCAAGCTTGAGCAACATGCTCATTATCAAATTGTTTGAAATTCATAATGCTACTTCTCAAAGATATAATCTTAGCAGGAGGATAGTATTTTCCTATGAAAGCATTTTTGCATTTAGTCCATGAATCAATACTATTTCTAGTCAAAGATAGCAACCATTCTTTAGCACGTCCTCTCAAAGAGAAAGGAAAAAGTTTCAGTTTAATAATATCACCATCTACATCCTTATACTTTTGCATCTCACAAAGTTCAACAAAATTATTAAGGTGAGCAGCAGCATCATCAGTACTAACACCAGAGAATTGCTCTTTCATAACAAGATTTAAAAGTGCAGGTTTAATTTCATAGAATTCTGCGTTAGAAGCAGGTGGAGCAATAGGTGTACTAATGAAATCATTGTTGTTCGTGCTAGTGAAATCACACAACTTAGTGTTCTCAGGGGTACTCATTTTAGCAAAATTAAAACAAAACAGAAAGATAACAACTTGAAAATAAAAGTAACTAATTTTTTTGTGTTTTTGATAAATAAAGCAAACAAGACTAAATAAAAATAAACTAAGCAAGACAATAACAAAGTAAAGAGATTGGAAGCGTGAAACTCCCCTTGCAGAAATCCTCTTGCTTCCCAATATGGCGTCAGAAAATATGGCGTGTGGAAGGAAGGCAAGGAGATTGCTGAACCGAAGTGCTTCTGCTCCCCGGCAACGGCGCCAGAAAATATGCTTGATTGCGTGGATCACACGTTCGCTGGGAGACCCCAAGAGGAAGGTATGATGCAGTGTAGCAGCAGTTTTCCCTCAGTATGAAACCAAGGTTTAATCGAACCAGTAGGAGCAAGAAATCACTTCGGAAGGTTGTCAGTGGCGCGCTGACGTGGAATCTGCACACAACACAATCAAACTACTTTGCCCCAACGAAACAGTGAGGTTGTCAATCTCACCGGCTTGCTGAAAACAAAGGATTAAACGTATGGTGTGGAAAACAGTAGTAAATTGCAGAGAATGAAAAGGAACAGTGTTTGCAGTTGGTTGTATTATCAGTGTAAAAGAATGGACCGGGGTCCACAGTTCACTAGTGGTGTCTCTCCATAACAGATAACTAACATGCTGGGTGAACAAATTACAGCTGGGCAATTGACAAAATATTGAGCGCATAACAATGCATATATATGACATGATGATTACTATGATATTCATGTGGGCATTACGACAAAATACATAGACCGTTATCCAACAGCGTCTATGACTAATAATCCACCGCCAGGTTGTCATACCGAGTTCCCCGTTGGTATTAAGTTGCAAGCAACGGATAATTGCATTAAGTAATGTGCGTAATGTAAACAAATGCATTAGACCTAACGGCGTACCCTTAAGCTAAGCATCGGTTATTTTATCCCTAGTGGCAACAGCACATCCACAATCTTAGAAGTTATTGTCACTCTCCCAGATTACCGGAGGCATGAACCCACTATCTAGCATAAATACTCACTCTTGGAGTTACAAGCATCTACTTGGCCAAAGCATCTACTAGTAACGGAAAGCATGCAAGATCATAAATAACATATAAGATAGATTGATAATCAACTTGACATAGTATTCAATATTCATCGGATCCCAGCAAACACAACATGTAGCATTACAATAAGATGATCTTGATCATGATAGGCAGCTCACAAGATCTAAACATGATAGCATAAAGTGGAGAGACAACCATCTAGCTACTGCCATGGACCCGTAGTCCAAGGATGAACTACTCACGCATCACTCCGGAGGCAGGCATGGTGATGTAGAGCCCTCCGGTGATGATTCCCCTCTCCGGCAGGGTGCCGGGAAGAGCTTCTGAACCCTCCCGAGCTAGGGTTGACGGCGGCGCGTCTCTGGAACTTTTCGTGGATAATGGCTCGGGTATTTAGGGTTTTCGCGTCGGGAGGAATAAATAGGCGAAAGGGCGGCGGCTGCGGAGCCACGAGGGCCCCACACCACCCCACGGCGCGGGGGGGGGGCCCGCGGGCCCCATGGTGTGGGCGCCACGTGGCTCCCCTCCGTGTCTCTCTGGACTCCGTCTTCGTGTTGGAAAAATAGGAGGTTCTGTCCAAGTTTCGTCCAATTCCGAGAATATTTCCAGACTAGCTTTTCTGGAATACAAAACAGCAGAAAACAGGAACTGGCACTGTGGCATCTTGTTAATAGGTTAGTCCCATAAAATGCATAAAAATGCTATGAAGTGTATAAAAACATGTAACAATTGATGTAATATCAACATGGAACATCAGAAATTATAAATACGTTTGAGACGTATCACATGCCTTGGAGAAGCAATTGCGGGAGGCTCCCTCTGAACTTGAGAGTTTGCGCGAGCTCCTTCGCCAACGCGATGCTGAATTGAAGAAAAAAGACGTCAGGATTGGCGTTCTTACTGACGAGAGCTATAAACTGTCTGAATAGGACAAAGCCACCGTGCAGCGGCTTAAAAAGGTTGAAGAGAAATCCCAGGAGAGGATCCAGTAGCAGGATCATCAAATCAGTGCTCAAAAGGACGCCATTACTCAAGCCAACGAGGACACGCTGCTAAAGGTTGTTGAGATTGGTCGCCTTGAGAAGAAATTGGCGAAAGTATCTGACGCCCATAACCTTGTTCATGCTAAGGTCTCCATCATGACTCAGGAGTTGACTGGTACGTTTTGCCATCTACAACTGCACTTTTTTTCTTGGTTACCTTCTTTTGTATGTAGTTGTGCTAATATGACAGCTGCCATGTTGCAGGTGAGGACGTTGCATTGCAGCATGGTAGTACACAGGAGCAGCTGGAGTATATCCGCGAGTTTGCGCGGAAGACTTGCGAGGCCATGAAGCAATCATCTGCCTGCCTTCTGCCAACCAAATCTGTCCCTGCTGATGCTGAAGGACTATTGAAGAGGCTGCTCAAGGTGCCTCGTTACTTCTTGGACTGGAAGGAGTCCTCAGCTTACTCTGGCGCGGCTCACGTTCTTGCACTGGCCAAGACGTATGATCCATCTTTTGATGCTGCCAAGGTTGCGCAAGGCAGGCCTCCAAAGAAGACGGATGGCACCATGTTGACGCCCTCGGAGTATGCGGCGACGTGGAAGAGCATGTGCGGTCATGCGACTGAACTTGTGGATGGAGTGGACCTGGCGACCTATCTGGGAAAGTATCATCCAGATGGGAAGAGGTTTGATAGGTTACCCACTGCGTCAACCAGCTTGGTGATCCCGCAAGAAAAGAACTCCTCTCCAGGTGTTTCCAGCTCTGCAGCCCCCAAGCCTGCGACTGATAAGCCTTCCAACGAGCCTGCGGCTGCTCCTTCTGTCAAGATCGGTAAGCCGCCTGTTCCTCCTTCCCATAATCCAAAAGCTGGGCAAAAGTGAAGAAAAACAATGATATGGTGAACTTAGCCCTTAGTGGCTTGTAATAATTGTTGGAATTATGTGTCAGAGACAATTTTATGATTGTTAAGTACTCTTAGCAGTACAGGTTTCGACCAATAGGCTGGTCCTTATGATTTGTCTCGGTTTTTCCTTACTTAGGCCCTTGCGCGGCTCAGTATTTCCTAGGGTAAAATGCGTGTTCAAGGTCGAGAGCAGCCATGATAGGCAATCAAACTCGATTGACACCGCACCCCCAGTACTTTGGCCGCATAATGCAAGTCACATCCAAGTGAAGATTTAGTATAATCACGATAAATGCCACTCGTTTGGCGATTCCAAGGTAATAGGCCGCGCTCATAAAGTTGTTGCACCCCCAAGGAACCAATGATTAAAAAATAAAAGACTCACAACTCAATTGGTAATTTGAGGCGAAACGACAACCGCCTACATAGTAGGGGTGCTGGCTTTATTTCAGAATCATTATATGATACATAGGGTCGGTCGCGCCTAGGTGGCGACCAGATGTGATACAGATGGGGTTGGATCGCGCCTGGGTGGCGATCCCTTGTGATACATGGGGTCGGTCGCGCCTACGTGGCGACCAGATTTTTGATGCATAGGTTACGGCCGCGCCTAGGTGGCGGCCGATTTTTGATACATGGGTTGATCGCGCCTAGGTGGCGATCAGATTTGATGCATATGGTACGGTCGCACCTAGGTGGCGACCAGTGTTGAAGTTTGAGCCCTAAGTGGCCAGCTTGGTACTGTGAACCCTTGGTGGTTCTGTAGCGGTCGCCGATGGCGACTCGCGATGTTTGGGATATACCCTTATTGCCGATGGCCTGTAGCTCTTGCTTTCCTCGCCTCCCTTGGGACCTAGCATATTTAGCTTCAGGTACACGTAGCACGGCCTAGCCATGAATTTTGCGAACGCTTCTCTGTCGAACAACGCGTGGTATGGGCTCTGGAAGTCTGCAACTTCGAACCCGATGTACTCGCTTCTGAAATTGCTTTGTGTCCCGAAGGCGACTTCTAGGTTGATTCGCCCTAATGGTTGGGCAGATACGCCTGGCCCGACACCGTGGAACGTTGTCCTGGACGGATGCAGCTGCTTTTCTTGGAGATTCATTCTCTTGAAAGTCTCATAGTATAATATGTTGATGCTGCTGCCTCCATCCATCAGTACTTTGCTTACTTTGTACCCTGCGACTTGAGGGGCAACCACAAGCGCGAGCTTGCCTCCTTCATTTATTTCTCCAGGGTGATCTTCGCGGCTCCAAATTACTGGCTGCTCGGACCACTTCGACCATTGTGGTATGGCTGGCACTACGGCATTAACAGCTTGATTGCGTCGTCGCAGCTTTTGCTCCCTCCTTGAGGTATTAACCACAATTGTGTGATATTGACCCAGCTGTTTTGGGAACTGCAGCTGGTCTGGCTGTGGGTTTGGGGCAGCATTGTTGTTGCCTCCGTCGTGGTTGCCTTCCTCATTGTTCTGATGATTGTTATTCCCATTGAGTGGCTGCCCATCCTTCCACTTTTTGTATTGATAGCACTGCGCCTTTGTGTGGTTGGGTGGTTTTCCATCTTTTCCCACATGGATGTCACAGGGGCGGTTGAAAACCTCTTCCAGGTTAATTGGGTGGAAATTTCTTCCTCTGCCACTGCTTTGCTTGTAACGAGTGTTCGTGTTTGCGACTAATCCCGAGTTTCTTTCCTCGTTCTTGCGCTTGTTATAACTCGCATTACTATTGCTAGCTTGCTGCTGCTTTTTTTCCTTTGCCAGCAGTTTCCTCTTCTTCTCCATCAGATGCATCCTTGGTCTTATCCGAGCTGGCGTACTTGTTAGCTGCTGCCATCACCTCGCTGAGCCTCTTGACTTTGTCCTTCATGCGGCCTAGTTTATGGACCAGCGGCTCGAACTTGCAATTTTTCTCCATAACCAGGACATCTGAGCTTGGAGGTATATTATCTGAGGAGTGTATAATTTCTGCCACCCTCCTCATCCAGTAGCGACTCGAATCGCCTTCCTTCTGCACGCAGCGCTCAAGATCTTCTATGCTGCAGAGTCGCTTGCATGTTCCTTGGAATTTTTTGACGAAAGCTTCATTCATCTTGTCCCAAGAGTTTATTGAATTTGGCGGCAAGTACTGTAACCAGATGTGGGCTGCGCCTTCTAACATCATTTTTAAGTACCGGGCACAGATCTCTTCGGATGCGTTGCGGATGCTCATGCCCATCTCATAGTTGTTGAGCCAAGTGACTGGATCCATGCTTGCGCTGTAATTTGCGACCTTGCGAGGTCCTTTAAAGTCTGCAGGAAATGGTTCAGACCTAATCCGCTCATTGAAGTAGACTGGGCCTTTGAGTCATGACGATAAGTTGGATGGAGCTAGCCTCCCTGCTGGATTGACCACCGTATGCGGCTGCACAACTTCTGTGGGTTGGACTTGCTGTGGTTGATTTTGCACCGCCGGCTGGTTTTCCCTTTGTCGCCTCGCTGAACTTGAAGTCGCGACTTGCGGCGACTCAGCATGGATGCTTCTTTCTGCTGTGACTCTACTGTTGTAGGGGGTGGCGTGCAGCCGTCCCGCATGTTCAGACATGTTTGCCTGTTGTACTCCCGCTGTGCTCAGCATCTCAATGGCGCGCCGCGCCTCTCTGTCCATTGGTGTGTTTCCTGCTGGTGTCAGCCTGGCCAGGATGTTGGTAGCCGCGTAGAGATTCTCCACTGGGCTAACATAATGTCCTTGCGGCGTATGGAACCTTTGAGGCTGCGGTGGCGGATGCTGCACAATGGTTGGTTGTGGCAACGGAGGTGGCATGATGGCCCTGTTGTTGGCTTGTACCACGGCTCTTGATCCTGGGGCTTCCGCCGCTCTCGGTGTTGCGAAAGATGGAACTGCCGGCGCGACTGATGGTGCTACGAACGACCGGACTACAGGCGCGACTAACGGCGCTGCGGGTCGCGTAACCACAACGGATGGTGCCATGTATGAGGGTACCGCGACCGATGGTGTTGCGGCTTCTGACCATGCGACTGGATGTACCGCGTTGGTTGCGACCGATGGGATCACGTTGGGCGGTGCCGTGGCTATTGGTGTATCGACCGCGGGAACCACGGCTGTAGGTCCAGAGGTGGGTGATCGGAATAACTCCATGGGATTTACTATCCCTGGCTGCAGGCGACTGGCCTGGCGTCTGTGCGGCAAGGTGCCTGGCCCTCCTTGTAAGATGATGATGTCTTCGACGAGTCGCCGTTGCTCTTGTTGGAGGCGCTGGTCCTCGCGTGCTAGCCTGCTTCTTTCATTTGCAATCCTTTGGACTTCATCATACAACCCGATCATGGTAGCTTCCAGCTCTGTCACTCTAGCGGCGGCATTAACCGCAGATATTGGTGTAAACAACATGCTGCTTTGTGGTATCATAGCTGCTGCGTTGGAGGCTGCTCTTGGCCCTGTTTCCGCGGGTGCAGCTCCAGAGGGGGTCTCTCTGTTTGTGACTCCTGAGGCCGCGACTCCTGGGGTGGTTGCAGCGGGTGCCGTGTGATTTGAACCGAGCTCTGCGACTCCTGATCCATCTGGCGCGGCTTGTTCCGCTGTTTCCGGCGCCGTGGGGGCTAAGCTGCCCTGTGGCATGCCCAGCCCTTCCTCTGCTTTCACGGTCATGTAGATCCCTTCCATGCACTGATCTCCTATGGAGGGCGAGCTGCCACCCCTAGGGTTTCCACATAGTCTTTCCTCGAGAACATACTCGATGGATTGGGCTTCTTCGTCTTCGAGGGGTAGTGGCTCGTTGTTGGTAGATTCTTCTTCTTCGTCCACCGTTACAACGACTCCTTCTTCTGAGTCGCCCCGCAGTGATGGATCCTCCGATTCGCCACCGATGAAGCCGACGAAGACATGGATAGATCCAAATGGGATGATGTGGCCGGTCTTTAGATAATCAGCTTCCGGCCCCCAGCTTGAATCGTCAACAAGAGGTATGCCATCGACCGTGATGATGTGGCCAATGGCGAGATCTTCAGCTCCTACCATCGATCCTGCGCGGAACATGACGCTCTTGACCGCAGGCCCCATGGTGGGCGCCAACTGTCGTGGGTTTGTCATGTCAGGTGTCATGGATGACTTCGTAGGTGTGGGATTGCGCGAGTCAATCGTCTCCGAGCTTGGGATCGCAGGAATAAAGATCAACACAGATTTACCCAGGTTCGGCCCCTCAATGTGAGGTAAAGACCTACTTCCTGCCTACCCTAGATTGGTATTGATATGATATATGAGGTGTTACAAACTTACAATGGAGTCGATCCGATCTCGGTACTCGCCGTATGAACTAGGGTTTTAGGACTTGTCCCTGTCTAAGTCATGCGAGTTCTCTTTATATACACAGAGACTCGTCAGGTTATAAAGAAAACTTCCTCCACAAGGAATATATCAACTGGAACCTACTTGTAGACTAATTAGTCCTCACGTCTTTTAGGATATGTCTTCTAGATTCTTCTCCTTGTGGCGGTGCGATATTAGGCTTGCTTTCATGTAGGCCTTTGTTCGTGTGAGTAAAGCATGTCGCACTTATCAATATGGGCCGCGGGTTATTCCACAAAGTATTCTCCCGATAGTTGGTGTTGTGGGTCTCGGTGGTGTGCCGTGTGTGTTGGTGTGTCCGTGCTCTTGGTGAGCTCCGACCCAACACCTCTGCCCGTCCTGCTTGTGCTCCTTCTTCGGCGTTGCCTGTCTTTGGTGTTTCACTTGTAATCTCGTCGGTAGCTCTATTTCTTGTTGGGTGTGTGCAGTGTTTTAAGCTGGGTTCAGCATCATGTACCATTTCGCCGTCGTGTCGTTATTAATTTAACGTCTCTCGGCCTTTTATCTAAAAAAATTTGGCATGACATTGCAATACTATATTTTTTCTATTCATGCGATTTTCCTATCATGCGAATCAACATGCCCAAGTGCAAAATCAGTTGTAACTTGTAACAAATGGAACGGAGGGAGTACTTCCGCGACAGTCTGAGGTAGTGTACACTTCCACGTTCGTCCTCAGCTCGATGGATCAATCGATCAGCCTACGTGATGGCTGGCATGACGACGCGCCGCCGCCGGCCGATATTATTGGCGTCTTCTCGGCTCCTTCCATCTCGCGGATTGGGACGCACGTTGTGCTCTGCTCCTCCATCCACCTCCAACACCTTCGTAAATACGAAATTCCTGCAGAGCGCAGAACGTGAACGTAGGTACGTAGGTGTACCGTGTACGTGGCGAGGACATCCTTCGTTTTCCCCTACAGATTGCCATTGCCACCCGTTAACCCAGGTGCTGTAAGAAAATAAAATACTCTGTTCCCGCCATGATTGGGCTCCTCCTCTTCGTGCACTCCCTCTCAAGTCCACGATCCATCGGTGTCGCATTTATATACACACGAGTCCCCCGCCATCTCTCTTCTCTCCCCAGCTGATCATTCATGCCCACCATGGACCACGCCGCCGCCCCGCGCGCCACCGCCATCGACCTGCGGTGGCTGCTCTCCGTCGTCGCCGGCGGCCTCTTCGCCCTCTTCCTCATCGCCGCCTCCCCGGTCCCGTTCCCCTCCGCCTCGCTCTTCCTCTCCGGCCAAACCTCCCGCGCCTTCTCCGCTTCCACCACGCCATCATCCCGTCGCAGCACCCCGCCCCCGCTCTTCGTCGACTCGGCGCTCTCCGCCCAGGCCCGGCCCGCCGCCTCGACGCCGCGCTTCGCGTACCTCATCTCTGGCTCGGCGGGCGACGCCGGCATGCTGCGGCGGTGCCTGCTCGCGCTGTACCACCCCCGGAACCACTACATCCTGCACCTGGACGCGGAGGCGCCCGACTCAGACCGCGCGGAGCTGGCGGCGTTCGTGGCCGCGCACCCGGTCCTCGCCGCGGCCCGCAACGTGCGGGTCGTGGAGAAGGCTAACCTGGTCACCTACCGCGGCCCCACCATGGTGACCACCACGCTGCACGCCGCCGCCGCGTTCCTCTGGGGGGAAGGACGCGGCCGCGGCGCCGAGTGGGACTGGTTCATCAACCTCTCCGCCTCCGACTACCCGCTCGTCACGCAGGACGGTACTGCCTTACGGACCTGGCTCACTTGTTGATTATTGACTCTTGCACTGTTTCTTGGTGAATTCATGTTGCTGATTTTGTCTATGAATTGCTGCAGATATGATGGAGGTGTTCTCGAAGCTGCCGCGCGATCTCAACTTCATCGACCACACCAGCGACATCGGCTGGAAAGCGTACGCCTTCTCGTCTGGTTTGGTTGTGGATGTCATCGTTTTCTCCTCTTCACGGTGACTGATCGTGCGTGGTGTCGTCGTGATTTTGGCCAGGTTCGCGAGGGCGATGCCGGTGATCATCGACCCGGCGCTCTACATGAAGACGAAGGGCGATCTGTTCTGGATACCCCAGAAGCGGGAGTTGCCCACCGCCTTCAAACTCTTCACAGGTATGTATGCTTTGATGCTTCCGCTGCAAATCTGTCCATTCGATAAAATAAATAAATAAATATATATATATATATATGCTGCTCTGCGGAGCCTTTCAAGCACTTACTGTACAAGAACTTTAGTGTTTGCCTACGCGTGTGATTGGGCCTGCTGGTTGGTGGTCAATTCAAATCTCCAGTTAAAAACAACTTCAGGTTTCGGAGTACTTGTGAGTGTGGAGGCCACGTTTGTTCCTCTATGGACCATGCGCGCGTCCCCCATTGTCATGTAGGAGTACTTATTATTGTGTATAGTGTATGTCGCAGTCGTGTGTCGCACTTTCACAGGACACCACCTATCCTTGGCTTTGTTCCCTCAGCTTGCTCGTGGCTAATCATATTATTTGGTGTGTGGCCTCCTCACATTGCCTACGTACATGACCAACCACATGATGGTGCGCTGCACATCTTGATTGATAATAGTACGGATCACTATTTTATACTAGTAAGTACAACGTAACATCAAGAGATTCAGCTTGCAATTATCTTACACTAAAATAATGCTTAACAAAATCTTGAACTATCATTTGCATGTGCGTGTAACGAAACTTCAATTCAGGGTCGAGGGACAGAAAAAAAAGATTTACGGTGCTCTGCTTAATTTGGTTTCAGGGTCAGCGTGGATGGTGCTATCTCGGCCGTTCGTGGAGTACCTGATCTGGGGGTGGGACAACCTCCCGCGCACGGTGCTCATGTACTACGCCAACTTCATCTCCTCCCCGGAGGGGTACTTCCACACGGTGGCCTGCAACGCCGACGAGTTCCGGAACACCACCGTGAACAGCGACCTGCACTACATCGCCTGGGACAACCCGCCGATGCAGCACCCGCACCTGCTCACCCACGCCGACTGGGACGGCATGCTCGCCAGCGCCGCCCCCTTCGCGCGCAAGTTCCGCCGGAACGACCCCGTGCTCGACAGGATCGACGCCGAACTCCTCTCGCGCGGCCCCGGCTTGCTCGCCCCCGGCGGCTGGTGCGCCGGGGAGGTGCCTTACAACCGGAGCGAAGCCGGCGGCGACGATCCGTGCAAGGCTGTCGGGAACGCCGCGTACGTGCGCCCCGGCCCGGGTGCTGAGCGGCTGCGGAGCCTCCTGGCGTCGCTCCTGTCGGAGGAGAACTTCCGGCCGAAGCAATGCATAGTTGTAGAAGAAGAGAATGCTCAGAAGAACATGACGGTAAACCAACCGAATGTTCAGAAGAACATGACTGAAATCGGTGGGCGTGCATGACCAGCTACGTAGAACACGTACCAATCCATTCTTTCTCTGGCATTTTATTCATGGTGACAATTCAGGCAATGTATAGTGCAGAGTACGATCGATCGAGTCCATCTTTGGAACAGAAGGAGATTTCTCTTCTCGCGGCATGTAGGTGATACCTGGCCGTGTTAAATGATACTAGCTGCCGCCCGGCACTTGGGGGATCACATGTAAAAAGTTGTACCTCGGATAAGAGTACCGCAATGTATATGTTTCCGTTGAATGAATTTTGTTACTCTGGTTCAAAACTGCAACACTTATTATGTATCGGATGTAGTAAATGAAATGGCACACCAGAGGTATCCGTAAAGTGTTTCGGTGAAGTTTCTAAAATCATGAAAAATTCACGAAAGTAGCATTTTTTTTTTAGTCCTCTGCATGAATTATTTCAGATTTTTCTGACGAGACTAAAACCGCAAAAGAATTTCATGTTTGAGCTGTTCCTTTTCAAAACAAAATCTATATCATTTTGTTATGACAAGGCGGTTTCTAGTTCAACTTGATTCTTTTGGATCATAAAATAATTTTGTATGTTACCCATTTACACAACACCTCTGGACTTAAAAATTAAAATTGTTTTGATGATTTTAACAATAGCTCTGCATATTATGTGTGTACCAATGACTCATCACAGAAAAAAAGAAGTAGTTTTTATTGTGACCTTTTTCAGGGAATGAAGAAACACTAGAGCAAATGTGTATGATGAAGAAGGAAAAAACCTTAAGCTTGGGGATCACAGGGTTTTGGCCCAACACAGTCACGCCGTTGTGGCTCAGAAGATATTGGTCGGCGGTGCTGGATGGTGTGCCACGACAGGCGAGTTCGGGTGGCCATCTTGGTCGTCGTTGGCTTGGGCCCATGGCATGGGGCTCTCCCCCCTTTCCTCCCGTTCGTGGCATCGGTCCGGTGGTGGCGCAACTCCAAACCCTAGCCTCTCATGAGTGAGCCGTCATTGGAGGATTGGACGCCTCCCATCGACGACCTATGCTTTACCCGGATCTGCCGCCATAGTAAATTCATCGGAGTTCCACATTTGTTGAGAAAAATACAAATCATATGGAAAATTGGTTGTTACTTGCATGTTTATTCAGATACATGCAATCTGTTTTGAAATTTACGCTACTAATTTCACGTTTCTTAAGAAAAGTGCAACTCACAGCGGAAAACCGGTTGGAGATGCACATTAGATAACAATGCAGCTCGTATAAAAAACCTGCTACTACCCAAATGAAAATATCCCTATCATAACTCCTTAGAGTTGCACACTTCTTGAGAAAATTGCAAGGTGTAGCACAAACCGTTAGAGTTGCACATTTTTTGATAAAAAGTGCAACTCATATGAAAATCTCCATATCAAAACCATCGGAATTGCACATTTCTTAAAAAGATGAGTAACACCTATGGAAAACCGATAGCTAGTTGCATATTTTATGATAAAAAGGACAACTCGTATTGAAAACCAAGTTGAATATTTTTCCAAATGGCAACGCATACTGTATATATACAACAGTTACTAGCCAATTGTACATTTCTTTTTAAAAATGCAACTCGTACTACAAAACATTTGCTAGTTGCAGAAAAAACTATAACTCGTATGAATAATCGGTTGCTACTTACACTTTTTTTTAGAAACAATGCAACTCATATCTAAAAGGTTTCACATTTATTGAGAAAAGTTCAACTAAAAAAGAATACCAAACTTAGAAAAAATACATACGAAACACTTGTTGCATTTATGGTATGGAAAAGTGCAGCCTATAAATAATCAGAATAAGTATGGAAAATACATATATATAAGACTCTATTTGCATTTTCACGATGAGGTAGATACACATTCTTAAAAATATAGTGCAGCTGTTGAAATAAAAAATATAAAATAATAATAATAAGAAAGAAGGTAAAAGGAAATGTGTACTAAAAAAACACTATGAAAGCGAAAACTTCTGCTACAAAGGCGAAAGGCCACACACTAACCAAAAAAAGTCCAGGACAAAAGCCCACACACGTCCCGTAATGCGGGCTTGTTTCATCCTCGTACAAGCTAGCCCAACTTGACGCACCAGCTCGGGAGCTCCGAGTCCGGATTGGCGGGCTACACGTTCATCCTACGAACGAATCGACTGAGACAAAAATCAGTCGCCTGAGGCCATTCCGTTATTTATGAAGCTGTTTGCAGAAGTCGGAATCGGTGCCGGACTCGGAAGTCGGAACACGGTCGCCGCGCGCGTACATATATACACGAGGAGCCTCTCCTCGAAATCCACCGATAAATTCACACACGCAGGGGCTGGCACCGGCGAGGATCCGATCGAAGAGAGCTAGCGAGGAGACAGGCGATGGTGGCGGCGATTCGGCAGGCGGCGAGGAGGCTGGGCGGCTTCGCGCTCCAGCGGACGGAGACGGAGTTGCAAAGGAGGCTCGTCCACGGGGCTCCACAAACCTCTTCTCTCCGGCCTCCTCCCACCCAAGCTGAGGTACAAAAAAAAAACTATCATCTTTTATCTCGATTCCTTTCATCGATGGCCAATTAGCTCGTCACTGTGATCTGCGAATAACATGATTAGGGATCTAACAATATATAGCTTTCCAAACAACAGGGTGGGGATTGCTGCTTTATTATTGAACAAATTATTTTGTAACTCCAAATCTGTACTAGTACTCCAACTAACTTGCCTTCTCGTATGGCCAGCTTGGGAAGATTTACGCACAGAAGCAGATCAACAAGAAGAGGGAGGAGTTGTTCACGCTGATCGCCGACACGGTACGGCGATACGGCACCCGGGTCAACAGGGCAGACACTCAGAACATACGCATGCTCCAGCAGCTCGCCGTGCAGATCGAGCCCAGACCCGCCGACCCCTTGTGGTACTGCTTCGTCGAACATATATGAATGATATATTCTGTCCATTTTCTGTTCCTTTTTTCTCACAACAATTTGCTGACAAGGTGTGTTTCATCTCATGGACACGCAGGCGCTCGAAACGGTTTTCGAAGAGACTCAATGATTCAGTGGGCTTTACCGGGGCGATCGTGATGGGCTGGGTGATTGGGGATGAATTGCGTGATAAACTGGGGCTGTCGAACAAAGTGGTGGATCCAGATGTGAAAGATGTGGCACTAGCTGACCAATAAACTGGCTTCTTCAAATATATAGTGCAAAGAATCATAACCTGGCTTCTTCACTAGTTTAGAGATGGTCCTGAGGATGAAGTTAGTAGTGCTCTTTTTGGGCGTTCCCTAGCTTATGTATTGGCAACTGTGAAATCAGTTCTGCCATTGTACGCTATGTTATCTTGAGTCTCATCGACATCATGCGAGCCGTCGCTGTTCATGGCACACTGCCTTTTACCTCTGGGTTGATGATCGTGATATAATGCTTTTGTGGTGATTGTAGGTGTGGCCTCCCCCATTTTGTACGATTTATCATGGTGCTTGACACACCAGTATGTTTTAAACCTGGCATAAGAGAACTCCCATCTAATTTTGTTGAAAAAAGATGCGCGTATGGGACAACAAAAAGATTGTCTGACTAAGAACAACAAGAGCAACATATACAGAAATCCTGGTCATGCTTACATCTATCAGACTGCAAACCCTTAATAGGGCATTACAAACCGTTTCAAAAAACAGGACACTACCAATGCATGCAAATACTCTAATATGTATAAAAAAGAACTACCACGCTTAAGCATGTCTGTTGCAAAAAAAACTCTAAAAGAACGCAACTCTAATATAACACATGCAAAGTTAACCGAGGGACTCTCAGCAGGTTTTTTACTTTTTTTTGTTTTTTTTAGACAAAGCCTTTTTTTTCTTCTATATCCACCGAGCAGCAGCAGCATTTCAGCATGTGAGAGTGGTGCTCTCCCAGCCCATGAACAGTTGTCTGATTATACAGTCCACAATGGGCCGCGCAAGATTCGACCCATGATGAAGTAGAAACACCGTACCGCGAGCAGGCCTTCAAAAGCGGATAGAAACTCAATCCTAGATGGCCTTCTGGAGAGATTATTATAGGGCGGTTGAAACCCCAGGCCCTGAAACCTCCGCCGGCCCTTTTCTGTTGCTCTTCTAGGGTTTATCGTCAGAGGAGCCATCCCTCTGTGTTCGATCGGGGGAGGAAGATGGTGGCGATCAGGGTTCCCAGGAACACGCGCCCCAAGCGCAAGAAGCACCTCAAGCACGCGCCCAAGCTCGTAATCTCCGCTTCTCTTCCATCCTTTCTTCAGTTGTTGCAAATGTGTCTTCAGCATCGAAGTATTTGTCAACTTGTCAAAAACAAAAGCTGCGTTGAAGGCTCCTGGAAGTGGGTGTGAGGAAAAAGAAAAAAATGCGCAGTAAAAACTTGTCAAATTAGGGTTGCACACAGAAGGGGCAGATGATCACGTTAATCTTTAATTTTATCTCGTATTGGAAGGCTCTGCTCCTTTGGAACCTTCGATGTCGAGATTTGAGGAATGATATGTGTGTAATTATTTCTCTAATTCTTACAGAAAGAAGCTTTGAAGGCTTCTGGTCACGCTAAGAAGGTAAATCCAACGGGAATCTGTACTTTGTGCATCAGATATTGTTGTTGACTGGTGCCGCTATCCCTAAATAACTCACACCTTGTGCACTCTCCTTCTCACTGAGAACTTATACATCAGTAACAACTATCAACTAACACCTTTACAGTCAAAAAATATCTCGAATGATATAATTTATGGCAAGGTGGGCAAGATCTACATTCCAGACCAGGAGGTTTGTGTCTATTTCGTTTTATGATCAGTGTTAAAGTTTAACTTTAGCCTGTTGACATACTAATCCGATTCATGTTTTTTTTTGCCTCAAAGATTTCAAAAATTGCCTTAACACGCGACGTAAGGGGTTTGAAGCGGAAGCGCCGTGACGCCAAGAAAAAGAAGGAGCACTCAAAGAAGCATAAGGTCGACCCTGAGTAAATAACGCAGAAGACTATTCTTGGTAACATATCTCAGTTTTAGGGTTTTTGATGTACCATGATGACCACGATGTTAAGCCGACTTGCTGCTAGATTGAGCAACATACAATTGTTAGTCCTGACATTAGCTGAGCAGCGATGATTTGC
Source organism: Poa pratensis (assembly GCA_947311845.1). NCBI lineage: Eukaryota > Viridiplantae > Streptophyta > Magnoliopsida > Poales > Poaceae > Poa > Poa pratensis. Next base: position 141,013,487 of record CAMZMU010000041.1, read on the forward strand.
TGCAATTGACATGGTTCAGATTGGTAATCAGATAATCATGGAACCTGTGCGTTATCTGAATCTTCATATCCTGTCCATTTCTCTGTCCATGTAGTGATTCCTGTAGGCTCTGAGAATATGCAGTTTGTTCTGAACTAGAAATGGCATGGGCAATTGTGCACCTTCGTACAGCTTCGAGCTTGATCTCCGGCTATGTGATCGGGCCTGGAGCTGAGAACACATGCATATCCTGTGCTAGTCTCTGCCTTCTGCATGGTACTGGGGAAGTTGGTAACGCGCGCTCTGCGTCCGTTCAGAAACATAAATAAGACGAGCCTTAGAAGGAGTTCGATCATCCCTTGGACCAGTGGCGGACCTAGAAGCCTCTCGAAGCCATGCCTAAGTCGCCATTTTTTAACGAAATCAGTGTACAAAGTTAGAAAACATAAGGCATTGCCAGGCTGAAGGGACGGTAGATCCGTCCCTGCCTTAGACCCTCTTTGGTTTACGTTTTCCTTATAACGCAGAAGGAAAAATGTAGGATAGTAACTGCATGTCCATTGAAATCTTACATGATTCTGGTTTGTTTGATGCAAAAATCTATCCGAGAGATTTGAGAGGATACAAAAGAAATTCCTGTAAAATGTAGTGTAGAGAAATCCTTAGAAAAAACATTCTATACCACGAATCAAACAACCAACATAGATAAAATCATAAAGATTTTCTCCAAAATTGTTTGAATCATAGACCCCCAAAAATACAGTAAATAAAAGGTCACCTCTAAAGGAATGCTGAGATCCTCTCAGTCGCGTGGTACACACAATTTTAATTGGCCGAATGAATTGATATTTACTAGTCTTCTGTGATATTAGCATCATTCCATAGAAAGGAAAGCAAGGAAGAACAATCTGTAACAGAGAAAACAACAAAGATTCCCAGATATCACAAAAAATAGTAGGGGCCATGGCAGCATGGTGGATCGGAAAGGCAAGGGGCAGCTGACGTCAACGAGAGTACTATGGAAACAACCATTGCAGCGATGGAGCGCGTCATCCGGGAGGCTGCGCCGCCATCTTCCCGTCGACATAGCTTGAAAGCTGTGCATACTTAACTGGACATGGAGCTGGCATCGAATTCGTCATGGTACGCGCGAAATTGACGAACATAAATACTCCAGTGAGATCGGCATAGATGCACGCGTGTAACATGTCGTCCGAGCAATCATCAATCTTGCCCGAGGGAGCACGACCACGCTTGACCGTAGCAGTCACAAGAGGATGAGTGACTCTTGAGCGGCGACAAGGAGATTTGGATGGTGGGAAGGGTGGCGGCGATCCAAATCGCCTCCAAAGTTGCCTCGCGTGCGCTTCGGGATGTACAATTTCAGATAGAGCCATTGTGCCGTTAAGACTAGAGTTAGGGTTTATTCCCACCCACTTTCCTCAAATGATTAGGATTTAGGCAAGGAGGTGATACATATATTAAATTTCAGGAAAAGTGGTTGATATGTTCCTAGACCGTGTCCTCCTTGGGCTGTGTTTTTTTTTAGCCTCACTGAGGGTACAACTCACACACCCTACTGTTCGCCTAACTAGATCTACAACCTAAACCAACCACATCCTCAGATACTTCCGAACAGGGACGGAACCAGGAATGGGATACAGGGGAGGCCAATTGCATAATAAATAGGTTGGAGGAGGCCATATACCTAAATTTGGGTAAATTTAGGGCTCAAATTCACAAATTAGTTAGGGAGTTTTACCAAAAAAAATCCAGGAGGGAGCCATGGCCCCAGCCAGCACCCCCTAGTTTCGTCCCTGCTTTTGAAGTCACATACTCTGGAAACAGTGGGCACACGCGTCATCCTCACCTATGGCACGCCGACGTGATTTGAAGCATCTACAAACTTGTTCCGTGGGACACAACTCGTCCCCGCAGAGGACCGAACTCTAGCGGGTTGTGTACTCACCGGCGACCCAAGCAACTCGAGTAAGAGCTTAGTCTCTAGGCTTTGGTACGTATCCTGTTACGAGACAAGTCGCATGCACACAACACAAACTGCCCTGCCAACCTAAGACATTAGTCTCAGACCCTCGGAGCATCTCATCTGGCGCCCCGAAAGGCCCCCCATTAGGTCCGGACACAGAAATCGGCCTCGGCGGCGCCCCATCAGTCTAGACGGCCAGGTAATGTGTTAGGAATCCGCTTGTACGTCCCCAACTTTTGGGCTCGGCTCGGGCTACCGGACAAACCCAGACACGCCTGCCACGTTGACTCTAACAGGCAGGCTCATCTTGCGTCGATTTAAATGGCATCGCTCATCGTTCTCGTCTCCCTAGTTAGTGACTCCACTGGACAACGCGACAGAGGTACAACTACTCCATGCGTCACAGGCATTTTATCCGACACATCGCCTCCCCACCCACTCTCTGCTTCCCGCCCGCACCACGGTTTTCCGCCATCGTTACCCGCCCGAGCTATGCTCCCATATAAAGATGGCATGTTGTGTCGCAATCTCCCGCCATGCGCACAGATCGCCATCGTCGGTGAAATGGTTTGCCAGCTCGCTACATCCGGGCCACCCTCATTAATGGGTTTATCGATTGCCCGGTACCGGTCAGGCATTGCTCGACTGGATCGCCAAAGGTTCATAGCCTTCGTTAGTCGGCCTGACACTAGAGATGAGGCTCTGCTTGGGTGACAAGGCCAGGATCCCTCGTTTATCCACGGGGTAAAAGTTGTGGGTGTCCTTCCCCGAGAGAGGGCGACATAACCCAGCACGCCCTCTCCTCGGGGCGATACGCCTCGACAATGGGAGAAGGCAAGCCATTCCTTGCTCACCTCATGGTCGGACGGTGGCAGAAGGGCACATGGCTCCATGACGACATCCACAATGATAAGGACACGACGTGGGCGGTTCCGGACTGCGATGCGGCATCACCAGCATGGCACTAGCAGGACACCTCCATCGCGTCAAGAAGGCCAGGGCTTGTAGCTCCGTCACGCCATAGTAATGAGACTGGCAGGACAACCACCCTGTAGATATCAAAAGGCATTCTCCCCTGTGGAGAAGGCAAGCTCTTAAGCACTTTACTTTAGAACACACACAAGCGCTCTGACAAGGCCTGGATCCCTCGTTTATCCACGGGGTAAAAGTTGTGGGTGTCCTTCCCCGAGAGAGGGCGACATTGTTGGGAATCGTAGGCAGAAAACAAAAAAATTCCTAGCAACGATAACCATAAACTAGCCTAGATCTATTCTATGCAGATATACTATACGGAAGGAGAACGGAATACATACCCTTGTAGACCGAAAGCGGGATCACGTCCCCGCACGAACGTTGACGATGAAGACGACCTCAAGGTCGTGTAGTGGAAGTAGACAGCTCCCAACGCCAAACGATGGCGCCTCGCGGTTCCACACACACGTACGGTGTGGATGACGACCTCCGGGCTCCAGATCCAGCAGAGCAGCGGAAGTGGAAGAGTGGATCTAGCAGCACGGCGGTGTGCAAACTAAAGAGAGACTTCTCTCCTCGTACGAAGCTCCAGAATCGGAACCCCGTTCAAGGTAGGAGAGAAGAAGAGAGGAGATGGGCAATTTTCAAGGCATGGGGGCACTCCTATATAAAGGAGAGGGAGGGAGGCCAACCCCCTTGGCTCCCCCATGTGGGACTATTCCCACATGGGGGGGTGCGGCTGCCCTAGTGGGCCCCATGTGGCCCACTAGGGTGGCAGCCCTTTTTTTTTTCCTTTTTCCCTTTTATTTTCTTTTTCCCCGAATGGGCCTCTAAGGCCCATTTAACTTTTAATACCTTTTAAATTCGAAATTAATTAAATAAAGCATGTATTTAATCATTAATAACACTTATTAACATTAGATACATATTATTTAATTTATTCGGACCCCGAAACATATTTCGTGGCCTCCGATCAATCATCGGACAATTACCGGAACACTTCCGGAGCTCCAGAACACTTTCGGAGTTCCTGTTTCTCCTTCTCTCTAAATCCAATCTAATCGTCACCCACCCTTAAGTGTGTTACCCCACGGTTCGGGATCACTCCATACATGATCGAGACTCTCTCTCCGATCAATCGACTAACAGCGGAATCTGGATATCCATGATAGCCCCTGTGTGTCCACGAATGTCTCTTTATTCGTTTGAACCTTTAGACGTCCAGTTTCAATCTCTTGCCTGGTGATACTTAGATTGTCGAGTGTCGTTCTCCGGTATCACATTTTACCGAGCTTGACCTCATCCTTGACAATCTATCTTCTCTCGTCTGTGATGTTACATCCCCGTGACCTAGTCACATGCTTGCAAGCTCATCAGATGTAATCTCACCGAGTGGGTCCAGAGTATCTATCCTGCTATGCGGATTTTCAATTCCCGCTATTGATTACTCGCCCCGACTACTTCCTTCCAATACCCGAAGGTGTCACCCTTATTGTCGTGCGTATGAGACATGACGTTAGGTGCGATCAGCCGTATCTTTCAGAAGCAGCGACTTGATATAATCTCACGGTCCAAGATTTGAAACTATGTTTCTATATATGTTTTGGGTATGTCCATCAAATCATTCACCCAATGAAATGACTCCGTTGTTAACCGGTTAATGCCCATGATCAGGAAACCTTGATCATCTGTTACACAACGAACTAGTCAAGTAGAGGCTACTAGGGACCTGGTTGTTTCTATACCACACGTGTATTATGTTTCCGAGTAATACAGTTACAGCATGGTATTAAAACGTATTATGAACAATAAGAGATATGACAAATAAAATCACTTAATTGCCTCTAGGGCATATCTCCAACAGACATAACCCACGTCGGGACGATGCGCCTCGACAATGGGGGAAGGCGAGCCATTCCTTGCTCACCTCATGGTCGGATGGTGGCAGAAGGGCACATGGCTCCGCGGTGATAAGGACACGACGTGGACGGTTCTGGACTGCGAGGCAACATCACCAGCGTGGCACCAGCAGGACTACACCTCCATCCCGTCAAGAAGGCCAGGGCATGTAGCTCCGTCACGCCATAGTTATGAGGCTGGCAGGACAACCACCCCTGTAGATATCAAAAGGCCTTCTCTCCCATGGAGAAGGCAAGCTCTTAAGCACCCAACTTTAGAATACACACAAGCGCTCTGCTTGTGCCCTAGTTCATCCTCTTCCTCGAGGAGTCCCAATGCAAACTCAATCACACACCACAGAAGTAGGGTTTTTACTGGGGGCCGAACCTGCTCATATATGTATGTCTACGTGTGTTCACTCGTCTGGATCTTGGTACATACCAGGCTAAATATATTGTTGGTTCAGTGCCCCGACAGTCACCGCTGCCACACGTGCACGTTACCCGCCTTCGCACGATGATGACATGGAGGAGGGGGAGCACGGCGAGGGGGTGAAAGGGAGGAGGAGGATGAGCTCCCAACGCTCCCGGAGAGTCGTGAATGAAGGCCGAGGGCGGTCATACTCGAGGAAACGAAAGGTTGCATCGAGTGGCAGAGTGGCGGAGATCTCCATCGCCATTGTGACGAGGGAGGAGGTGGCCCGACAGTTCATTGTGGCAAGGATTAGCGGTGATGCAAGTCCAGTGGGAGGCGGACCACGACGCTCGCCGGGAGATGGTGGAGGTGCACTATCGGGCTACGTGCGAAGCATCGGCAGAGAGAATATGTTAGGAATTGCCGGTGGAGGGTTCACGCACCCGGAGGTCACGACACACGACAGAGGCGGAGAGGCCCTGGTTGGCGCGTGAAGCAATGGCGAAGAGAGGGTGGGTGCACCAGCCGGCAGCAAACGACGGTGAGGCTGCCCAACAAAAAAAAATTACTGGAGCACGCCCCATAGGGCGGGTATGGGTCCAAACGCTCTAGACACAATTTCGGGGTGCCGAACAAATTATCGGATGTGCCGATAGAGGTACCCTTAATCGCAAATGAACAGCGTCGTTTTCGTCTAGCCTGCAGCCATCGATCGTCAGCCGTCACTGTCTCAGGCCTGTGGCAGCTCTTGGTAGCGAGCCACCGGTAGCATCATCGGGATTCAAGGCCCGAAGCAGCTAGTCCTCAAAATACGTGTTTCAGTTCTGATAGCCGAGCGCGGCAACGAGAACAAGATAAAGCGATCGAAGAGATGCTGCCTCGATTGGCGCGTCTGCGTGCAAAAGAAGAGGCCAAGCCAATCAGCTAGTACCAATGACGCTACGAGTAAGCAGTAATCAGGATGCTCACCCTCTGGCTAGCTAGCTAACTACTCTTCCTAGTACTCTGATTTCTGCGTGACAAGAACCTCTACAGTCTACAAGAGAGGACGTTTTCACGGCCAGTACTGACCCAATGATCACCTGCACTGCACCCCAGCGTCTGGAATCCTTTGTATGATTGATCATTGATGGCTACATGCTGCATGTAAGTAGGAGTGTGTGACAGACAATGGCCGTCATTTCGATCGAGTGGAAACACTGTCCTTCTTCGAGTCCTTTGAAAAGCATGCATATATGCGGTCCAATTATTAAAGAGAGCATTGGGAAGAATGAAAGCTGTAGAGAATCTGTTCATGCTAAGAATTTGAGCATCGTGTGAGCTTTAGTACTCTGTGTCAATGAAGTATACTAGCAAGCTTAGCTTGGAGTTGGAGTGCTCCTTTTAACACCATGAACCCCTCCAAAGAAGAAAACGAAAAAGAAAAGAAAGCAAAAAACAAAACCTCATCGAGAGAGATCAGAGGACTCAGAGCACTTTGACCAAAGCAACCACGGTGCCATGGCGTGTCAATCCACCCTCTCCCCCTCTCTCTGTCTAATATTACAGGCATACTTATAACTATATAACCGCCTCGGCCATCATGAGCACCACCATGGCTGTTAGTGTTAGCCATGGAACCTTCCATTCCACTTCAATGTTTTTGTGCTCGCTCTTCAGACTCTTTACCGTCGTTGTGTCGACAGTCTATCTGCCTTGATCCTATCGAGATATCGCCGTCTACACTCTCCTTGCTGGTGCGTCTCCCCATCTCGATCTCCTGAAAAAGCGAATGCACCATGGTTAGCCACATGCACAAAGACCAAAGAAACCGGTGAACTGAGGTCAGTTTCAGATTGGTATAGCTTGTCTGATGGACAATGAGATACTGCTCCCCATCTATGCAGGTGAATTTGTTACGATCGACATGTATAGTGCAATTAATATTTATCTGTGCGCATGGCAATGATGTTTAGGCCTGGAGGATGATCCTTCCATTATCTAGCTCAGTCAAGTATATCCATGCTACATGGCTCCACATTTGCTCTAGGTTGTGGCTTTTGCAGTTATTTTTTTGCCTAACAGAGTAACAGTCAAGTATATCCATGCTACATGTCCATTTTAACAGCACTCCAAAAAAAAACTCTGGTTATAGGTATTGTGCTAGAGAAAAAAAAAATACGACAGATTAACCGTATAGTGCAGCCTGCAGGAAGGAAGTATACCTATTGTGAATGGGATCAGGCCCGTTGGGCACCTTCCTCTTGCTGTCCTTGTAAGTACCATCCAATGGAGCCAGCTCCGAAGGCGGTGCCGTCGCAGTGGCAGGTTGTACCACCACGGCAGTTGGACCAGGAGCACCCATGCCATCATCCACCCCGGTCCTAATGCCGCTCGCCATTGTTGCCGACAAGAGCACGGTGCAGATGAGCAAGGCCAGGATGCTGATCCGGCATCGACCAGCATTACGGCCCATTGCTCGGTGGCTCCCTAGCTAGCTTCCTGATCTTGCTTCTGTTAGCTAGCTGCTGTTGGATCAGGTGGCTGATCCTCCTGATGCCGTAGAGAAGAACTCTGGTGGCGGTGTGTGGGCAAACGTGTAGCTAGCTCGGGTACAAGAGAATTTGTTGGTGGAGTTCTAGCTTTTCTTTGGGAGCAATGTGGAGAGGAGAGTGACTACGAACAAGTGGCCAGCGATGGAAGAAGTGTTGGTGACAATGTGATACTATGATCCTACCTACCTATGTATGGCGTTATATATATGGGAAATCTGATCTTATATGTCTCTGTCTGTTGTAGTTTTAGCTTTGATCCCCTGACGTTGATACTCCTATATAGATAGGGATGTGGCAAGGCTCTGGTTTTCCTTTGTTGCTTCTCTCGAAAAAGCAGCAGAAATCAGGGACACACCAGGTCCAGTCGTGATCAGCCTATGTAAAACAGACACCAAGACAGGGAGGTTCCAAAATAGCATCGGCACCTATGCTATTCGAATAGATTATATGTGCAGTGGGCCTGCTCAGCTCACTTTGTCGTCTGAGGTCTGGACTCTGAACAAACTGATTGGTCATCTTACCAGTTAGCAGTGCTAGCAGTAGTAGTATCAGATGTGGTGGCTTTATACGTTCCTGGATGATTCATGGCCCCAATGATTCCACTGCATATGGTTTGTTGATGGCGACATGTGAGCCTCGTATCGGCAGTCAGGGGAACCGGAACGCAGCAGCGTATATTTAGGTTTGCTGGTGCCTGGTGGTGGTGGTCATCAGGTCATTCCTTGTGGATTTCCGGGCTGGGGTTGGAAAGCGACCATGTGCTCGATCGATCTATGAGCTTCTCCTTGGCCCGACGCTCTGAGTTGCGTTTTCCAAACCGGAGGGACGGACCCATCGCTGTCTCTCGGCGAATGGCCATGGCGCATCTCTATCCTGGCCCTGGAATCATGGCCGCTGGAGCTTTTCCTGCTTTTGAGAGCCCGCCGGCCGGCCAGGGTGGCGTACGACGCTGCTGCATGCATATTGCCATCGCCATCCATGGATATCGCTATCCCCTGGAATCTCCTGCCTTTTCTTTTGACCGGACGGTCTTTTGCCTTGCCTTCCCTTGGACCGTGGAGCTGGCTGCGGTTCTAACGGGGATGGTGGAGTGCGCGCTGCGTGATGCCAATGAGTGGCGGCACCGGGCTTCCACGCCACCGCCGGCACCGCGCTGTGGATCCTGATTGGTAGTAGTCGACGAGCCGGCCGGTCGCGTGGATTCTACAGCCGGATACAGCTTACACAGCTGCTGACATTACCACTTGTAACTCACGTGTCACATGAATCGGGATGCAAATCTAATGATTAGTGAGTTGCAACTTATGTGTAGTTAGAAAAAAATAGTTGCAATGCAATTGCAACACAAATCTTAGTTGCAAACCATTTACAACTCACATATTATAAAAATCACGGTGTAAAGCTCACTTGCAACTCAATTGCAACTTGCACATCACACGAATCACGATACAAATCTAATGACTAGTGAGGCGAATGAGATTTGGTCAATTCTGAGACGCATGAGAACTATCAATTCGTTATATTCGAGGAGATTGTAGTGGCAGTCAGTCAAATTGCCTTGCGGGTATAATTTAGCACACATCCTGTCAAACCCTTTACTATTAGCCCTAAGCTTGGCACCTTCAAATTTTGTCCAAATCATCCCACTTTCTTGAGATATTTTTTTGAAAGAAAAACAAAAGACTAACCTTAATTCATTCAATAAGGAGAGTGAAAAATTGAAGTATAGAACTATAGCTTGTCATGATAGCATTGTCATGTCCTTACAATTTGTCAATTGTCTAGTTGTAATTTGTTTACCCAGCATATATGTTTATCTGTTTTATGGAGAGACACCACTAGTGAACCATGGACCCCGGTCCATTCTTTTACATTGATTAAAACACCGTTTCCATTGCTTCCCATCATCATTTGATCGCTGTTCATTTTTGCACTTATATTTTCTTTCCACATCATACATTTAATATCTTTGATTCAGCAAGTCAGGGAGATTGACAACCGTCCTGTTTAGTTGGGGCAAAATAGTTTGTTTGTGTTTGTGTGCATGTCCACTTCAGAAGCTCTTTTCTGGCACCGTGTCGAAGCCTTCTCTAAGTCCTACTGATTCGATAAAGCTTGGTTTCTTAACTGAGAGAAACTTGCTACTGTGCTGCTTCACACATTCTCTTGGGGTTCCCAACGGGCTATGTAGGCGGCATCAACTCTCTACTTCTATATACAGTTTTTCTTCATGTTCAAGTCATTTTAACAAAAACTCTACTATCTAGATAGTGACACTTCATGTTCTCTCAACATAAGTTCTAGTGCATCAGCAAGTTCCGCTTCATGTTCATACTTGACCTAACATAAGTTCTACTGCTACACCTAGTATTGAATCATATTCAAGCTAGTTTTTCAGATTCAATATCGATACATAAGAGATTTTCCATCGATACGTTTCCTAGCTAGATTGTGAGTTTAACAAAGCATGCTATCAAACTTCACTTCCGTTCTAAGATATCTAACCCCTCTTAATGGTACGGATTTTCGTATGACTCAAAAGTAAGAAAACATAAGCACTTACTCTAGGTCTTCACGCTCATGTACCCTCAGTTCCTCGCCATGCTTATTGAGTCATCTACGTCTTCACCGTGTTGGGTGCAACAATTGCACACAAGAACTTTTTCCCTAGCACGGCACACCAATATCCAACCCTGGGGATAGGCTATGGATGCTTAGCACTAGACGGGACGGTGTGGAATCGGTGTAGCACGTCGGAGCAGTGCATTTCTGTTACCTCGTCTCGGACAGCTCTGCCATTTGTGGTCGCTGCCGGATCCCTCGCCGTCACAGCCCACCGCGTCGCCCCAGTGACTCCGCCTGAGCGATAATGGTACGGCGCCTCCGCGGGTGGTACACATGTACAAGGCGGAGTGCCAGGTGAAAAGGTGCTAGACTTGCTGACCAAACCTGGATGAGGCGAGATGCGGCACCACTAATGTGGATGCGGTTCCACTCACTTCGCATGCATCTTTGATTCTCCTACCAGCTTGCTATGTATAGCGGGTAGGTTGGCTAGTTATTGGGCCTGCTGGTCCGCGACACTTGCAGCCTAGTTAGAAACTCTTTTCCCGTGCTGACGCGAGTTCGACTAAGTCTCACTACTCTGAGTTGAAACTCTTTTCGGTTTGCTTATATCCTCTTTAAGTGTGTGACACTTGAGGTTTACTCTTAGCCGAACATAGTGAGAGATACTCCTCCGACTCCCGTCCATGACTCTGAGTCGTCGAACGCCTTTGGCTGACTCGCTCTCATGTATAGTCGGTCTCAAGCCGATAGTCAATAGACGCTTATAACAAAGCATGATGACTCTCAATTGGAGTAAAGCCATCCATGACTTTTCCGTCCAATGCCCATACGGTCATTCTTTTTGCCTTGCGATGTACCTTATCAAAGATATAGACGAGAGATTTTCATCCCTTTAATATCTTGACTCTCTCACTAGTAGGAAAACGGCTATAGGTAGAACTACTTTCTGTGGCGCACCAATATTGCCATGCGCCACAGTCGATATTCAGTGGCGCACCGAAAGTGGTGCGCCACAGAATTCTGCCACTTTCTGTGGCGCATCCTTTGCCAATGCGCCACTGAATGATAGCTTTCTGTGGCGCATGCAGCCACATGCGCCACAGAAATATGGTGGGGCCCGCCACCAATGATTGGCTTTCAACTTTCTGTGGCGCATCTGAGTGACTTTTCTGTGGCGCATCTGACCACATGCGCCACAGAAATGTGACTTTTCTGTGGCGCATATGGCCACATGCACCACAGCAATTAGCTTTCTGTGGCGCATATGGGCAGATGCGCCACATAAATTTTTGAAATCAGATCCCACCCCCGTGGATCGCCTTTTCAGTTTTGCAAAAAAAGAAAAGAAAATGATAATATCTTCAATAAATAAAATCTTTTGAGATATAGTTAGGTTTTAGTGTCTAGTTCGTATGGAAATTTTGAAATATGAATTTTGACCTTTTTTGCAAAAAAATAGAATGGCCATAACTTTTGCATACGACGTCGAAAAAATGCGTTTAATATATAAAAAACTAGAGAAAAAATAGGAGTAAAACGTTACCCGGTGAACTTTTCTCAGATCCTCGAAATTCCAAAAGAGTAAAAAGTTATGCCCAAAATAAGATTTTTTTTCCTGCAAAAAAAAAATCGGGGAAGAAATTCTGTGGCGCATATCGCCACAGAATTGTTGGGCGGGATTCGAATTTTGAATCCCGCCGGCGCCCCCCCTTCTCCCTCTCTTTTCTCCTTCTCTCCTCTCATTTACTCCTCCTCCTCTCCTCCACTACTCCTCTCCCCTTTTCCTCCACTTCTCCTCTCCCCTTCTCCTGCCTCCTCCTTCTCAACTCAACCCCAGCGACCTCCTCCTCCTCCACCACCTCCGGCGACATCCTCCTCCTCCACCACCACCTCCGGCGACCTCCTCCTCCCCACCACCTCCGGTGACCCCCTCCTTCACCACCTCCGATGACAACCTACTCCTCCTCCTCCTCCACCACCTCTGGCGACATCCTCCCACTATTACAGAACGACACATCGGAAACGGGCAAAAAACCCTTCGGAAACAGAGAAAGGGTCCGTGTCCCCGCTTCCGATACTGATGTGAAGGCCCTCATCGGCAACGGTGGCAGAACACTATTTCTGATGTGAGATAATTTCGGCATCGGAGCCTCCGTGCCCTCCGTTACCAATGTGTGACCATTTTGGCAACGGAGTGTTTTGTCCTCCGTTACCAGTGTGGTATCATGTTGGCAACGGCTATTTCTGTTTGCCCGTTTCCGATGTCTAATTGCAAGCTAATAGTAATTAGCTGTGCTTGCACGCCCATGCTACAACAATTATTTAGCAGACATTCAACAATAGAAGTTTACAACAATCATATGAACACAAAGTTTACAGCAAATGTGGGAATACAATTTCACAGCTATTGCTATTGGTACAAATACAAAGTTTTCAGCCATTGTTGGGAAAAAAGTGGACACAATTTAAAGAAGTTACATCAACAATGGTGACAACAATTGTTTTGGAAAAATCTATAGTCTCACCAGCGAGAATGCCGGTATGGACAGGTGAACAAATGCCGAATAGGATCTCATGATCATGGAATAGGGTGTAGTTTTCCCTCCTTGCTTAAGATGTGTGTAAGGACGAACGCAACAAACATGCCTCTCACCATCGTAAGAACATCCTTCTTCAAAGGTTTCCCATTCCACTTATAAGCTGCAGGCAGATTCTTAGTTAGGTATCTTTCGTCATGTATGTCTGCAAATATTGTTAGGAAACATGAATTGTTGATGATGTCGTGGATTACTAACCGAATCGAGGCTTGACAGACTTTTCGAGGTGGGAACGACTTTCAATATTGCATTGCACACATAATACCCACAAAGATTTGTACCAGATGGTTGCTGAGGGCACTGTAATGTTGGTGACAAAATCGCTCACTTAGTTTGGTTTGCTAGCAGGTATTTGTGAAAACTAGGAATAAAGTAGCAACTGTTACCGGGTCAACTTTACGTGACTCAATATGTCCTTATGTTCTCCTCTCTTGGCCAACGGTCTCTTGATTATCGTCAGGTACTTTTCGAACACAGTACAAAAGTAATGAGTTGGCGGATTGAGAAAACAACACGTGGAAGTTAAATCATAAAGTAAACTAGGGAACGATGTAATACCTGTTCAAGAATTCCTTCAAGGGTGTATAATTCGTACTTCCAAGTAGGGAATCTATATACAATACCTTGTTCTGTTTAGGAATGATGACAGCTAAGATCCAGTGAAAACTGCAAAGGAAAATAACAAACTTACGCCTGATGGTAAGGAAGCAGGATGTACAGATAATTTTTGATAACAAACTTACTCCTGATTGTAAGGAAGCAGGATCAACTCTTTGTCTTGATAATGAGTCAACGCTTTCACAGCATAGTCGAATACATCGTCGTATCCATTGCTGCAGATGTTCGGGTAAGCGATAAGAGCCGGGTCAAGGAAACCTACCGGTTCTTTCCTGCGGTTGCACTCGAATACCTGGCTCCTAAGTACAAGAAAGAGAATAGTTAGCATGTACTGAACAGAAGAAAGCTATTAAAATGTGAAAAGTATTTGTAAGGCACATACAATGTGAACAAACGCATGAACGTGCCATCAACAGTATTCAGGTTGAAAACTTGGAACATCTCTGAAAACTCCCAGCATAGTCGAACGCCATCTTGGACGCCGTAAAAATCCTCTTTCCTGATACTGAAGGTCAGGTCCTTATTCTCTTCACAATATAGGAGGTACTTTTCATGAAGCTTCTGGCAAGCCACGCCTGATCTTTGTAATCCATCTTTAGTCAACAATGGCTGTCCATGCACGTATTTGGGGCAACTTTGCACCTCTGCATTGTATTTCTTATTAAATTCTTCGTCATCTAGGTATTGGTCGCTGTAAATCGGTGCAGTATTTTTTTTTTTGGTCTTGGGCTTGGGCTTGGGCTTGGGCTTCATCGGGGTTCTATTTATCGGGGCCATCTTGGCATCCTTCGCCCGGACGGGTGTGGTGCCTCTACGTGTCCGAAGAAGTTGGGGCGGAGGCGGCAGATGAGCCTGCTGTGGCTGAGGAGGCAGGGACGGCAGTTGAGCCTCCTGTGACTGAGGCGGAGGCGGCAGATAAGCCTGCTGTGGCTGAGGCGGAGGCGTAGGCGGTGTTGGTGTAGCTTCAACCAAGTTGGTGGTGTTGTTCACCACAAGGGCAGTAGGTGAGTTACCATCGACAGGCGGTGTTGGTGTGGCTTCACAATTCTGTGCAACCGTTGTATCTTCAACTGCTTGTTCTCTGGAAGGCTGTTTGGCCGCAATATCAAGGAGGAGCTGTGCTGAACGGAGGCCTTCAGACGACGCCATCTGTCGAGAAGCTGTTGAGGTGGATGGCAGGGCACTGAGAAGAGAAATCTCCTTCTTGGGCCACTGTACGTATCTCAGCTTAGCCTGGCCCAAGCTTTGTACGTCTGCATCGACGCAGGTGTTAAATAGCAAGATGCCTTCGAAGCCAGGCATGACCTTGTCCACAAAGCACATTGCAAAACCTGGCTTTAAGGGCACACCATCCACTTGAGGTACCACATCGGTAGGTGGCTGAACCATACCTAGTGCTGCCACCAGGGGATGATGCGTCATCACGGTTACAGGCACATGTAGTTTGCATCTCACCGGGCTCGTGATGTCGTCCACAGCATATTTGCCGGTGTCTACAAGACCATCAACCGACAATGATCCACAACTACTCCTGGCTGTAGGGCACTCCCCTCGGGATCAAGGTGACCGTCTCGAATGCTTAACGATATTGGCCGTAATATTTGTCTCTAGTGCTTTCATTTGAGCGTCATGTCTGGCCTTTTTCATTGCCTGCCTTTCAGCCTGGTCTATCGCGAAAGCCTTCTTGTGGCCAACATGGGTGCCGTACGTCCGAGACCGACCAGAGGGCTCAGGCGTAGCCAAAGCTTTTGAGAGAATGTCATCTTTCCCTCGTGCCACAATCTCTCCGCTGTCCTTTTTATTTTTCAGCTCCAGCTGGAGATAAGACAAGTAGTACACTGAATTCAGTACACAAGGAAATATTGTGTCAGTTAAGGAGGAAACAACTTAGGTTATATATGGTTATTACCATTGTTTTATGTAACTTTTGGGTCTCGGGGTGAGTTATAACAAGTTCACCAACTTCGTTTGTTTTAGACCTCGCCCTCAAGAAGTCTCGTGCCCGTTCACCTTCAAGATCAGAGTAAGGAACCGTGCCCCCGAAGCAACTGCTTCTTCATCCTGTTTTCTCCATATGGGCTTCGAACCAGCATATCCAAGAACCCCCATATTGTGGGGATGCTTGTTTTTACTGATGAGGGTGCTGCCGGCTTTACTCTTTGTTAGGAACTCCAGTCGTCAGGTTTAATGAAGGGGTATACAAGTGTCGCATCCCGATTTTTCTTCTGGAATTTGGAGTACAGACGGTGCCTGAAGTTACGGAACGAATCCTTTGCTTTAGAAAGAGCAGCAGCTTGAACTGCAGGCTTCCATTCCTCATTTGCGAGCTGGAACTGGCTCATTATGGCGTTGACGATGAAAGTCTTTTCTTCTGGAGTGACTTGACTCCAGTCGTCAACCGTAATGGGGACCTTTTCCCTGACTACACACCCACACAATGTCTTAAATTTCCTATGTGCCTTGACTGGTTTCAACGGGGCACCAGTTTTCTTGTCAATCATCTCCACTGTAAATGTTCCTCTTGGCTTTAGGGTTGGTTTTCTAATTCCTCGACCCCTTTGTTTCATGATAAACTGATCCTGCTGCGAGGATGAGCTCGAGGACCCTTCATCACCAGACGAAGCTCTGAATAACAGGTGAATAATAGAAGGTGGATCTCAATTAAAACTAAAAGGTCTGACTTTACAGTGTGTAATACAGTTAATCAGCACAACTAACATGTCCCAAGTGTGTCTCCGGCATGTATGAGGTCGCCACTGTCTGCCCCTTCCTCTATTGCGGGCAAATCTGTGGCGGCAGCAGCTCCGGGAGCGAAATCAGTGGAGACGGCGGCCAAATCTGTGGCGGCCGCATCTCCGGGAGCCAAATCAGTGGAGACGGCGGCCAAATCTATGGCGGCCGCATCTCCGGGAGCCTGAGGGGGCATAGAGCCCACCCTCTGGGCGTCTTCGCTGACCACGGCGTCGGCGCGACGCCGTCACAGCCTGGAGCTGCCCCACGGCGTGGGTTGGGGGACGGCCAGGGAAGCCGTCTGCGCCGCAAGGGCGGCCCGAGTAGTCCGCATAATGAACTCAGCTGAGAGCGTGGGTTGGGGGACGGCCAGGGAAGCCATCTGCGCCGCAAGGGCGGCCCGAGTAGTCCGCATAATGAACTCAGCTGAGCGTGAGTACGCTGCCGGGGATGGTTTGAAGATGGTGAGCGGGGGGAAATGCGAGGGGTGGTAGGTTGGTCGCCATAGTCTAAGTCTGGAAGTAGGGTATCTGTCACATCGGCAACGGTGCATTCAAAAAGATCGTTGCCGATGTGGTATAAATAAATTATATTTGGAATTTGAATAAACGTAGCGTTTACGGTTGAAAATTAAGAAATAAAAACAGCACATTACTTTGCCAATTAAGAAATACAATTATCACTTTAGGGTATAAATTAATTTGCTCATTCTTCATCCTCCTCTAGTAAAACTGGATCAACCTGAATATTACCTTTGTAAATTGCCCCATCGGAGTGATCATCTCTTGCGTAAATGCCATCTCCAGGAGCCTGTCGGTCATTGATCTGTATGTGTTCTCCAGTTGCTGGCAAGTCTTCATACTGGTTGTACTCTTCTTCATCAGTAACGTCATCCACCCCAACGATCTTCCTTTTCCCATTCATCACAACATGGCAATTTTTATGTAGTAGGTCTTTGACATAGAAGATCTGGGTGGCTTGGGTAGCTAAAACGAAAGGTTCATCTTTGTATCCCAATTCGTTGAGATTGACATATGTAGTGCCGTACTGGTCAACTTTCACATGACCCAGTTTGACCCATTTGCATTTAAACAATGGAACCGTGAGTAATGTATCGTACTCAAGCTCCCAAATCTCCTCTATTACTCCATAGTACCAATCCATCCTCCCATTCGGATCTACCGCTTCCACTTTAATAGAGCTATTCTGATACATGGTCTTGTTGTCTCTATTCTTTGTATAAAAGGTGTAGCCATTCAGGTCATATGCTTCCCATTTATGTGTTCGCTGGCAAGTCATTTTCAGGTGGAAGTAATAATGCGACAAGTTTTAACAGCTTTGTGAAGCTCACATCGGATGTACTACTCTCTACCTTGTATTTCAACAATTCTAGTGTCGCATCCAACTTGCTGAGCTTGCATTCCGGATACAGAGGCTTCTTCGAGTCCGCCGACTGACAGAGGAAATTCTTTATCTCATCATTACCTTCCATATTATTCTCCAAATCATTGATCATTTGTTCTAGTTTTTTTTGTGGACCATCGGCTCTGGTTTCATCCGGATGCACATCATCATCAGCGTTGCCCAAACCATCTCTGGCATTGACTTCATGATTATCGTTGCTCAAATCATCACGGTTGTCGGCAAAGATTGCTGGTTGTTGTTCACCGTGTTTTGACCCACATGTGTACGATTCCATAAATCCCCTCAAAATTATGTGTTCTTCTATCGTTTGTCTTCTAGTCCACAAGACTTCATTCTTACAGATAACACAAGGACAAAACATCCTCGGTTCATTACTTTCTAGCATGTGTTGCGAAGCCCTGTTCAAGAATTCAATCACACCTTGTGAGAATTCAGGACTCGTGCGACAACCGTACATCCAAGCTCGATCAAGATCCATCTAGTAAAATGGCAAACTACATATGTAAGTTTATACTCCGCGCTCCTAAATCAAAATAATTAAAAAAATAAGTAGAAGGTTTTCGGGTTATACCACCGCCCTAGTAGCTGTGGAATCGGGCTCAGGCTTCCCTGCGCTGCCTCTCGATGCCGACAGCCAACGCGCTGCCTCTCGACGCCGGCAACCACCGCGCGCCTATCGACGCCCGCAGCGCAAATGTAAGATCTAGACTCCGCCTCCGCCCTCGCCTCCGCCTCCGCCCTCGCCGCCCCCGCTCCTATCTTTCAGTCTTATGGGTATCTCCGCAGCTGGCTAACTCGACACCACTCATAGCGTTAGGTCTGGATGGAATCATCGGATACGGTCATCCATATTAACCGTTTACAATAACGAAAATAATGCATACGGACACGAAAATATGTCCGTTGCTCATATAAAGCAAACGGTTGCGGAAAGCACAACCGTTGCCGATGTGTCGCGGGTCGCGGGAGGATAGCCCTTGCGGGCGGCTTTTTCCGTGCGGAAGGCTCGATTCTCCGTCGCCTAACTCCTGCCGTTTCCATAGAGGGGTATCCGATGTGTCGTTCTGTACTAGTGTCCTCCTCCTCCACCACCTCCGGCGACATCCTCCTCCTCCACCACCTCCGGCGACAACCTCCTCCTCCTCCACCATCTCCGGCGACCCCCATCCTCCATCCACCCACCTCCGACGACCCCCTCCTCCACCCACCTCCGTCCAAGCCACATATAGCCATGGCCACGGGCACCACGGCCTCCGACGAGCTGCGACGAAATTTCGGCGAAATTCCGGCGGAGCTATATCCAGATCTAGATCTGTCCGCTTTTTTTTAATTCAAAAAAACAATTCTGTGGCGCATGTATGCGGGATGCGCCACTGAAATATTTCTGTGGCGCATGGTGGTGGGTGCGCCACAGAATCTTGGTCTTTCTATGGCGCATATGGGCGTGCGCCACAGAATTACAATTTATTGGCGACATATCTGTGACGCACCCACCATGCGCCACAGAAGACCAAAAGAGGTGCGCCACTAATGACCTTTTCCCTACTAGTGTCTGCTCGATTTGTGTCATTGATTCAACTCCTCAACCACCTCCTTAGTCCAGCCGCATGTCCATGCTTTCCGAATCCATTCAACCGAGTGGGTCTAGAGAATATCTCTCAGAGTCAAAGGGGAAAATCCCATCCTTGTCAACTACGTCTCACAACTTGCTTCTCGAGACGTCCCAAACTCTGCCTTTATAACTATCATGTCACAGACAGCATTTGACAAAGCCTAAGTCGACCGATATGCAACTCGGATTGTACGAGGATCCTAGATCTAGAAATATGTCATACACATTGATGAGTTATGCAAATGACAACTTGCTCGTTACGCCTCATCGTGGGTCAGTCACATATTCAACTATACATGTGAAATACATAGTTCATATGCATTACTTAAATTACAGATACACCTGCAAATTCCAAGTCGAGGGCACTTACTCCAACACTTGAGACTTCATCTGCTCCGCTTCGTGCCATCTTCACTCCACACCTGGAGGGGTCATCCTTTTTAGCCTTCATCTTCAATGAATTCTCAACTTCGTGTCTTCATGCTTCATTGTATTCGTGCTTCTTCTTTTGAGGGTTGACCTCAACTCTACATTTTTGATCGTCGTCTCATGAATAATCTTCATCTTCGGGGTCTGTGTCATCTTCATTTCACGAGGTCTCTCGTCTCAGCTCAACGAATGCACACTTCTTCTTTTACATCTTTTGGAGATGGGTCAGCTTTTAAGGTGGTTAAACTAATCACCCTTGAGGGGATTGTTCATGTGTGCACTACCGCACATATTGATCATCCTAATCATGTGTAATCTATCATTCAAACCCCACACCAAGGGTACAAGATGTACATTAAAAATGTCCCAAGGATCCACCAATAATGACACGAGGGTTATTTGGCGAATCACATTTTTTCCATCTACAAGATAGATTCTGAAGAGGGATTTCGATATTTTTTCTTACGGAAGGCCGTTTTGTAGTATTGTTTAGAACTAGGTATAATCAAATTGTTTCGGGGGGGAGTGGGAGGGGCAGTTAGTGTGTTGTAGTTTTGCGATGTGGATAACTAGAGAAATTAATGAGCATTAGCTACCCCTAGACATATAAACATGAAATACCCATTAACTCGATTGATTAGCCACCTCGCAAAACTTCCTAGACTTAACTGGCACCTCGCAAAACTCCCATAGCTTACCCCTATTTTTGGAGTTTGTGTGGTGGCTAATCAACTGCATTAATGGGAATTTACTACCTCCGGACCGATAAACATGGAATATTTGAGAACCCTCTTCTGACCTATAAATAAAACAGAGGGAGTACTATTTTCTAAGCCGTTATCTTCTTCCTTCTTCCTACACGCTAACCTAATGGCAAGAGCTATGGTGTTTCTCGTGCTCCTATGCCTAGTGGCCTCTTTCTTGGCCGGCGGCGCCGAAGCGAAGAAGAGGGCCGGTGTGTACGTGCTCAAGAAAGAGAATTTCTCCGTTAAGGTGACCAACTGGGGTGCCACTATCATGTCGATCGTCCTTCCTGATTCCAAAGGTGCGAGGATCACACTATGTTTCGATGCTCGGAAAATCATGTATCCTCTAAAGTTCCCATGCGCAATGGGTTGATTTTTATACTGATAGAGTAATATGACAACAACTACACAAAGGAGATAGGTTATGACAATTATATGTGCCAACTATTGAAAATAAGCTTAACCGTTTATTTATATGACAACAACTACCCAAAGGAGATAGGCTTCGAATTATATATTTATTGGTTAATAAATACATGATGTTTTGGATTTTTTTTTTGTTTTGCGAGAATGATGTTTTGGATGTTGACATGATCTATGAGTATTTGATCATTAGGCACATGCTAGAATAAAAATATTATTCTTTTTCTTATTAAATATAAATATGACAAACTGTGTGTCCATTTGCAAGGAGTTGTACGCATGCCCAAACCATGAATTGTTAGGTTACCCATGAATTTTGCCGTTCACAAAACATTTTACTCATACCTACGCTTATCTAAACCATGGGTAAAATTTTCATGTTTAATGGACTAAGTCATTCGTTGCGAAATAGTTTTTGTGTAGTGTGCGTGTGGCTTGATTTGCATAAGCTATTTTGTAGGGCACTTGGGCGATGTTGTGCTGGGTCAAGACACCCTTGCTGAGTATTTCGTAAGCTCTCCGAATCCATCTCAACAACATGCTTTTACATTCATCTATATTTTTAGAGGAATAATGCACATATGTCAATTTATCAGAAAGCCGGTTATATTATATATAGATTGCTAGTTCTTACAAAAATTCCTGACTCACCCACTTCATTTGAAGTTTGTTATATCTAAAACATTTGTCCTTGTCATTAGAACGATGGTTGTTACTTCGGCCCGCTGACCGGGCGCGTGGCCCAAAGAATCGCTAGGGGCCGGTTCGTCCTCGACGGCAAAGTATACCATACATACGTCAACGACGGCAGGAACTCAATCCATGGTATGCATTTGCAGTTTGCTGATTTGCTCTTTGTCCATACGTCCGAGGGTTGTTGTGATGGGACTTGGGAGAGAGTGAGAGTTCAGATGCGCTAACTAATACGGTAATTTCCAACTGTAGGTGGTCGAAGGGGATTCAGCAAAGTCATGTGGACGGTGAAGGAGTACGTCGGCGGCGGCAACTCCCCGTACGTCACATTCTTCTACCGGAGCTTCGACGGAGAAGAAGGGTTCCCTGGAGATTTGGACGTGTACGCAACTTACCAAGTGTCGAGCCCGTACGTGCTGAGCATCCGCACGAACGCGACGGCTCGTAACAAGGCCACGCCGGTGAACTTCCTGCAGCACCTGTACCTGAACCTGGGCGGGGAGGGCAGCGGCGACGTGCTGGGCCACGAGCTCCAGCTCTTCGCGTCGCGGTATACCCCCATGGACGAGGAGCTCCTCCCGTCCTCCGGCCGCGTGGACCCGGTCGCCGGCACCAACTACGACTTCCGGACGCCGACGCCCATCGGCGCGCGCATCCGGCACGTCGACGGAGGCAAGGGCCTCGTCGGGTATGACGTCAACTACGTGATCGACGGGTCCGGCATGCGGAAGTTTGCGGCGGTCCGGGACGGCGCGTCCGGACGCAGGCTGGAGCTGTGGGCCAACCAGCCGGCGATGCAGCTCTACACCGGCAACGGGCTGAACGACACCATCAAGGGGAAGGGCGGCAAGGTATACGGGAAGTACGGCGGGTTTTGCTTGGAGACGCAGGGGTACCCCGACGCCGTGAACCACCCTGAGTTCCCGTCGCAGACGGTCAGGCCCGGCCAGGTGTACGAGCACGACATGGTCTACAAGTTCTCAGTCTAACTTTGAACACTCGGTTCCTCCCGCCATGGAGATATGGGCCTGATGGCGCGCGCTTGAAAATAAAATTCAGGTTGGCTCTATAAAGTTTCGGTTCCCAAATATTGCCCATTACCAAGTGTAGTTGTTCGGCTAAAAAAAGAAGTGTACTTGTTAGTTAATTGGTAGGATTGATTTAGAGATCCATCAAGATGGACAACTACTGACCTCAAATTCATGCTTAGGAATGTGACATATATCGACAAAAGTTCCGATCGACGTGCGCAGCCACCGAGTCACTTGCGAACGTACATATGCCAACATGAGAAACACTATTGTTGCCATGGATTAGATGGGTTGTACAACCCGTGCCGACTGCCCGGTCCGAGGGTGTACAACGTAGAAGTAGTAGAACTGCAACGGTACACTGAATGCATAAACTAAAATTGACACAGGAATTGGGAGGAATCACTGTATTAATGTTTCTGTCAACTGATAATGTACAATGATTGAGTCCTCGATTATACCTGTATACACTAGAGAAATTGAGTTCAACCTAACAACACTTCAATTTGGGTTGTGGGACAACAAATTCTATCCATAACAGTGAGTTTCTCCTCGTTGCTCCACTTGCTTTGCAGAGTTACCATCTCCCAGCCACAAGGGCCCTTCTCCTTGACATGTCCATACTTGAACAGAGCAACGCGGCTCAGCGCCGTGGATACTTCTACGGCGTACCTTACAAGGTGAAGATGTCTCTCTGTTGTCTGAAAGCCAACGATCACCACCTCCTTCAGATGGCGGTGGCGGTGGTGGCGCGCCGCAGTCGAGGGCAGCCACGGTGGTATCTCCTTTTCCGGACCCTCTTCTGGTTTGGGAACATGGACGTGAATGCTCTCAAGCAATGGTGCTGCATCGATGAGGAGGTGGGGCCCTGAGCCCGAGCCATCCCAACAGGAAGGCACATCCGCAATCAGCAGCCTCCTGAGATTGGGCATTGGACAGACGGGATTCTTTAGGGCGATCCACATACCTGGCCCAGCAAACCGCAGGGCAAGGTCGGTGATGCTGGTGGCGGCTTTAAAGAAGCGCTTGAGCAAGCTAGCGATGGTATCCAGGTTGAAGTTATAAAGGTAAGAGCCTTCCCGTTCACGGACAGAGAAGACGAAGCTCACATGCTCAAGGCAGGGGCATGCAGCGGAGCTCAACAGAAGAAGCATGGCGTGCAAAACAGCAAGGCTCTGGAGCTTGGGGAGAGACCGGATCTCAACTATGATGAAGGGGCCGTCCACGAGAAGCTCCCTGATTCCTGACATGGGTGCGTTCAGTACCAGCTTTCTTTTGTAGTACTCGCAGGAGATGAGGTGCAGGATTTGGAGCTGCGGGCACGCGGCGATCACCCTCCTGTAGACGGATGAGGACGTTGACGCGGGCAGATCTTGCAAGACGAGCGTGGTGAGCGCGGTGAACCCATCGAGCGGCGGGGGGAAGCAGTTGGAAAGCTTGAGGCTTTGCAGGCGAGACTCGCCTGGCTTCCTGCTGATGCAACCATGGGGGAAGCTGTAGACTGGCGGATGCGGAATCACGATCCGCTCTGTCGGCGTGGCGACAAGGACGAGATCCTTGACGCCCCAGGAATCAACAGCCTCCACTATGAGGCTGTTGATGCAGGCCGAGGTGGTTTCGGCGAAGAACTCGAGCGATAGCCTATCCACCCGCCGGTGAGCTCCTCCGCTGCTAGCCAAGAGGCTCCTGACTGACGCGACCATGGAGAGCATGGCGCGGCGCTGGTACCGCCCGACGATATCCGTTAGATTGCCGGCAAAGTGGCATATTCGCGACGAAGACATCCTGGCTTCGCGGCGGAGGAGGAGGCATCGGCGGTAGCGCTGTGGCAGCGTGTCGGTTACTTTGAGATCCAGCACGGTGAGCTCCCGTGGCAGGTGAACCCAACGCTTGGAGAGTGCCGCGGCGCCGTGTGCGGTGCGGCTGTCGAGACGGCGCAGGATAAGGAGGAGCAGATCGTCATGGAGCGCGCTGAGCCGGTCCTCCGTGTCGCAGGCCGCGCGCAGCCGGCGACGGAAGAGATCCTTCCGAGCCATTGGAGACTTTGCATGCGGCGTCTAGGGCTAATGAATTTCGGATTTACTGTGCGTGTTAACAGGCTCTGGACCCTGAACCCATTTCGCTGGCGTTCCCTACCCAGAAGTATTGGGCTGGGCCCGTCTCTTTCTTTTTCCTTTTATTTTTTTTGTTTTGCATCTCAATATTCTTCTTCCATGGATTGACTGATGGATATCTAGCATGGGTGTCAAGAACTCAAAGATGCGATCAAGGGATCTTCAGATCGTCCAGTTCCAACATGAAAACAGGGTATGAATCATGATGCTCATCTAGTAGCTATGAATTCTGTTTCAGAACAATATGGTGGTGTGGTTATTCCAACCACCTTTTTTTATTTATTTTTTGTTCAAACCACCTTATTTTGTACCTTTGTTTGTACAAGTTGAAGAGTAGAGATTTCTTACACCCGAGGTCCAGTGGTCCCGTTACTTTAAAAAATTCGAAATATATATATAAAAGTTTTAAAAAAACTGAAAAAATATCATACATGTTCTCTATTGATGTGCAAAATAACAATGTGAAATAGTTTGCATTCCAACCTACACAAAAATGACAAATTTACATATCTAATTATAGTCAAAAAAAATTGTAGACTATAATATAAAGAGTTTTGAATTGAGATTTTGCATGTTTGTTACACATCATTGAGAACATGCATGCTTTGTTTCAGATTTATTTGAAACTTTTAAATATAATTTTTGAATTTTTTAAAATAGAGAAATCACTGGATCTCGGGAGCAAAAATCACTTTCCGTAAGTTGAATACAATCTCTACTTCTCCCCTAAAAAAATCGTTTTGGAGCTCAGGCTACAATAAGCCCTTTTTTGAAAAATTCAAAAACTCGATTTTAAAGTTCCTATAAATTCTGGAAAAGGCTCTAGATGAAGTCAATGATTATTCTACTGGTGTGCAAAAAATCATTACAAAATAATTTGTATTCTAGGCTAAGAAAAAAAGACCAAAACTGTAGATTTGAGTGTGCTCAATAGTGCATTTTTGTGTAACCTAGAATAAAATGAATTTCTATCGAGCATGGGATCAGGAGATGGGAATTTGAGTTGGACCTTGCTAATAGGATCAAGGTTCAGTATGGACTTTCCTCAATGAGGAAATAACCCACTGTGAGTCCGAAAAGATAAAGAAACCATAAATGATACATTTGATAGGAACTTACAACTGGTAATGAAAAGAAAATTTCAAAGGCATGAAAGAAAGGGGAAAATAAATTACACCGAATGGATTGAAAGCCTGAAGAAAAAAAATCTAACTTACACTAACTTTTTTTTTTGCAATAACTTGCAACTCTCAAGAACTGAACACAAAGCACTTCTCCTTTCGTCAGTAACTTGCCTAAAGAGAACCTACCTCACGGGGCCAAGTTATTAGCTGCAAGTTCAGGCTTCAGAATTTAACCTTCTTCACTATCATCACAGGGCACGGTGCACTGGATCACGACGCGAGCTCCCGACGACAGCCTGCAAATATGATCCACAGCAACGGCATCAATACATAGATCCGACCATCGCATCGCGTGGAATCCTCAGTTCATTGCAAGGGGAAATATAGAAGCATCGAGTAGTGCATACCCAGTCTACTGTCAAAAAGTTGGAGCACTTAACTTTCCTCGATCTTGATGAGCTTCTCCTTGTTCTCCTTCCTGAAGGAGTCTATTCTGGCGGTTGCCGGCACGATCGAGGCATCGGTGAACCTCTTGCTTCCGCCATCCCCGGACGCCAGGATGGTGGAGTCTGCACCGGCCGAGGAGCTCCTCCAGCAGTCTGAGACAGGGGAATTCTGCACCTCGCTCTTCGGGTGCAGGAACGATGACAGTATCGGCGTCAGTGGTAGGCACCTTGAGCGTGATACCGTATCTTCTTCATCAGGCCTTGCGCAGTCACAGAGGGTGTCGCTGCCCCTGCGGGTTTGTCCATGGTTAAGAACATCATGAAATGAGAAGCTGAAAACTGGCATGGCAAGTAAGAAGATCCTAGACAGATAAAAGGAAATGCGTGTGGGACACGACTGCTGTGCCAATGATCGAATCTGCTGCTAAATTCAAACGTATGCAAAATAATTTTTTGGATTTTAATAGGGTGATTGGTCCAATTGGGAGTGGGATCTAAGCATGAACTTTTCTGGTGTTTGCAGTAGCAGCCCACAGATTGGTCCCTCTATTACAGTGACAACTCTTTAGAGTAGCAACAAACTGTTAAGTGTTGAGCAGTATGAAGCAACAGGATGTCTGCTACATTTTCAGTTAAGCAACTGAAGAATCTTGCCAGCCAACAATGCAGTGTGGTCCTCTACATCTGACATGTAGCTCGTGTTGTGGCAATGAAGAAGTGAAGCTACTAGCACAGGATTAAAAACTGTAGAATTGGAGTAATGACAAAAAGAGTAGCAGGAGGGCAGTGCTCTATCGAGGAGCAAAATCTTCATCCTTTCAGTAACTACTGGTTGCCCAAATCTACTCTCATGTTGTTTATCTTCTAACCGACTTTGCATATGCTAAATGAAAATGTATGACACTGTAAAAAAAAACTACTAAGGCTGCGCTTGGTTGTCGGTTAAGTTTCCGGGCTGCAAATATTTCCAGCGCATTGCCGTAACTTCTCCGTAAATTTAGCGGGACCTCCACGGGTCCGTAATTTTAGCTGGACGATTTCGCCTCCGAAACAGCCAACCCAGCGTGGCTTAATGTGAAATGGACAAAGTAAAATTTCCACTCGCTCTTAGTAGGCGTATTTACTAATATTTGTAATGTCCTTATCTCAGTTTTCTTCAGTAGATACCCTGTACTTTTCTATTTTGTTTGCTACGCGTATGCCAGGCGCCAGCTACATGATGGCAACATAGGACATGAACATGCAGTGTCGTTGGCACCATGCTAACTGCAAATGGCCTCCTCTAGAGTCTGGACATCACTAAATGATGGAAAGCAATGGTCCTTGCAATCATAAAATCTATGTGGTACGCGGTTCCTTTCCATCTCTAAATTCCCTGAGCCCAGCCTAACCTAACCTTTTTATATGGTTATTATGTGCAACTGCTATGCTCTTAAATGAACAATCAGTGCAAAATTTTAGCTTGAATGTCTATATTTCAGACGCTGACATCTGATGGCTACTAAATACAAATGATTTTAGAAAATGCACCATCCAATCAATCAAATCAAAGATGACATGCTAAAGAGTACAAGGACAAGATGCATTCTACGCAAGGCAAAGCATGTGGTCGTTGAGTATTTTCCAGGACAGCAAAACGGTTACAGAAATAGGTGGAAAATTTATACTTTTTTAAAATAAGTGAACATCTCATAGCTTGTAACAAAAAATAGTCCCAAATTATTTAGCCACAAAAGGTGAAATTTCTACAATGGCACTGAAATTTACCTTTCCGCGTTGTAGGAAGAAGACCGCTTAAGGACTGAGTGCCTCTCAGCGGGAACATCTCTCTGTGTCTTGGTCTCAATAATGCTCCCACTAAAATATTCCTTATCTTCAAACCTCGTCCCGACGAATCTGGGATTCTCTGATAGGTAATCAAGCTCGCCCATCATCATGGAGCGAGAAATTAACGGCGAAGGGAACTTCAGGTTTGGGAACCTTGGCTTGTAAGCCCCAACAATGCCAATATTGTCATGATCTTTCACTGAAAGTGAACCACAGGTTATGAGCTGCATCAGTACATTGGCTGGCCTCAGCTTCGGGCAGGTCGGCACAACAATGTCATCCTCTTCGAGAATTCTGAAGCTATTCGTCACATTGTTGTCAGCTCGTATCAATGACTCTAAACTCTCGGACTTGCCATGGGTTGAACAACCTAGGCTCAGTGGAGTAGGACACTGGGACATGACATCCCTGGAAATCCCCTGGAGCTCTGCTGATCGGCGAGGATAGCTTTGCTGCCGGTACTCAGTAACTTCACGAACTATCGAGTCGTGATCAGTGCTCAGACTCTTCTTATGCATATCAGGTAATTTCCGAGCTGATCTTCTGCCAAGGTCATCGGTTTGAGTCGCGGCATCCATCGAACCGGTGGGCTTGTAAACCCTGAATTCTGCTGGAGTCACCGGGCCTGCCCTTGACATGACAGTTCTTTGAGGCTCCGACTCTGGTGACATGTTCTCAGAGGAGTTACCCTGGCATGGCGAGGGGGAGCCGTCCTCGTCCGGCGAAGGCACTGAGCGCACACGCCGAGGCTTGGCTTCTCTAACTGTCACACTAGGAGGGGAGGAGGAAAACGAAGCCTCCCTTGACAAAGGCAGCCTTGTACCCTCTTTCAGCCTGCTCTGTTGCTTTTGGTTACCATTATTACTACCATTGTAAAATTGACCTGTATATTTGAACAGGCAAAAGATGACATCACATTACCAATCAGCACTGAAGCTCCTGGTCCATGTTCACAAAGACAAATGGCAATTGGGATTTGGGAGGAAAATTGTTTACCTGAAGAAGGTCGGTCCAAGAGCTCGGAGCCCTTGAGCACATACTCGCCGTCGGTGGCCGGGAGGACGAGGTCATCCTCGGCGAGGTCGTGCCACACGAACCCGTTCTTATAGCTCCTGAAAACGTGCCACCAACATTCAGAAAACTGTCAGGCTCACAACATTCAGAAAACTGTCAGGCTCACCAACATTCAGAAAACTGAAAATTTGCCAAACAAAAGAGGCCATGGCTTGCTTGGTTTACCTCTTGCAAGACCAGGAGTACATGGCGGTCATGCCCTTGCCGCGCACCATGTTGAGATGATTAATCACATCTGCGCGTCCAATCATTCAATCACCAATAAGCAAGTGTCCAATGCACGGATGTAATTAATACATTGGCTTTTCTGTCAGTTGCAATCCAGAATCCACTGACCTCTGAGGTAGAGTCCCTCCGTGGAGGAGGACGCCGGCACCTCGACGAAGTGCGGGTGCTCGAGGTGTCGGCTCCGCGTGAGGTAGTACACCACGGGCACCTTCCTCGCCGCCGGCCTCTGCCGCTCCGGGCTCCGCGGCCGCCTCCCTCGGCTCTCCATTCCTCCCACCTCTTTTAATCCCTCACCCTCAACAACGGCAGCTCAGCTCAAGCCCGCCGAAACGGTCGACGCCTGCAACTGCAAGATCGCCGAAAGCATGAGGTAGGAGAAGGAGATTAGGAAAGTGGGACTTCTCTCTGGTGTTCCATCCATCAGGTGGCACAAAATACAAGATCAGGGCCAGAATTGGCTGGCCGGGTGCCTCCAAAATCTGGTAACTTCCCAGCGAGTAAAAAAAAGAACGGAGGAGAGTACACGGCAGAGCGGGGTTACCTCTCCGAGAGAGACCGAAGCTTTGGAGAAATTACCGGGCGCGCGCCTCCAAGACCTGCATTTTCCAGCAATCACATGAGAACAGAGAGATGATTACATGCCAAGAAACTCAATTTGCTAGGTGTGGGTGGTTTTGGTGGGAGTACCTGAGAGAGAGTGAGGCTCCAGCCAAAACTGAACCCCGTTTTCTCGCTCGCTCGCTCGATCACTCGCAGTCGGCCAGCCAAGCAACACGAGAGGACTGGACTGGAGTGAAGAGGGAGACACGGCTGACAGCAACTGAGCAAAGCGTGGCGAAACGAAAAGCTTTTTATTACAGCCACGCACGCTCTCGCAGTGTTGACAGGAAGAGAGGGGTTGGCGAAGGGGGAGATAACAATAACAGGGTACCTCCAAGATTGAAACTTTTCGACAGGCAGCGAGGGATGATAGGCGGGGCCGGGGCGTGGGGGGGCGCAGGGAGCAGGAGGATGGGACAAGCAGATGGCTCCAAGCCCCCGAAAAAGTTCCTGGCGGAACGGGGAGCAGGGAGGGAGACGGAGCACGAGAACGGCAACGCTAGCTGCAACTCCGACCCAGCAAGATGGAATCTATGCAGAAACTGCCCAAGGAGGAATGGAGGAAGCGGGAAGAAGGACTACCGGCATTAAATCGGAGGAGGAGCGTAA
Organism: Poa pratensis; assembly: GCA_947311845.1. Taxonomy (NCBI): domain Eukaryota; kingdom Viridiplantae; phylum Streptophyta; class Magnoliopsida; order Poales; family Poaceae; genus Poa; species Poa pratensis. The sequence goes on from CAMZMU010000041.1 coordinate 141,044,166, forward strand.
TGGCGGGCATGGAGCTGCATTGCGAACCTTTATCGAGCAGGGGATGGGCGAGGATGCCAGGAGAGAACTTTTCTCCGTGGGACAAGTGAGTAAACTCGGTGAGGTCGCCGTCCTCGGACGCAGGTCGCGTGCAGTGGCAGTGCAGTGCAGTGCTTGTCAGGGCAGAGGAGGGGGACGAGACGGGCGCGAGGGTCAAACGGCACGGCCCGGCGGGCAGAGGAGGACGGAGGGGGGAACGGCGGAGTGAGGGATGCACAGTGGAGTTGGGGGTGGGTGTAACGGCGGACGGCAGGGACGGACGGACGGCGAGCAGTTGTGGCGGGTGAGGAGGGGTACGAGGCGCGCTTTTAGGCGGAGTGGGTGGCCGGCATTAAATGCGTCGCGTCGGGGAGGCAACGCAGGGTGGAGGCGGTGATTTAGCGGGATCGAGGCGGTGCAGCGGGCCGCAGGCTGCCTGCTGTGCTGCCGCGGTTGCTACACAAAGTTTTTTCTAGGAGTAATTGTTAGTTTAACGGTCGACCGATTATTAGGCGCAAAAGTTTAGTTTTCTGGCTAAGAATTCTCCAATCATGATTCATGAGGGATAACAACAATGGTGATGTTGGCGTGTAGCCTTATCGGCCAACACGAACGTTCTTCTTTTTTCTTCTTCTAGTAATTGATTTGATTCATATGTAAATCATCTGTTAGATATGTCTGATCTGTGGTGCATAATTATATTTACCAGTACATTTAGGATGTTATTCGTTAATAAACACTGCCAAAAATTACTTAACATTACAACAAAACACGTGTGAAGGTGGCCTCTCACACACTCGTTGGCGACTAATATCTTGGCAACAAACCAAGCAAAGACTGAAGGACAATAGACAACAATTTTCCGAAAGGGTTTGTTTGAACCGAATCGCCCGAGAAAGGGAAAACGCTTCGGTGCTAGCATCATTGCCGCATAGGGGTCCTGAACACGGACGATGTGCACCCGGGAGCACATGCTCCCGGTTTTTTCGAAAAAAAATTGAAAATTCAAAGCGTGTCAAAAAGTTCCGAAAAAATCATGCACGTACCTGAGCATGTCACGCACCATCGTGTCAAATTTGGCGACGAAACGACATCGCGGCCGCCCTGTGCAAAAAAGACAAATCTCAGATCTGAAAATTCAAAATTTTGGATGTTATTTGCTGTCAGAATTTTGTCATTTTTGCACAGGGCGGCCGCGATATCGTTTCGTCGCCAAATTTGACACGACGGTGCGTGACATGCTCAGGTACGTGCATGATTTTTTCGGATTTTTTTGACAAGTTTTCAATTTTCAAAAAAAAATCGAAAAAACCGGGAGCATGTGCTCCCGGGTGCACTTGTGACTTTCGCGTCCTCTATGTACGAAAACGTTCCTTCATTAAAATAGAAGGAGATGACCATGTACTACGAAAAGTTTGATATATCTACGGTAGCAGAGTGTGTACTTGCAAGTTGCAACGCCTTATTAAATTCTACTGTAGCCCCAACGAATGCTAGGTGCCAGGGATTGTTTGCGGACAAGCGCCATACGTAGGCCTACCGTAGAAATTAGAACGTTCTCTCACTAGACTAGTGCTGTGCTGTGCGAGTGCAGATTTGGTGTTCCCGAAATCCAGTGATTCCGCCCATTTCAAAAAAATAAAAATTATATTTTAAAGTTTCAAAAAATTCTAAAACAATCATGCATGTTCCTACTGATATTTACTACAAACGTGAAAAATCTCAATGGAAAATACTTTACGATTTGAGCTACACAAAAAACAGAAATGATAGTGAACAATATAAGGTTTCAAAATTTCAACTTTTGTCTTTTTTGTGTAGCTTAAATCATAAAGTATTTTGCATTGATAATTTGCACTATTATAGGAAATATCAGTAGGAACATGCATGATTTGTTTCATATTTTTCTAAAACTCTTAAATATGTTTTTTAATTTTTTGAAATGGGCGGGTGCTGCGTAGTATTCCTAGCTAGAGGCGATAACATTTATTTGATCTGAGAGGAAAAGATGGGTGATCGAGGTTACCCTGTAGCACATGGAAGTATGGAACACTGTAGCGCCTTGCGTGTGTGCCAATTTGTTGTGTCTGCTGGCTTTCGATCGGACGGTCGTGCGGGCGAAACAGTGGCGCCACGGTGGTCGTCCCGTCTTTCTTTACATGAATGCCCGTGCGTTGCTATGGGTTTTCAAATTTCTTTTTCAACACACTTGGAATTTAATGCATGTATAAATATTCATGTTTATGAAAAGATAGCTCTAAAAAACATTAAGATTACAATGTATAATTTTTTACATCATTCGAATTTGAAATTTGGCCAAATCTTTCTGTCCTTGACGGCATTGGTTCACTAATTCTTCTCTCGGTATCTCATTTGACCTGTAGAAAACATCATGTATTCAGATCCATATATAAGGCATAAAATTAATACAATATTACATTATTTTTATATAGGTTTTTTATACTTCCTAGAGATTTTTTCGCTCTTCAATGGCCGCCTTTGGTATGTGTCATTTCTTTTTAGCCATTCATTAACTCCAACATGATCCACATTTTCGCCTTCATCTACAAGAGATATTGTACTGATATTTTTACCATGTGTAGTCAAATGAAATAGATTTCAGATACCAACTGAAATCACTCAGCACATGATGCTAGATACTAATCTACATCAGCAAAATAACAGCGTGCGGGCATATCTGCTGGGACGCCGGCGCCTAATTGTGCGTCGTGCCGCTACACTGTCGCGCGAGCTCTACGCCACAAAACGAGTGAACTTCAGACTTAGAAAATATTGTACTGCCTAAATATGAGCCCCCGACGGGAAATTTTGCAATGACGAGCCCGCATATGGGGACGAGGCTGTGATGGTGGAGGCCTAATCAAGGCGCCGGGTCGTTGGCTCGAAACTTTTGCGGTGCCTGTGTTTCACACGACGGCGCAGTTCAAATTAATATATCCGAGATTTTATTCTGAATTTTTTGAAACTTACAAATGCACTTTTTATTCTTTTCAAAAGAAAGGCTCCGAGGTTGGACTCCATTAGCCACCACGCTGATCCTTCAAACGGATCACTTCAGTTTGGACACGTACTCCTTCAAGCCCACATGAGTCATGACCACATCTTAGCAGAGTGAACTTAGCTGATCACATATTCCCATCCATAAATTGACCACTATTGCACTACCATAAGCTTCGCACACACAAATCATCCGATAGCGCACTGTTCACATTAGGAGTGTATCGCGATGGTGCATCAAGCTCGGGGGCAGCTGGTGCAGGAGGTGGCTCTCGGCGTGCCGCCTAGCCGCTACGTACTGAAGAAGGAGCAGAATCTTGCCACCGCCACCGCCGTCGTCGCACAGCCAACCGAGCTGTCCATCCCCACCGCGAACATAAGCCGTCTGGTCGACGCCGATCCTGACGAGGCCGCGAAGCTTCGGTCGGCGCTCCAGTCATGGGTGTTGGAATACTAGGCATAATTTTCATGATTAATTTCAGAATAAAAAGCATGACAACCACAGCTACTAACATGTTAAACACAAACATACTAGATGTACTAATTAACATGAACAGCAGCAAGACATACGCCAACACATCCATAGTAAAACAGTTCAGTTTATGTCGCACGTACCGAACAGTTGTAGATGAAGCAGTCGTTGAAGCAGCGACGGCAACAGCTTGAGCGGCTTCGGTATCAGCAACAGCTCGAAGAAGACGGCGTTGGAGACGAGCCGCCCGCGGATCCGGCGATCGTCCAGGGAGGCGAGCCGTGATGAAGAACTTGAAAGCAGTCGCGCGGAGCGCTTCCCAAAAACCTTATTCGCCCTCTCCCGTACAGGATCACAAGGACAAGTGGTTCCGGAGACCTGCTGTCCCGTTCGCCGGTGCACGCCGGCGCACGGGATGGAGTAGACTACGGCGGCGGCGCAAGGCACGAGATTGGCAAAACCTAGATTGGTTCGGTTTTTGACGGCGCACGCAGTGCACGGCAATATATAGTGCGGTTCGGAAAACCCTAACGGGACGGGTACAACGTCGCGCACACGTTTGAGTCGGTTACAGCAGCCACGATCCGGTAGCGATCCGAATTGGCTAAGCTGTACACGTACGCTTACACGACTCGTTTTTCCTGAACTGCAAAAATATAAGCATCGGCTCGGCTCATTCCCGCAACCCGCGGCGTGTCGTGACGGACGGCGGCGGAGGAGGAGGAGGAGGAGTGCGCACGAGAGAGCCTTCTATTCTCAGCCAGCACACCAAGTGATAGAACACTCCACTATATAAAGTGGTGCAGCTCTCTCTAAGCTAGCAGTATGGGACTAAACTTTAGTCACGTACATGCACCTCCAAAATTCTGCCATGCACATGGGCCAATTTGAGATTTCCAGAATTGCTTATATGGGCTGCCCACTAATGGGCCCAATATTCTAACAATCCCCCACCAGATCTCAAATTCCCATTTAGAGATTTTGCCAAACCTCGTTTCTTGTTTATATACCAGTGTTTCAGCAGAGACTGTTAAGTTGAACTTCTGCCTAGAGCTTCAAGCTACATCTACCAGCAACTTGAACAATGGACGAACCTTGAATTGCAAGTTTGGTGCCAATAGACTTCACTCAAAGTCATAACCAGTACGTGGCTGCCAGTAGCCTACCCCGCGGGTGGAGCATATGCGTCGTACTCCCTGGTCTCTTCATGAGTTTACTAGAGATCACCCAAATCTCATAGACTGCGACGTTTAACAGTCGGACTCATATAGGTGTGTTCTTTCAAGGTCGCTCTGTAGGATAGCACCTTTGCTACGAATAGCCAACAGAAACACATTAAGGCATGTCGCCAACCTGCCTTACAGAATTTGAGAGTTATGCATCTTCACATAGAGAGGGTTAAATAAAAACTCTCCTCTGTCAAACCACTAGCTTGTTCTTCCCAGGTCCTAATTCACGGGATCTCCGATCACATAGGTTGGGTTACCACTATGGTGTAACGCTCACGGGTCTCAACCCCATCTCTCTCGATGCACTGTCTATCACATTACGTGATAGTCCCTTTGTAAAGGGATCTGCCAGGTTTTTGTCAGTTTGAACATAACTAACAGTCATTACTCCGGAGTTTCTCATTTTCCTGACAGACTTCAAGCGTCTTTTAACGTGTCTTGATGACTTCGCATTATCCTTAGCACTGTTCACTTTCATGATAACCGTCTGGTTGTCACAATTCATAAGGATGGCCGGTAATGGTTGCTCAACCACCGGCAAGTCCATCAAGAGCTCACGCAGCCATTCTGTCTCAACAGAAGCTGTATCTAAAGCAGCAAGTTCTGCTTCCATGGTTGACCTCGTCAAAATGGTCTGTTTGCAAGACCTCCATGACACTGCGCCACCTCCAAGAATAAACGCATATCCACTTGTGGCATAGAGCTCATCAACATCGCATCACAGTATCCCTCAAGCACCGCAGGGTGCCCTGAATAGTGAATCCCGTAACTCATTGTACCGTTCAGATAGCGCATGACCCTTTCAAGTGCATGCCAATGATCAATACCCGGGTTAGACATGAACCTGCTCAACTTGCTCACAGCAAAAGAGATGTCAGGTCTGTCGCGCTCGCAAGGTACATGAGTGAACCGATCACTTGAGAATATCTTAATTGATCTCTCGTTTCCTTCTTGTTCTTTCTGAGTGTCACACTGGGATCATAGGGTGTTGGAGAAGGCTTGCTGTCTATATAACCAAAGCGGCTCAAGACCTTCTCAACATAGTGTGATTGCGTTAACGTAATCCCACTCTCATCCCTAATCAGCTTAATGTTCAGGATCACATCAGCTTGTCCCAGATCTTTCATATCAAAGCTCTTTGACAGAAAAGACTTGACCTCATTTATCACTATCATGCTTGTACCGAAAATCAGTATGTCATCAACATACAAGCATAATATAACACTATCGCCCCCACCATGGCGATAATATACACACCTATCAGCCTCATTAATGGCAAAGCCTGCAGAAGTTAAAGTTCTGTCAAACTTCTCATGCCATTGCTTAGGTGCTTGCTTCAGCCCATACAAAGATTTTAACAATTTGCACACCTTTCTCTCTTCACCTTTTACTACAAACCCATCAGGCTGATCCATATAAATTCCTCTTCCAACTCTCCGTTAAGGAAAGCTGTCTTCACGTCCATTTGATGAACGAAGAGTTATAGGAGGCAGCCAGGGAAAGTAGTACACGAATGGTGGTGAGACGAGCAACAGGTGAATAGGTGTCAAAGTAATCTTCGCCTTCGCGCTGGGTGTAGCCCTTGGCCACAAGCCTTGCCTTGTACTTCTCAATAGTACCATCAGGCTTTAGCTTCTTCTTGAACACCCACTTACAGCCCACCGGTTTGCAACCGTAGGGTCTTTCAGATAATTCCCAAGTTCCATTAGAAAGAATCGAGTCCATCTCATTATGGACAGCTTCTTTCCAGTCATCAGCATCAGGAGATGCAAATGCCTCTGCAATGGACGTGGGAGTATTGTCCACAAGGTACACAATGAAATCATCACCAAAGGATTTTTCGGTCCTCTGTCTCTTGCTCCTCTTGGGAGCTGATTCATTGTCATCCTTCTCAAGGACTTCCTCAACAAGTGGTTGTTCAGAATGATCAACAGATGTACTAGGTTCAACAAGTATCTCAGAAGAAATTCTAGCAATGCTATGCATATCCTTCATAGGAAATATGTTCTCAAAAATGTTGCATCACGAGATTCGAAATAGTATCAACATGCATATCAGGTATCTCAGATTTAACCACTAAAAATCTATAGCAAATGCTCCGATGAGCATAGCCTAGAAAGACACAATCCACTGTCTTTGGTCCAAGTTTACGTTTCTTAGGAATTGGCACATTGACTTTCGCCAAACATCCCCAAGTGCGTAAATAAGAAAGTGATGGTGTTCTCCCAGACCACTCCTCGTAAGGGTCTTCTTTTATCCTTGTTTGGAACTCTATTCAGGACATGACACGCAGTCAATAAAGCCTCCCCCCACCATGCCTTAGATAAACCAGCAGTGTCCAACATGGCATTCACCAAATCGGTCAGCGTGCGGTTTTTCCTCTCAGCAACCCCGTTTGATTGGGGAGAATAGGGAGGCGTCCTCTCATGAATAATACCATGTTCCTCACAGAATTCATCAAATATTTTGGAGAAGTACTCGCCACCACGATCCGACCTAAGACGTTTGATCTTTCTCTCTAATTGATTTTCTACTTCAGCTTTATAGATTTTAAAGTAGTCCATAGCCTCATCTTTAGTGTGCAACAAGTATACATAGCAGAACCTAGTAGCATCATCGATTAAAGTCATGCAATATTTCTTATCACCTTTTGTCAACACGCCATTCATCTCACACAGATCCGAATGTACGAGTTCTAGAGGTGCCAAGTTTCTCTCCTCGGCTGCCTTGTGAGGCTTTCGAGGTTGCTTAGATTGCACACAGCTATGGCACTTAGAACCTTTGGCAATGGTGAAAGTAGGAATTAAACGCAAGCTGGAAAGTCTACTCATTAAACCAAAATTAACATGACATAAACGAGAGTGCCACACATCGGCATCCGAATCCACACTGCCACAAATATGGTTTACTGACTTATTACAAAAATCCGATAATGAAAAGCGGAACAAGCCTCCGCACTCATACCCTTTACCAATAAATTGTCCAAACTTTGACACAACTACTTTATTGGACTCCAAGACTAATTTAAACCCATCTCTGCATAGAAGGGAGCCGCTAACGAGATTCTTGTTCATAGTAGGGACATGCTGCACGTTCCTCAGCTGCACGATCTTCCCCGAAGTAAACTTCAGATCTACCGTGCCAACACCACGAACAGAAGCATGTGATCCATTCCCCATTAAGACGCTTGAATCGGCGACCTGATAAGATGTGAACATAGAGATGTCAGCGCACACATGAACATTAGCACCCGTATCAATCCACCAACATGGAGATTGAAATACTGAAAGCACAAATGGTAAATTACCATACCCATCAGTATTGCTAGCGGTCACGACGTTGACATGCTTCTTCCCTTTCTTGTCTGCACGATCTGGGCAGTCCACAGAGAAGTGTCCGAGCTCTCCACAAGTGTAGCACTTTAGCTCAGATTTGTTCAGCATCTTCTTCTTCTTGAAAGAAGTAGTCTTGGTAGGCATGTTGAAGGAAGGCTTACTCTTTGCCTTGTTCTTGCCATGGTGAAAGTTCTTCTGCACCATATTGGCGCTAGACTGACCTTCACCTTTCTCAGCGGTGTCCTTAGCCCGAGCCTTCTCCTCAACATCAAGAGACGCTATCAGGTTTTCAACCGATATCTCCTGTCTCTTGTGTTTGAGAGTTGTGGCGAAGTTCCTCCATGAAGAGGGCAACTTTGCAATAATGCATCCAGCCACAAACTTGTCAGGTAAGGCACACTTAGCGTGCTCAAGCTCCTTCGCAATGCACTGTATCTCATGAGCCTGTTCGACTACAGAACGGTTGTTAACCATCCTGAAGTCATGGAAGCTCTCCATGATGTACAGTTCACTGCCAGCATCTGCTACACCGAACTTAGCGTTCAGTGCCTCCCAGAGCTCTTTGGCATCTGTGATGTGCATGTACACATCAAACAGCTTGTTGCTAAGAGCACTCAGAACGAGTCCCACAAAGGCAGTATTGGTTTCCTTGAACTTGTTCTGATCCTGTCAGATATAGTTCCTTCAGGTAAACCCTCACTAGCCTCGAACACTTTCAGAGATCGCAACCACAGTGTGGTCTTGTACTGCCATCTCTTAAAGTCCACACCGGCAAACTTGTCCGGTCTCAGCGCATCGGATAGATGTCCCATGTTTAACTCAGGAAATTGCCTATAACACATATAAGGTTTTTGGATTGTTGGAATACTAGGCATAATTTCCATGATTAATTCCAGAATAAAAAGCATGACAACCACAGCTACTAACATGTTAAACACAAACATACTAGATGTACTAATTAACATGAACAGCAGCAAGACATACGCCAACACATCCATAGTAAAACAGTTCGGTTTATGTCGCACGTACCGAACAGTTGTAGATGAAGCAGTCGTTGAAGCAGCGACGGCAGCAGCTTGAGCGGCTTCGGTATCAGCAACAGCTCGAAGAAGACGGCGTTGGAGACGAGCCGCCCGCGGATCCGGCGATCGTCCAGGGAGGCGAGCCGTGATGAAGAACTTGAAAGCAGTCGCGCGGAGCGCTTCCCAAAAACCTTATTCGCCCTCTCCCGTACAGGATCACAAGGACAAGTGGTTCCGGAGACCTGCTGTCCCGTTCGCCGGTGCACGCCGGCGCACGGGATGGAGTAGACTACGGTGGCGGCGCAAGGCACGAGATTGGCAAAACCTAGATTGGTTCGGTTTTTGACGGCGCACGCAGTGCACGGCAATATATAGTGCGGTTCGGAAAACCCTAACGGGGGTACAACGTGGGCCGGCCACGTCGCACACGTTTGAGTCGGTTACAGCAGCCCACGATCCGGTAGCGATCCGAATTGGCTAAGCTGTACACGTACGATTACACGACTCGTTTTTCCTGAACTGCAAAAATATAAGCATCGGCTCGGCTCATTCCCGCAACCCGCGGCGTGTCGTGACGGACGGCGGCGGCGGAGGAGGAGGAGTGCGCACGAGAGCCTTCTATTCTCAGCCAGCACACCAAGTAATAGAACACTCCACTATATAAAGTGGTACAGCTCTATCTAAGCTAGCAGTATGGGACTAAACTTTAGTCACGTACATGCATCTCCAAAATTCTGCCATGCACATTGGCCAATTTGAGATTTCCAGAATTGCTTATATGGGCTGCCCACTAATGGGCCCAATATTCTAACAATGGGGCATCTTCGCCGTGACCGGCCATCACATGCCAGGGACGCTCCTCGACGCTATCCTCAGTTCTTCACGTGGGTTCTTCCACCTACCGACGGAGGTCAAGCAGGAGTACAGTACATCAATGTGGTCGACGCCGACGACGCCCGCCGCAAGTTCCAGAATGAAGGTTACGACATCGAAGCACGTAGGAAGGTTCCGACAAAGGCAGCTGTGCAGGAGGTTCGGTGCGCGCAGCGCACGGCGTCGGCCAACATGAGCAAGTCGGCGTTGAAGGAGATGGTTGTCTGCGTGTGTGGCCGCTGCCGAGCCACGCTGGAGGAAGCACGCCGATGGCGGCGAGGGCAGTGGAGTCGAGCGGAGGTGGGGTACTGGTCGGCGGCGGACAAGCACGGGGAAGAAGATCTAAAGCGAGGGAGCATAGGGGATGTGCTGAAGACCGGCAGTAGGTCCGGAGCGGAATAGCTCACCGACGCTTATTATTAACAGATCCATGGTGAAGCATACTCAAAAGCCGATGATCTACGCGAGAGGAAGAGCTCACCGGCAGGCTGTGGTGTAGACGACGCCGATCACGCGATCCCGACGGCGGCAGCGGCGTCGTTCGTCGGCGGGAGGAAGATTGCGACGGCAACGCAGTACGCGGGGCGGACGAGGGACGAAGCAGGACTAACGAATTCTTGGAAATTCCGTTTATTAAGGCACAATTAGCATTTAATGTCAATGCATGCGTACTGTGTGATTAGAGTAGGGAGTACATGATTAGAGGAGGTGCAATTAATTCAATTTCGTCAGTCCTTTCGTCCGTCCGGCTGAGACAGGACACTTCATTCTTTTGTAGTAGAGATATATAGCAGAAAAGGTAGAAAATGTCCGATTTAACGTGTTTTCATCAGATAAACTGCTATTTTCACTGGGTTGATCTGAATTATTTGTCTGTATAAAACTTCCAGTAACTCAATGCTAAAATGGAAATTGGAAGTAGTATTAGATCGGAGTATATTGAATCATCGGTCGTTGCACTTGGAGAGGCAGCCGCCTTGCGGTGGACATAGCGAGGCATCACTTTGGAGTGGTGGTGTTTGGCTACGACGGTGCTGTGATGCACATCGTCTATCGGTAGTGGAGATCGAAGACAGCTATATTGTTCGAAGAAGGCGTTACGTGGATCTAGATTCAGCGTGATACGATGAGTCTCATATGACCTTATTCGTGGAGTCCCCGGATTTTTTTTTTGAGTGCCTCTCTGGGATTACAAGCTGTAGTACCTGTTCGGACACACAGGAAACACACACCACACGCACACCACACACACGCACACCCCACCTATATGTCTAAACTAGACCTACATCCTATAACCCAGAACTACGTCCTGAGAGACTTGGCCGAAGACCAGTGCTTCGGTGACCGACGGGCACGTCGATCTCGCCTGTGGTACATAGACATGAGGCAGAAGAGCTCCTGGGAACAGCCAGTGCATGGCTGCTAAAAACCCCGTGAGACACCGCGAGTCGATCCCAGGGATCGAACTCGCGATGGGTAGCTGGCCACCGCCGAACGCTACCACTGAGCCATTGGCTCGTTCTCTGGAGTCCCCGGATTCTGTATTGGCGGCGGCATATCTTTTCCTTGATGTGAAGCTATGTGGTGGATTCGTCTAGGGTTCATTACCATTTCTAGATTATATCACCGACTTTCACTCGCAATGAAGTCTGCAGGAGCGTGCCCATTTAGCGATTTTGACGGTGTTGAGGACCTTCTTCTCTTGTGAAACAATTTGCGATCTGCACATGCATTAAGAAGAAATCAACTAACCATAGTCCTTTGTCCTTTTAATTGCAAGAAAATCAACTAAATTTATTTAAAATATTAAAGTGCTAGAAAATCATGTAAAATTCATAAAAAATATGTAGTTGCTAGAAAATTATCTAAAATTAATGGAAAACAATTTAGTTGCTAGAAAATCATCTAAAATTCATGAATAAATGTGTTTACTTGCTAAAGAATTCACAAAAATTATTTAAAAGGATGTCACATTAAGTAAAGATAACCCCAAAGTGCCAAACCCCAAAGTGCAGTTTCTTTAACGAAAACGAAAGGAACCGGCAAAATCATCCTCTCCACTGAGCTTGGCCATGGTGACATGTCATGACCGAGTAGCTTCCGAAGCTCAAGGACCTTGCTATTGCCTTGTTGATCTTTATGTTCTAGTCGACAACGAGACCCCCGTGCTTCACTGCCTCCAAGGCTTAAGTGAAAATTACCACGCAACAATTGATCTCATGTCCCTCGTGGTGTCGTGGCCCGCCAGACCCGCTCGTTTAAATTCTTAGGAGATGAAGGGCAAGCAACAATGCACTACAATATTTGATATGGTGCTCTACTCAAACACGCCACCCCGTGATCCCGTTCCTTCACCGGGTGCACCAAAGTAGAACAACAGAAGTAGAACACATGCAGAGAGGAAGAAGCAGCAACCCAAAGCAAGACGAAGAAGGAAAGTGTCCTCACCAAAGAGCCATCGGTGCAAGGGCACCATCCTGGCCGACCCCGCAACTCCCTTGGAATAGCGTGATCTAGATATGGACATACACTAGGGGCCTGTTTGGTTGCTAGCATGAAATTTCAGACTTTTGCATCCGTGGCCCTGGCGGGCCTGGCCCTGGAAAAACGTGGCCTGAGCCATGTTGTGCAGCCCGTTTGGTTGCCAACAAAGTTCTTGCTAGGCCCGTTCGGCAGGGTGCAAGTTTTTTGCCCTTACTGTTTAGACGGCTGTGTTTGTTTGGCAGCTACAAATGCATGGTGTTTGGCTGCTAAACAATGCTAGTTGCAGTTACCACTTCTCACTAGTGGTGACCTTACCACGTCGAAGTTCATCAGTTCTTCACCTAGCTACTAGCAAATGGTAGTTCGTCAGGACATCATAGTTCACCTAGCTACTAGCAAATGGTAGTTCATGGGGACATCAAAGTTCACCTCTAGCAAATGGGCATCACGCCATCACAATAGCCGAAGGGGGAAAACTTGTTCATCTTCTTCTTCGTCTTCCTCTTCTTCTCCTTCTTCTTCAGACCCTGGTGTCACCTCTGGCGTTCCACATTGCGGTAGCCCACTCCATCCTCTTGCTCTTCCAAGCTTCTTGGTCGTGAGCTTCAACACCATGGCCAACATCATCATCATCATCAGGTGTAACATCTTCCTCGTCCGGGAAGTACTCATCAATACCCCACCCTAAAATCTAGTTATGAGGAATGCAGCATGCAAGAACCAGCTTAACTTGGGTTTCGAAGGGGTGGAATGGTTTCTGATCAAGAATCTTGAACCTGTTCTTCAGAGCACCAAATACCATCTCAACGGTCACCCTTAGACTTGAGTGTCGCAGGTTAAACAATTCCTTCGCGTCCTTGGGATAGTTCCTTGAGGAGAACTCGTTGAGGTGGTACCTGGTACCCCTGAAGGGTGGAAGAACACCTGGGCAACAAGCATACCCTGCATCTCCCAGGTAGAACTTGCCATCCGGAATGTTGATCTCATCCTGTTGACTCATGCTGTAAGCAAGAATGCTTGCATCATGGGTAGATCCTTCCCAACCAGCTAGCACATATGTGAACTTCATGTCGAAATCGACAGCAGCAAGCACATTCTGGCTGGTGTAATGCTTTCTACCCCTATACGCAGCAGACTCTGACCTTGGCACTCTAGCAGTCACATGAGTGCCATCAATTGCACCAATACAATCCTGTTGACATGGACAATGTGTTAGGTTAACACTACATAGATGCACAATTTGTTATCTATGCTAGCAAGAACTATGAAATCTAATTTTCTCACCTTGAAGTATGGTTGTTTCGTATCTTCTATGTAGTTTGGTCAGTTGGTGCCTTGATCATCTCTTCTCTGAGCTCTCCAACTGCGAACAAGACTTGCTTGAAATAGCGAGATATAGTCTCGTTAGATCTCCTGAAAGTGTTCTGAATCACTCGGAACCTCTGGTTGTGACCAACAACATGAAGAAACATGGCCACTTGCTCTTCTACAGAGGTGTGGATGCTATCTTTCAGCAACCCCCTGGTCTGAAACGTCTCCACAAGCTTGCAAAAGGGAGCTCTGCCCATTCACAACATGTTCATGGCCTCGACCTCGTTGTGTTGTAGATGTAGTTCAGATTGGCCATCCTTTCCTGGTCTCAGGGGAACAAAGGACCATATATGATAACACCCATGTAGTTGCGGCGTACTGCTCTGTGATGGACTAATATAATCCAAGCCTGCATCACAGCTATGAGTGTTGCAGCCTGAATAATGAGCGGCATACAAGTTGGTCCGTCCTGGTGAAATCGAGACAGAGTCAAGATCCAGGGCTAGGGAATGCAAGATATAGCCAGGGGTGGGGGGGAATACTGCTTACCGTCATGGGAGAAGGGAAGACCAAGCTTTTGGTGCTGCCGAAGAGGCGTAGAAGAGGCAAATCTTGCTCCTCGCCGCTAGTGCTGTCGCCGCTACGACCGTCGCCTCCGCCGCCGCTTACGCCGCTGATTGCCTCGCCGCTAGATCTAACTCGACGCCGCTTTCCGCCTGCACCTTGATGCCGAAATTATGTGGTCGCTTTCTCCCTCTTGCGGTGATAGCCAAAAGAAGGAGGTGAGAGTAGCCTTCGCGCCATATGACCGCACCAATTTTTCATCTCCCGCCTGCTCCATGGATGCATCCCGCAGCTCCGCGCGCCACGATTTTGGCTCCACTATGTTGTGCTCAGGGTGGCTCTAGAGAAATGGCCGATTCGAGCGTTCCTAGCTGGCCTGGCTGAGGGTTGCTTTAAGGTTCGTGCGAGCTCGGGCCAAGCCACCCCGTGGGCAACCAAACGGGCCATTTTTGCATCCCCAGGGCATGTTTGGGGAGTGCGTGGGCTACCAAATGCGCCCTAGAATGCTCGGCCAATGCCGCTCGTCCTACGTTTCCACTCCATACCCCTCTCTGCATGTGTTCTACACGCACAACCCTACGCCTGCTTTCAGCGCCCTATGCCATGATGTTGCGGTCATCGCCGCCCTACGATAACAACGATGTGCCTTCTTTTTCCAGTGTCCTGAGAAACTTGTGGTATCAGGATGCTCTCATCAACTAGTTCTTGTAGCAGCCTGATGGAGGAGAGTGGCACATGGAACTGGAGCCTCACATTTGCGTCTCATCCCGGTATGCTCACCTCCTTGTCTAGCTATCCTTCGTTATCTCGTGTTGTTATTGTCGGTAATGGTTCCTCTCTTCCTATCACCACTACTGGCCATGCACGCTTCCCTACTACCGCTTCATCAGGCCCTCTTCATCTTGGTTATGTTTCATAAAATTTGTCTCGAGTCATATTCTTACAGTGGCATAGGAAAACTTCCAACACCTCATGATCTTCCATTTGTGCTTAAACCCTTTATGCCAGTTACACGTTGATCCAACCATCTCGTGATCTTCCACAACATCATCATCATTCCCACGGTTGATCCCAGCTCATAAATGGCATGTCGTTCCAACCTCCTTCTCTTCAACAACAATATCATACATTGGGTGGGTGGATCCTTCTCCACCACCTCCTGATCATTCCAACATTATCATTCCTGACCCTAACAGAAAATTATGTATTCACAAAGGCCAACACGCTTGTCTCCACCCTAACAGAAAACTTTCTTTTCCTCACAAAATGAATTTTCTCAAATGAAGGTCAATCTTTTAAATTTGTTAAGAGCAACAAACACTCAAACAGTGAACTACAAATTTATCTGGTTGGTGTTTAGAATCGCGTGAGGGTTATTAAAGTTAAAAATATAAGAGAACAAAGGCCCAAATCATTACACTATATTGTCCTCAATCAAGTTCACATAATTTAAGATTCTGACATAGTCGTGAAGCCCTCCAGTCCATCAATTTTATCATGGGTATCTCTTACCTATGGGGAGCCGAACATAGTACACATTGTAGAGAGATCTACATCAGATCTCTCGATCTTGATAAATCCCTTTGTGTGATATTTAGAATCATTAGATTAACTGGCTTTGCAACCATTAATATTGTTGCAGTGTATGTAGTTCTGATTGTGCACCTCCTCGTGCCTAATATTTGTACTAAACTTTTTTAGTTTTGTCAAATTTCATCAAATCTCCAAGCCTGATTTTTATTTTTGTATAAATTAATTTCTTAGCCAGTTAACCATATGATAATATTGATGATAAGTATCACTTATGGAGTTCGTAGTTTTATATTTGTAACATGAATGATTGAAAAATATATGTGATTTGCTACAAATTCAACACTTTTCTTAACAGAAGTTATGCTTTTCTTGATGAAACATTGACAAGTAAAAATTTGTTCAACTAAATCCCCTAAATGAGAGGAAAAAGAAAACGATTACATGACTGTTGGATTAATTAGTGACATTTACATATGTTATGATGTACATAACATGGTAGATATCGATAGGGAATTGGTTCTAACAAATATCTTCATAGAGGTTTTATGTACATATAAATAGAAGATTCGAGCAAGCAACCCATAATTTTATTATTATTTTGTGTGGTAGCTTTTGCATGTGTCTATGGTGGGTTCGTATTTCATTTTCTGCCACTCCTTCCGTCCCCAAATAGGTGACGTATAAATTGAATAAAAAAGTCAACATTTTTAAGTTTGACCGAATATATATACGAAAATATGAAGATGTATAATACCAAATCAATATCATTACATTCACCATAATTATTGATATTTTTTGTATTAATGTAGTCAAACTTAGATAATGTTGACTTTTTAACTCAATTTATAAGCCACCTATTTAGAGACGGAGGGAGTAGATAGCTAGTCATCTATCGGTAAAAGAAAAACAATGCACCCCTATCAATGTTGACGTAGCCATGCTAGTGATCCACAGAAAAGTAGATTTTTTGTAGTACGCGGTCTGATGATATGGCTCCTAGAACACCAAGCACAATCAAGGAAGATCAAATGAGCGACCGTTGACGTAAAGATATGGGGCTAATATAAAGCACAACATGCTAAATCAAAGATAAGAATCACTCAAATTGTAGAAGTGGTCATCCAGAGATGTTTCCGTTTCTGATGGTAGTATGTTGGAAGTCTCGTTAAACATTCACTTTATACGTGTCTTAACCGGGAACAAGTGGTCATCCTGATTACACATAGTTCAACGGTAGCGCCTGGGTCTTCTTCCTCGCCTTTCTATACTAGTAGAAAATGTACCTAATCTGACGAAGTGTTTTCATGAGATATACTACTATTTTCACTGGATTGATCGGAACTATTTTTCTGTATAAAAGTTCTGGTCACACTATTCGCAAAACTTCATGCTAAATGGAAATGGAAATAGGGAGTATATTGGATCATCGGTTACACTTGTTTGCGCAATGGCTTTTGTATCTGGTCTAGATCTACACGCCTGTCTGCAGCGTGGCAGCGTGAGCATGGAGCAGTTGCTCTCCGATGCATACCTACAAGAAGAGGTTGGCTAAATTTGTGGGCTATGTCAACTGTGTAAGCAGGGCCTGAGACCGATGCACATACTTTTTGCCGGTGTCGGTACTCGAACCAGATTTGGCGAAGAATTAAAGATTTGTGTGGGACGTCGGAGATCGCCACTGACCTTTGGATGACCTTGCCCTCGGTCAATGCATGGTGACACCTTTGTTCTTTGGGACGGTCACCATCACAAGGCCACGGTCTCCCTTACCATGCTGGTGTCTTGGGAAATTTGGAATGAAAAAAAATGTTAGGGTTTTTTAGCACACTTCTAGTATGCCGACGAATGTTGTCGCCAAGATAAGAAGGAGGTGTGCAATTGGGTGTCCGTGGGCAGTAAACACTTGGTTAATATTTTGCCGTGAAGGTTTTTCCTTTTTTTAAGATATTAGACGTGTTGTGTCTAACCCTATTTATGTGAACCGTTCTTCTTAATTAATAAGATGAAACAAACCTTTTACGTCCGTTTTTTTTAAGTTACACAAAAGGAAGCTTGGCACCTACTGTACGTCCTTGGACTCCATTTGTACATTCCGTTTCTTGCCGAATTCATGGTAGAAAAATAAGTGCAACATGGAGCACGAGGCACTGAGACGGGGGAGTGGCGGCAGCCCGGTGGTGCGCCGGGATACTGCTGGCCGGAGCAGGCAGAGAAACGACCAGAGAATTTTATATCTGTCAGTAGCTTATTTGCCCTCCACAGTTTTCCTTCTGATGACCAGGACTATACCACGTCAGTGGAGTTTGAGAGCAGAACAGTGGAAACCTTGAATCGAGGAAAAGCTTGATCCACCCAGACAGCCCGTGACGCTGACACCACGGACCGGCCGGCCACCCCCAGTAATAATAAAAACCATAGTAGACTAGACTGTTTCTCCATGACGCCATTGTTCTCTCTCCATGGAAGTCAAAGGCTCAGAGCCGCAACTGTTAACGACCGCTGCATTTGGAGAAAGCCTTGTTTGACCTGGTTGTATTTGTTGTTTAGCTGGTGGAGCGACGGTGCTAGCATGCCAAGGCCTAGCGAGTGTCCATTCTGTTCAGTTTAGCTGATGCTGCTGACGATTTGTGTGATTGATGGCGCATTGGCGCTTACCCCACTTTTCCCGCTCAATTTAGCATCGACGGTAATGTCCATTTTGTTCGGTTTAGCGGATGCTGCTGAGGATTTTGTTGGTGTGCGCGTGATTGGGGGTTTTGATTGACGGGGCGTTGGCCGCTTACGCCACTTTTTGCCAACCTAATCTTCCAATCAATTCGACTAACGATGTAGGGCGGCTGTAGCTCATAGGTTCAGTGAATAATGTATGTAAATTGGCCAGATGGAAAACTTCTCAGCAGTACTGTAGTTTTTTCAGAAGGTTCCACGCGTTCTTTCAAGTCAGCGTTATGCCGCCTATTTTTTTTTTCGAAATGGGAAACATAGCCCCGTCTTTTGCATCGAAACGATACACACAACCTTCGTTTGTTGCATAGTTTACGGAATCAAAGTTTACAAATCACCGGTCGCTCAAAGTCACAAAGCGTATTTTGGTTTCTTAGGGTTTTCATGCCATTATTTTGGCAGAACTTTAAAGATGTGGCAACAAAAGCTAGAGTGGCGTTTAAGGGGCACCACACAAGCATTTACACAGTTTACGTATAGATTTATCCACACAAAAACCTATGGTCCTTTCGTCATATATGCTCGCATTATCTTGCAATTGCAGTGACACTTGAACGAAAAATAGAATGTTGCAAAGCGCACGTGCAAGTACCAGAGCCTATCTGAATAATTTTACTGCATGACAAATACCCCGAAATTCTGCATTTAGCATGGCCACGTCTATGGATGGATGGGGTTGTGGTCTTTCCAAGTCTCCTGTCCATACCGTGTATAAAAACAAATATTATATCATAAAATAGAGCAGCTGCAGGTCCACGTAAACATGATGAGGTGATCAGACGCTCGTCCACTGACTTTGACAATACTACATGGTAAAGTTAGAAGTTGAAAAAGAAATATGTAGAAGGCTGGCTAGAATGTCAGATTAGAGCATCTCCGGTCATGGTTCCAAACCGTCTTTTTTGTGTCCGGGCATGGTTTATTTGGTCCGGTCGCATGTCGTCCGCCACACCCCAAACTAACCCCATATGTAGGAGGAATTTGGAGAGAATTAGCATGTTCGGGCGCATGTCCGAACGTCCGCTTGGACCATCTTTTTCCTTTATTTACTTTTCTTTTGTCCTTCAATTATTCTTCTCTCTCCTTTTTCACCAATCATATGCAAGTGGCCCCACGATTTGGGTGAAATTTGGGGACAATGGTTGTATGAGGTCACTTTTTAGGATTGCATCCCGACACCTGCCCGGACAGTTTGGGGACGGATTTGGGGACCGTGGTTGGAGATGCTCTTAGTGACTGCTAGTCACTCCAATGGAGATGATGAAGCAAGTATAGCTGCACGCCTGCACCAAGTAAAGCAACCGGGGCGTGAGGGCAAGCATTATGGTCACCTTCAATGTCTCTTTGATGCGTTAAAGATGAGAGGTAATGATCTCAGTGATTCGGTCCCTTCTCAACAGTACTGTTTGGCATAGCTGTGATTCTTATGATTCCCAGCCCAACAAGTGTTGGAACTTCCAGTGAGATTCTTATGCGGACAGAAGCAATCCAAACATCCGTGGACATCATGGATTCACTCATATCAGTAAAGAAGCAGCCGGTTACAGTAGGAAACCTGAAGTTAACCTTAACCCAGAGATTTATCCCAGTTTACCTGAACGAGTAGCAGCAGAAAAAGAGCTGTAGACTGTAGTTATTAAATACAACTGCAACTCCAGCAGAGGAAAAAAGGTAGACGCAGGGACAAAACGCCTAGCGAACCAGACAGGAATGCATGTTAGTAGGGTCAACATGGCTTGGCCATTGGCAGGGCAAGCAATGAAGCAACAGTAGGCGTGTTCTCTTCCCTTGTGCCACCACCACACGGCATATGTTGAATAGTTGATGTTGCTGCGCCACCAGCTGTTCGATCATGGCCACATTCCTTGTTAAAATTTACAGACATTCTCTTCCCGAATTTACTATGGGCTTCATGCCAAAATAAGATCAGTGCTACTTGTGGACTGAAGGAGTGTCGTCTCAGGGAGGGGCAACAAGACAAAGAGATCACGTGCAAGAGAGATGTGGATTCGTGATGATGGTATAGAATGCCGATCGATTAGTTTATAATAACAACATGTATAATTTAGTATAGGTTACCTTTCGATCTGGCGGGGTATGTGTTTACTACTTGTCTATGTACATGTGCTGTGGTTGCAGTAACTTGTCAGGTTCCCCTAGAGCTGGCTTAACTTACCCAACCTCCCCTAAAAAATGAGCTCGGATTGTTCCGACGGTAGCGACAGTTTTACCGGAGCGACCTTCTAGTTCAGAGCCTCGTGTGTGTGTCATCTGGCGTTGCAGCACTGCGGCTTCCCTTGCTCCAGCTTCTCCAGAGGCAGAGCATCTGCCCCGGCGACTGGTAGTGCGCGGTGAGGTAGCCGTCGACGCAGCCGAACTGGCAGAACCTCGAGCCGTGGACGTACTCGACGCCGGCCTTCGCCGTGGCGTTGAACTGCCCCACCCACATGCCCACGCTCACGTCCTCCATCTTGAACAGCTGCAAAACAAATATCGAAATGCAATCATTAGTTAAACTGCCCGTGCACACAGGGATGCATTAAGGCGATGGATGGATACAGCTTTTTTGGCTTTTCTGTTATGGGCCATCTTTTCAGCCCAGGCATGATTGGACTCGTGCCTTTTTTCATGTTTTCTCCATCAAAAGTAGCATCATGTAAGGGCACCAACGCGGCTAAAACAGTTGGTGCTTCACTCTCGAGTACTTCTGTGGAATGTGAAATGCGGCCACTGCATACAGAATCAACACAGAGAATGTTAAAAGTGCAGAGAGCTTACATTCAGTCTGCCCTTCTCCATTTCAAGCACGACGAAGTTGGCAATGTCAGATGAGATAATGTAGCCAGGACCATCTGCGTAGGGTGGGTACGTAGCTCTGGGCCACTCCTGGAATTTGAGTGGAGAATGTTACAGAAGAGTTCAGCAGGGTAGCACAGGCCAAACTCAATAATGGTAATGCGCTAAGACATTTAGTCGGCCACTCAGCTAACATGATTGCATGAGACAATAACATATTCAAGTGGACAACAGATACCAAGTGCTCATGTGGTTCTCATGAAGTGATAAAAGTCACATGTCGTTCAAAATCTAGGAACTGCAACAAGACTGATTAAACAACAGGTCGTTGATGAAACTGCTAAACCTTTGCAATTGACTCGGTCAACAAAAGCTAGTACTAATTGTTTAACATCTTCTTTGTAATGAAATTTAATGCAGCTCTTCTGTGATCTCTTCACGAACAAGTAGTACTGATTTGTCTTTCCGAGATATACACTTCGTCATTGCGAATGTCATGTCATAGGAGCACTTAATTACTTTTGATCACTTAAAAGAGATACAGGTCAACTATTTGTGCAACTTCAAGATAACATTTTCGTACTATTTGCGAAAGCAGGAAAAATTGCAGTGGTTCACTTCACCTCATAAGAGACGGCCCATTTTCCTTCTCGGAGTGGTCTGTGGTAGTAGTTCATGTTCCCCACATAGAAGCTTTTCTCATCTGGGATTTTCTTGATTTCAGCCATAACTGAATCAAGTCTAACGAAGGTATCATCATCGCACTTCATGACGTACTTCGCCGAAATAACACGAGCCTTCCAAGGACAAAGTGAAAAAGAAAACATTGAGAGGTGACAATTGCAATAAGAACTGTCAGAAAGATACTACAATGTGGCTCGTGTCATATCCATCCTTGTGCTACATACCGCATACTCGCAAATGGCGACAGTCTTCAGAACAACCAGATCGTAGCTATCGACAAAAGGCACAATGATAATGTCCCTGAAGAAATCAGCTTCTTTCTTCAAATCTTCATTAACTTCCTTTCTGCCATTCTGCCCTGAAACATGGTTCAGTTATATATCTCTTCATGAGAAGAAGGGAAAGGAAACTACCAAAACTAAATAGCGAGACAATGAATTACCAAGGCAACAAAAAAACGAGCCATGGTACTCGATGAATTTCGCACTGCAGACATCCATGATCTCCTCACAGCCATGCGCTCAGTGAAGTGGCTTCCTGCTGAAAGAATGCCTATGAACAGCTCTACAGGTTCTTCAGGGGAGGGGCTTTCAGTTCCGCCAGCAACTCCAGATTTCTATGTAAAATGTTAGGATGAGCCGTGGGCAATGTACCAGCAACCATTGATCCAACCTCAACATCACCATTTACATGCACCGTAGCAGCATCCTCAAGAATAAAGCCCTTAAAATAACAAATGTAATGCATTCACATATTAGACAACCTTGCCAAAATTACAATAAAGAAAAGCTGGTGTTGTTATTAAGGAAAAAACAGTTAGGATGCTAATCTACACCCGAACCACAGCAAAGATCTGCACTGTTTCCAGTTAACAAATATAAAGCACTCATCATAGGACGGTTTCAGAAGGAAGAGCTACTTACAATGCGATATGGAAAAGATGCGACATGCCTTCCGTCAACTTGAACATGATAACCTTCCAAACCAGCGCTCAGTGTAAGAATAAACAATTCATCCGCCACAAAAGGATAAGGCCAATCTACCAAAGCTCCGCTTCTCTGTCCAGCAACACGGTTACGTAACCACATTCGCTTCAACTCCTCAAATGTGCTATCAGTATTCCAGGTCCATTGCTCACATTTCACCAATCCATCAACTGCACCAGGAAGCAATATAAGAAAATCTGGTAACGATGACCAGCTAAACTAACACAATGTTTAACATTTTCTCAGCTCAAACTATTTAGGAAAAGCATTACCATTATCCCCAAAGGTTTTGAAAATAATTTACCATCAGGTTATAAAATGGATATCCCACAGAAATAATGTAAATACCAAATACGATCGAAACTATATATGGAAAGGTCGAGCAGCATTACCGTACATGATTGTCTCCTCTAGTCCTATTAGAGTTACCAAAGTAAACAAGAAAAAAGGTGCAATTTGCCATGAAATCTTATTGGTATGAGAAATGATAGGCTATGCCGAAGATCAGACGGCCCAGAGTCGGAGCGATCATTCCAGCAAGTTACGATCTAGTAATAGTGCAGTATACACTGCTGATCATCAATGTAGTTAGGCTTTTTAGATGCACTAAGTTAGTCTTGGTTAAACCGGTGAGCTCTCCAGTTGTCACTTTTCAACCCTGAACTATTGCAAGAGTTCACTTTTCAACCTTAAACTCTGAAACTTGTCGTTTTTAAATTTAATTTGTTGAGCCCACTTACTTTACTCCCTTGAACCTATCCCGAGTGGTTTTGAGCTGCCTTGCGCGACATATGGCTAACATGTAACATGTGGAACTACTAACACATTAGAACCTTTATTGAAAAGTAGCATAAGTAAAGAAAAATCAGGGAATTAAAAACAACATAAGTTGGAAAAGATCCCAAGACTCTGAAACTTTTTAGGGAATTCGAAAAATATCCTATCAGAATTTTGGGTACAACATCCCGTAACACACAAATAATTCAGAAATATTCTTGAATTATTGAGTACGATGGAAAAGGTAGATGTAGGATACTATGCCTCATCTCGGCCTAATTATGTAAGTATTATACTTAAATATGAAATTTATAGTTGATTTACAATCATACAAATTCCACCATTATTTACAGTTTGAACACACATGATGATGTTACCGGAATATTACACAACGAGGAATATTATTTTAGTTGACTATATTTCTTTTTTCTCTACCTTCTGTATTTTCATTGTTGATTTTTGTCTTTTAATTATTTATATTCTTACTGAAGCTACTAACATGTATATGTGATCCTAGTTGTCAGCCGCGTGCAGTACGGGTCACAGCTGAAAACTGCCTAAAATAGGACATTGGGTTGGGGTAATATAAATGGTTGACAAGTTCAGGTTTAAAACAACTGGTTTCGAAGTTCAAGGTTGAATATTAAACTTCTGCAAGGGTCAGGGTTGGAAAGTGGACATTTGTTTTAGCAGATGCTGGATTGCGAAATTTCAGCAATGCCTAGTATAGTCCTCCTATCTATTCTTGCTGAGGAGAAACAGAAGCAACAGCGGAAGAGGAAAGCATGGATTGCCATTAGAAGAACAAAGAAACAATCAATAGACACATATACCAAATGGGTCAATGTCACAGAAGTTCATTTTCCATATGATGCAATAGTACCCCAGAAAAATATAAGGTGCGCACATGGGTCGTCAACACAAATGACTAAATGAAGCAAGGAGGCACTCTACCTATTATCAAGACTTACGGAAAAAAAGGAAAACGTGTCATCTATGTCAAGAACCAAATATGTGTGCTGAACCTAACTCATTTAGGTGGGGGACTGTATGTACAATCCCACCACCCAGGTTAATGTCTTCGTTGATCTTCAAAGTTCCTCCTAGGTATTCTTGGGCACATTCAACGGTCCAAAATATGCGAGTGAATGTCCAATCTAATATCCGTGCATGATTCAACTAAATTGATCTTGTTTCAAGTCATGGAAAAACATCCAGCAAAAAATCCTTACATCACTCCTAGAAACTTGGAAGACATCCACATTTCTTCACTCTTGTTAACATTGGAAATGTTGGAATGGCATAGTGTACCTCAATGCCAAGGGCCATGGATCAAGAACAGTACTAGCTAAGATTGTACAGTTATGAAACACGATGAGTGATGATGGTGCACTTTTTCAACAGTTCATTTCTCTCTCCACACATGAACACCATCAAGGCATCATATTAGGACAATTAACGGCATAGGACAAACACTTACGAATCATTGAATTTAAAAAAGGGAAGCTGGAGCCTTTTCACCAAACATAGTAGGATCGAGCCACAATCAGATTAAGCACCAACCAGGAAACATGCCACTTAATGCAAATCACCAACACCAACATGCAAAGCCACATGGTTAATTACCAGCATATAGCATGTGTGGAAAGAGCGTTGCCGACGTATTTTCCAGCAGGTTGTGCCACGGACGCGCAGGTCATGGACTTCATCAGAGATGACCTCCTACTAGGAACTTACCTGGCAGGAAGGCGAGCTGCACAGGTCTTGGAGGCGCCTTTGGAGGCGAACGGTGGCGAGTAGTTGAGTGTCACTTTGGCAGCCTCAGCTGCTTTCTTATGTTTTTATTTCTCTGTATTTGCTAGATCCTCTCTAGCTTGTAAACTGAACCTTATTCTTTCTCCTTAAATGCATTGGCAGAACACCTGCCGTAATTCCTTCAAAAAAAAATAATTACCAGCATATATGCACTAGGGGTGGTACAAATAGCCTAGAGCTACCCATAGATTGGTTGGTGATTGCTAACTACTGCACCGATCCTCCTGCTCCTGTACTACTACTCCGTGGATTCACCAGGTGAATTTTGAGGGTGAAAAGTGAAAGTACCACACAGGAGGAAGCAAGTGACGAAGGTACGCACCGGTCTCCTCGTCGGAGCGGCGCCAGCCCTCGCAGCGTTGCGCGGGGCCCCACTGGCCGCGGAAACGGGTGTTGAGCTCGATCACCGGCCGGCCGCTCCAGTCACCCCGGAGGCGCGGGTTGAAGTGGAGGATCGTGGACCCGGACTCCCCGTCCCCCGCGCCCCGCAGCTCCACCGCGAACTGGACCAGGCCGTTGCCGGGCACCCGGCGCGGCGAGGCGACCACGGTGACGTGGGAGCCCAGCGCCAGCCCGCAGGGCAGGGCGAGGACGCTGCCCGCGGCGCGGAGCTGCTCGCCGGACCGCGCGACGGAGGGCGGGCACCGCGGCGGCGCGGGCGACGGCGCGGCGACGGCGGAGACGGAGAGGGCGTCGCGGAGGAGGCGCTCGCCGGCGCGGAACGCGCGGCGGCGGCCGCGTGGAGCGGCGTGGTGGCGTTGAGCGTGCGGAAGTTGACGGCGGAGATTTCCAGGCGGTGGCGCGGGGAGGCGAGCTGCTGGGCGTCGGCGCCGGTGGCCGCGGCGGCGGTGGCCGTGACGGTGGTGGGGCCGAGGCGGTCGTGGTAGTGGAGGGAGAAGGTGGCGAAGCAGAGCAGCGCCGCGAAGGGCAGGAATAGGAGCAGCGGCCGGAGCCCGGCGGCGCGGCGCGGCCGCCGCATGGCTGGCTTCGGCGGTCTCGTTTGGATTTTTGCTGGGAGCTTCTCTTGCTCTGGTCCGAGGATGGAAAGGTGCGCGAGTCTTGGAATTTTCGCTTTTCGTCAGCGTTTAAGATGCTGCTCTGTCGGTAATACGGAGGAGTGTCGTTTCTTTCTTCTTAGCATGGGCAGTATCATATACTAGGATCATCTATCTATGTTACTAGTGCCACAATGGGTAGTAACATATGTATGGTATCATGTAATACTTCATTTATTAGGTTGTAAACTCATCTTGCATTGGAATCCGTTATGTTACGTTATCTACCTATGATATCACTATCACTTCTCTTATCATTAATTGCAGTGACACGTCAGCTTTTTACCAACATGGCATACATGATACCACCTACGATACTCCCATTGTGGCTAGTCTTACTGCTTGTTTTGCTTGTGTACACTCAAAATGTTGGGTTTTGCTTGGGGCTTGGCATACCCCTGGTATAAGAGTACTTTCATCTCTAAAAGAAAGTTCAAATGTCATGTACATGCTGCTTTTTTAGATCACATTTATGAAGGTTGAGGTAGTGCAACTTTAGATGAAGGACTGCTTGGGTATGCTTGTACCCTTGATTAATTTGTACAAGTTTGTACAAAACATGAAAGTTATTCCAAGAAAGCAATGTTTTACGTTGTCCCTCCATATTGCAAACATATATCTTTTGGATATTGACACGGTCTTCAAGATTTACATCTCACCACTAAGTTTTAGTATCCGTAGAAAATGTGTGGCATGTGATTTACAAGTTATCAATCTGAATTGAAAACAATATTGATAGTCAGAGTTATAAAAGTTTGACTTAAGACATGCGGACATATCATCTGATTGTGATATGGAGTGAGCACTGATTAGTGGAAACCCAAAGGGTTAATGGAGAAAATAGCAAGAATGAATATGAAGAGTAAACTTCATGAAAATATTAGTGCAAAACAGACCCATCATGGCTGAGCAGCCGCGTAGCAGTGGTCGTCGCGCTACATGGTAGCGAACAAAGAAAATGATAAATAGTGAAGGCATATAAAAATTAATTAAGGCATGGTTCAACTTCACATAGAATAATTATTGATAAGAGTCAGGCTAATAGTCAACCTTATTATCTTGTGCGAAGTCTATATATCACAACACTTAGCGTCATCTGGATGAGCGGGAAAATCATAATACGCAAAATCTCGTACGTCTGACCCATGCGGCATACCCCCACCCTTGTATCTGTTATTTGTACTATTACAATGTTGTTGCAACATTTTATCTCGTAGTGGATTAAATTATTAAAAAACACCGCAATATATAAAAAATACCAATGCAGCAAACCGCTTGACATAGTAAATCCCCATGAACCGCAGCAAAAAATCAAAACATGTATTCAACATGAGAGATCAACGTTCGTAGCACCCCATGGCAAGATTTACAGCATTTAAGTAAAATTTCTAGCGGACGCTTAGATCGTCGCAACATTTCACTTTTGTGCTTGTAGCAAAACGCACACAAGTTTGCAGCATTCACGCAAGAAAGTATGCAATACCGGGAAATAGCAAAATCCTAACCTTGTGAGGGAACACCGAGCTCGTCGATGACAAATCGGGTTCACTGAAACCTTGTCGGTGTCGGATCTGGTTAGATGGGCCCATTTTCCTCACTCTTTCCATCTCACACAAATATATAGCTTAAAGTCGAATCGTGGTAGAGAACTTGCCTGTGGCAAGATGGTTAGGTGGGTGGTTATACCCCCAGCCCACCAGAGTTCAAACCCCAGGTTTGACGCTGGTGTTTCTCATTTAAGGCGGAATATTCTTCAGTGGGAGGCGACGTTCCCGTCGACAGCGAGGCGCCCGTGGTGACTTCGTCAATCTCAAGACTCGACCCGTCGACTCAGTCTATCGGAGGTGCTCATAGGAGTAGGGTGTGCGTGCGTGCGTTCATAGGGGTGAGTGTGTGCGCGTGTATATAAGCGCCTAAGTTGTACTGTGTTTCGCAAAAAAAAAAAATCGAATCGTGGTAGCAAGCTCCATGGTCGTGTCGGAGGAGAATGACTTGGAATAGAGGAGGAGAGGACTTTGCAGGGGAGGAGGACCTCGATAGTGCGCAAAGTGCACAGTGACACCTGCCCGCCTCGGAGGTGGGTTGGCATGCAGGGAGCGGATGAAGCAACATTGGCGCACGGTTGCAAAACGAGGCGGAGATTAAAAAAAAGTGTCGCGTGCGGGAATGACTAGCTAAGCACATTCGTGTGACGACCGGGACGATAACGTCTGGTGGTATGGTAGCCTTATCCTTCTAGATACTCCCTCTGGTTCGGTTTATAACTCCTACATGTATCTCTTAATTGTCAATCTGACAAGCATAGTATAACGTATATACAATTACAAATTCAGAAAATATATTTTCAAATGGTATGATTGTTGTGTTATATAGTTCATATTACATTGGTAAAACAAGTGATCTAGGAATTATGAATCGAAGCCTAGGGAAGTATATGTCATAATCAACTTCGCGTATTCAATAAATGGCACCA
Organism: Poa pratensis; assembly: GCA_947311845.1. Lineage (NCBI taxonomy): Eukaryota > Viridiplantae > Streptophyta > Magnoliopsida > Poales > Poaceae > Poa > Poa pratensis. The sequence goes on from CAMZMU010000041.1 coordinate 141,073,335, forward strand.
TCGAAAAATCTCAAGAAAAAGTCTGAATGCCACCACTTGGATATATTTTGACACATGCCATCCTGGCAGACGAACTAACTCGTTTGTTGGTTGTGGTGGCATGTTTAGAATAGAGGAAGTCCATTTTAGCAAGCTAATGTGTACGTAATCCAATCATCGTTCCAGGCGGTTGCGCTTAACCTGGTCTGACTATTTATGCTATATTTTATCATGTAAGACTATATTTATGTGTTTGAACTATTTTGCATTGAGACCATGCAACTTTGAGAAATATGTATTGATCTACAATGTCATATGTCATGAATCAATTTGTTGTTTATATTGTCATTTGCCCACTTTTTCTTAGAGTGTGTCTACCCTCCGGTTTTTTCCTGCGTCCGCCACTGGATCCTACGTGTATCTCTATATCGTCAATTTGGTCAACTAATACAAGGTATATACTATAAAAATATACCATTAGTCAGTTTCAAATGGTAATATTTTTCTGCTATACATTTCATATTAAATGGTAAAAGCAGCTACCGATGCGCGCGCATGCGGAGGGTGTACACGTTATTATCAACTTCGCATATTCAATAAATGGCACCATCGAAAAATATCAAGAAAAAGTCGACTGCCACCACTTGGATATATTTTGACACATGCCATTCTGGCAGACGAATTAACTCGTTTGTTGGTTGTGGTGGCATGTTTAGAATAGAGGAAGTCCATTTTAGCAAGCTAATGTGTACGTAATCCAATCATCGTTCCAGGCGTTGCGCTTAACCTGGTCTGACTATTTATGCTGTATTTTATCATGTAATATTTATGTGTTTGAACTATTTTGCATTGAGACCATGCAACTTTGAGAAATATGTATTGATCTACAATGTCATATGTCATGAATCAATTTATTGTTTATAGTGTCATTTGCCCACTTTTTCTTAGAGTGTGCCTACCCTCCGGTTTTTTCCTGCGTCCGCCACTGGATCCTACATGTATCTCTATATCGTCAATTTGGTCAACTAATACAAGGTATATACTATAAAAATATACCATTAGTCAGTTTCAAATGGTATTATTTTTCTGCTATACATTTCATATTAAATGGTAAAAGTAGCTACCGATGCGCGCGCATGCGGAGGGTGTACACGTTATTATCAACTTCGCATATTCAATAAATGGCACCATCGAAAAATCTCAAGAAAAAGTCGACTGCCACCACTTGGATATATTTTGACACATGCCATCCTGGCAGACGAACTAACTCGTTTGTTGGTTGTGGTGGCATGTTTAGAATAGAGGAAGTCCATTTTAGCAAGCTAATGTTTACGTAATCCAATCATCGTTCCAGACATTGCGCTTAACCTGGTCTGACTATTTATGCTATATTATCATGTAAGACTATATTTATGTGTTTGAACTATTTTGCATTGAGACCATGCAACTTTGAGAAATATGTATTGATCTACAATGTCATATGTCATGAATCAATTTGTTGTTTATATTGTCATTTGCCCACTTTTTCTTAGAGTGTGCCTACCCTCCGGATTTTTCCTGCGTCCGCCACTGGATCCTACGTGTATCTCTATATCGTCAATTTGGTCAACTAACACAAGGTATATACTATAAAAATATACCATTAGTCAGTTTCAAAGGGTATTATTTTTCTGCTATACATTTCATATTAAATGGTAAAAGTAGCTACCGATGCGCGCGCATGTGGAGGGTGTACATGTTATTATCAACTTCGCATATTCAATAAATGGCACCATCGAAAAATCTCAAGAAAAAGTCGACTGCCACCACTTGGATATATTTTGACACATGCCATCCTGGCAGACGAACTAACTCGTTTGTTTGTTGTGGTGGCATGTTTAGAATAGAGGAAGTCCATTTTAGCAAGCTAATGTGTACGTAATCCAATCATCGTTCCAGGCGTTGCGCTTAACCTGGTCTGACTATTTATGCTATATTTTATCATGTAAGACTATATTTATGTGTTTGAACTATTTTGCATCGAGACCATGCAACTTTGAGAAATATGTATTGATCTACAATGTCATATGTCATGAATCAATTTGTTGTTTATATTGTCATTTGCCCACTTTTTCTTAGAGTGTGCCCACCCTCCGGTTTTTTCCGGCATCCGCCACTGGATCCTACGTGTATCTCTATATCGTCAATTTGGTCAACTAATACAAGGTATATACTATAAAAATATACCATTAGTCAGTTTCAAATGGTATTATTTTTCTGCTATACATTTCATATTAAATGGTAAAAGTAGCTACCGATGCGCGCATGCTGAGGGTGTACACGTTATTATCAACTTCGCATATTCAATAAATGGCACCATCGAAAAATCTCAAGAAAATGTCGACTGCCACCACTTGGATATATTTTGACACATGCCATCCTGGCAGACGAACTAACTCGTTTGTTTGTTGTGGTGGCATGTTTAGAATAGAGGAAGTCCATTTTAGCAAGCTAATGTGTACGTAATCCAATCATCGTTCCAGGCGTTGCGCTTAACCTGGTCTGACTATTTATGCTATATTTTATCATGTAAGACTATATTTATGTGTTTGAACTATTTTGCATCGAGACCATGCAACTTTGAGAAATATGTATTGATCTACAATGTCATATGTCATGAATCAATTTGTTGTTTATATTGTCATTTGCCCACTTTTTCTTAGAGTGTGCCCACCCTCCGGTTTTTTCCTGCATCCGCCACTGGATCCTACGTGTATCTCTATATCGTCAATTTGGTCAACTAATACAAGGTATATACTATAAAAATATACCATTAGTCAGTTTCAAATGGTATTATTTTTCTGCTATACATTTCATATTAAATGGTAAAAGTAGCTACCGATGCGCGCATGCTGAGGGTGTACACGTTATTATCAACTTCGCATATTCAATAAATGGCACCATCGAAAAATCTCAAGAAAAAGTCTGAATGCCACCACTTGGATATATTTTGACACATGCCATCCTGGCAGATGAACTAACTCGTTTGTTGGTTGTGGTGGCATATTTAGAATAGAGGAAGTCCATTTTAGCAAGCTATTGCCTACTTAATCCAATTATCTTTCTGGACGGTTGCGCTTAATGTCAACCCTTTACGCAGCAAGCATCAGTTGAAGACATATTGTATTGCGTAAACTATACTACTGCCGTGTCCGAATTATTCGAGATGCTCCAAGGCAAAACGAAATCGATAAGACAAAGCACCTTTGTAAACCGAATTCCACGTGCCTATCCGCGCTTATCCTTGTCGACCCAGAAGGCGGAGCTGGACAGGTGCCGACGAGTAGAGTCGAACGAACGGGAGACGTGGCAGTGGCACGGTCAGTCCTGGTGCCGACGTACACGAGGAAAATTCGCCGGGGTGTACATCAGTATATTACGTGCTGGCGTATCGCCGGGGTGTACATCAGTACATTACGTGGTCGTGACAGTGACGTGGCTCAACCTCGTGGGTATGGTATGGTCCAATAAGAAGCGAACAATTTTTTGTAACGGGGTGGTTAAACTCTAATCATGTAATTTTAAGATTTATGTGCACATCAAGCATCATAATCATTTTTTTCGTGAAAAGATAATATTGATTTGTAACATGCTTTTTTATCAGAAGAATTCTAAATTTGTATGGTTGACATAATTATTGTGGAACCATAAGAATAATTATACCCATTGCAAGGCATAGGTACTTACCTAGCTAGTTTGACACACAACAGTTGAATCTCATTTGCATTTCTCTGCAAGAATAATGCAACTTAGATCAAGATACAACGGAATCCAACAACACATATTATGGTTTCTGAAGTCGTACTATATATGCTGGATACAGCTCAGTCTTCCCATAAGACCCTTCATAGATTCAACTTGACTTCATGGTTTCAAATACTTTAAGCTCTGCCATGACATGCAGTAAGCAAACGCACACCGATGGCCTTAAAGGCGACACTGGAGCTAGCTCCACCGACTCAGCCCGCACGCGAAGCGGCATCGACTAACAGGACGTTCATTGGAAGATTTCTCACCACATTGCTCTTCATACGGATCATAGTTCTCATCGTCTCCACCCCACTCTTGTTCATTGCTCTGTGCACCTTCAGCCTCACCATCTTCTCCTTGGAATGAACCGTCACCAAACCCATGATCTCGTGTGACGTGGACCTACCCTTCGGGTGCTCTATCTTGAAGATACCTGGTGCACGTATAGTATCGGGCTCGTGGATGAAGGCCCACTAGAGGATCAAGTCCAAGGTCCAGGAAGAAGGAGTACCCTCCAAGTCAAGCGTAGATTAGGTCGGTTTAGACTTACCTTATTTGTAAACCTAGTCGGTTGCGAATCCCTGAGACCCAGCCCACTATATAAAGGCTGAGAGGCCCGCCGATCTAGGTCACGCAATACCATAGCCACCAAAACCCCAGCGAGATAGACATCTTGCCGGGACTCCATTGTAGCTCCTTTGTTCAACCATCAATAATCAGACAAGCAGAAAGTAGGATATTACCCTCCGGGGGCCTGAACCTGGGTAAACCTCGCTTGTCAGCCGTAGTTACTACCATCGCTACCAAATCTCTCTCCCGATCTCAACCCTAGGTGCCTAACCATGGGATTTGATGAGTTAACACCTCGTCAATTGGTGCCGTCTGTGGGAACGAGTGGCGCTGGATTCACGGTTTCGTCGGCTCCATCTGCATCAGCAACCGGCAGCTCGCCGGTGATCATGACGGGACCGATCCGCTTCGGCTTCTTTGACTTGCACTCGCCAGAACCTCAACCGACAGACTCGGAACTGCAATCAGGTGTGAACGTAATTTCTGGTACTTCAAATCCTAATGCTAACCAATCAGGGATGATCTACTCGACGGTCTCGCATCAATCCGAGGAACCTGCATCGCCTTCGATTGGATCTGCCGCGATGGCAATTTCGTCACCCGCAAAAACGACGACTCCACCTGCCTCGATCACGCCGCCATACTCACCAACACCTTCGGAGATGCTGTCTCCAACACCTTCAGAGATATTGTCGCCAACACCTTCGGAGATGGCTACATCTGCACCAACTACGCCATTATCAACACCCGTGTCTCCATCGACTGAGCGCCGAGCGCTTGCCCTGCTGGCGGGAAACAGATCTGCATCGACAGGAGCCACGTGTGCGTCATCAGCACGCCTCAGTGCGCCGGACGAGGTCAAGATAGACGTCGAGTCCGCCCACACCGACTATAGCAGCGATCGCGCCATGATCGACTACTACCTCAACCCTGCGGATACCTTCATCGGCAGCCGCAACAGTAGCGAGAAGAGCAAAATTTCGCACGGCGCTCCCCTCCAGGTCTTCATGGTGCACGCGGGAGGCAATGACGGCAGAGCACCCGAAACTTCGGCGAGTGGTGAGAACCGCCCCAACGTGACAAGCTATCCGATGACGGTTACGATGCCAGACGGCAGTACAACCCTCATCACAAAGGATCAGGCAATCAAAGCAATCAAAGCCATACATGACTGTACCATGATGCCCGATAACTCGACACCCGAAGAGCTCGCGGCACACAAATATATTTTCTGGCAGGAGAACTTGAGGCTGAAGAACTTACAGGCACCTCTCGACGAACGCAAAAAGGTGGCTAGTGCGTCAAGTGCACGGCGTGCTGCGCTATCAAACATGCAGTCTTCTGGGCGGACGCAGCACCACTCGCGGTCTAGATTGGAGCACCTAACAGAAAGCGAAAGAGCAGCGCTGACCCGCAGCCTGGACGTATCATTCATGACGCATGATGAAGATGGGATTCCCATCCCCAAAACAGCTCAGGGAGCCCTCATGTCCGTGGCCACCTACCTGTAGGCAACACAACCCCAAGATGGTGACCCTAATGCGGCCCTGCATTGCCAGCAGATCCGGTCACTTAACTTAGCGGGTGGAGCCTTGATCGCAGTCGGCGACCGCTCTGGAGGAAGCAGATCCCACCGTGGAGATAATCGCGACCGCGCAGTAACTATCCATGAAGATCGAGACCGGTCACGACGTGATCGTCACAAAACTTGACAGCACGAGGCGAGTGCGCCTCGATCCGAAAAAAGTAGAAGCAAACGATCCACGCGATCTCCTAGCACCGACTCATACTCTGACGACGACTGCGAGCCTTGCGGGTCGTTGTGCTTCACTCGACGCATCCGCGAGTCCAGGATGCCCAAAGGATTCAAACTTACATCTGAAACACCCAAGTTCGATGGCACCCAGGAGCCGTCATCTTGGTTGGAGGACTACAAGATAGCGGTCTCCTGTCAACGAGGCTCCACAACAACAGCAATGCAGTACATCCAGCTCATGATGTCGGGGACCACGCGAGACTGGCTGAAAAGCCTACCCGAAGGCACATACGACTCCTGGGAACACTTGTAGGGAGACTTCATCAAAAACTTCTTCGCAACTTGCAATCGGCCGGCGACATTCACAGAACTGCAAGCTTGCAAACAGCGTTCAGACAAGCCGTTGCGAGAGTACATTCGGCGATGGACAACCATGCGTAACACCGTGGGAATAGTATCGGAGGACATGGCAATTGACGCGTTCACTCGCGGAGTTGCAAGGCGCGACCTCAGGGAAGCATTAGGACGCGAAAAGCCAAAGTCAATCGCACAACTCATGAAGATAGCCAATGAGTGGGCAGACGAAGAAGACTTGGTGCGAGAGCACCACGAGTCACTGCACGGCAACGGCGACCATGACAGCTGGGGCCGAAGAGAAGGTCGCGACAGAAGGCGCAAACGCAAATCCCACCACTACGATGAGTCAGACGGAGTCGACCTTGTGGCGGCTGACTACGCTGGCACCCGCGATGAGCGCGGTCGTAGCGCGGGTCATTCGGATGACCGCACAAAGGCTGCCAGGACGATCGTGGCGATTACGGTCAGCGCAGCGAAGGATACCGCAAGAGAGAATGGCGCAAGCGTCGCGATGACTCGCCTGAAGGTTCGGGTGACCAAGAGCTGGATGAGGAGTGCAGATTCCATATGTTCAAAGGCCAAGACAGAAAACTCCACTCTAGTCACCTGGTAAAAGACTGCAGAAAATTCACAAGGCTAACAAATGCATACATAAAGCGAATGCAATCCACTCCTGGTACAGCAGCAAAGGGAGGCGCTCCACCTCCACCTCCTGCTCCTCCAGCTCCACCGGCAGCGCACATGGCGGGCATGATACACCACCAGGCTCGCATCGAGGCACCGGCAGACCCGGCAGATCGGTATCCCGAGGCCTGCGGACAGATGAACATGATACAAAAGGGGCGGCCATCCAACAGGGTGCAAAAGTTGATTACTCGCCAGGTCAACATGGCTGTCATGGCGCCTCCGGCGGTACCCGAATATCTGAAGGGGTCCGAAACTAGCATAACGTTCTCCCACGAGGATCATCCCCCAGCTTTGGTTCGCCAGGGCACGCTGCCCTAGTACTAGATGCTCAGATAGGTGGCTTCGCCATGACCAAGGTCTTCATGGATGGAGGAAGCGGAATCAACATCATATTTGCAGACACGCTCCGTAAGATGAATCATTCAGTCGAGAACCTGCCAGAGTCAGAAACCACTTTCCATGGCATAGTCCCAGGCAAAGCAGTCTCGCCTTTGGGCATAGTACGACTCCCAGTCGTCTTCGGCGAACCATCAAACTTCCGAACATAGAAGATCGATTTTGAAGTTGTCGACTGGAAGTCACAGTATCATGCAATCCTTGGGCGCCCAACGTTCGCTCGTTCATGGCGGTCCCGCACTACGCTTACTTGATGATAAAGATGCCAGGACCCAAAGGAATTATCACCGTAAAAGGTAACTTCCAGCACTCTGACAGCTGCGACAGAGAATTCAGCAAAATTTCGAGATGTTCGGAATGCAAGAACAACTCCAGGAGCTCTCCATCAACAACGACCGCACCATATTCCTGAGGCCAAGAAGCAGGCACCCGACGCCGCTTTCAGCGCAACAAACGACAGCGAGCACATCAAGTCCACCCGACGGATCCGTCCAAGACGGTCAACGTGTCATCAAGCCTAGACTCCGCATAGGAAGGCACGCTCGTCGAATTCCTCCGTGGAACTGGGAAATCTTCGCCTGGTGTCCAGCCGACATGCCAGGTATTCCCAGGGAATTGCCGAGCACTCTCTCCAACTTTTTCCAGATGCTAAGCCTGTGAAGCAAACTATGCGCCGGTTCTCCGAGCCGAAAACGTAGCCATCGGAGAAGAAGTCGACCGATTACTGGACGCAAAGTTCATTCGAGAGATCAAGAAGTCATTGGGTAGCCAACCCTGTCCTGGTGCCAAAAAAGAATTCAAAGATCCTCCGCATGTGCGTCGACTTCACCGCCCTCAACAAATGATGTCCCAAGGACCACTTCCCTACCGCGTATCGACCAGATTGTCGACTCTACGGCAGGGTGCGAGCGCTTATCCTTCCTGGATGCCTACTCGGGCTACAACTAGATAAGGATGAGAGAACAAGATGAGGACAAGACTGCCTTCATCACACCATACGGTGTCTACTGCTACACAACTATGCCCTTTGGGCTCAAGAACGCGGGTGCTACGTACCAACGCATGATGCAAAACTGTCTCCGGCAGCAAATCGACGCAACGTCCAAGTCTACGTGGATGACATTGTCATCAAAACAAAAAAGGAGGCGACGCTCCTCGACGACTGCGCGAGACATTCGCCAACCTCAAGCACTACAAGATCAAGCTCAACCCTAAGAAGTGTGTCTTTGGCGTGCCAGCCGGACAGCTCTTGGGATACCTTGTCTCCGCTCGAGGCATCGAAGCGGACCCGGAGAAAATACAAGCTATTCTGACCATGCCGCCTCCGACTAAACTCAAGGAGATCCAGAAATTGGCGGGCGAATCGCAGCACTTAGCTGGTTCATCAGCAAATTGGGTGAGAAAGCACTTCCGTTCTATCAGCTGATGAAGAAATCAGATAACTTCGAGTGGACGCCAGAAACCCAAGCAGCCTTTGACGACCTCAAGGAATGCTGACAAGCCCTCCGATCCTGTGGCACCTCACGAACGTGAGCCGCTGTTCCTGTACATCTCCACCACCAATCGGGTGGTCACACCGTGCTTGTAGTCGAGCGCATGGAAGAAGGACACCTCCACGGCATACAGAGACTGTATATTACCTCAGCGAGGTCCTCTCCATATCAAAACAGCGGTACCCGCACTATCAAAAGCTCGCATATGTGTGTTCATGTCATCACGAAAAGTTGCACACTACTTCGCCGAGCACCCGATAATCATCGTTAGTTCGGGGGGCTCCACGACATCCTCACAAATCCCGATGCAACCGGGCGAGTCGCCAAGTGGGTCATTGAGCTGGGACCTCGAGACATCAGCTATGAGCACCCGAAGGCAATCAAGGCGCAAGTTCTTCCTGACTTCACCACTGATTGGATCGAAGCCTAGCTACCCGCAGTCCCAGATTTGTCCAACTCCTGGACCATGTATTTCGATGGGTCGAAAAAGAATGAGGGCGCATGCGTCGTACTCATATCACCAAAAGGCGACAAGCTCCGCTACGTCCTGCAGATGGGCTTCCCTAAACCCTCCAACAACGAGGCAGAGTACGAAGCCCTGCTACACGGCATGAGGATGGCCAAGGCATGCGCTGCACTCGACTCATGATCTACGGTGACTCGAACCTGGTGGTGCAGCAAACTATGAAGGCCTGTGACGCTACAACAGATAACATGATCGCGCATCGCGACCTGTACAACTATGGAAGGCAACTTCGACGGGTGCGAGTTGCGCCACATCGGGCGTGAGAGCAATGAAGAAGCAGACATGCTCACCAATCTCGGCTCCACGAAGACGACAGTACCACCTGGTATCTTCCTTAAGAAAATCGAACATCGATCCATCAAGGCTAAGCAAAAAGCCATGCCTCAAACTTAGACTGCCCCAGTCGCGGCCTCAGACAACATACCCAGCACAAAGGACCCACCAGTCGAAGTCCTCCTCGTCGAGCCAACATGGACACATCGCTTCCTGGCCAGAAGACGCGACTGAAGCGCGTCGAGTGGCTAGACACGCCAAAGCATACACCATCATTAACGGTGAGTTATACAAACACAGCATATCGGGGATCGTCCAAAGGTGCGTCGCACACGAAGACGGCGAGGCCATCCTTCGTGACATACACGCAGGAACCTGCGGTCACCATGCAAGCAGTCGAGCTCTTGTCGCCAAAGCCTTTCGAGCAGGTTTTTACTGGCCCACGGCCCTTCGGGACGCAGAAGACATTGTCAAGAAGTGCATCGGCTGTCAGAAATTTGCAACAAAGCCACATGCACCAGCATCCGAACTGAAGACGATCCCGCTAGCCTGGCCTTTTACCCAATGGGGACTCGACATGGTTGGACCACTCAGGAAATCCTCTCGCGGAGGACACACTCACCTCTTGGTGGCAGTCGACAAGTTTACCAAGTGGATCGAAGCAGTCCCCATCACAAGCTCGACTGCCTCATCGGCGGTTAATTTCATCAATCGATCATCTACCGCTTCGGGGTCCCTCATATCATCATCACTGACAACGGTACAAACTTCACGGCGGAGGAGTTCCGCGATTTCTGCAAAGACCAGGGCATCAAGCTCAATTACGCGTCGGTGGCACACCCGCAATCAAACGGTCAGGTGGAGAAAGCCAACAGGCTCGTGTGCAGCGGACTCAAGAAACGACTCTTCACGCCACTCAGGCGAGCAGCAAGTGCATGGGTCGAAGAACTACCATCTGTCCTCTGGAGCCTCCGCACTACTCCAAATAGGTCAACTCAGTATACACCATTATTCATGGAGTACAGCACAGAGGCAGTTCTGCCATTCGACCTACGGTTCGACGCACCTCGGATCACCGCCTACGAGGAAGACGAAGCAGAGGAGGCACTCGCCGATGATGTCGACACACTGGATGAGGCCCGTGACATAGCACTCACCCGTACGGCTGTCTACCAACAAAACCTCCGCAACTATCATAGCCGTCGGCTGCGCACCAGGTCCTTTGTGGTTGGTGACCTGGTCCTTTGACTGAAGCAGAAGAAGGTGCACAAGCTCGCCTCTCCATGGGAAGGACCCTTCATGGTCACGGAGGTCATCGAAGGCGGAGCATATCGACTCAAGCTTGCGAAGACGGGAGAACTCTCCCTCAACCCTTGGAACGTCGCACATCTGCGCCGTTTCTATGCTTAGATTGCTCAGTCATTATATGTAATAGGCCATATGTCGGATAGCTGCAGGTTTCAGACGCGCTCTTTTCCTTACCAGGGTACCTAAGGGGACTGAAAGGTTTTTAATAAGACGGCATGTAGCTTAACATTCAAATGTGGAATACAATCAATGTTTCTCTACTCCTCTCTGTTTACCTTTTTGCATAAACAATACACAAACACACCAGCTACACCCGAATACTCGGGGCTGTGCTGTTCGAAGTCATAAATAAACATAAGCAACGCCTTGACCGCACTCGAAGACTCGGGGGCTGCGCCACAAATATAAAACACAAACATTGGTCGCACTCGAAGACTCGGGGGCTGCGCCACAAATATAAAACACAAACATTGGTCGTACCCGAAGACTCGGGGGTTGCGCCACAGTTTAAAACAAAAAATCTTGGCCGCATCCGAAAACTCGGGGGCTACGCCTAACAAGACAGCAAAATCACAACCTCGGTCGTACTCGAACACTCAGGGGCTGCATCCCTCACATATATTACATACATAGCGATCATCAGGTAATTATATACAACTTAGTACAGTTACACACCTAACCTACTCGGCAGGTTCTTCCTTCGGCTCCGCCCACTTCTTTTCTTCTTTCAACACTTTATGAATGAGGACTAGGGCATCAGTACGAGTCTCTTCACAGTGCTCCACCATAGGCACAGGACCTCCACCTGGAAGGGGTGGCGGGCCCAGCGCAATTTTCTTCAGATCAACATGAGGCAGGTGAGCCCGAACGAAGGCGAGTGCAACATTGGCCCCGCCGATGAGTTGCTCTCGAACAAACTTCTTGATGGCCTTGCCTTGGCGAAACTTCTTCAAAAGCTCCGCCAGGCTCTGTGGTTGCTTGTTCGACGGAAACAGGGCCCGGTGCACTCAAGCCATAGCCAACCTACAAGTCTCCAGCAGAATAACCGCGCGCCAGGCACGGTCTTGAAGCTTGGTCAGCACCTCACCTCTCGCCCTCTCCAACCAGATGGGGTGGGTCGAGTACTGCGAGCTGCTAGCATAGTCATCCAACCGATCACGTAGGCGTGATTCTTCGGCCGACTAGTCAAAGCAAACACCTGATAAATCTCAGGAATCAGTACACGCTCGACTTACAGAAAAGGTTGACAATCCGCGTTGGATGCACTTACACTCAAGCTGCAGATTCACCTTCTCCAACTCCTCAAGCAAAAAGACTTCCCGGGCCATTGCCGGCGAAGGCCTCGACTGCAACTCGGCCAGCATACCACGTACTTGTTGCAGCTTGTGCTCGGTCTTCGAAAGCTTCAGCTGCAGGAAGTCAATGATCTTCTGGTCATTCGTGCTCTGAGTGCTCGTCGAAGGGGCAGCACTCCTAGAAGAAGGGGTCGTCGACGCACCCGCTGCCCCTCGCTACACAAGAATAACCCAAAGTATAAGAACACACAAATACTCAGGGGCTGCGCCCCGCAGCCAGTCAAACGACACCAGAATCACATCATGCATCCAGCGACACACACTCCATGCTCGGTTTGGAGTTCAAAAACCACAGGTTCATTTTACAACTAGAAGCGAAAATGCATACAAAAGCGAAAGAAACACACTACTACACAAGACTACTCGCTGGTCATCGACTTCTTGGACGACGCTCTCCTCGCCGGGACCCTTGTGGCCCTGTCCTCAACAGTGGTCACAAGTTGCTGAGCATACTTGCGAGCCGTCTCCATCCAGTTGCCCAGCGTCGCGGATTTGCCGTCAGGCCCTTTGGGGAACGTCGAAGTCGCCTTGTCAAAATCTCCTTCGAAGCCATGTGCGAGCAGCATGAGAAAAGTAGTCTGGGCACCACTTACCATTTGCTCGCGGCTGAACTTGGCAACGGCGGTACCCTCTCGGTTGAAGACCTCCACCAACTCGTCAAAAGTTGACGGCAACTCGTCGTCGGGACAAAAGCTGCCATGCAGAGCAGCCAGGGCACTCGTCACTTTCGTCAGCATCCCCGCAGCCCTCCCGCTGGCAGTCTCCGCGGTAGCCACGCTCTCCTCGAGTGAGCCGCCAACGCTCTGCTTGCCAGAAGCCGAAGGACCATCGATTACACCTATCGGGATGCAAGCAACGTCAAGCAAACAACTCAATTCCTAACTAACACCATTCAGCAAAGCCCTCATACCATTCAAGGAGCTGCTGCAGGAAGTGAGTCGCCCAATGGCCCGACCTTCCCTCTCCTTGGCAGCCGACAGCCTCTTCTCTAGGTCGGTGACCCGACGCACAGCGTTATTCTTTTCTTCTTCGGCGGCGGAAGCGGACTCTACAAAGACAAAAAGTACTCGTGAGCACCAAGCAAACTATATATCCTGCAGAATTTTAGAGCCTAAAACAGCAACTTACTCTTGGCGTCTTCGAGCTGCTGCTGGAGAGCGGCCACTTCTGTCTCCATATGGATATATTGGGTGCCGGTCTTCATCAGCTGGCGCACAAAATGCTGGCAACAGAAGAAAACAATGACATAAGCCTAAAGAATCAAATTTTTGAGCCTATGCACAAGTACAAGCAGTTGTACATAGCCTCGGGGGCTACTCCCATCGGGAGCGCTGCCACGCACCCGATAAAAAGCAAAATGGCATAAACGGGACACTCACATGGTCCATAGAAGCAGAAGTCGAGGCATTGGCGCCTACCGCCGCCGGTTCGCCCTTGTCGGCTATAGGTTCAGGACCTGGTGGCACCTCCAAGGTGGGCTCATTGCCCATCAGTGGCTCTTGCGGGTGGGCATGCGCTGTCGAAGCAGCACTGCTCCTGTCCACCGTTGGAGGACGTGGCAGATCGTCGTCTGAAGGCTCGCTACAGTCGACGCAAAAATTCTTTAGAACAAAGCAAGCAGAAGTTGTTTAACAACAACAGGAACAATGAGATTACAAAAATTTACTCGCTAGCAAGATCCATAAACCTGCTGGGATCCAGGCAGCCGACGTTGGTGAGGGGCCTATTCACATAAAGAGGTGGCAACGAGCGAAGCGGAGCCACCACAATCGGCTCTGCCACTGTTCCTTCCGCATCCTCCACCTTCTCTTCAGAGTCAGCCGTGTCTTCCTCCCCGTCACGATGACGCTTCCGCAAGCCGTCAGCCGCGAGGGTCTCAGACTCGCCTTCATCAGCCTTCGGGGTGTTGACGGTTGCGAGTGAGGTCACCTCCTCATCCGAGTCAACCTTGAGTGGCTCGTTGTTCAACATTGGGCCACTCTCTAGACGCTGCGGCATCGACTCTAGCACTTTATGTCCCTGCGCGAAAAATACACGAAAGAAAAGTAAGTATAAAGTAGGTAACAGTGCTACTCAAAATAAGAGCGAATAGTACCTCCGGCAGAGGGTTGCTAGCCTCGTAAGGCGAAACCGGCGGCTGAATGTCGCATGGCTCGTCCACGCTAAGTATGGTGAGCGACCTCACCGCTTTCTTCACCTCACCCGAAGACAGCTCTTCCATGTGCGAGCGGGTCGGGTCAGCCACTCCCGAATACGCCCACATGCCATGGACTCGGGCTCGGAGAGGCTGCACACGTCTCTTAATAAAAGTGGCCAGCAGGTGGATGCCAGCCACCTCTAGGCCAACGTTGGTCTGCAGCTTCAGAACCTTCTCAAAAAGCATGTCAGCTTCTTCAGCTTCGGCCCCAGTCGGTGGCGTGTTCCAGGACGACCTCTTCAGCACTGCGGCATAGGCGTTAAAGGGTGGCAACCCAAAAGTTTGGTCGCCCGTGGTCTCATCCTTGATGTTGGACCACTTCTGCCGCCACCCTTGGACTGACTCGACGAATTTGATCTTGAAGTATTCGATATCTGGTCGAGTCTGCACACCAAATCCGCTGGGTCCCTTGGCGTCGTGCTAGCGCTTGACGTTGAAGATCCGTCGAAACAAACCAAAATGGGGTGAAATGCCCAAGAAGCACTCGCATAGCACAAAACAGCAGGCCATGTGCAAGATGCCATTTGGGGTGAAATCGTGAAGTCGCACCCCGTAAACGTGCATCAGCGTATGAAGGAAATCATGAATAGGGAAAGAGAACCCCCTGCTCACAAAATCCACAAAGCAAACCCTTTCATTGGGGGCGGGTCGGGGGATTACCTCACCGCCAGGGATGCGAACTCTACTCTCCTCCGCCGGTAGCAGCCCGTCGTTCCTCAACCCACTGAGCATCCGCTTGCTCACCGTGGACTTCGTCCACGCACCCTTCTCCTTCTTTAGGTTGCCGGCGGCGGCGCTACCAACAGAGGCATTCGCGGCGCCCTTGCCCCTCCGACCAGCCGTCTTCATCGTCGCATCAGTAGCAAAGTGTGGGCTTGGGCGCGAGGCTATGGAGCAGCGCAAGGAGGAAGAAGGAAGCGGCGGCGGAGAAAATGGCAAGTAAAAATTGCTTTACCCTGCCTTCCCATTACTTATTCACACAGGCATCAGATCCTCACTGTTGGTGAGGGATCGTGTGCCGCAACTTATATCTAGCCGCACACATGGCGGTCGCAGAGGGCAACCGTTGCCGGCCACTCCGCCCACTATGCACGGGAATCTAGGAGGCCATCATCATGTCGCCGTGAAAACCGCGCCCTCGCGGTCAAATTCAATCCAAACGGCACCGTCTTAGGTCAGCACTGCAAACTGGGGTCCACATGGGTCACGTCCCATCGGTCATATCAAGCACGCCACCGCTTGTCAGAGGGTGCAGTCGCCTAATGCATCATCCCTGACGTCACCACACGCCATTCGCTCGGCAAGTATTCGAGTCCTTGAAAGGCAAAGCCGGTCACTCGACAGCGTCGTTGAGTTCGAGGGTGAAAATCAAAATTCAAGCAAAGCCAGTCATTCGACTGCCTCGTTGATTTCCAGGGTGAAAAAACCGATCAAGTCAATCCTGTCACTCGACTATTCCATAAGATACACAGTACATAACTCCCATCGGGAGCGGTTCAATTTTTTCTTATCGATCGTAGCAAAAGTTTCAAAAAAATTGAGATCATTCTCAACTGCAAGCAGTTAAGCATAATCTCGGGGGCTACTCCCATCGGGAGCGCTACCGCGCACCCGATAGGACATAAGCTAGAATAAAGCATACAATTCGTAGTCGAAGTTTATTCGACTTAATGCAAACCTCAATCGTAATCTCCCCAAGATGTATCTTCGATCCTTGGAAGCCGCACACATGATGCGTAGGTAAGACCCATCGATCCGTCGAGTGGGCCGGGGAGCGCATGTACTGCGTTTTCCCTGTAACTTACCATGTCCGATGGCATGAAGAAAATCCTAGCGAACGCGTTAGGTACCCTCAAAGCAATGCTGCAGGTCGACTCAGTAAGACCTCTGCGGCCTAAGTCGAGTCTGACCAGTTTGTTCTGGGTTCGAGTCTGGGGACTCGAGCTCGATGTAGGCTAGTAAGGTTTTGCCCAAGAGCAGTTAACTGGTCCCGATCCGTCGAGAGAACCAGGCCTACTACGCCCTTATCCCTAACAAATGTCATAAAAGGAAAAATCCTATTCCAAACATTGGCTGATTTATTACTAGCTCCAAATCATTATCATACAAAACCTGCAAAGAACCAGTCGAGATAATGTCGACTGTTTAGACGCATGAGCAAGGCAAGTAATTCAAGACGTGCACTGACGGAGGAGTCCCTGCCCGAATCTTCGAGTCGGCCAGGCACTCGGGGGCTACTGACGTGGACCTACCCTTCGGGTGCTCTACCTTGAAGATACCTGGTACATGTATAGTATCGGGCTCGTGGATGAAGACCCACTAGAGGATCAAGTCCAAGGCCCATGAAGAAGGAGTACCCTCCAAGTCAAGCGTAGATTAGGTCGGTTTAGACTTACCTTACTTGTAAACCTAGTCGGTTGCGAATCCCCGAGACCCAGCCTCCTATATAAAGGCTAGGAGGGCCGCCGATCTAGGGCACGCAATACGATACCACCAAAACCCCAGCGAGATAGACATCTTGCCGGGACTCCATTGTAGCTCCTTTGTTCAACCATCAATAATCAGACAAGCAGGAAGTAGGGTATTACCCTCCGGGGGACTGAACCTGGGTAAACCTCGCTTGTCAGCCGTAGTTACTACCAGCGCTACCAAATCTCTCTCCCGATTTCAACCCTAGGTGCCTAACCATGGGATTTGATGAGTTAACACCTCGTCATCGTAGCTGAAGCAGAGATCCACCACCTCCCAGTTAAATGTCGCTCTCCATGTCATCTGCAACATCCAACTGTTTACCCTACACATCAGCATAGCTGCAATGAGAATGAAACCACACCGTTAGGTGTTAGATGTGTGCACACTCCACGCATTCACACCTAAAGGATATTTGGTATCCAACACCGACCACAGATATTACATAACTACGACTCAGCGGACAAAGGTAATTTTTAAGAATTAAGATTTTGAGTTTGTCATTAATTTTGTTAGCAGAAGATTGTCCCAACATCGTTTCTACTTCAATCTTATTATTCGTGGAGATAAGTCACAACTGGGTAGCAAGAGACAACGCAAAGAGATCTATATCTAAAAATTTGGAAATCATGTGCTCAGATGAGTATGTTGCACATGGTGTTCAGGAAGTCAAAACTGAAATCCGTACAAAACAAATAATGATCTTGTTGATGGAAAGAAGAATTGAAGTAACACTCATGTAAGAAAAACTTATTAATACAAAGTTTAGCACAGTAAAAACCTACTGTTGTAATCGTACAAATCCTCAAGGTCAGCATCTTCATCTTGCACATCGAGAACTGGAGTGTCAGGCTGTGTCATCAACAGCAGAGACACACAACAAAATAGCCTGAAACAAACACAACACAAGCAATTATACTTCTGGAACCATCAAACATCAAGCTCGCATCATACAGATCATGTGAGGAGACTTCTCTTTTGACACCAAACATAGATGTCGAACTACTGGTTCATCCAGTACATAGGTAGATCAGACTGACTGTGCCACTGAATATGTATGTATACATGATAACAAGAGCGTTTGGAAGTATATCAAGCTAACTAAGCGACGAATTTAAGGATCCTAATATTACTCATTATTCAACATTGATGGCCAGACGGCCAGTACTTCTCCAGTATCGGACTCAGCATCATGATCTCTGCGCCAAGCAAAACAAAGCAAGAATTACTTGATGCACACTGACAGAATGTACTTACAGACTTGAAAAAAACGAGCACATGTTAACCAGGATTGCAAGCATGTTAAATGAGCTCTACTGTGGCCACGGTCCATCTGTCCCAAAGAATGAAAATGAAATGATATTGCAACTTGATGTTGTTTCAATCGACCATTTGTATATTCGTGTCATCAAATATAGGTGAGCTTCCAATCACCGTAATTTAAATATGGAGGTCGAAAGCACGAAAGAGCGAAAAGGGAATGCTATTCTTTCTCAAGCCTGAGAGATAGCTAAATACCATGTGTGCAATGGACGTGTCCAGTTGAGTTCAATAAATTTATAAAAACCATACTGATCCTAGTACATATTGATCCACGATTTAAAATGTTATTCGAAAGTACTCGAGTTTCAACAGTGAAATGCCCAAGAATATACAAAATGTCATGACACCAACCACATCTCAAGCTATAAGCCACTACCATCCCCACCTGTTAAGCTAGCAGCTAGCACCAAATATTGTGAGCATGTAAAGTGAATGAAATGTCCGATTCTACCTTCTTCGTATGCCAGTTTACGCGAGTAGACTCTAGCTAGCCAATAATCAACAAAATACTATGATGCCATGACAGTGGCCTAACCGCCTAACTATATACAACCTGGTGATCAATTAAAGCGGTGCATCTAAAAAAAGGTTACTTTCTTTATCGCCATTCAACTGTATTCACTAATTTGGTCACAAATTCCTGAGTATATCATATAGCTAGTACTCTATCAAAACAACAGCATGCAAGGCAAGGTAATGATGGACCATGACAGGAGACCATGTTCTTGGCCGTGGCAATGAAGACGCAGTTGCGCTTGTTCAGCACCTTTACCTTGCTACTGCCCTTCTTGTCGGGACCAACTCCGGTGCCGTTGCCGACGACTTGGTCGAAGCATGCAGACAAATTCGACATCCCGGATGCATGCGCTGATGGGACGCATTCCCTGGCGCTGCACATTCTAGCCAGGGAAGGCAGGCATGGGGCGCTCCTCGCTCTGCTTGCGGAAGACTTGGCCGAGAGGAACAGCGCCCTCGTGGCCCGCCTCGTGCCACCGCAGTTATGCTGGGTGATGAGGGACGGTTTGTGGACGGACCAGGAATCTGCTGGGTGTCTTGCCGAGGGGAACAGCGCCCACGAATCCGCGATCTGCTGGGTGCTGAGTGACGGCTTGCCGTCGGCGCACATCATCCGCATCAGGTCCGGCGACGTCGTGCCGGCAGAGACCAGGCTGCTGGAGACAGAGCGGCCAGTGATTCCCTACTGGCGGCCAAGGGCCCGGACAACGGCGACGTGTACGCCAGTTCTCGTCCCTCGCCAAGGGCGATGCCGAGGCCGTCGTTGTCGCCGATGCGGGCAGCTCCTACCTCCCTGCTCCTGATCCTGATCCCATACAGCGCTGCTCTTGATCTCATCCTGCATCTCGCAGTTGAGGTGGGGGTGCAGGAAGATGCGGGCGGCGGCGCTGGGATGCAGTAGTCCGACTCCGAGGCGGCTAGGGTTTGTGGCAGGGCAGCGTACCGGCGGTTCCACGCCATGGAATAGAGAGAGGGGAAGGAGGAGGTGTCGACACGATGATAAGCAGCGCGAGGAGTCGCTAGAATAGACCGGCGACGGTCAACGGAGGCAGCGGCAAAGGGTATCGAGAGGCGGCGCTGCTGCGAGATGGTAAAGGAAGAGGGGCTGGCGCTGGATTGAAGTTTCTCTCTTCGCGCGATGGGGGTCCACCTGTCGGCGCTGGATCACGCGACAGGTGGAGAGGTTGGACGGAAGTTTTGACATAGTGCGTCGGTGGTAGACAAAGGAACCAATTGTTTCTTTTAGATAGGAGAGAAAATGGGAAGCGCTACGATATGTTAGGAAGTTTTGCTTTCTTCTTTTGATTTTGGAGCGGCGCAGTCTAGGAGGGGAGGTCCTTTCTATCGCCCGTTAGCGGAGCTTTAGACCCGTGCCGCCTACACAATTCCATAAATGGGCCGGCCTAAAGTGCTTCCGCGCAGAATTTTCACCGTTTGTTCGTTCGTGTGTTCGTTCGACTGTGTCTTTTTCCATAGCTTTTTTTTAATTTGAAAAAGTTCTAAAAATAATTTAAACCTATTTTTTAACATGAATATTTTCAAAATATGAACAAAAATCCGAACCATTTTTATTACCCTTTTTTAACCAATTTCAAATTTGAAACCATTTCCAAAAATGAACGATTTTCAAAATTGGAAGCATTTTAAAAAATTATCATTTTTCAAAATCTAAACCATTATTAAAATTGGAACCGTTTTCAAATTTAGAACCATTTTAAAAAATGAACAATTTTCAAATTTGGAACCATTTTCAATTCGGAACCATTTTTAAATTTGGAACCATTTTCGAACTGGAACCATTTTCAAAATGGGACTATTTAAAAAATGATTTTTTTTCAATTTTGGGACCATTTTTAAATTTGGAACCATTTTAAAATTTGAAGAAATTTTCAAATTTGCAACCATTTTAAATTTGGAACCATTTTTTAATTTGGAATCATTTTTAATTTAGAACCATTTTTAAATATGGCACCATTTTAAATTTGGAACCATTTTCAAAATGGAACCAATTTTCAAATTTGGAACCATTTTTAAATTTGGAACCGTTTTAAATCCGAAACCATTTTTTAATTTGGAACCATTTTCAAAATGGAATCATTTTAAATTTGTAACCATTTTGAAAAATGATTTTTAAATTTTGGAACCATTTTCAAAAATGAATAATTTTCAAATTTGGAACCATTTTTAAATTTGGAACCGTTTTAAATTTGAAACCATTTTAAATTTGGAACCATTTTCAAAATGTAACCATTTCAAAAAATGAACAATTTTCAAATTTGGAACCATTTTTTAATTTAGAATCATTTTCAAAAAAAATTCAAAAAACACTTTAAATAAGAACGAAAAACAGTAAGAAAAGAAAACAAAAAAAGAAAAAGAAACGAAAAGAAAAGAAAAACAGAAACAGAAAAAGAAAAAGAAACGAAAAAGAAAAAAGAAACGAAAAGAAAAGAAAAAGGAAAAAGTGCGTACCTAATTGGGCCCGGCCCAGAAAATAGATCTTCAGGCGGCGCCAGCCCTATGCGGCGCTAACGGGCAGCGCATAGGGTTCGCCGCACGGGTCCTCGAGAGGAGGAAGCACCCGTGCGGCCCAGTAGACGTAGCCAGTCACACATCTGCGCGCCGCTAAAGCGGGCCGACTGAATCCCGTTTCGCAATCAGGCAACCAACAATGACCGACAGAAATTGTACAACAGTGAGAAGATGAGTGCGTTGGATGGGCTGATGTCCCACCGAACTTTGTTTCTTAATTTGTGGCCAGCGATACTGCTATGCACTCTGGTTAATGAAATACCATTCCATTGTAAAAAAAAGGGTTACACAATACTAGGCCTCAGATCATTTCCGTAGGAATTATAGAGGATTGAATTCCTTAGTGATTCGCAAAACAAAAAAATCTTAATATTTCTTCTTATGTTGATTGTCTGCTTTGTAGGATTGAATCCTATAGATCTTTTCCAAGGATTCCTTTGTATTACATTTTGTAGGAAAACATACACCTAAATCTTTTTGTAAGAATCGTTTACTTTTTCTATGATGGATTCAAACGAAGTTAGTTACATATGAAATCTTGTAGGATTAAAATAGAGATGACATTGAATTTTTTTTTCTATTTCTGCGTTTTTCCTATCCTACAAATTAAATGGGAGACCAGGGAGGGCCAGCAATATGTAGTCGCCACACCCAGCCATAGTAGGTTTTCTATGATATGATCTATCACGAACTCCAAATTTCAAAAAAAATCTATCACGAACTCCAGCTCTGGTCATAAGTTAACACACATCGCATGATACCCTACAAAAAGTGCTCCGCCGATCCGTTCCCTGCAGTGCAAAGACTATGATTTGACCCGAGAAGGAGAGAGGATTTGCAGCACCGGGGCATCAGTGCTCCCGGATTGCAGAACCTGCCCCGCGAGCCAGTATTGTACAACGGTCGAACAGGCCCTACATCAAAGGGTTTTACGCACTAGGCCTCAAAAGGATTTTCGGATGAAGTATGTAGGATTGAATTTTTTATTAATTTTTCCTACGTTGATTGTTTGATTCGTAGGATTAATCATATAGTAGACTTTTGGTTCTAACGAATCCTTTGCATTACATTTTATAGAAAGTTTAAAATCCACTCAAACCTCTTTATAAGAATCCTTTACTTTTCCTGGGATGGAATCAAACGAAGCTGGTTACATATGAAATCTTGTATGGTTGAAATGTCTCAACACAGTAATCCTGCATTTTTCCTACCTTATATAAATCAAAAGGGAAACCAGGGAGGGCCGGCAATATGTACTCGCCCCACCCAGCCATAGCAGGCTTTCTAGAATTCAGAATCTATCACGAACTCCAGTTCAGCAGTTCCGGTCCTAACTTAACACGCATCCATGATACCCTACAGAGATATTCGTGTCTTCATGAAGTTCCGTTTTAACGACGTCATAAACTATTTTACTCCACTGAGTCATAATAATATTGCCCCTGCCCTTGAGGCATTTGGAGGTAGTAGACAAGTCACTAAGCAAACCATGGCTAGACGCTTTGCCGAATGACGTTCGTGTAACAGTGACCAGCACAACTGCTGAGTCTGGTGATCAATGGAATCTTGTGTTCCAGCTCTAAAAAAAATCTGAAACAATTCGCGATGTACATTTTACACAGGTTTCAGCAACAGCGATTAGATGTACAATTCTACACAGGATCCGTGTTCACTAGTAACGAGAGACAGCAGACGACATACATGTACAAGCTCAACAGCACACAGCATTGCAGAGCCTCTTCCTGAGCTCAAAAAAGGCCCCAGGCATACTATTATCACTCATGTAACAACAACATCGGATCCAAGGAGGCGTTCAAGTTTTGCTCCAAGTAGGACGCCCAGGTCGAAGCTCAAGCCTGAAACGGTAGCCAGACTCGGACTGTCAAATACCAAGTAGTATATATACTGGAGAGGCTCATATGATTATGATTACAGTGTTTTTATTAGCGACTCTAATTGCGGGCATAATAAATGAATTGTCATCAACTATGGATCCTCGAGGATAATAACCTCGACTCAGGTGAAGGTACTTCATGAAATAAATAGACAGTTAATTAGTTAAGGCCCTAATAATGAATCATCAAGATAATAGTAGCAGATAAGTTTACATCAGCTACTATAGCTAGGAGGTAAATCATCTCTTGTTAACATGTCGTACCCAACTTAAGCACTGTTGGTTTTTGACGTTAGAGTGTGAAACTTCAGATATTGGTAAATTACAGATGGTCCATAGCTTCAGATTGTAGGAATGCATTGCAGTTTTTGCACAAAAGTGCAAACAAAGATTCTTTCATTTGATCTTCAAGCATACGGACTGTTTGGAAATTTGTAATGAGACTTATGAAACGAGTTAGTTTGGACTCCTCGTTTGCTGACCCATGAGTCATTTATCTATAGGTTTCCAAATTTTGTCTTATGTTTGACTCTATAATGTATATTCGATGATGCTGTTAATTGTTTATTATATTTATTCTGCAGTTGCACTATGATCACTTGGTGCTTGTTGATTATCTCATATCTAAGGATGTAGGTGTGCATTGTGCCCAGTATCTATTACGGTCAGTTAGTAACTTCCATACTTTCTGATGCATTTAAACTACACAAAAGACGCATGTACATGCTCCTTAATGTGATATTTCTCTGTCTCAGGTGCTTACGACTGGTATCCCACTGCTGGAATGCTTTTATTGATGATTCAGTTTACGAGGAGCAAATAAAAAAAACTCACTTGTAAACTGCAATGAACCTTGACAAATATAAATAGTTTCACTGGTAGCTCAATTCAGGGCACTAAGTTAGGTTCCTCTGGTGACAAGGAAAGTAAGAGCAAAAACAGCTTTTCCTAAGTGCTAAAGTATGTCTCCTTTCGTTAAAGGAAACATTAGAAGATCTTCATCAGAAGGAACCTCTCCTTAAAAGGTCCGTTCCCATGATGTTCCTTTCGCCACTTAGTTCAGTGATACAATGTTTTGCTTCTACTTTTGCCTGTTTTCACAAATACCTTTACTCAAAATAAGCATACAAATAAGTGTTTTTTGCAGCTTGGCCAGAAGCAGTGCTGAAACAATTAATTTGTGACGCGCTACAGTTTCTGTGGTTCAATATTTGGTAATCATATACTGTATTTTTCCTTGTTAGTTAGATTGTGTATATATTGTTCACACAATACATTTGGAGTCTTTCAGTTTATGATCTGATCTACCATTTGAATTGGCGGATTCTTACAGATAAGGAAACTTAGAGGCTTCAGCCTGCAGACAATCATGACATTGTAAGTCATGCGCTGCACCAAATGTCTTAATTAAAAACCAAACAAATAAGCTATGTGTAGAAGTAAGGCACCAACTTTTTCCAAGTTTACCTTTGACTCGTACAAGAAGGATTTTCGTTTTAAAAAAGTAGCACTAGCACATCCTCTGTTAGATAGGAGTTCGACAGAGGTGAAATTTAAGGCAGCTTATATGTGCCAGTGGTGCTAGTAACACGCGCCTTCTCCGATTCCCTCCTAGTCATGGATGGCTAATTGGCCAGTGGTGTGCTAGCTGGGATTATTAGGCTATTAACTAGTTGTAGTTAATTGCTTGGCTTGTTTTTTTTTTGTGGTTTATCTCTCCACGGGAACAATGAAACCAGCCAAGAAGACAGTAACGGCCTTTGTGAGGACCGTGGAATGGAGATCACTATTTGGTAAGCCAATTAACTTTTTCCTTCTATAGAAGGACTAGTTCCTATGGTCCAGTAAACTGCAATTCTCGGCCTTCGGCTTCCCAAGGAGATCTTCCGCCTTCAGATCTGCGACTCACATAGGCCATGGTGACGCTCTCTCCAGATCTGCCGGATGAACTCGTCCACGAGATCCTCTTTCGCCTCCCGCGGATGAGCCCGCGTGTCTTTTCCGCCTCTCCGTACTCTCCAAGCCCTGGCGCAGCCTCCTCTCTAATCCTGCTTTCCACCACCACTACCGCAAGTTTCACCGGACGCCTCCTATGCTCGGTTTCATCTACTATGAGTCCTCCCATGGTGACCACTTCGTCCCCACCACAGGATCCTGCCCCCCATGCACTCTCGACCCCCAGCTGGCTGACTCTGACTACGTCGTGTGCGACTGCCGCCACGGCCGTGTCCTCCTCGACAACGGTGAGATACCCAGGGAGCTTGTGGTCTGGGACCCCATGACGGGCCGCCGCCTAGAGCTGAGTGACCCCTGCGAGTCCTTGTCCTACATGGGGACTGCGGTGCTCTGTGCCGTGGACGGCTGTGACCACGCTACCTGCATGAGGGCCCCTTCCATGTCATTTTTGTCGGTATCGATACGGAGGTGGGGATCGCAACCGCCTACAAGTACTCATCAGAGACTGGTGAGTGGAGCACGCCGACCTCTGAGCTTGCCCTCGTTGACGAGCTTGACATTGTCGTGGAGTATGACGTCTTCACCGGGCTTTTCATTGAAGACAGCTACCTTAAGGCGATGCACAGTGTGCTCCTTGAAGACAACCTCCACTTCCTCCTCATGTATGGGCCACAAGGCGCTCGGATTCTCAAGTACAATGCACGAATGCATCGGTGATCACCCCGCCGGTAAGGGCGGCTGTGTACGACCGGGGCACTGTCCTCATGTCGACAGAGGATGGAAGGCTAGGAGTCGCCCACCTGGACAAGCTCATCCTCCACCTGTGGTCGAGGGAGGCAGGTCCTGATGAAGTTGCAGCATGGACGGAACAAAGAGTCATCGACCTCATGCCGTTTCTCCCCATCGGAGATCCTGCGATCAAAGTGGAGTTGATTGGCTCCACGGAGGGCGCCAGTATCATCTTCGCCACCACAGCTCTTGGCATCTACGCTATTGATCTCAAGTTGTTGCGGTCAAGAAAGTTGTGTGAGGACAAGGCATTCGACTCCTCTTCCCCTTCATGAGTTTCTACAATCCCCCGGGTATCTTTACTTTTAATCCTTGATCTACAACGTCTAGCTATAAGTGCTTTTGGTACCACATCTAGCATTCTAGCTAGTATCACGTTATCTCTATTAATCCATTTTATGGTAAAACCTTAGACTGATGCACTAAAACATTTGGAGCCACACTAACAAAACTTGTTCAGGTTTTGCAGAATGACAAACTTGAACAAGTTTTTAGGCGGCGGAATCGGTTGCTGAGATTCACCGCTGAAGTGTTGGACAGACCCCATGATGCTTCTCACCAATAAGATGGATAATCTCAGAGGCAATTAAGGGTTTCGTGATGTAGTAACAAACTATTTCAGTAGTAGGTGTTTTGGTGACACTTGGTTGATTTCTCAGCTGTATGATTTTGTGAGTGGTTAATTCAGTTCGATAATTTCGTCATTCTGTCGGTGTGCGCGTGCGTGTGTGTGAACTTGCTATATGCTTTCAGTTTCTTGATGAAGTTGGTGGCTTTGGCTTTCCTAGAAAAAATAAACTTCTGTTGTTCTTTTGGGTCCTAAGCTATTTCCCCACGTAATCTCCCACCTGCCGTTTTGAGCTACTGTGCTGCTGGGGTATTGCAGCCTTGCAGGGACGCTTCTTTCTTTTCGGAAGGTAAGGTATCATGCACTGTATCTTATCAATTGTTCATAATGAGTTCTCATGGCAGAGTGCACAGTGATCTATCCACTCACTTGAGTATTGTGTTGTTGTTATGGCTTGGAGCCTTAAAGTGTTTTATTTCAAGTTGGGTAATGTAAGTAAGGAAACAGCAGCCTATCACTTAACTAATACTCCCTCCGTTCCGTGATGTAAGGTGTATAGGTTTTTAAGAAAAATTCCAAAATGTATGGTATAATGAGATGTATGGATAGTTTTACCCGTCCAAAAATGAATCCTAATTTATAGGGTGTGTTGTTTTCAATTTGTGTCTATTAGGAACTCATATCTCCCAATTTTTTCCAAAAGAAAATGAGTACACCGTATGCCAAATACCTATATCTTAATATTCGTGCAGAAAACTATACACCCTGCATTCAGGAATGAAGGGAGTATGTTCTTTTGAATAATTTGAGATGTTGACACATGATCAATTCATACTTGGCGTGGCCAATAGGAGACTGGATGAATATATAGGAATGTTCTTTTGAATTATTTACTGAGTGCAGCAAAACCCTGAAGAGTATAACAAGATATGGCCCAACACAAATATATACTCCTCCGTTCCATTTTAATTGACTCACATATCATATGTAGATATATGTGAGTCAATTAAAATGGAACGGAGGGAGTATTAGCAAATGGCTGAACAAGGCTATTATGACTACAAATTATATTTGACTTTAACGACGAAGGTGAATATTTTGATCACTCTTGTCATCCTACATAATCTACCAATACTGCTTCTACTGCAATCAAATTGTTACCGCAAGACAAAATTCCGCAGTTGTGTTTCATGATGTCCTATTGGCACTTAAAAGAGTCACTACCATACAAGTGAGCACACATTTCAGCAATACATATGTAATAAACATAATATCAACAAGTTTAGATTTCTACTAGATGCAATAGTATATCCAATTGCCAACAATCAGGGCTAATACCCTAAGAACATACCATTAAACTATGCAGTGGGCACCATATTGTGTTTTAAGATCAGATAATTCCAGAGAATGACATCACAACACTATACTTACATCACTAGCACACATGATTTAGCTTGCATACGCCCGACGAGAATTAGTAAATTAGTGGGTTATGGTTCCTTCTGTTAAAACTTTTACTTTTCATGCTTTCGCACACCACGAAGACATTTACAATTTCTGGTAATATCTGCTATGCTGGGATCCAAACAAACAAGATTACAGAGCGTAAAAAAAACAAAGCAATCCAATAACTATGTTCCACTGGTATTTCAAGTCTGTCTTATATGTTGTAGTAGTTAATTTATTCTGGGCATAGTTGCCAAATTACCATTTTCATAACTGTGATGTATATTAATATTTGTCCTTAGAAAGAAATACACCCCACAATGATGTTATATTCACATTTAAACTCTATTAGAATTTAAAATTTCCAGGATATTCTTTATTTAATATAATGTTCTAATATATAAACAAGGTTCTATTAAGCGCTAGACGCCGATTGAGCATTTTGCCTCCGCTTTTCCCTTTTTTGAATGATTAAAGCGCTAAACGCAATTAAGCGCACGTTTAAGCACTAGGCGTTTTACCTCCTCTCAGCGCCTAAGTGAGTTTAAGTGTGCGCTTAGGCATGGTTTTTATAACCTTGGATATAAATCACATTAAAAATATAGACAAGTAGGGTCACTGACTCACTGTGTAGGGTGTGAAGTGTTTGAAAGATCTGGCTCGTGTAGCTGGCTTCTGGTATGATGATCCCAGCCTCCCAGAAAGATTGATGACCCAGACTGGTATAACATGGATAAGTACATGGTTGCTTTTAGAATCATACCTGTGAAGGATCTAGAGGACAAGTGTAAAGGAAAGACAATATCATGTCATGGGACATTATAAGATGGAAGCCAATTAAATCAGTTCGCAGATGATAAGATTTTTAGTATCGCTGTACCATGGCAAGACCTCTAGCAAGTCATTGGAGTCAACAAGTGATTAGAATGTTTACACTGTCTCCAGGCTTCGTCTCTTCATCCTTCATCTGATCTCTTATTCCCTGTCTCTATTCTTTGAGGATTCTTTTTGGATATACTACCCAAAGTCCTAAGTTTTATGCATTCATTCTAACCCTCCTTCCCACAAACCTTGACCGAATAGCTCCTGCCTGACACATGGGGCTGTAGGTCCAGGGGCTGTTCATTAGTGAACTCAAGTGTGATTTAGTCAGATGCGCATGAAAGATTTGATTGTGCTTAATATGAGTGTTTTTTCTGATAAGAAAATATGACATTTTTATGCATCATTAAGTGCATAGGGTCAATACTTACTCAAGGCTAAAGGCCTCAAGCATAGCCTGTACAGGACCCAAGTACTGGATTAAACCAAATTTTGAAACAAGACTGGGATACACATCACAATTTGCCAGGAAGGAGAAAGACATCCGTTATATGCTGTCACATGGCCATTCTGATGTTAGCTGGTGGTGGATCTTGTTGAGTCACTGCCTACTAGTGTCTGCAGCCGACAATATTCACTTGGGCCAGAACCAGGCCTAGATTAGGAATTTGCAATGCTGGGAGGGAGAGAGAGAGGGATGGAGGGAGGGAGGGAGGGAGGGAGGGGGAGGGAGGGAGAGGGACCGAGGGAGGGGAGAGGGAGAGGGAGAGAGAGGAAAACAAATACAGCTGGACATTTTTTTTCTGATTTCCAGATGGAAAGAAAATAATCCATTAGTGGACAATTAGAGAATTGTATATTGAAGAGGATCACAAACTTTTGGTACTATTAAAGCAGGCCGATATCTTTTAGGTACATATCAAAACCAGGGTACTTCGAGTTGTACATACTTAATATTCTATTTTAAACGGGAGGAAGTAAAGCAAGGCTCCCTCTTCCTTCCCCTAGTAGTACGTAAGACAAAAGTCCTATCAAAGTTATTACTGTTATGGTGTTACCTGATGCTAAGGGCAACTATAATCCTCAACACCAAGAAAAGGTATGCTCTGTTCTTTAGTTTTGACTATCTTGTCTCCCATACTCAGCACAACATTTTAAGTCAAGGCATGACTTGGGATTGGGGACACAAATAGGTTTTTTTTCGTGGCGGCACGAAGTGGCGTGAGCTAAGTTTGCATGATGATAGATGGGTTGTCGTGTGTGATGTCGTGGTGACACTCAACCAAAACAAAACAAAAAAACAAGTCTCACACCTGCATGTGTCATTACTACTACCGTTGTCACGCTCGCAATAATTACAACTGCACTAAATGATTCGACACAACACCTCATCAGTTTCCAAATCTCAAAATTTTAGGGCTCAATCTAGGACAAATTAAATTGGCACTCTGAAGTTTGCAATGTGCATATCAAGCAACAGACCACAAGCGAACATATTCAACTCTCTGACGCCCGATGTAATTCTTAACAAAAACTACTCGCAGTGACTAATTTAATGTTTCAAACAGCAAAACACTACAAAGAAAAATAGTGCTAGCTGCCTCCAAAACAACAAGTATTCCTACACAACGTCTACATACCACACACCTCATCGATTTTGTCAGTTTACACTGTGTCTCTATGTTTTTCAGATTCGCTAGAGGCGAGTGAAATAGACTAGCGCGTGGAGTAGCCGAGAATGACCTAATAAACGATAGATAACCAAGTACATGTAAATGTATATATTGAAAAGAAAATCATACATTTGTTGAACTCGTATGAAAGCTATTTGTTTGCAGGATATGAGTTACTACTAATTAAAATCGAAGTCTTCCTGTTATAAGCATGGGCCTCGTGTCTGGCCACGCTTCTCTGCAGCATGCTAAGAGGTCAACCTCGCGGCGACGACGGAATCTATGGTATCTATCGTTTATTTTTGGCCATTACAGAGAACTTATTTTGAGATTGTTTCTCTTCTCACAAATGGTTTTGGCCATTACGTCATTACAGCACAAGCGCAGGCTCCACTGGCGGCGCAACCGCCACGAGGTTAAGCTCTACGCATGATGCGGAGAAGCGTGGCCATACATCGAATGCAAGCCCATGCTGAACGGGACAAGGACCATCAATTTTAATTATTAGTAATTCATACCATGCACAGTTATGTTTTCTTTCAATCCAGCGAATATCTTACATCAAGTCAACAAATGTACGCTTATTAGGCCTCTGTTAGTTTTTCTTTTCAATACATGCATCTCCAAGTTCTTGATTATCAATCGTTGCTTTGATAATTCTCGGTTTCTCCCTGCACTAGTCTGCTTCGCTCGGCTTCTATATCTGATTAGGTGTGGGGTGTAGTTTTTTTGCGCAGCTTAAACTGACGAAACTGATGATGAATTGATGATGATGTGTGCGTTATGTACATGCTTTGTGTAAGAAGACCTGTTTTTTTTCCTAAGGCGGGTAGCACTATTTTGGTTCGTTCAAACCGTGGTTTCCCATCCTAGTAGTTCTTAACACATGGGTCATATCAAACTTGTTGCCGCTAAATAGCTAAGGGCAACTATAATCCTCGACACCAAAAAAAGGTATGCTCTCTCCTTTAATTTTGACTATTTGTGTCCAACACTCAGCACAACATTTTTGGTCATGAGTTGGGGTTTGGGACACATGAAGTGATGTGAGCTAAAATTACAAGTTGTTTGATGGGTCGTTGGGTGTGTGATGCCAGTAGGTGAAGTATGAGTTAACATCAACCTTTCATACACCCTACTAATCTTTGATATTTCTTAATCACTTGGTGATTCATTGATTACAGGAGATCGCCTCATGCTTCACGCAACCAAAAGAAAACAAAAACAAGTCCCACACCTCCATGTGTGATTATTTGACTACAGTTGTCACGCAAACGCCAGTTACAGCTGGCCTAAAAGATTCTGAACAACTACAAGCAATGCTAAAATGTAGCTTCTATATTCTAGCGCTCAATCTATGTCAAACTAAATTGGTTCTCGAAGCTCGAAATGTGTAGATCAAAAACCACAAGCATAGGGAATCGATTAATTCTTATCAAAACCATTGGAGGCGCCTGATTCAAACAGCAGAACAGTAAAAGCAAGTCAACCGTAAGCCCATACCTCGGCAACGGGGAGCAGGCCAAGCTCCCGGATGACCCCAGCCATGCCACGGAGCTGCGCACCGGCGCTGGCCCCACAGGAAGGAACCTTGTCGAACAGCGACGCGGACATTTCCTCGGAGACGAACCCGACCTGGAACTCCAGGGTGCCCTGCTTGGGGTGCGCGACGATGCCGGAGACGGAGACCCAGAGGAAGAGCTTCTTGGCCTGGATGCCGGAGAGGCCCGTGATTTTCCCCGAGGAGAGGCAGCCGCGGATGGTCTTCTCGTAGTACACGAGGTGGTCGCCGAACCGGACGTAGCAGGTGCTGGCGAGGTGGATCTCGAAGTCGCCGGTGGCCTCGTCGAAGGTGTAGGAGGCGACGGCGTCCGGGATGAGGCCCTTCGGGAGGCCGTACTTCGGGAGGAGATCGCTCGTGTGCGCCGTTTGGCGCGGCGGCACCGGCTGCGGAGGAGGCGAGCGGCGCGGCGGCCACGGCGGCTGCGACGAGGAGTAGGAGGGGAGACATGGGTGATGGGATTTTCTGTCTGCTTTTCCGTGGGGATTTCGACGGGAACACCGAACACTGGTAGGACAGTTAAATATTCCCGCAATTGCAAGAGTATAATTGCCTGCCATTTTATTGTTAACTTATTGCATACCAAAAATCTACTACTGTTTTCACGAGAAAGAAGGAAGAGGGAGTTCAACTAAGAGCTACTTTATTTGTCTTACCAAAGAAAATTGGATTTTATTTCGTAAATAATACTCCCTCCGTTTCGAATTATAAGTCGCTGGAAAATATTCCGACCAGGTGAAAATGAGGAAAATGACAATCGTACCCCTACATCTGAATCGGTACCCGAACATGAAAATTCGAATCACACGTCCATCCTCTTCCTCCATCCCTCGCGATCTGCTGCTGCTGCAACTCCCTCGATCGATCGGGCCGGCGACCACATCTCCCTATCGATCGATTTGTGCTGCTGTTGGGGCCGATGACCATACCTCTCTCCCGGTCGATCAGTTGCTGGGCCGGCGACCACACCTGCCTCGCCCATCTTCTCATTGTCGCCCCAGCAGCAGCAGATCGCCGGCCTCAGCAGCATGGCCACCTCCCCCATCTTCCTCGCTGGGCAACGGTCCCATCAGCAGCTGCACACCTCCCCCATCAGAAGCTGCGGACCTTCCCCATCTTCCTCGCTGGAGGAAATCAGGCCCCAGGCACGGCTCAGCTCAAGCTCCCAGATCAGGTCCTGCTCTGGCGCTTCAACCATAGAGTAGCAGCAGATAGCAAGAGGAACAACAGCAGCGTGCTCCTGCTCGCTCAGTCTGCTGCTGCTCCTCTCCTTCCCTGCGCCTCCTGAAATCACAGCAGCAGCTTAGCAGCAAGAAGTTGAACAGCTTAACAGAAATAGCAGAGCAGGATAGCTTAGCAGAAATAGCACAACAGGACAGCTTAGTAGAAACAGCAGAACAGCTTAGTAGAAACAGTATAACATGGTGCTCATAGACTTAAATCTGACTCCGCCTGAAGAAGAAGAAGAAGAAGAAGAAGAAGAAGAAGAAGAAGAAGAAGGCAACATCTCAGATGGCAACATACCTGAACATGAAGTAGTCCATGTCGATCAGCAAGGTGAGCACAAGTTCTGCTTGTTCCTGAGAAACATGAATAGTTGATCAGTTTCATACTTCAACAATTTGTGTGCACTGATATCAATTTGTAGATAAAATGCAAGTTTTAATTTATTTTTGGTTTTGTTTCTTTTTGTAGGTGCACATGAGGTTAATATGGAAGAACGTGAGGTTAATATGGAAGAACATGAGGTCAATATAGAAGCAGAGGTTAATATGGAAGAACATGAGGTCAATTTAGAAGAGGAGGTCGTGAACATGACAGGTGTTGCATTTTTTATGAAATTTACTCCATTTTAATACTCCATTTTTATCATATTTGCCAATAGTAACTTATGTTTGCTCAAGAATGGACTGAAAAACTAACTACTGAATGAATTCAGAACCTACATCTTCATGTACCTGTTCTGCTCTTCTTGGCTTTGCATACATCTCTCTCTGAGAAATTGGTCCTCCACTGCATCCCCACTGAAATGGACATAATTGTTTTAGCACAAACAAAGTATAATGAAATATTGATTTTATACCAGAAAATCAAACAATAAAATGGAGAAGTCAACATATATCATAATGCACATGATTTCAGTCAGCTTACTGCTGTTATTTCAAGCATGCTACTACTCCATTATGCACATGATGCAAGCATGTGAAAGTGCATGTGTTGCCCCATGCGTGGTTTTGGTAATTAATGACAATCCTTATGGATTAATGTTTGCTTTGAGATATTCTTGTAGATCTTGTCCATAGAAAAAGATTGGAGTTCATGTGTTGGGCTCTAGAAGATTATATGATGACCAAGGTTCCATCCAAGGGTTTATATGAAGAATGGTCATGTGAGGAGTTGAGCTTATTACAAGCATGGCTTGGAAAAGAAGAATGAGTGAACTTCATGTTATCTCCAAGCCATCATATATATCAAGATAAGTAGATGAAGTACAAGTGGATTCATGAAGACGGAGTTTAGCAAGGCTCTCCCATAATGGTGTATGGGAGAGTATTTGGATAAGTCTTCATCAAGCATATGCTAGCAAGCACAATCAAGAAAGGTGTTCCAACTTGAAGAGATCAAGATCGTCATCATCTAGCTCAAGTGGAATGCGCAAGGCAAAGGTATGATCTTGATAGGGTTTCTATTTTACCGGTCTCATGGTATTAGTGGGAGACCGGGTTATAGGATAGACGGCGTACTATGAAGAGGGGTTCTCAAGTGAGTAACTTGATCGCATCTTTGTGGAGAGCTCAAACCTTTGCATACTTGCATATCATCTTCCTTGGTTCTTATTTGGCTTTTATCCATGTGAGAATTTAGAGCTTGTGTTCATCTTCATACCAAGCTCTAGTTCATCAAAAACGGATTTCACTTGAATATCTTGTTGCGTTTTCGGTTTTGGAGGTTTTGCCGGTTCATCTTTTAAAGAGAGGTTTTACCTTTCTACATTTGGATTTCTCC
The DNA here is from genome assembly GCA_947311845.1 of Poa pratensis. Classification (NCBI taxonomy): domain Eukaryota; kingdom Viridiplantae; phylum Streptophyta; class Magnoliopsida; order Poales; family Poaceae; genus Poa; species Poa pratensis. The sequence continues at coordinate 141,108,576 of CAMZMU010000041.1, forward strand.
TCACATGATGGACTATGAAGTGTATATGCATAATCTTTTAGAGCTTGTGAGTATCTTCTAACAAGCCCAAGATCATAGAAAATGGAGTCCGGATGAGAAACATATTGCGGTTTTAGTATGGAGGTTTTATCAGTTGTTCTTTTATCGAGAGGTCTAACCTTTCCCATTTGGTTTTATCCTCCATTGTTGGACTATGATGTTTCTCTGCATGTTCTTATTGTGCTCTTTGTTATGATTTCAACGAGCCCAAGATCATCGAAAACGGAGTCCGGATGAAAAATATATTGCTATTTTTGTATCTCTATTTCTGTCAACCAGAATATCCGGGTCGGGGGCCAGATATTCCGGCCCTAAAAAGTGTTTTTGCTTCGTTTCGAGCCCCGAGTGCGAGCCTCTGGTAAAACCGGACATTTGGGCCGGACCTTTTGTGTTCTAGGCCGGATATTCCGGGGGGGGGGGGGGAGGCGGATATTCCGGCCCCAACTTGGACCGGAATATCCGGTCCCCTGTTTCTCCAACGGCCAGATTTTTGGGAGGGGTATAAATACCCCTCCACCTACCTCCAGCTCATCAGCTCACCCAGAATTTCTTCCCCTCCATTATTGCAAGCTCATTTTCTTCGATTACTCTCAATCCCTTTCTTCGATTACTCCCAATCCCTCCACCCAAACTCGTTGATCTTTGGAGGATTGAAGGAGAAGACCTAGATCTACATTTCCACCAATCTATCTCTCCTCTAAGTGAGGGGAACCTTTTCGATCTAGTTCTTGAAGTTTCATTTGTTGTGTTCTTCGTTGTTCTTCCTCTCTTCTCCCCCCATAAGCATTAGTTGCTTGTGGTGGGATTTGAGAGTGAAGGATTTGAGCACTTGTGCTCTTGCCATTGCTTCGTTGCATCGGTTTGTGCTCTCCACAAGGATTCATGGAAGTTGAAAGTTTGTGAACTTGTTACTCTTGGGTCTTTGGACCCTAGATGCCCGTGTGGTGGTTGAGACCCTTGTGTGGTCACTTGTAGCTGTTCAGGAGCCCCCAATCCTGTTGTGGGTTGTGCCCCGGATCGTTGTTGAAAGGCTCCGGATTTCCGCCTCGAAGGATTCTGATAGTGGAAGGTGAACCAAACCTTTGTGGTGCGGTTCATCAGAGAAGAAGGTGAAACCTTTGTGGTTGTTGAACCATTGTGTTGGTTCACACCTCTCCAACGAGACGTACTCCCCTAAAAAGGAGGAACTCGGGAATACATCCTCGTCTCCGCGTGCCTCGGTTATTTCTATACCCGAGCTCTTTACTTATGCACTTTACATTGTGATACCATTCGTGCTTGAAGTATTCTATATTGCTATCACCTTGTTGCTTGTCTTGCTTAGCATAAGTTGTTGGTGCACATAGGTGAACCTAGTTTATTTAGGTTGTTGGCTTGTTAATTTAAACACCTAGTTTTATTCCGCAATTATCAAGCCTAATCCGGAAAAGTTTTAATCGCCTATTCACCCCCCCCCCTCTAGGCGACATCCTTGTCCTTTCAATTGGTATCAGAGCCTGGGCTCTCTTTTTGGGCTTTACCGCCTAGAGAGTAAAGATGTCGTTAGAGAATTAGTGCACGATCCCACTCTTATATTCGATGGCACAAATTATGATGTTTGGAAAATTCGCATGCTTAACCTTCTTAGGGACATAAACCCAAATTTTAAGAGAATTGTAGATATGGGTTTTTCTCCTCCAAAGGATTCCCAAAAGTTATCTTTAGAGGATGAGGAAAACTCTTATCTCGATACTCGTGTATCTAATTGTCTTATATGTGTTTTGAGCGATGTAGTTCTTGCATCAATCATGCCTTTTCGGAACGCTCATGAGCTATGGACCAAGCTTCAAGATATATATGAAGTGTCCGACATTATTGAGGATGATTGTTCTCCTCCACCTCCGGCCGTGATGAGTTCACAACTTCTTCCACTTCACCAACATGTGATTTGGCACAAGGTAATGATATGGTGAGTGGTGATAGAAATTGTCATGTTCTATCTTTGGACTTAAACAATTCTAGCACTTCAAATGTCTTACATGCTAGTGTTGATAGTCCTTGCATATCATGTAATATTTGTTTAACTAAATCTCATGATGATATGCTTCATTTGTCTTGTTGCCATGAAAACAATACTTCCATATCCTCTATTTCTTGTGGCTAACAATGTAGAGGAATCCCAACATTTGTTGGAACAAGACGTGGATCTCAATGGAGCTTCAAGTAACTCTTCACCATCTTTGTCCACTACTCATTTTTGCCTTATGGCTATGGATTCAAAGGTTTCTCCACCTTTGGAACCCTCTACATCTTGTGATGATGTGGATGAGGATTCTCATGGAGACTTATGGATGTTGAATCCATAACAAAGAAGGGTAAGATGGTATTTGGTGCTCTCCCCAAAGGTAGCAAAGCTATCCCTCCTCTAAGTGAAATCATTGTTTATGCTATTAAGAGTAGGGAAATCATTGAGGACTTGGAAACTCAATTTCTCGAGAAATGTCAAATTGAGAGAGAGGATGCCGATGAAAAGCATCCTTAATGAATGCCCTTGAGGAAGAGCAAGAGCTTCGAGTGTCTCTTGAGAGAAACTTGAATCTCTTGATGAGTCAAATGATCTTATTATTGCTAAAATCATTAAGGAAAGAGATCATGCTATTGCTAAATATAAAGTGCTTAAAAAGGAAAAAGTTGAATTTGGTGTTGGCAATGCTAGACTAATTGAGGATATAGAGAGACTTGACAAAGCCCACAAGGCTTTAGAAAGTGAACACTCTCTCCTTATCAAGTCTCATGATCAACTCCAAACTCAACTATCTAAAAATGATGAGCTTGCCAAGTTGTCTTCTTCCATTTCTAATATTGATGATGCTTGTGCTACTAACTCCACTTCTTGTGAAGCATCTATTTTGAAGGAGAATGTTGAGCTAAGGGCTCAACTTGAGTTGCTAACTAGCAAGTATAGGAAATTGGAAGAAAGTCATGAAAAGCTATCTAGCTCTAATGATGATCTTCTAGCATCCTATGCTAGGCTAAAGTTAGCTCATGAGGCTATTATACAAAGGTAACATCTTGTGAGCCTCATGTGGACAATGGCACAACTTCTCTCTAAATGCTTATTGCCATGTGCTAGTCCTAGTAATTCATCCACTCACAATGTTGCTACATCTTGTGATGAATTACTTTCCATGCCTTGTTGCTCTAACAATGAAGCTTCTACTTCCTCTAGTGTTTTTGTTGATACTAACCATGTAGAGGAATTAAATGAGCTCAAGGCCCAAGTCACTTCTTTGAAGAAAGACTTGGAAAAGCGTCATGTTGGGGATTCTACACTTGACAATATGTTGAGTGTTCAAAGACGCCCCAATGACAAGAGTGGACTTGGATTCAACTCCAATATCAAGAACAAGTCCAAGTAACAAGAAGAACAAGGGCCAAGAACAAGTCAAGATTCGGCCAAGATTGTTTGCTTCAAGTGCAAAGTTGAAGGGCACCATGTTAGATCTTGCCCTTTGAAGAAGAAGCTCTTAGTGAGAAGCAACAAGGGAAGAAGCCTCAAGTTCCTCAAGTTGAAGAACGGCCTCTTCCCAAGAAGAATCAAGCTACCCCTCCTCAAGTCAAGACTCCAACTAAGAAGAGAGGAGGAAGTAGATGTTGCTACCTATGCCGTGAGAAGGGTCACTTTGCTTCTTCATGCACAAATGGTACCTTATCCAACCCCATTATTATTGATGATGATTATTCTCTTCGGAAGGATAAGGTTGGCAATGTGTTTGCCAAATATGTTGGTACTCAAAGTGGTGTCAAGAAAAGAACCATTTGGGTTGCCAAACCTATTGTGACTAACCTCTTAGGACCCAACTTGGTTGGGGACCAACAAGCTAAAACTTGATCAATAGGTGTTGTTGGAGGGCATTGGAGACTTGGCTACATCATGAAGAATTAAGGGATCTTCATCAATTATATTATCTCAAGCCAAGTCATTTGGATTATATTGTTCTATCTCATATCCAATGTTCCTCCTTGCGGTAACTTTTATTTAAATCATATATACATTGAAAGTTGCTTGCACCCTTGCATGTGTTAGGTTTTGTACCTTGCTAGTGTTTGTATGTGTTGTGCTCTCTACTTACTTATCTTGAGTAATCAAGTTGTGTATGTTGGTTTGCACACCATTTACTTGTGTTGAGCCTTATTGCTTTTATTTGATATCTTATCTTGTTGGCTCTCTTTTGAGAGATTAATGGACTATCCATTTTGGGGAGTGATATGCTTCGTGCACTTCACAATCCTAAAATGTGTGTACATGAGGAATACCACTTAGTGTTGATATATCAATATTATCTATTCTCTATGTGGTATGTCATTCTCATGAGAAATTCAAATTCTATAATGTCCATTAATTATCTCTAGTTGGTTTTTTCCTCTTGTTAAGAAAATGGATTATCACATTATGGGGGAGTAATAAGCTATGTGCATATTACAAGCCTAGAAAATGTGAACATGTGAGGTATTGCCACCTAGAATTGATATTCTTCATTATCTTATTCCTATGTGGCATGTTCTCAAACAAGTTCCATTTTGCTTAAATGATTTTTGTCTCACTCTTTTGGATCTTGTTTGTGATGGACGTTCTTGGTACGGTTTTCCCCAAATATGTTCGCATATATCTTTTGGGAAACCATTGCTTCAAGCTACTCTTGTAGTTGCTTTGCATGATCGCGTGAATTTGAAGCTATCAAGAATATCTATCTATTAAGCTGGCTTTAAATCTATCCTTTGCCATATGCTTATTTGTTGTGAAATTGGTCTTCAATATCATTCCTTATACCACCGAGAAATATCTCTATATACTCCTTGTCCATGACAAGTGATACTCATATTGTGGTGGAATTTGTAGACCATCTTCATTTGGTCTTGCTTTGAATTGCCTTATTTTATTGCCAAGGATTTGTTTTGATCTAACTCTCTTTGTCTTCCTTGTATCTTTTGGATCCTTGTTGCTCTACTCAAAATTTGTTTTGTGCTTTCTTGAGTTGGAAAAGCAATGATCCAATTCTTGTGCATTGACATTCAAAAGTCATACTTCTAGATAATGCACTATTCTTGGGAAGCTATCCTACATTGAGTAGAACACCATTCTTTAAATTGGTATTGCATTTATTGCTTTCCTTGAACATGACTAGTGTTTGAATAATATGTATGGAGAGTGATGATCCCATTTGTGTGCATTTTGTATTCAAATGCAAGATCATAAATAATGCACAAATCTTGGGGGAGCAATCCTATATGCTTTTGAACATTAGTTGTCTTCAATTGGCTTTTATCCCGATGACGTGTCTCTTTGGAAGACAAACATTTTTCGTCTTGGTACTTTGTGCCATCATGAAAAGTGTAGAGGGTTTGGTTTATTCCTTGATGGTATTTTCATCAATTGGTATCTTACTTTCATTTGGTATCTTTTCAAAGTGGTATCTTCAATCATGTGTTGATTTGGGTTTTGATATAATTTGGACAATTCTTTTTTGTCACACTTGTGTGTGCTTTCTTGGTTTAATTGGTGTTTTTCCAAATTGTATCTCGTTTGGTTCTTGAAAGTCTTGTGCATGCATATTTACTATATGTATATCTTATGGCATGCTTACTTTCGTTGATCCAATATATAGGATAAACTCCATCAAATCCTAAATGGCTAAGATGTGCATGAAATTCAATTTCATATCAATATGCACATATTTATGTGGAGTTTGTCCTATGTATTGTAGTTGCTCTAACTACTTTGGACCCAATGAGTTTGGGTACCATTTTACTTGAATTTGTTTTAGGTACATCGGAGATGCATTGGAAGCTTGTCTCACTTACAAGGAAGGTGTTATCACCATGTGCTTATTAGAGCCAAGCTCGGATGATCGTGAACTCTTATCTTCTACATCACCAATGCTATCTCGGTAACAAGTATCTACCTCATGCATACTTTTCTAGCTTTCAACCTTGTGTAGGTTGTTTCATGGCATGAATCTCTTTGTTGCAATTCATTTGGTTCTTGCAAAACAACTTTGTTGCAAATGTGGGCAAGCCGGGATGATTACATATCAAGGGGAATATATATAATCATTTTCATGATTCATCAATCCCATATATGTTAATCTAGCACTTTCTACTCTATGTCTCACATATGCAATATTGATTTTCAAAATCATTTGCCTTTTGTGATACTTGTTATCTTTCTCGGAGCATCCCATTTTTCACCTTATCCCTTGTGGATATTTTTTGTTGATGCTATGATGAGTATGTGTTGGAAGTTCATCTATATCCTTCTAAGATAAAATTGAGCTTTGTGCTATGCTTTTAAGCAATGATCTTATTGGTATATATATGACTTCCACTTATATATCATGTTCTTCACCGCAGTGTCTACTTTGTGTGTGCATGTTTCTTTGTGGACTTATATCTCATGATTGATGTCTACTTAGAAACTTATACACATGAGAGTAGTTACATCTTTATTTGGTATTTCATTTTGTTAGTGACCACCTTTTATTGCTTTTTGATTCGTTGGTGGTTTCTAAAATGCACAAGCTTCATTTTTCATTTGGTATTGTCGCAGCAGTGGAACATGGGGTTCCCCTGATGCTGCCAAAATGGTCCTCCACTGGGGCCCACCAAGAAGATGGACAAGGCAAGGAGTCAAGCACAGCAGATGGGTTAGCCATCTGCCTCAAGGACACCCGACAAGTTCAACGGCAAGTCTCTGCGGCTAAGGACCAGGTGACCTTCCGGGTCACCCTCTCGCCCGGAGAACCAGGCGAGATACCCGTGGGTCCGTGCGCCCGACAGGAGGCCAGGCGCGCCCCCGGGTCCTCCATCCGTACCACCGAGAGGATAAGATCGCCAGCTCGCTGGAAGCTGGTGGAAGACTTGGGCGCCAAGATGAAGGCCGCGCCTTGGTGACATTGCCACGAGCGCAGTTGGTGGGGCGGGCAGGCTTTGTCCGTCCCACCTTTTCCAAGGGTGGACGACCACGCCGCCCTCCTCAGAATGCTTGGAGGAGAGAGTGCCACGTCTCCTCCAAGGACCGCCGAGGGGTTTTCCCGCCAAGACCCCTCATACCTCTCGCGTGTCCATGTCGGATCCCCTTAGCCTATAAAAGGAGGACCATGGCACCGAGGGAGAAGGACAGAGCAGAAGCAAGCTAGAGCTCAGGCAAGACTAGACTAGGGTTCGGAAGGTAGAGAGAGAGGTGATCTCCCCAGGGCAGGATCTGCTCTTCATCTACCTCCGGCCGAAACTCTGCCGGGTTCACCCCAGAACACCCTTGTACACTACACCATGATGAACCTCTCAATCCAGACATGCAGGAGTAGGAATTTCAATCCAGACGTGCGACAAGGAGGGTCAGTATTCGGCGAGGTCCATATACAAAGCGCTGTGTGCTGGATCCATCAGAATGGAAGGAGCAAACTGTATCTGGAAGAGCTGGGCGCCGCTTCAGTGTCGGATTTTCGCTTGGCTAGCTCTCCAGGGTAGACTGTGGACATCCGATAGGAGAGTGCGCCATGGACTCCAGGAGGAGCTCTCGATGTGTTACACTTGCCTGCAGGAGGTCGATACAGGAAACCATATCATGTTTGGGTGTGTGTATGCGAGGCAGGTGTGGTGGGGATGCCTAACGAAGCTAGGTGTTCAGGTGGATATTCCGCGGATTGAGGACTCGATGCAATCCTGGTGGTTTAGGTCTCGGAGGGTTTTTTGGAGGTAGGAAAGAAGGGGTTTTGATACGCTGACTATCCTAGTCTGCTGGCGTCTATGGAAGCAGCGTAATGCCCGGTGTTTCAACAATGTCAGTAAACAATATACGGTGGAGGTGCTAATTGATCTAATTGTCCAAGATTGGAATCAGTGGAGGCTAGCAGGTCTTGGTGGGGGTAACAGCTTTGCAAGAGTAGTCCACTAGGGTTAGTTGTGGTGTGGAGTGGGGTGTGTTTGATAGTCGTTGGCCACAACGGTACTGTCAAATCTTTGTATCAAAATTCTCTCTTCTATAAAAATAAGGTACGCAATTGCGTACTCGCTAAAAAAAAGGAGTAGGGCTTTTAGCCTCCGGCAGCCTAAACCTGGGTAACTCCGTGTGTCCTGCTGTGTCCTTGCTCCCGGGTAAGGCGTCTTCCAGCCTCCTTCGCGCCCCGTGCCGAACCTAAAAAGGGGGTATCATCTACTCCCGGTGTCCGTCACCCGAGACACGACATCTGGCGCGCAAGGTAGGGGTGCAAGCGCTAGATTCGTCTTCTTCTACATCGACCTCAAGTTCAGCGTCAAGTTCATCGTCAAGTTCTACGTCGAGCTTCTCATCCATGACAAGATCCGCTTCAAGACCCCCGGCGCCTTCGAGCAGCATTAGTTTCGACTCTCACAAGCGAGGCGCCGAATCCAACGGCCAAGATGACAAAGAAGAGAAAGGCTAAGGCAGCCATGGAGTGTCTACGGTATCCAGGGCTCGGTTTCGTCCTGGGGGAGTCCTCGTCGACCTCCGTCACCAAGGCTCGGGACTTTGGAGTACAGTTTGTACGACCAGCGGCGTATGTCAGTCCTTTAATCAGCGAGGAAAGGCCTCAGGAAAACGTCATGAGCATCGATGTACCTTCCCCCTCGTGGACGCACGAGGAAAGGGAGGAACTCTGCTCTAACGTGTCACCTGCAGTGCAACCTCTGAAAGGCGAGGGCCCAGAGCAGAGCACGGAGGATGATCCTCACCTAGAAGATCCTCTCATTTACGTGCCCCAAGAGCTCAAGATTCCTCTGCGCAAAGATGGCCAGCTTGGAGTGTGGTGCATGTACCACAGATCTGATAGACACAGTCTGGAAGAGTGCCTCCAGTTCAACGATATTCAGTTAAAGCAGAAGAATGGGGAGTGCTATGCCTGCGGCGAGCCAGGACATATCTGCAGAGATTGCCCCTTCACCAAGAAACCAAAGAAAACCAAGGCCAATCCCGGCACTCCACAGAAAGGAAAGTCTTTCCGAACCTTCGCTAATGCCTCTACTCAGACCGAAGAGCGTGAAGAGCCAAGCCCAACCCAACGGACACAAGATTGTCAAAGATTAACCGCTGCCAGTTGGGACCAAACTTTCGTCTGCGGCAATTCTGACAAAGGAGAATGGGAACTCCCGGGTCATATAGTGACAATACACCCGGGACCGAGTGGACCTCCCCAGAAGTACTGGATCACGAAGTGGTTGGCTTCCAGTCCTCAGAAGTAAACAACATGAGGGTCTCCGGACTGGCATTTCTATCATGCCAGCCAGTTGCCGGATCACCAAGAAGGTGAGCTCCGGGTTTTGCAGTAAGAGGGTCTCCGGACCGGCATTTCTATCGTGCCAGCCAGTTGCCGGATCACCGAGGAGGTGGCCTCCGGGGTCTCCGGACCGGCGTCAGCCAGCCAGTTGTGCCTTCGAGCGGCATGCAAGGACCAGTCCCCGCGAGGGTGTATTGGGCCCTTGGGTATATTTTGGCATGGAAGCCCTGTTCCCGCCAAGAATTGCGGGGCAGGGCAGAATTATGTCTGAAAAATGACATAGAAGACCCGCCACGGCGGCAGCGCGACAAAGTAATTGTCGGAATATACCGAAAGGAGGTAAAATTCGAGCTAAGTATAAACGCGCTCGCGCGGGCTTTTTCCTGGTTGCATCGGTTTTATACACTTTGTCTAAAGCGAAAGCGGGCGTAATCTTGGGGTAGCGCCTCCGCGACAATACTGTCAGTTTCCCTCGGGCAGTGGAGTCGTGGGCTGAGGTCCGTACGGTCAAGACCGGTGGGTCCCTGGGGGGGTTGCGCCCTGTGTCAGTACTTCAGAACAGTCTATTTGCTCACGGCTGGTTAGCGCTCGCGCCCTTGGATCCTTCCCGAGTGCGTTAAGCCCCCACGAGTGCAATAAAACTCATGCAATTCGGGAAAAAGTTATTTACATTCAAAGTACAAAGTTCATAAGCCTTTCGGCAGTACAATTGTAAAAGCTTGGTTCAGGGCCTTTGGTATTGTCCTGCCCTTGCAGGACCTTGCAGGTTTACGGTTTGTTTTCACGGAAAAGACGCCTCAGGATCTCGTCCACTTGGCCAGCAGCGTTTGGAGGAGTCGGCATCCTGGGTCCCAGCCTCTCCAACTTGGACAGCAGCGAAAGCTGCAGGTGCTGCTAGTGGAGGGCCACGACTATGCGGGTGATGGCCTGCCGGATTGCCTGCTCTCCTTCCGAGCAAGGGGCTCTGCTTGCCTGCTCCCGGACACCCCTAATCAGCGTCGCCATGTACTCCAAGAATGCAGGATAATGCATGAAGGTGCGAGAATGGTCAGCTTTGAGGGTGGGCGGAGAAGACACCCCCAAATCAGTGAACTCTTTCACAATCCTCGAGGACCACATTTACATCTTGAGCAAGATGTTGTGATCCTCGCGCCGATGAAGCTAGAACTGGTGTTTCTCCTTCTCCAGCGCCGCTTTGGTCTCCGCCAGCTCGGCTTGAACCGCCTTAAGCTGGGTAGACTTCCTCTCGTGCTGATCCCAGGCAATTTGCGCCTGTGATTTGGATGCTTCCGTTGCCTCGCGGCCTGCTGCCAGTTCTTCAGTCTCAGCCTTCCGGGTAGCTCTTTCCCGAGCTGCGGCTTCGTCCCTGAATACCACCGCCTCTTTCAGGCGCTGGATCTGCTTCTCCAGCTCTGCCCGACCCACAAGTGCACCTCCTTGGTCTTCCCCAGAGCGAGCAAATGCCTCCCACTGCACAACTATGGTATGGGCGCTAGATTTTACCTGCCGCCTTAGATCCTCCCTCTCGTCACGGATCCGCTGGGTTTCCTGTTTTGCTTGCCGAAGACGCTTTTGCTCGTACTCAAGATCTCCAGTCAGCTTCCTGAGACGTCTGTCTTGGGAGTTGATAATCCTGTCTTTGGCTCGCATGGCCTCCGCGTTTTCTAGCTCAACTTCCTGTCGAGTCCACCCTGCCGCGTTTTCCATCCCCTGCTCCAGGCGGACCTCGTCTTGGAAGGATTTCAGTTGCAACTGCTCCAAGGCTTCGAAGTGGGCTTGTTCCTGCTCCTCGAAGTCATCAAGATGCTGCTGTAGCTCCCACTCTTCACGAGCTATTCTAAGCTCGCGGGCATGGAGCATCTCCTCGTCTGCAGCCATCCTCACCTCTCAAGCACGCAAATCCTCCCCGTCAACAGAAACAGCCTCCGATCGCCTCTCAATCTCGGCGCGAGCAAAGGCGAGGAACTCCACAACGCTGGGGAATGCCCTCGAGAAGCCGGCTTCCCATGTACCTCCCCTTGGCGGAAGAGAAGCCTCCGCGGGCTTCATCACGATGATTCCACGCGAGGATTGACCGGTATCAACCCTGTGTCCTTGACAGAATTCCAGGGGCTCCACGCCAAGCCTGCTCCCGGGAGAACCCGTCACCTCAGGATCTGCGTCAGCAAGCGGCGAGTAAGTCTTCAAGGGCCGTGTCACGGCCGTGAAAAGACAATGTCCAGAGCTTCGGGAGAACATACCCGGAAGGAACGAGGAGCTCGCTGGCGGTCCCGCCGGGGAGGTCATCTCTTGAGTTTGGGGAAGGGGGGTCCACGTCGCCATCTCCCTCTTTTCCTGGACGTCACGCTGTAAAGATGGAGCTTCGACAGGAGCCGGGGGCTTCTCCGTGGCCATGACCGAGCTCTCCGCGGTCTCCCCAGCTTCAACGTCGTCTTTGACCCAGCGGCATTTCTCGGAACTTCCGAGTTCCGGGGATATACGAGGAAAACAAGGCATCACGTCATTGAAGTGTCACGCAAAGATTCGTCGCTCGGGGTCGTGAGGACTCTAACTTACTCTCGAGTCTGCTTGGCTCCGGGGACGCTCCAGCTCCTTTCTCTCAAAGCACCGGAAGGGTTCGGTAATGACAGGCTCTCCTCGGCGCCATCATCCGCTAGGAGCGGAGGAGGGAGAGCTTCGGAGTCATCTCCCGACTCTAGCTCGTCAAGTGGGTTTGGGTGCGCTGGCTGCTCCGGGAGCAGTTCCACTGCTGCACCCTCGACTCTCGTCTGGACCTCCCTCGCCTCTCGGGGAGAGGCAAGGTCCGCATACCCGGCAGGCTCGTCCGGGGCAAGTTCTCCCTCAGCTTCGTTGTCGGATAGTTCAGGACCTTCCGGGGAAACGTTTCCGCCGAGCAAGTCAGCAGCTATAGAAGACCCTTGACCCGGTGCGATTTTCTGCGCTGGAACCGGAAGGGGATCCAGGAATTCGGTGCCAGCAATTCCAAATGCGTTGCATTCCGGCATGAGGGCCCAGGCAATCGCAGCGTCTGAGCCTTCAAAGAGGGGAAGCACTCCGGCGGAAGATGAAAAGGAACACCCGGAAGCAGAAAATAGCATCTTGCTCGACCATTCTTTCCACTGTAAGAGGAATCCAATCCTCGGCTGAACCTTCCACAGCGGCTGTGACCTGTGCTGCAGCGGGGCGATTCCTCTTTGGATGAAGTCACCCATAATGGCAGAGCATGTCAGCTTTTGGTCGCGGAGCTCGGATAGTCTTTCAATGATTGGGGTAAGAGCCGGACCCTGGGAGCTTCTATCTTTGGAGTTGGCCAGACGCTCGGCAGGGAAGGTTAGCGTCAGGAGGTGGGGATTGAAGCCTCCCACTGAAATGAAATACCAGTTGTGCCTCCACTCTCCCCAGTCCGGTTTAAGTTTCACAACTGGGTACTGGTGCGCCGATGACTTCCTGAGGCAAAAGGTAACCCCGACGGCTATCCACTTCGACTTTCCCAGGCGGGGAACGAAGAAGTGGCGGAACAAGGCCACCGAGGGCGTTACCCCGATGAATGCCTCGCACACGTAGGCAAAGGAGGCCAGAATCAACACCGCATTCGGATGCAAATGAAGCATATGCAGTCCGAACGCCTCCAGGATGGCGAGGAAAAACGATGAAAAGAGGGGCAATAGTCCCATCACCGAGAAGTTGCGGAAGATGACCACTTCATCTTCTCCCTGAAGACCTTCTCCAGGATGGATTCCCACTTGTTCTCCACCACGGAATTCCAAGGCTATTGCGCGGCGAGCAGGATCCACCTTCTTCTCATCAGCATACGCGCTCGGAGAGAACACAACCTGCAGCACCCTCTTCGGGGGAGGTACGGCGGCAGCGCGAGAGGCTTCAATCGCCGCTTTCTCTGCTACGGATTGCTTCACTTTCCGCACTCCTCCCCTCTCGCGCCTGGGCGCCATGAGTGGTAGAGGAATGGACTCTCTGAAGTAAGGTCCGGGTGGCCGGAGGAAGAGGGCGGCGCTCGGCGAAGAGGAAGAGTCGGATTCTGGAGGCGGCGACTTGGGGATTTCGGAAGATTTGGGGAACAACTGCCGCAGCACTGCGAGGCGTGACTCATAAGGCTTCCCACGCGTCACGTCGCGGCCCCATTACTCCGACTGACGCGGGGGTCGAGGGGGCGTTCTGCTTCAAGCGCCCCCTCCCGTTGGATTCAAGATAGACGTTAGCCGTCCGTGCGAACCGCAACGTTCGCCGCGACCAAGTCCAAGAGAAGCTCGGGGGCTCATCTCTACTTCGTCCTGGCGAGCCTCAGGCAAAGCAGGCAAGGCGTCGGGTACCCACTTTGGCCAACTCTTTGGCCATAGTCCCGGCAGCAACTAAAGCAAGAGCCGCCGAGACCATGCCCGGGGGCTACTGTTGCAGCAGTGGAACATGAGGTTCCCCTGATGCTGCCAAAGTGGGTCCTCCACTGGGGCCCACCAAGAAGATGGACATGGCAAGGAGTCAAGCACAGCAGATGGGTTAGCCCATCTGCCTCAAGGACACCTGACAAGTTTGACGGCAAGTCTCTGTGGCTAAGGACCAGGTGACCTTCCGGGTCACCCCTTCGCCCGGAGAACCAGGTGAGATACCTGCGGGTCCGTGCGCCCGGCAGGAGGCCAAGCGCGCCCCCGGGTCCTCCATCCGTACCACCGAGAGGATACGATCGCCAGCTCGCCGGAAGCTGGTGGAAGACTTGGGCGCCAAGATGAAGGCCGCGCCTTGGTGACGTTGCCACGAGCGTAGTTGGTGGGGCGGCAGGCTTTGTCCGTCCCACCTTTTCCAAGGGTGGACGACCACGCCGCCCTCCTCAGAATGCTTGGAGGAGAGAGTGTCACGTCTCCTCCAAGGACCGCCGAGGGGTTTTCCCGCCAAGACCCCTCATACCTCTCGCGTGCCCATGTCGGATCCCCTTAGCCTATAAAAGGAGGACCATGGCACCGAGGGAGAAGGACAGAGCAGAAGCAAGCTAGAGCTCAGGCAAGACTAGACTAGGGTTCGAAAGGTAGAGAGAGGTGATCTCCCCAGGGCAGGATCTGCTCTTCGTCTACCTCCGGCCGAAACTCTGCCGGGTTCACCCCAGAACACCCTTGTACACCACACCATGATGAACCTCTCAATCCAGACATGCAGGAGTAGGGCTTTTAGCCTCCGGGTGGCCTGAACCTGGGTAACTCCGTGTGTCCTGCTGTGTTGTTTGCTCTCTCCAACTCGACGAAGAACTTGGCGTCCTTGCTCCCGGATAAGGCGTCTTCCAGCCTCCTTCGCGCCCCATGCCGAACCTAAAAAGGGGGTATCATCTACTCCCAGTGTCCGTTACCCGAGACACGACAGGTATATTTTTGCATCTTAATAAGCTTGTGGACCTATTTGCTACTCTTGTGTTTGTGTTCAAAATTATCTAGAGGGAGTGAGGATTCCATGTTGTGCACACTATATTGAAATACAAATCCTTATTGTGTACGTACCTTGGGGAGTTCCCTCTTGATTTTTAGAACACTTTTTGGATCTTTTTGATTGCTTGCTTCTTTCGTCGAAGTATCTTTCTCTTTGATATTCTTATGCATTTTTTGGATCCTCGATATAGTTTGATCTCCCTCCATATATTCGTCATTGGATATGTGCATTTGATTTCATTCATATTATGAGAAATGCACACATTTTGGGGGAGCCCTTACTATATTGGCCTTCTAATTTTTTCCTCCCATTTCGGCAATCGATGCCAATGGGGCAGAAGTTTAGAGGGTTTAAGGGAATTTGGTTTTATGCTTTAGTTTCATTCTTAAGCATTTGCCTTTCATGCTCTTGCATCCTTGTTCTTTGTTGTGCACGGTTGCTTAATTCATTATATAAACCCTCGTAAAAGGGATTGTCATCAATTACCAAAATGGGGGAGATTCAAAGTGCATGTGTTTCCCCATGCATGGTTTTGGTAATTAAGAACAATCCTTATGGACTAATGTTTGCTTTGAGATATTCTTGTAGATCTTGTCCATAGGAAAAGATTGGAGTTCATGTGTTGGACTCTAGAAGATTACATGATGACCAAGGTTCCATCCAAGGGTTTATATGAAGAATGGTCATGTGAGGAGTTGAGCTTATTACAAGCATGGCTTGGAAAAGAAGATTGAGTGAACTTCATGTTATCTCCAAGCCATCATATATATCAAGATAAGTAGATGAAGTGCAAGTGGATTCATGAAGACGGAGTTTAGCAAGGCTCTCCCATAATGGTGTATGGGAGAGTATTTGGATAAGTCTTCATCAAGCATGTGCTAGCAAGCACAATCAAGAAAGGTGTTCCAACTTGAAGAGATCAAGATCGTCATCATCTAGCTCAAGTGGAATGCGCAAGGCAAAGGTATGATCTTGATAGGGTTTCTATTTTACCGGTCTCATGGTATTAGTGGGAGACCGGGTTATAGGATAGACGGCGTACTATGAAGAGGGGCTCTCAAGTGAGTAACTTGATCGCATCTTTGTGGAGAGCTCAAACCTTTGCATACTTGCATATCATCTTCCTTGGTTCTTATTTGGCTTTTATCCATGTGAGAATTTAGAGCTTGTGTTCATCTCCATACCAAGCTCTAGTTCATCAAAAACGGATTTCACTTGAATATCTTGTTGCGTTTTCGGTTTTGGAGGTTTTGCCGGTTCATCTTTTATAGAGAGGTTTTACCTTTCTACATTTGGATTCCTCCTCACATGATGGACTATGATGTGTATATGCATAATCTTGTAGAGCTTGTGAGTATCTTCTAACAAGCCCAAGATCATAGAAAACGGAGTCCGGATGAGAAACATATTGCGGTTTTAGTATGGAGGTTTTATCAGTTGTTCTTTTATCGAGAGGTCTCACCTTTCCCCATTTGGTTTTATCCTCCATTGTTGGACTATGATGTTTCTCTGCATGTTCTTATTGTGCTCTTCGTTACGATTCCAACGAGCCCAAAATCATCGAAAACGGAGTCCGGATGAAAAAGATATTGCTGTTTTCGTATCTCTGTTTCTGTCAACCGGAATATCCGGGGGGCGGAATATCCGCGGTCGGGGGCCGGATATTCCGGCCCTAAAAAGTGTTTTGCTTCGTTTTGAGCCCCGAGTGCGAGCCTCTGGTAAAACCGGACATTTGGGCCGGACCTTTTGTGTTCTAGGCCGGATATTCCGGGGGGGGGGCGGATATTCCGGCCCCAACTTGGACCGGAATATCCAGTCCCCTGTTTCTCCAACGGCCAGATTTTTGGGAGGGGTATAAATACCCCTCCACCTACCTCCAGCTCTTCAGCTCGCCCAGAATTTCTTCCCCTCCATTGTTACAAGCTCATTTTCTTCGATTACTCCCAATCCCTCCACCCAAACTCGTTGATCTTTGGAGGATTGAAGGAGAAGACCTAGATCTACATTTCCACCAATCTATCTCTCCTCTAAGTGAGGAGAACCTTTTCGATCTTGTTCTTCAAGTTCCATTTGTTGTGTTCTTGGTTGTTCTTCCTCTCTTCTCCCCCCATAAGCATTAGTTGCTTGTGGTGGGATTTGAGAGTGAAGGATTTGGGCACTTGTGCTCTTGCCATTGCTTTGTGCATCGGTTTGTGCTCTCCACGAGGATTCGTGGAAGTTGAAAGCTTGTGAACTTGTTACTCTTGGGTCTTTGGACGCTAGACGCCTGCGTGGTGGTTGAGACCCTTGGTGGTCACTTGTATCTGTTCGGGAGCCCCCAATCCCGTTGTGGGTTGTGCCCCGGATCATTGTTGAAAGGCTCTGGATTTCCGCCTCGAAAGATTCCGATAGTGGAAGGTGAACCAAACCTTTGTGGCGCGGTTCATCGGAGAAGAAGATGAAACATTTGTGGTTGTTGAACCATTGTGTTGGTTCACACCTCTCCAACGAGACGTACTCCCTTAAAAAGGAGGAACTCGGGAATACATCCTCGTCTCCGCGTGCCTCGGTTATTTCTACACCCGAGCTCTTTACTTATGCACTTTACATTGTGATACCATTCGTGCTTGAAGTATTCTATATTGCTATCACCTTGTTGCTTGTCTTGCTTAGCATAAGTTGTTGGTGCACATAGGTGAACCTAGTTTATTTAGGTTGTTGGCTTGTTAATTTAAACATCTAGTTTTATTCCGCAATTATCTAGCCTAATTCGGAAAAGTTTTAATCGCCTATTCACCCCCCCCTCTAGGCGACATACTTGTCCTTTCAGCATATACTCTACCACATTAATTTCATAGAGAAGCAAGCAAGTTTTAATGTCTTTTTGGTTTTATTTCTTTTTGTAGGTGCACAACAAGCAAAGAAGACAAGGAAAACACTCACTGACACTCAGAAATATGCTGCTTATGTAGCTATGCGTGCATTGTGTATAAGCAGAGGTGGAAAATTTGGGAAGGATGACACGAAGAACTTAGCAAATTATTTTGAGGTCCATGTTCGAACCATACGGAGGATTTTGCAGCGGGCTATGAAGTAGATTGCAGAAGGTTTGCCAGTGGACGTTTCAAACCAGAAAAAGGGCAGGTGTGGAAGGAAGCCAATAGAAATTGATCTATCAAGAATACCCACTATCCCACTTAACAGGAGGTCAACCATTAGATCTCTTGCTTGGCAGCTTGGAGTCAATCCTACGCCGGGCGGATCGCGTAGCAGGCCACGGGCGCGACGAAGAACGCCGACTCGGCTCCCGGACGCACTCGAGCGCGTGTTCGCCTCCATGGTGTCGTCGGAGAGTGCGACGCAGGGAGAGTGTAGATCCAGTCGACGACCTCGGCGGCATCCACGACCTGGAGCTTGCGGAGGAGGTCCCAGTCGGCGCCGCTGGCACGGAGGTGCTCCATCACCAGGGACTGGAACGAGTCATTTTTTCTGCGGCCACAACGAGGAGGACGGATGAGTTGTCTTCTCCGGGGAAGGTTCGCATGCAAGCGGGGATGGGTGGGCGGTTGGGTACCTTCTCCGCGGTGACGATGTAGCGGACGTGCTCCTCCGCGGCCAGCTCCCCCTGCTCCCCATGGCTTCCTCCTCAGCCTCGCTTGATCCGTAGCAGGCCACAGGCAGGCGGATCCATCGCCGGCGCGCACAGATCCAGCGCCATCTCGCCAGCAGCACGTCGCCGGCGGATAAAAATCCATTCTTTGACTTTCGGTGGCTGTGGTTGCGAGAGAAATTGGGTTGCGGGGTGGGAGAAAAATTGGGAGCGCGGGTGGTGGGGAGCAAGGCGGCAAGGGAGATACGACGGCGAGAGGAATAGCGCGGCGACGGGCCGGCGTTGGGGAGGGAGAAGGCGACGGCCACGACGGGATCCAGCGGTGCGAGGGAGAGTGAGAGAGCAGTCGTGGTTTGAGAGAGAGAGAGAGAGCGGTCACGGTCGCGGTGCGGGAGGGCAAAAATGGAAAAGGCAAAATTCTCGTAGCGTGACATAATTTGGCCTAGGAACGCCCAGCGGCATATATTGTGAAACGGAGGGAGTAACTGTCTTACCAAAAAACAAGATTTTATTTGGTAAGTTAGAGGCAGTTAAGACTTTTTTACTCCCTCTGTTTTTATTTACATCGCGCTCTGAATTCTTTACAGTAATTTTTTTTAGTTTGACAAAGTATATACAAAAAAATCAACATCTATAATATCCAATGTATATAATATAAAATTATAAATTGTGACGATTCTAATAATATAAATTTATATTGTAGATATCGATATATTTTTCTATATATTTGATCAAATTTTATAAAGTTTAACATTGACTAAACATAGAAAGTAAAATAATTGTGAACGGAGGTGGTAAAGAAAACCATGGGAGAAAAACTAAAAATGAGAGGAAAAAAGCAAAACGGGAAGAAGGGAGAGGAACATGTTAGACGGAAAAAAGAGCTGGCGAAATCTGTTGACTCATAGGTTTAGATACAACGACTACTAAAAAATTGCATTTTAAAATGTCAAAAAAATTCAAACAAAAATATGGGTGTATATCCGTACAGTCTATATTCACACATAAAGTTTTCTTAAGAAAACATATTTTGTGGCATGTGTAAAAAAGACAAATTTCGTTGCTACAAAATGAATTTGCACGATTTTTTAATCTTTTTTTTACATAAACCATAAAAAATATCTTTGTTCCACGAAACCTTGTGAGCAAACATAGAATGTACATATGTAAAACTCAAAAAATTTGTTTAGATTTTTTTTTGAAATTCTAAAATGCATTTTGCACAACGGGTTTTGAGCAAACATAGAATGTCCATATCTTTTTTGAAATTTCAAACTACATCTATGAGCCAAAACATCATATACACAGGAACGTTACCCTTACTTTAGAGATTAGATAGGAGAGATAACAAGGACAACTTCAGTTGGTACAGCGTCACCCTAATATTTTCAAATGGTTTCAGAGAAGTAGTTTAGAAGGTCAAGTGTGAACATGTGAGTAGAGGCCTTCTTTTGTTGATCTTGTTCTTCTTGATCAATAATTCTGAGAGTGATTCACGCCGGCTAAAATCCTCCTAGCTATTGTCTTATCGCAACGCCTAGCTGCTACTACTACTGTTTGCCCCTCTATTTTTGGTTTTATTTTTCATTAACAATGATATAGTTTTTTTTCGAGAAGGAGGTTGAACCTCGGCCTCTGCATCAAAACGATGCATACAACCTTTTTCATTAAACTATTCAACAAAACCTTACAAGATAAAATATCGACCAATCTAAAGCCACTCTCACAACGACAAGTGTCGCTACACCTACAAGGTTGATGCTGGGGCGGTCATGATCAGCGTCGTTTGCTCTAACCGCACATCTACGCATATCATTCAAAACCAAAGCACCGGTCTAGCATACTCTCAGCGTGCACCGCGTGCACAAGATTTAGAAGTCGTCGCCGCTGTCTATCCGTGGACCCAACAGTGATCAACGCATTGACCTTGGTCGGTTAGCCGTCGATGTAGCCACGACGCCAAACGGCAGTACTGCCTTGTGCTCGTCCATCAGCACACATCCGTTGCGGAGCCCCACAGCTCCATGTCGCGGGCCCTGCCATTGACAACGTGGAAGATGCCACGCCGCTCCACCTTCTCGGACACAACCCTTCTGCTAGTCCCACTCTCCCTCCTTGACCGTCTTGTCCGCAGCAAGGAGCCAGGCCAGGCCCCTATGTGCCCACAACCGAAGGATATGGACAGCTAGATCCATGGCACAAGACGCCTAGAGCAGAGCCACAAGGACGCCCTAGCCGTCGGCGAACCCACCTCTCACGACGCCGTGTCCCGCTGCTCCATCACAAGGAGAAGCACACCGCAATGCCGCAAAACACCGAGGGAATCCGTCGAGACTCCGCCGCAGCCGCACCTAGAGACGTGACGGAGGAGGGCCTCGCCGCCACCATCATCCCCCGCCCCTGCTTTTCCTAGCAGCGCTCTGGCGGCGGCGAGAAGATCGGAGCGGGAGAGATGAGCTACTAGGAGTTTGAATGACGCCGAACAACCCTTTCAACTAAAGATAATTTGTACAACAATGTATGCTTAAATCTTTGAACCTTCCGCCTGCGGCGACTTTGACGGTTTCTTTTTCCTAGCGCTGCTCCAACAAATTCATCGCCTTGCTGAGTTCCCTTCCGTGACCAACAACAACAGGCTGGCTCCGACGATGGAGGAGCGGAAATGGCGGCGTTCCATCGGCCCGTTCAGGTACCACGAAAATAAAAGTTTTGCTAAAACAAATACACCCAATACGTCGAAACTCAAGGCCCAAGGTAGAGAAAGATGGTTTGCACATAAAAAACCACCATACTACCATTAGTCTAATCCCAAAGACTGAGGTTGCAGCCCACTTTTTTTCAGGGAAGGTGGGATTTATAAGGTGATGAGGCTAAGCGACTTGATTACCCTAGATGACTGTTTTGTGTAACCAACCTGTAGTCGACACATGTGTAGAGTATCTCACTTTTCTTTTGCTAATGCATGCACAGCCAAATAATTATGTCATTTTGCTCGGTTCTTTAAAAATATTTATTTATTGAACTTAACATTTAATCCCACATTACCATCCTATGTCACCTTGTCTCTCTTAGACTGGTCACAATGGGTAGTAACATAGGAGTAACATGCATGCCACGTAGGCAAAAAATCTGATGTGGCGAGTAATTAATGAGTAAAGAGATGGTTTTTGGTAACATAATATGTTACCGTAACATCACACATTTCAAAACAAGATATGTGTACAACCTAATAAATAGACTCGTGCATGACACTACACACATGTTACTTCCCATTGTGTAGGTAGTAACTTAGAGTAACATACATATGTTACTAGTCTAAGTTACTCCCAGTAACCTTAGGGCCTGTTCGGTTCTGGAACCAACTAGGATGGAATGGAACCGTTCCGTCCCTCAGGTTCGTTCCAGTGTTCGGTTTTGTAGTGGAATGGAATGCAGTCATTCCTCAGAATGGAATATTCGGACTAGATGCGGAACGCACCCGTCCTCTCTGTCTCCCTCTAATTTAATCAAGTTTAGTTATAATTAATCAAGATTAAGAATAATTAATCAAGATTAGGAATAATTAATCAAGTTTAGCAATCATTAATTAAGTTTAGCAATAATTAATCCAGTTTAGGAAATAATTAATTGAGTTTAGAATAATTCCATTCTCATCCCATTCCAAAACCGAACACAAGAATGAAACGGTTCCATGATAATTTTTTGTCCAAACTGAACACAGGAATGGAACGGTTCATGACAGTGAAATGGAATGGACCATTCCATTTCTTCACATTCCGAAACCGAACACACCTTTCTCCTTGTTGGCCGAGTCTCTCTCCCTCGCTCTGGAACACGGTGGAAACACGCACGCCTTGAGCCTGTTCGATGGAATGCAAGTAAGAAAAACAGAGAGGAACACACAGGTCAGTTTTCCCAGGCACCAAATACCCTTCGATTGTTTCTTTTTTGACATCTTTTTTGACATCTTTTTTTTTTGACATCTACCCTTCGATTGTTTCTTCACAGTTCACAACAGATGCAAAACTTTCCTTTGTAGCGGAAAGTTACACAAACTCACACATACACACGACACTATAGCACCATGCTTCCACTTGCACACACACTGCTACAAACCTACGATGTCACTGATGTTGACAACCCATGCCGGCCATCAGCAACAAAATACAGACAAACAGTGCACCTTAACACATGGGCACTTTACAGAGTTTCACTAGTCAACACATGACAATATTAACACTCACACTCCTCACTGTCTCTTTTCAATATCATAAGAAAGGTGCTAATTTCTGGGCCAGCCAGCCATACCAGATATCCACCACAAGACTTGGATGCCAACTCATATGATCATATCTGAAGTCACGCCTCGGCGACGGGAAGCAGGTTCATCTCCCTGATCACCCCAGCCGCGCCGCGGAGCTGCTTGCCGATGCCGTTTCCGCAGACGGGCATCTTCTCGAACAGCGACGCCGGCACGTCTTCCGAGATGAACCCGGCATAGAACTCGATCATCCCCCTCTCCGGGCGCGCGACCATGCTGGAGATGGAGACCCAGAAGAAGAGCTTCTTGGCCTGGATGCCGGAGAGGTTGGAGATGGCGCCGTAGGAGATGGTGCCGCTGATGCTCTTGTCGAAGTAGGTATAGTGGTCGCCGAACCACACGTAGCAGCTGCTGGCGAGCTCCGTCTTGAATTCGCCGGTGGCGTTGACGAAGGTGTAGGAGGTGACGGAGTCCGGGAGGAGGCCCTTGGGGAGGCCGTACTCCGAGAGGACGTCGTGCGCCACGCTGTTCACTGAGGCCTCGCCGCCGCAGGCTGCGTAGGCGAGCGGCGCGGCAGTCGCGGTCACGGCGAGGAGGAGGAGGGTTAGAGGAGACATGATGGTCGTCCTTGTTGGGGGATTGGGAGTTTTCTTGTTCTACTTTGCGTGGGATTTTTGGTTGGTTTTATAGATGCATTTGCGCTTGGACACCCATCATTTTTTTGTTCTTTTGTTTTCTTGTTGGCGATATGATTTTTGAGTGATTGATCCGATGGGCAATAAGACACGCCTCATTTTTCTTTATTTTGAGGCTATCAAAATAAAAAAGTATGTTGGTACTACATGTCAGCACCACCGTGCCCAACTACCAAAATTCTGGAATATCCTCATTATGTTTCTCCTCTGTCTGATAATGATGGATAGTCAAGATCATGCAATTTATTTAAGTAACCACGTATAATACCTAGTTGTTGTGGCGAGCCATCTACATATGTCGACATTTTTTTTCTTGTAAATACCACTTAGCACCCATTGGTTTGCTTGTGTCATTTCAAAAGCTAATCTATGTCTCTAAGAAAATGAATTAGTTTTAGTTGGTCTCATCCTATCCTTAAACAAGAAAAACAACTATATGAATAGATCAATTCTCATTCATGGCCTATAGATAAATTATATTCCCACCTTTCACTCTATCATACATCATATCTCAGATGTGTTGCCTACTTGCTTGGCAACTTGTAGAGCTTGTTCAACTGCCTCACCAACATGAGAAAGAAGATTGTGTTGTTGAAACCATACTTAGCATCCATTGGTTTGCTTCTATTCTTTCAAAATCTAATCTACGACTCTAAGAAAATGAATTAGTTTTAGCTAACTTAATTTGGTCTCATCCTAAACTTATATGAAGAAACAAATCTATAACTTAGCACAATTCTCAGTCATGTTATGTATACAAATTACACTCCCACCCTTCACTCTGTCATACATCATACCATAGATGTGTCATCTAGTCGTTTGGCAACTTGTAGAGGTTGTTCAGCTGCCTCACAAATACGAGAAAGAAGTTTCTTTTGATTTTTTGAAACACCGTTTAACATCCATTGGTAAGAAAATAAATAGTTTTAGCCAACTTAATCTGGTCTCATCCTATCCTTAAATGAGAAAAGTTTTATACTTAGATCAATTCCCACTCATATTCTGTAGATAAATTACACTTCCACCCTTTACTCTGTCATACATC
Source organism: Poa pratensis (assembly GCA_947311845.1). Taxonomy (NCBI): domain Eukaryota; kingdom Viridiplantae; phylum Streptophyta; class Magnoliopsida; order Poales; family Poaceae; genus Poa; species Poa pratensis. The sequence goes on from CAMZMU010000041.1 coordinate 141,132,904, forward strand.
ATACCTTAGATGTGTCATCTAGTTGGTTGGCAACTTGGAAAGGTTGTTGAGCTGCCTCACCAACATGAGAAATAAGTTTTTCTGTTTTTAAACCAGTGACCAAATACATCAATATCAATTTATTTGGTTATAGAGGATACAAAATTGAACAAAGAAAACAAAAAAGGATTTGTTATGGTTAAAATATTTTCTTCACCATAAATGAGGCAATATTAATATTGGAACTCAGCTTAGTGAGAGCCAGAATTAATCTTGACCTCAAATTGTGATTAGAGTGATTAAATTTAGTTCGAAGGCAACATTAAGAGGTGCGGCATGATCGCGTTCACCATCGATGAAGATTCTATTTTTTCGAAAAGGGGAGAGCCTCAGACTCTGCATCAAAATGATGCATGCAACCTTTATTATATTATTAAAGTTCAGATCTTATTACAAGCAGATTACATCATGGGTCCGACAAAGTTGCAAAGTGCATCAACCATCTAAAGAGAAGTGACAACATGAATTAACTCTGCATCAACATGTTATCCTCAGACCAGAACGCCAGCTGGACTGGTTGCATAAATCATGCGCGACCTTTTCCAGCTGGTTGCACCTAGAAACGAAGATTCTTATGGCGCGCTCTCGGATGTGCAGTGCATCCTGCGCCTCAAGAGTAGCATCATAAGCCTCGACCAGCTCGGCGTGCAACATACGCATCAGGTGCGGCGTGCTCACGATCCACGACAAGCACAATAACTTCCTCGTGAAGGTAAAGCATCACTTGAACCGGCTCTACAAGATCACCATGCATCATGTGTACACAATGTGCCATGCCCTCCACCTGACACTGATTCATGGTGGTGACACGTGCACATTGGCCACCTGCATTCGGTATGAGAGATATTCAATATTTTCTACAGATAATGCATGATAAAGTTTCATTATGTGGGATATCGTAATACGCAAACGAGTAAAAGGATACCTACTAGTTAACAAGATCAACAAAGATATTCTAAATCAATGATTGATTCATGGAAGTATCAAAATATCTAATCTCGGGTAAAGTTCAATATCGAGAGTAATTGGAATTATGTACAAATAGCCAACAGGTTTAACTGAGTATTCTTCATATAACAGTGTGAGTCAATATGAACGTCCATGGTTTCGACGCTGATTATTGATCGGAGAAGTTTCTCCGAATCATGTCCACTTGTTGTCAAACCTATAGGGGTCACACACTTAAGTTAGTTCTGGTTAGTTGTGTATATTGGTAGGTCCGCCACAACGAGAGAGTATCACCAGAACAATCTTTCTGCGTGATCGATATATATCAGAGAGATTGATTTAAGCGGACAATGGATGTCCCGGAGCAATAGAAAGAGTTTCTATTACTGTCGGAATTTATTCTGAGGTTTATATATAAAGAGGGAATCTTTATCAGAAGGTTTTGTATACGTACACTAAGTGTCCGTGATCATATAAATAGATTTATATGATAATAGAATAATTCTGGAATTTTTGGTAAAGTGGAAATCCGGTTTAGGAATTAATTGGACTAAAAACGGATAAAGGAAATATTCGGATAAAGGATAAAAATAAAGGAGCCCACAAAGGGGGCTGCCACATGGCCCCTTGTGGCCCACATGGCAGCCGCACCACCCAAAGGTGGTGGTGGGCCGGCGGGTAAGGAAGGAGGGAAGCTCCCCTCCCAACCCGAGTGGGCCCCAAGGCCCATGAGGGGCTGGCGGCTAGGGCAAGGGAGGTGCCCCTCCCTAACCCTAGCTCGACCGGGTGGGCCCCATGGGGGCAACGGTGGCGGATGAGGCAGAGGGGTTTGCCCCCTCCTCCAAGCACCCCTCCCACTCCTCCCAATATATAAACCCCCACCCCCTCCTCTTGGAGACACACAAGTTTCTCCCTTTGGAGAAACACAAAGTTGGGTTTTGATCTAAGGGGTTCTGAGGTGTCCTCTCCCTTTAGATTGAGATCCAATCTCTCTCTCTTCCTCTCTCTCTCATGTGTTGAGATCTCCACCTTCATATACACCAGTAGAGGCTAAGTGTTGGGCAGCGAACCTCTGCTAAATCAGATCACGGACGTGTGCGAGCTCTCAGAGGGGAGAAACGTCTGACCCTTGCTCGGTTAGATCCAGAAGGCTGGACACGAGGAGTCGGCTACATTCTCTCTGCTAGGCAAAGCCGAGAGAATCTTTCACAGGCTTCATCGACTTGGTCATCAACATCTCTTCATTTCAACGGTGTTGGTAACGTACTATAACTAGGTCATTGATTTGATATGTTTGTATCTTCATAGATAGATCTTGCCGGTTATGTAAGATGGAAATTTTTTAAATTCCTGCACGTAAGCCTACAAGCTCAACCGTGCTCACATTCGCAACATTGATGTCAGGATGCCATTGGAGGCGTGGGACACGAAGAAGCCCACCATTGAACACTTCTGGGTGTTCGGCTGCGTCACGCACGGGTAACCTCTCCCATTTCTTGCAAGTTGTATGACCGGAGCATGCCGATGTTGTTCATCGGGTACGAGCTAGGGTTCAAGACATACCTGTTGAATATGCGTTGATTATGTGTATCCGTTTGGTCACAGTTGGACTTGTGATCGCGGTAGGTTAGGTATATAAAGGCACCATGGGTAGTTAAAATAGACTAGACGCAATTTGGTAGGTTAGACACGAGATTATAGTAGGACGGCCCGTGCCCGTGGAAGGGACTTCGAAACGGTCTGGCGTTAGTGATCGTGATGTGTATGTTTACCTTGACAGGTTGGTAGATGGCCCGTGCCTGTGGAAGGGACGCCGGAACGGTCTGGCGTTAGTGATCGTGATGTGTCTGTTTACCTTGACAGGCTTGTCGTAAGTTGTATTATGATAAGTACATGGGGATGAGCTTCCGTTAAGCATGCCCCGTGAATATAGGCGATGTTCGATGAATCGCGTTAAGAAATCTCGGTGCCATTTATGTGATTGCTTGTCCTCATATGAATGATATGCGCCAAGTGGTATCAGAGCAGGAATCGTTGATCTGAAGCTAAAAATAGTCACGCGTCCTATGCTAGTGGAACTGAGCTCTTTGCTACACGTGCAGAGACTGTATGGGGATTGTTTTTTATGAGGTTTCTTTGGTTTACTTTGCATGTTTGGTATCAGAGCAAGGCTTAGAGGCTGCGAGATTGGATCTAGAGGACGATTAACATCGAGTTGGCACGTTGAAATTGTGTCGAGATTCATCAGTGGCAGCAGCCATCGGCAATGTTTCGGCGATATCAGCGTGCAGCAGCAGACCACGTTAAAAAAGTGTTTCCACCCGAAAGTGGACTAATGGTTCCTGAGGTACATGGAGCTTTAAAAAAAAATCGAAATCGATACTTTTGAGTTTCTAAAAATTGAGAAAGTAAATATCGAGATTTACCTGTGTGCATAATATTAAATCAAAATATGGCGTATTGTGGGCTAGGAAAAAATGACAAATGGGAGGTGAATAGTACATAGTTTCGAAAATTTAAAATTATTCTTGATCTGTCTTTTTTGTGCATCCCAAAATATAACGAATTATGAGTTTAAATTTTGCACGTTTGTAGATCTCGACATAATATGGAAAACGCTATCTTACGACCGACTGTACGTACGGCCAATTTGGGCGACGCGCGCGTCGCGCGACTCCGTGGTGCACTTCCGCGGGGATTCTTTTCCATCCTGCCTTCCCACGTCAGGTCCCCACAGCATAGGGCATCTCCAACGGCAAGGCGCAAACGGACATGCAAATATGTCTGTTTGGGGTGGTCCGCAGACATAAAAAAGAGTTTTGTCCGTTTGGGTGGACACATCCCCCAACGACGCAGCGCATATTTTTCTGGAAATGTCTTTTTTTTCCCTTCTTTCTCTATTTCAGCTACTAGCTAGCAGCACAACCATGGCTCTGCCGCTACTAGTACTACTTGGTGGCACGCCGGCGGCCGGCAAGCCTGCGAGACCAAGCGCAGTTCAGCTCGGCGGCAGCCCGGCGGAGACGCGCACGCAGGTATGGAAGACATACACAAGACGGAGACGAGAACGTACACCACCGTTACGAGCTGCTACGAGCTCCCGGCGAGCTCGACAGCACAGCTGAGGCGACAAAGAACACGTTGCCGGCCTCGTCGAGCCGCACGGCGCCACTCCACCCCGGCGTGCCCTGCCGCATCCATCAGTCGTGGGCAGCACCAGCCCGACCCTCCAGTCCTGCTGGTCCTGGGCGCAACAGCGAGGAAGTCGAGCGGCGGAGCTTGGAGCATAGCGGATAGCCGGCAGATCTTGAGTGGCGTCGGGTTGCTCCAGGGCCTCGCCTCCATCCAGCAAGTACTTCGCCCAGGAGCAGGAATCGAGCGCTCCCTGGCTTCCGCGCACACCGCCGACGCCAAGGCGGCCATCCGACGAGCTCCCACGCCGGCAGGAATCAAGCGCGCATCGCCGTCAGGAGGACGCGCCCAGGCCAGCGACCGGAGCTTGGTGCCAGGGAGTTCGAGGTGCGGGCGCGCGGAGCCGCGGGGAGGAGAGCCTGGAGGTGGCGCGTGCGCGCGCGCATCTCGAATCGGGCCAGTGCTGCGGCATCTGCGGCGGCGCGTCCGAGCTCGAATCTGAAGAGGAAATAATGGTAGGTGGGCGGCGGCGGCAGCGCCTGGTCACGGCAGTGCTCGAATCTGGAAGAGGAATGGGGTCCGGCGAGGCCTGGTCGCGGTGGTGGTCGCCGGCAAGGACCACGGAAGTGCACAGGGAGAAAGAAAGGGGAGAGAGCGATCATGCTGGGTGGCTGATTTGTGGGGTAGGCCGGACACGGAAGGCGGACACAGCGGACAGCCGGACTGTCCGCGCTCGCCCAAAGCCGGATCAAAGTTGGGCCAGGTTTGGTCTAGACCGGACAGTCCACCCGGACAATTGTTGTTATGCGCCAGCCCGTTGGAGCACCTCCCATGTCCGTTTGGATAAAAATGGACTGGGCTGGTCCGTTTGCGCCAGCCCGTTGGAGGTGCTCTTATAGGTGACGCCGCTGCTCTTTTCTTTGTCCCCAACATGCGCTGCTTCTCTCCCTGAAATTTTCTCACGCAACGGAAAAAAGACCACAGTATTGTTTGCTACAGTACCCGACATGCATGTCACACCCTCCTTTTACGGTCACATCCTTCTATAATAATATTTGCTACATGTAGTGGGAGGTAATAGGATCGTACATCCATAAATTAAATTACATAATGCTAAATGAAAAGATTAGTAACTTGGTACACGCGGCAAAATATTTTGGTGTTCGATGGTTTGTCGTGCCGTCATCCGGGCATATGGCGACCAACACCTATAATATTTGAAGACAGAGCCCTCCGAGTCTACACTCGCGATATCGTTCGATACCTTCAATGACCACGACTACATAAACGATGGAGTATTCCGAACGGGACCGGGGTCGCTAGATCTACCGCCAATGGGCCTTCGGCAAGCCAAACTCGTGGTCGATGGTGTTGAATTGGCAAGATCGGGCCGCCATGACCGATGGTTCACCTAAGTTTCTTTGATGATTTTTTGGCGGCGCATGCATGGTCACCGTGGAAATAAGTGTTTTAGGAGAATTTTCGATGTTACATACAGTGATACAATTTGCTACAAGCGTTTGTATTTTTGATGTATAAGCCCGAGTAAAATGCTCCATTTTTCTTGGTTTAGGTACAAATATTTTTCCAATGTTACATACGTGTTTCCATAATGTTGGGTGAGGTGGTCACAAATGTTGGATGTGTTGATTTTTTGCTGCAAAAATAACATGCTTTACAGACGTTTTGCTACAATTAAACTAAAATTTGTTGCATATGTCATTGGTTTTTACTACATGGTCATGTTCAAAATGTTACAATATTAGTTTTTTGCTACACGTCACAAATGTTTACAGATTTATAGGTAAATGTTGCAAAACAATGTCGCATTTTATTAAAAAAACAGAAAATGCTACACACACATGAAAAGTGTTACAGTAGCATTCATGTGTACATTTTTGTTGATTTTTTTTGTTGTACAAGATTATTGGGGGGGGGGGGGGGGGGGGGGGGGGAATGTTGTAAAACAATGTCTCATTTTCTAAATTGCTACACACAGAGGAAAAATTTAGAAAATGCTACGCACACATGAAAAGTGTTACGGTAGCATTTCTGTGTACATTTTTGTGGTTTTTTTTTTTATACAAGATTATTTGGGGGTAAATGTTGCAAAACAATGTCGCATTTTCTAAAATGGTACACATTGAGGAAAAATTCAGAAAATGCTACTCACATAGGAAAAGTGTTATGGTAGCATTTATGTGTACATTTTTGTTGATTTTCTGTTGTACAAGATTATTTTTGGGGGCCCACCCATGTGGGAAGCATTGTAAAATAAAGACATTACTTTTTCTGAAAAATGTTACATGCATAGTAAAAAATGTTTTACGTTCAGGACTTGTTTCAACCTGGTTTGAACCATACTGGTAATCCGGGCTGGCCCTTCCAACATCTGCGGGATATACCTCATCGCCCAACGACGGTTTCCTCCCGCGATATGTACTGCCGACACATAATCTGTCAGCCAGTCCTCTGGCTTGGTGCTGCCGTCATATGTCTTCGTGCCTCGGTTCAACTGAAAGTGCCGCACTGGTGGCTCTCTCATGATCCGAGGTCCAAAACATACAGGGCCAGGTGGACCCTGCTCTTCCAGCATTTCTGACATATAGATCTGGTCCAGCTTGTAGCGTGCATTATTTGGTGACAACTGGCGAGGTCCCAACCGGGATCCCAGTGCACTGTCATATCTCGGATATCCGGCTTTCTCCATAGCCGAGTAACCATCATCATAACGATTAGCCACCTGTTCAACAATTTGTGGCTGCTGGACCTGCCCGACATTTTGCTGCTGCTGGTGAGCGAGATTTTGCGGCGGATATCGAGGTGGATAACCTCGGCCAGCCGAGTTAACTATCCCGGCACCTGGACCGCCTTGACCGGGATTGCTTCTACCCCGGCCGGCACTACCTCGCCCAACCACCTGTTTTCCGGCACGCGCCGGATCATACACCTGCATCTGTTTGCTCTTACCGGAGTTTATACTCCGGTCACGATCTGCACCGACATGCGGTGAAGAAGCCTGCCCCTTAGATCCACTAGCTCCCCTAGCCGAGTGAACAACATCGGACCCACCTGCAACTGTGTTGGCCTTGCGATAGGCCTCATTCTGCCGGGTAGCCACAGCTACCAGCTCATTAACTCGGTCTTGCTGCCTGCGGAGAGCTTCTCCGGATAAGCCAGACAACTCGGCTCTTGCTGCCTCGGCAGCTCTAAGAGTCTTAGAAGGGGAACTATACATCGGTTTTTCGACCGATAAGGCACTAGGAATTTTGCTGGAGCTAGATCTACCATCTCTAGCAATCTCGGCATTGAGGTTTTTACCCCTCTTGCGCACATCCTCTACTCGACTAGGGCGAGCAGCTACCGGGGTAAAACCATGTGCTAGGTTATACTCACGAACAGTTATCCCGAACTCTCTCCGTACCTCGGCCATCTCTAGAGCCTCCTGAAGCAAGCTCTGACGCCGTGCCTCCAACTCTGCCTCTGATTGGGCGGCATCTGTACCGGCAACTACCGGCACACCCAGTTTCTCTATTATCTCCTCGAGATGAGCTGGCTTAACCGGCACATGGGATGTACCGGCCTGGCCGGGGAGATTTTCCCTCCTCTCCAGCGGCAATTTCGCCGATCTGGTAACCTTTGGTGCAGGATTACCGGCATCTCCTTTGCCGAGATCTCCTCTACCGGCATCAGCCGCAGTGCCGGTCATCATGACCTCTGCGCAACTCCCGGGGCGAGCGCTACGCCGGCCGCGAGCCGCACAGATAGCAGGGGGATCCTCAGCCACAAGTACCTGCTCGGGGTACTTGCAGACAACCTCGGTGGCGACGTAGGTCACGAAGGTGCCGAAGCTGATGAGGCAGCCGTTCATCGGGAACGGCCTGCTGCCGAAGCATCCCGCGTTGTCGCTGATGAAGTTCAGCGCGCCGAGCTTGCAGACGAGCCCGCAAACGACGCGCTCGCCGGAGTTGATGATGGAGCCCGTCCGGAACGTCACACCAGCCAGCGCCGCTGCCAGCCCCACGGTGGCGCCAACTGTCGTGGTGGTATCACGGCAGATGCCATATGATGGCTAAAGTGTGGGGCCGATGGACGCTGGTGGAATCCGGGAGAGGGCTAGCGCGCTAAGAAGCACACACTAAAAACATACAAGCACACCAAGATCTACCCAGGTTCGGGGCCCTCGTGAGGAGGTAAAACCCCTACTCCTGCCTGTCACTATCTCTATATATCTCGGTACCAGGCGTACAAGCTGCTCCTTGAGCTGTAAGATCCCAACAATGGGGATGAACACAATGAAGAAGATGAAGCTACGGGTAGAAAGATCTCTCTGGGTCTCCCTTTCTCTCCCTCTGTGGCCGCCCCTCACGCAGGAGGGGGTGAAGCCCTATATAAAGGCCCAACCGAGTTACCGAAGTACCCTTGGGCGCACTGTAGCCACGCCAAGGATATGTCATGATGGCACTCCTGCCGGAGACAAGACGTGGCGCGCCCATCTCCTGCACACCTAGAATGTACCCTCTCCTAGAGACCAGACATGGCACGCCCATGTCTGTCTCGTAGCCTGCAGGTCTGTCCTTGGTCAGCCTACGGGAGACCGGTCACCTCGCCCCTCCTGCACGCGCCCGTGTCAGGCGCCTCCGTGTCAGACGCTCCCGTGTCAGACGGGAGGTGACAGGAGCATTGACCTCTGTCCGACACCAGGATAACCCGGCATGGGTATGCCGGATTCCCCCTCCCGAATGATCTTCCCTCGCCCCCACCCGGTTTGGTATATGTCGGTTAGGATGACTCACCTGACATAACCCGGCCTCCGCGACCCGGTTGCCATAAGCCGGTTTGCAGTGACACCATGCCTCGGTCCCTCCGGGACTTGGTTGACCCGGTTTGACCTTGACCCGGTCCCGCCTTTAGAGCTCTTTATACCACAACTTTACCCTACCCGGGGTAGCCCCCGACATTAGTCCCCGAAGCTGGTGCGGTCCGACAACCTCGGATGGAGGGCCACACTAGGTTTAGCAAAACAAACCAAACCAACTGCCTTTCCGAATCAAACATGTCTCGGTCTGGCCGAGTTTCTCCGAGTCAAACCAGTAACTTTGCCCGACTTTCCTCCTCCAACTGGTCTAACCGACACAAAAAGATTCACACAATCTCTCAAAGATCTTTCCACAGCACGTAGCAGAGAGACGCTGTGCGCTACCTCGATTCCTGCGCACGGACATACGTGCCTCTGCTCACACGCCGCGCACGTCACGAGCTGTCATGTCTCACAGGCACTCGAGTGCGTTTGACCGAGGCGTGCCTCCTCGATTCCCGTGCCAGTAACCGCACGCGATCACGCCGCGGGCAGTTACCACCTTGTGACCCACGATGCGGCGGATCGTGCGGCCGCGAATATCGTAACCGCGCAGATCGTGCGCGGAGAATCCGCGCAGGCGTTACGGTAACCGCACGCGGTAAATAAGGAAACCGCACGCGCCCCGTGCCATAAATAGGGGAGCGAGTACCTCTCCTCGCCCTCTTCACATCCATCCTTGTCTTTCTCTCTCTCCTGCAACACCGCCGCCGCCGCGCAGTGAGCTCCGACACCGCACGACGCCAGAGCTCTCTAGCCATCGTTCAACGGAGCACATCGCGCCGCCACCGGACACGCGCAACTCCGGCACGCCCCACACTTCTTCCCTCGCACCGCCGTCGCAATTTCCGGTGAGTTCCTCGCCCGTTACTTTGCTGATGAACGCGTTCATCTTCTCCGATGAACACGTTCTTCTTCTCCGATGAACTTTGTTCATCTTCCCCGATGAACCTCCTTCTCTTCTTCGCAGAAGCCCTCACACCCCACTGCACAGAGGCTATCGAGCCTAACTGCTCAGATCCCCTCTATATCTTCTGCATTGCGCCTTTTAACAACCTGGCAACAGTTCCTTCGCAGCTTTTACTAGGTTTCAACTCAGATATTCTTGCAATTATCTTCCATTTACCTTTCTCCGTAGATCTTACTTGCCCATAGATTCATGCAAACTCAGGTTTACAGCCTTGCCCCCGACTCATCTTTCCGAAGCATATAGATAATCCAAACCGAGATACTTATCTCAGTTTCCGAATCACTTAACTCGGTCTCCGTGCTCTACACCTGAGTAAGCTGCACGACTCTTCCGGGTCATATGTCTCGGCTTCCGAGTCATATGCATTGTTTCTCCGGGTCATTTGTTTCAATTCAAGATTCATATCTTCGAGTTACTTATCTCGGTTGCTCTTGTATTTTTCGTAGGCGTGATCCTGAGATGTCAGGTCGCAGCACTCCTGACCCTGCCGAGTCATCGGCGGCACCCAGCAACCGAGGTGGATGGGAGGGATCCGACATAGTACAAGATGACCTCGACTGGTTGCTCAAGACTCGGCGCATCACGGCCGAGGTTATATGCCGGCATCCCGGATCAGAACTCGAACCAGTTCTGGAACCGGGAGAACGAGTGGTCTTCCTTGCGCACTTTCAGCGCGGGTTTGGACTCCCCGCTAGCCCCTTCTTCCGGGAATTTCTCGACAACTTGGTTTACAACCTCACCATCTTCCTGCCAACGCCATTACATCACTTTCCTCCTTTGCCTCCTTTATGGAGGGGTACCTCGGCCTCTGGCCTACTGTTGCCACATGGGCCAAGTACTTCCGCATCCGGAAGCAAACCATTCCGAACAAGGAGGAGGTCGTGAAGGATATGACCGCATGCGGCGCGGCTAGCATCACTCCGAGGAAGCACTCCATTTTTCCTCGCATTACCGGATTAGAATCTTGCCGGAAGTGACAAAGGTCCTTTTTCTATGTGAAGAGCCCAGCTGACCGGGATGTTCTCAACCTGCCGGAGTTCGACATTGCCCCCCCCACAGCCGAGTTAAACTGGAACTATGACCCGCAGGACACCATTCCTGAGGTTCAACTGATCCACCAAACCCTTGAGGGTCTGCTGGCAAAGAAGTTCGGTGCAGACGACCTCTTGAGGACATTCGTCATGCGCCGAGTCAACCCTCTTCAGCACCGTGTGCACAAGATTTGCCACATGAGTGGTCTGCTGGACCCTACTCGGGTCAGCACTCATGATCTTACCCACCCCAAGTTAGGAGACGGGTCAAGGCCATCGCCCAAACCGAGATGGTGGATGACTGGCAATGGGGCGTAGAGCCATTTGAGCGATCCCGGCTTCCGCCTCCGGTTAGTTTGTCACCTTTGAACTGACACAGCTCTGCCTTCCGAGGTTATTTTTATCTCGGTGAAGCACCATCTGACTAATCCAACTCTACTCCTCCTGGAGCTGTTTACTCGACAAGCCACCGAAGACGGGGACCTGAAGACCAGGAAATGGACAAAAGATCGCCGTGCGCGACCTGAGGAGACTGAAGACCCGGACAACGAGGATTATATGCCGGTTCCTCGTGCCAAGGCTTCTACCTCGGGTAAGCTATCCGCTCGAGTCTTCGTTCAAGACTTGTCAGACGATGAAGATGACGATTGTCGAATCCTAGATCCCATTGATGCTATTCCTATTTCATGGTCTGCACCTTCTGCTACAGCCAACCCGGGTGCCCCAGGCACATCCCGGAAACGCTCCGGTGCGTCCGGGTCAGCGGCTCCTCCGGCTAAGAAAGCCAAGAAGGTTGTCATCAAGCGTAAGGCTAAGGCCCTACCAACCAGCAAGGGGTAAGATAAACTTCGCATAACTTTTCTTGCTCTCACTCTTTCCTTCTTTACTTTCACCGAAGTTATTCTCACCCGAGTTAACACTTTATCTCGGTTTATGCAGCGATCCCATCGCCGCAAAACAGACCCACAGTTCCATTTTGTCTCCTATCCCTTCATCGTCACCCCTGGCGGCCAACACCGGGATTAGCAGCCCCGGAGGGGCAATCCCTCCCCGGTGCGCGCTACCTCGGCCGACATTCCGCCGCCGAATCCTGCTTCGGACCAGGGAGGAGACCAAGGCCTCGAGCAAACCTCGGCTCCGGGTCAAGACCAATCTCCCCTCCCGCCTCTTAAAGACTCGGAGACGGAGCGGGTGAAGACCCCGACTAAGACCTTGTCTAAGCCGGATCCCCGCCTCTCACCTCGTGCCCAGCAGAAGCACAACAAGCAACAGCAACAGTTGAAGCAACACAACAACAACAGAAGCAGCAGCAGCAACTGGAGAAGCAGAAGAAGCAACAGCAGCAACAGGAGAAGCAGAGAAGCAGCAGCAGGAGCCCCCAGTACCAGCCCGTACTCCGGCACCACCGCGTCCAACTGTGCCGAGTCAGCAAGCCTCTGGCCAACCTTCAACCGACCAGAGCAGGCAAATTACCGTGACTCCAACAGCAAACCTGGCGTACAAAATCTCTCCGAGATGATTTCCCGCCCCCGGGTCAACAGCCATGTTCTTCCGAGTCTTCGCACCCCGAGTGACAACAGCCTCGGCTCGGTTGGACAGTGCGTGATGGACTGGAACGCCGCGGATCCCAGCGAAGTTTCCTCTACTCCGGCAAATCCACACCCGGTTGGCCCTGGCCTTGTTGCGCAATCCCTGCACTCTTTGCAGGTCTCGGCCCTTCAGGCTAGCAGGGTCGTCGAGGTAACTTTCTTAGAACTTTGCATTTACTTTTCAATGATCACAAGTCACACTACCCACAGTCCCCGAGATTCGGGTTGAGTAACTGATACTCGTCCGAGTAATAGGTAACTCGGCTTGAATCTTCAACAACTTGATCATTAAAATTAACTTGTTAACAACACTAGAAAGCCCAGTCCCCGAGTCTCATGTCGAGTTTATCCGGCATGAGCTTACATTAAACTCGGACAACCAGTCCCCGAGTTTCATGTCTAGATGACTCGGTATGATCTTTCATTAACCTCGGGCTCACAGTCCCCGAGACTCTTTTTGACTTAACTCTGTCAGTACTTTCCATCAATCTCGGGCTCCAGTCCCCGAGATTCTTTTTATCCTCACGAACCTCTTTTCTTCTGGCAGGATTGCACCAACACTCGCAGCCGGATTTTCAAGAATCTAGCCCTGGAGCACCGGGCGCTCAAGCTTTCCTTCCAGAACCAGCAGGAGGAAATGAAAAAGAAGGAGACTGAGCACAAGCGTGCTCTTAAAGAAGAACAGTCCGAGGTGACTCGGCTCAAGCGAGATCTTGACCGGGTCGAAAAAGAGAAGACCGAGCTGAAGAAGGAGAGGAACACACTGAAGGCAGCTCTGGAGAAGCGTGCTGCAGGTGACCAGAAGATCCAAGCGCATATTTCTGAATGCGAGGCTAAAGCTACCAAGGCTGAAGGAGAGTTGGATGCCTTCAAGGCAAACTGCCAAGTGGCTGGCTGAGCTCAGCAAGCTTAATGCCAAAATGGACAGTAAGTTTCCTGAATCATATCTTTTTTTCTTTGTATCTTCTTGATCCGGATTTTTGTGTCGGTATCTCATTTGATTCAGCGTCAGCCTACTTGCTCTCAGAACACTTCGAGCATTGCCAAGCTGCTGCAGCCAACACTGTGAAGAAGGCCTGAGCTGCGAGAGCCGAGGCATCCGGGGTTCCGCTATCCGAAGTTTGGGATATCGACGACCACTTGATTGCACTCCAAGCTCGCATTTCTCCCTTTAGGAGCATCGGTGTCGAGCTTCTTAATGCTGGTATCCGAGCCTACCACGTCTTGTGGTCCGACTCTCCTAGTGTTAAGACTATTGCCGAGTTATCCGCATGCTTGCAGCAAACCGAGACTCGGCTAAGGGAATGGAGGTCTTCTTCTGCTCGTGTCGGGGCCGATGCAGCTTTGCTCTTCCTTATGACCTGGTACGAGGAAATCAACCTCGACGGCTTGCGTACTCTGCGGGATGGCTCCCCCTGGGCCAATGACCCGACATTGATTACTAAGCGCGGGGAAGCTGCTACCTTCATGGCCAGGTTTGCCAACACTCGGTCGTCGAACCTGGTGTGGTTTACTCTGATGATGAAGATGAAGAAGAAGAGGTCGAGGTCGAGGTTGGTGATGGCTCCAAGCAAGAGTATGTTGCTTCTGACTCCAAGTCTACTAACTCCGAGTCAATTCCTGATGACTCGGTTAAAACTGCGAAGCAATCTGGAGTCGAGATTTCCAAAGAGCCAACGCCTAACTTGGATAAACAGAGTGCTATCGACACATCTTTGAAGACCATGTCTGACCTCATTGATGCCTCAGCAATCAGCAAGGTCACTCCAACTGCCCCCGAGTCTGATCCTCCACTAACCGAAGCTACTCCTGCAACCGAGGTTCCTCCTTCAACCGAGGCTCCTCCGTCATCCGGGTCTGTCCCTGCAACCGGAGCTGCTCCTTCCTCCGAAGCTGCTGCTTAACTTTAATGAATTTAAACCGTTAAATCCCCGGAATGCCGGGTGCAGATGTAATATACATTTTAATCTCCTCCAAGACTACTTTATTTTGCTTAACTCGCATAAGACGAGGTTTATGTCGGATCAATTTAAATCGAGTCCCCGAATTTATTTTCTTGTTCACTATACTTGTTGATCTTTGCTCTTGTCTACCATACAGGCGTTCGACAGTCGAGTCACAAGATAGAAAATATAGCATACAATACTTATAAATTTTGAGGTAAGGTTTAGAGTCATCCGACAGAAGAAAAAACCGGGTTAGTAAATGGCATATGTCGGATCTTTCTAGGACCGAGTCCCCGAGTTCACTTTCATGTTTACCATATACCATAACCTCTGCTCTTGACTGCCGTTTCGGCGTTCGTCAGTCGAGTCACAAGATCACAACAAAATAGCATACATTACTTGAACTTTGAAACGAGGTCTCAAAATTATCCGACATATGAACAACACAGATAAAAACCGAGATAAAACACATGCATACGGACAAGGCAGTCCCCGAGTTTCTTTTCGGAGTGCCGGCATTTTTTTCAAAGGAAAAAAACGAGATACATACACTGCGGCCTTATGAGTAAAAGGGACGGAGTAGAGCTACATTCTAGGGTCTTTTCGTCTCCTCTCCGGATTTGTCAGCTACATTTTTCCTCGGTGTCTGCGTATCTATAAGATAGTATGAATCATTGTGCAGAGCCTTGCTCACAATGAATGGCCCCTCCCATGGAGGTGACAACTTGTGTCGGCCTTTACTGCGTTGCACCAGTCTTAGCACCAAATCTCCTTCTCGGAAAACCCGAGGGCTGATCTTCCGGCTATGATAGCGTCGGAGATTTTGCTGATATATAGCTGACCGAGATAAGGTCAGTTCTCGTGCTTCTTCGAGCAAGTCAACATCATTTTCCCGAGCTTCTTTTGCCTCGGTTTCAGTGTATAGCGCCACTCTTGGCGAGTCATATTCCATGTCGGTTGGTAGTACCGCTTCTGCTCCATAGACCAGAAAAAATGGCGTATAGCCAGTTGATCGATTTGGTGTGGTCCTTAGACCCCACAATACTGCTGGTATCTCCTCTATCCAACATCCCAGAGTTCGCAACAGTGGTTCAATCAACCGGGATTTGATACCGGCTAACACCAATGAATTTGCTCTTTCCACTTGCCCATTTGCCTCAGGATGCGCCACCGAGGCTATGTCCAACAGAATTCTCTTATCCGCACAGAACCGAAAAGGGCCAAGTGATTGGAATTGTCTTGAGTGCCGAGGCTGGCAGGTGTATCTTTTTAGCAAACCTCTGACATCCTTCACACTTTCGGACGATATCTTCTGCCTGATTCAAAGCACTGGGCCAATAAAATCCATGCCAGAATACTTTAGCCACCAAGGCTCTTGATGAAGCATGATGACCACATTCTCCCTGATGAATCTCCAGGAGCATATCTTGACCTTCCTGCGGCTCAACACAGCGCTGCAATACCTTGGTCACACTTCTTTTATACAACTCCAGGTTGATGATGGTGTATGCCTTGGATCTTCTTTGTACTTGCCTGGCCTCAACCTCATTACTTGGTAAACTCCCGTCCATCATGTACGCCATTATTGGTTGTGCCCACTCCGGCACTGGACGCACAGGAAAGATCAGATCATCCACCTCCATGAGATCAACCGACACTACTTTTTCCGAGATAGAGTAACCAATCCCCAGGTTCTGCCAAGCAGTCCCCGAGTTCTCCCAAATGCATCCAACATCGACGTCCATGGGAACAGCTCCAGACTCCGGTTTTGCCGGGATAAAAATTGACTCGGATTCCGGAGATGGTTTGATTGATGGCTTCCTCAAATGCTCCAAGGCTATGCCGGGTGGAATTGGATCCCGGGATGAATCAAGCTTGGACAGTACATCGGCGGCGTCGTTTTCAGCCCGAGGTATATGCGTGAGCTCGCAACCTTCAAAGAACCCCGAGATCTTCTGGACATGAAACCGATACAACGCCATGTTGGCGTCTAAAGCATCCCAATTTCCCGAGACTTGCTGCACCACCAAATCCGAGTCTCCGAAACATTCTATCCGGCGAATACCAATTTCTTTGGCCACATTTAGCCCATGAACAAGTGCCTCATACTCGGCCACATTGTTAGATGCCGCAAAATGAATCTGCAACACATATCTCAGTTGATCTCGCTTAGGCGAGGTAAGGACTACCCCGGCACCTAAACCAATTTTTGTCCTTGAACCATCAAAGTGCATTCTCCAGTAATTGGGGTCAGGCCGTGGTGGCTCATACTGCATTTCAGCCCAATCTACCAGGAAATCCGGCAGTGCCTGAGATTTAATGGCATCTCTTCTTTCATAGTGAGGAGTATAAGGGGATACCTCGATAGCCCATTTGGCTACTCGGCCAGTTGCATCTTTACACCCAATGATCTCCGAGATAGGAGCCTCACACACCACTGTGATTGAATGCTCTTGGAAGTAATGTTTCAACTTCTTAGCAGCCAGATAGACACCATATGTCATTTTCTGGTAGTGCGGATAGTTCTGTTTGGACAACGAGATCACCTCGCTCAGGTAATACACTGGCCTCTGCACAGTTTTGCCATCCTC
The DNA here is from genome assembly GCA_947311845.1 of Poa pratensis. Lineage (NCBI taxonomy): Eukaryota > Viridiplantae > Streptophyta > Magnoliopsida > Poales > Poaceae > Poa > Poa pratensis. The sequence goes on from CAMZMU010000041.1 coordinate 141,150,008, forward strand.
TTCTCGCTCCACTACCAATACGACACTCACAACCCGGTTTGTGGCTGCAATGTAGAGCAACATCGGCTCTTTGGGTAATGGTGAAGCCAGTATCGGCGCAGTTGCCAACATCTTTTTTAACTCGGCGAACGCCGCATCTGCTTGCGGGGGCCACACGAAGTGGGTTGTTTTCTTCATGAGTTGATACAAAGGCAATGCCTTTTCCCCCAACCTGCTAACAAACCGACTTAAAGATGCCAAACATCCAGTGAATTTCTGCACGTCTTTGAGACATGTCGGTAACCTCATGCTTTCAATAGCACGGATTTTTGTCGGGTTCACCTCGATACCTCGGCTTGACACGAGGAAACCGAGTAATTTGCCTGCCGGCACACCGAAGGTACACTTGTCCGGGTTAAGTTTTATCCGGAATTTCCTCAGATTCTCAAATGTTTCTCGGAGATCATCAATCAGAGTGGATTTCTCCTTAGACTTGATGACAATGTCATCGACATACACCTGCACATTTTTTCCTATTTGATCATGCAAGCATTTTTGCATACATCTCTGGTAAGTAGCACCAGCATTTCTCAAACCAAAGGTCATGACACGATAGCAATAAGCCCCGTACGGGGTAATAAAAGCAGTTTTTATTTGATCAGCAGGGTTTAGTGGTATCTGGTGAAAACCAGAATACGCATCTACAAAGGATAACAGCTCACACCCGGCTGTGGAATCGATCACTTGATCAATCCGAGGCAGCGGGAATGGATCCTTAGGACATGCCTTGTTCAAGTTTGTGTAATCAATACACATACGCCACACAATGGCCACATTTGGGTCATCTTTTTTCTTTTCCACCAGGACCGGGTTAGACAACCAGTCCGGGTGCAGCACTTCCATGATGAACCCAGATGCAAGTAACCTGGCCAGTTCATCACCTATTACTTTTCTCCTTTCATCCGAGAGACGCCGCATAGGTTGCTTCACCGGTTTCATATCCGGTCTGACGAACAAAGAGTGCTCAGCCAACTCCCTCGGAACACCTGGCAGGTCCTGATTTGACCATGCAAAGATATCCCGGTTCTCACGGAGGAAGTGACTGAGCTCGCCTTCCTATTTCTCAGTCAACCCGGTCCCAATAATGACGTGTGGTCTGGGAATGCCGGGTCAACACTGATCTTCTTGGTCTCCTTTGGTACCTCGAAAGTTGCATTCTGCTCCGGGTTAGCCATACCCGGCATGCCGAGTTGTGCGGACTGAGCCAATGCCACCACTTCATGGATCTTCTTCTTCTCTGCAGCGATGATCAGTGACTCGGCTAAGCATGATCCAGCCGAGGCACACTCCAGTGCACGCTTGTAATCACCCGAGATTGTGATGATGCCGTTAGGACCCGGCATCTTCATCTTGAGGTAACCCACATGAGTGGATATCATGAACTTGGACAGTGCAGGCCTACCGAGTAAAGCATGGTATGGACTTTCGAGGTCCACTACTTCAAACTGAATGCTCTCAGTTCGGCAGTTTTCCTTGGTGCCAAACAATACATCAACCCAAACTTTGCCCATAGGTGCACATGAGACACCTGGCACTATACCATGAAAGGTGGTAGAACTCGGCTGCAGCATATTTGCCGAGATACCCATCTTCACCATGGTGTCCCGGTACATGATATTGATAGCACTCCCATTGTCAATGAGAACCGGGTGAACCGAACATTAATGGTGGGTCCAAAGAACGTTGGATCCACTACCAATGCATAACCTCCCGGAGTCGGCATAACTCGGGGATGATCCCTTCTGCTCCAAACGATCTCTTGCTCGGACCAGTGCAAATACTTCGGCACTGCCGGCATAACTGCGTTCACCTCCAGTGCACGCCGATGCAAGCTTTTCTTGTCAGTTGGCTCGGTCACAAAGACCACATAGCTCTGATGAGCTTCTCTGTAATCTCCCTGGGGATACTCCCTGCCTGCTGGGACCAGTGTTGTTGTTGTTCCCTCCGACATTCACAGATTGACAGGTTTCGGAGTTGGAGGCCTCTGTGCCGGTGCATTCACTGGAATTGTGTTTGCTCCAGTGAGGGGTACTGCTTGCCTCGGTTGAGGATACGTCATTGGAGGCCTCTGAGGTGCTCCCATCTGATTTCCTCCGGAACCTCCACCTTCTTTCAAGGTGCGCTGATACCAGCTGCACTGCCGAGTTGTATGGTTTGCTGGCCTGCGAATGTCCTGGGTGTGGAAACTGCAAGGCCCATCCAACATAGCCTCATAAGTTAATGATGGCTTCTGGTCACCCCATGGCCTCTTCCCTTCTTGATTCTGGCCCCATGCTGGACCATTGAACTTCGGACGCTGGCTGTTACCGGCATCTGGCTGGTCTTGGTTCACTGCTGCAACCTGGTTTGAACCATACCGGTAATCCGGCTCTCTCCTCTTGTTTCCGAAGTCCTGGCGATCGTTCTGCCTGACTGGCCCGGGTCTGTTATTCACCGGGTATCTTCTACTCGGTTCAACCGAGTTCAGCAAGGGCTGCATCGGATCTCCCAGTGCATAGCTATCCGCAATCCGGATTGTCTCGGCCAGGGTGGCCGGCATTTCCCTCTGCAACTTCTGCCAGAGCATGGAGCCGTGTCGGCACCCCTGGGCAAACCAAGATATGGCCTGTGCCTCTACAACTCCTTCACAGGAATTGCGAATAGTACTCCACCGGGTTAAGTAATCCCGGTCAGTTTCATTATCCCTCTGCTTGCACATCGCAAGCTGCTGAGGACGATTCGGTCTCTTGTACGTGCTGGAGAAGTTGCTAACAAATGCCTCTTCAAAGTCTAGCCAGCAATCAACACTGCCTTCTCGCAGGTTGTTCAGCCAGATCCGGGCTGGCCCTTCCAACATCTGCGGGATATACCTCACCGCCCAACGACGGTTTCCTCCCGCGATATGTACTGCCGACACATAATCTGTCAGCCAGTCCTCTGGCTTGGTGCTGCCGTCATATGTCTTCGCGCCTCGGTTCAACTGAAAGTGCCGCACTGGTGGCTCTCTCATGATCCGAGGTCCAAAACATGCAGGGCCAGGTGGACCCTGCTCTTCCAGCATTTCCGACATATAGATCCGGTCCAGCTTGTAGCGTGCATCATTTGGTGACAACTGGCGAGGTCCCAACCGGGATCCCAGTGCACTGTCATATCTCGGATATCCGGCTTTCTCCATAGCCGAGTAACCATCATAACGATTAGCCACCTGTTCAACAATTTGTGGCTGCTGGACTGCCCGACATTTTGCTGCTGCTGGTGAGCGAGATTTTGCGTCGGATACCGAGGTGGATAACCTCGGCCAGCCGAGTTAACTATCCCGGCACCTGGACCGCCTTGACCGGGATTGCTTCTACCCTGGCCGGCACTACCTCGCCCAACCACCTGTTTTCCGGCACGCGCCGGATCATACACCTGCATCTGTTTGCTCTTACCGGAGTTTACACTCCGGCCACGATCTACACCGACATGCGGTGAAGAAGCCTGCCCCTTAGATCCACTAGCTCCCCTAGCCGAGTGAACAACATCGGACCCACCTGCAACTGTGTTGGCCTTGCGATAGGCCTCATTCTGCCGGGTAGCCACAGCTACCAGCTCATTAACTCGGCCTTGCTGCCTGCGGAGAGCTTCTCCGGATAAGCCAGACAACTCGGCTCTTGCTGCCTCGGCAGCTCTAAGAGTCTTAGCAGGGGAACTATACATCGGTTTTTCGACCGATAAGGCACTAGGAGTTTTGCTGGAGCTAGATCTACCATCTCTAGCAATCTCGGCATTGAGGTTTTTACCCCTCTTGCGCACATCCTCTACTCGACTAGGGCGAGCAGCTACCGGGGTAAAACCATGTGCTAGGTTATACTCACGGACAGTTATCCCGAACTCTCTCCGTACCTCGGCCATCTCCAGAGCCTCCTGAAGCAAGCTCTGACGCCGTGCCTCCAACTCTGCCTCTGATTGGGCGGCATCTGTACCGGCAACTACCGGCACACCCAGTTTCTCTATTATCTCCTCGAGATGAGCTGGCTTAACCGGCACATGGGATGTACCGGCCTGGCCGGGGAGATTTTCCCTCCTCTCCAGCGGCAATTTCGCCGATCTGGTAACCTTTGGTGTAGGATTACCGGCATCTCCTTTGCCGGGTTCTCCTCTACCAGCATCAGCCGTAGTGCCGGTCATCATGACCTCTGCGCAACTCCCGGGGCGAGCGCTACGCCGGCCGCGAGCCGCACAGACAGCAGGGGATCCTCAGCCACAAGCACCTGCTCGGGGTACTTGCAGACAACCTCGGTGGCGACGTAGGTCACGAAGGTGCCGAAGCTGATGAGGCAGCCGTTCGTCGGGAACGGCCTGCTGCCGAAGCATCCCGCGTTGTCGCTGATGAAGTTCAGCGCGCCGAGCTTGCAGACGAGCCCGCAAACGACGCGCTCGCCGGAGTTGATGATGGAGCCCGTCCGGAATGTCACACCAGCCAGCGCCGCTGCCAGCCCCACGGTGGGCGCCAACTATCGTGGTGGTATCACGGCAGATGCCATAGGATGGCTAAAGTGTGGGGCCGATGGACGCTGGTGGAATCCGGGAGAGGGCTAGCGCGCTAAGAAGCACATACGAAGAACACACAAGCACACCAAGATTACCCAGGTTCGGGGCCCTCGTGAGGAGGTAAAACCCTACTCCTGCCTGTCACTCTCTCTATATATCTCGGTACCAGGCGTACAAGCTGCTCCTTGAGCTGTTAGATCCCAGCAATGGGGATGAACACAATGAAGAAGATGAAGCTACGGGTAGAAAGATATCTCTGGGTCTCCTTTCTCTCCCTCTGTGACCGTCCCTCACGCAGGAGGGGGTGAAGCCCTATATAAAGGCCCAACCGAGTTACCGAAGTACCCTTGGGCACACTGTAGCCACGCCAAGGATATGTCATGATGGCACTCCTACCGGAGACAAGACGCGGCGCGCCCATCTCCTGCACACCTTGAATGTACCCTCTCCTAGAGACTAGACATGGCACGCCCATGTCTGTCTCGTAGCCTGCAGGTCTGTCCTTGGTCAGCCTACGGGAGACCGGTCACCTCGCCCCTCCTGCACGCGCCCGTGTCTGGCGCCTCCGTGTCAGACGCTCCCGTGTCAGACGGGAGGTGACAGGAGCATTGACCTCTGTCCGACACCAGGATAACCCGGCATGGGTATGCCGGATTCCCCCTCCCGAATGATCTTCCCTGCACTTAAGAAAACACACAAGTTACCGACATACAAATGTCGGTCAGCATAACCCGGTTTGGTATATGTCGGTTAGGATGACTCAGCTGACATAACCCGGCCTCCGTGACCCGGTTGCCATAAGCCGGTTTGCAGTGACACCATGCCTCGGTCCCTCCAGGACTTGGTTGACCCAGTTTGACCTTGACCCGATCCCGCCTTTAGAGCTCTTTATACCACAACTTTACCCTACCCGGGGGTAGCCCCCGACAGGCCGCCATGACCGATGGTTCACCTAAGTTTCTTTGATGATTTTTTGGCGGCGCCTGCATGGTCACCGTGGAAATAAGTGTTTTAGGAGAATTTTCGATGTTACATACAGTGATACAATTTGCTACAAGCGTTTGTATTTTTTTATGTATAAGCCCGAGTAAAATGCTCCATTTTTCTTGGTTTAGGTACAAATATTTTTCCAATGTTACATACGTGTTTCCATAATGTTGGGTGAGGTGGTCACAAATGTTGGATGTGTTGATTTTTTTGCTGCAAAAATAACATGCTTTACAGACGTTTTGCTACAATTAAACTAAAATTTGTTGCATATGTCGTTGGTTTTTACTACATGGTCATGTTCAAAATGTTACAATATTAGTTTTTTGCTACATGTCACAAATGTTTACAGATTTATACGTAAATGTTGCAAAACAATGTCGCATTTTATAAAAAAAAACAGAAAATGCTACACACACATGAAAAGTGTTACAGTAGCATTCATGTGTACATTTTTGTTGTACAAGATTATTGGGGGGGGGGGGGGGGGGGGATGTTGCAAAACAATGTCTAATTTTCTAAATTGCTACACACAGAGGACAAATTTAGAAAATGGTACGCACACATGAAAAACAATGTCGCATTTTTTTTGTTGTACAAGATTATTTGGGGGGTAAATGTTGCAAAACAATGTCGCATTTTCTAAAATGGTACACACTGAGGAAAAATTCAGAAAATGCTACTCACATAGGAAAAGTGTTATGGTAGCATTTATGTGTACATTTTTGTTGATTTTCTGTTGTACAAGATTATTTTTGGGGGCCCACCCATGTGGGAAGCATTGTAAAATAAAGACATTACTTTTTCTGAAAAATGTTACATGCATAGCAAAAAATGTTTTACGTTCATGACTTTTTTGCTACATAACTGTATTTAAAGTGCTACAATGTTTTTTGTAGTACACGTTATTGTTCTTCTCCATGCCATCAGGTTCAGCGAAAGATTTGATCTGTGGAGGAAAAAAGGTGTTGGGCTCCACCACGACTGAAAGCAACCTCTGGTGCCTGTTATACCTGAGCATTTTTCGGGCCAGGCCGGGCTCGGGCCGGGCCTAAAAAAGCCCGATGCAGAAAAGTCCAGGCCCGAGCCTGGCCCGACCCGACAGTCGGGCTGCAGAAATCGGGCCCAAGCCGATAAAGCCCGACATGCCCCGGCCCGACCCTTCCTGATTTGCTGTTTTTGCTAGGCCCGAGCCCGGCCCGATGTGCAAGCCCGGCCCGGCATTTTCGGGCCGGGTCGCGTCGGGCCATCCGGGCCGGGCTGCCCATGCCCAGGTATAGTGCCTGTTGATCCGTACAAGAGCCAAGCGAGGAGGGATGGTTCGCGGTGCATGCGCTGCTCCAAAGCTAGGAAAGGGACAGCGACAGCGACGTCGCGCAACGCTGGAAAGCGACGTTCCTGATCAATTCAATCAGACGGCGCGCAGGGCGGCTGTAGCGAGGCGTTGCTACAGCCGACTGACGCGTAGCGCTTGCCACATAATATTCATCTGGGATTTTTTTTACAATTTTTGGAAACAAAAGTGCAGTTTTTTCCATCCTGGCATCGTGCGATTGCGATTGCGATTTGCCTGGAGGAAGCTCAAGGGCAGAGGCCCAAGGAGGCTGGTCCAAGCGCAGCTGCGCTGGTGGGCAGGCCAGGATGTGGCCTTATAGGTCGGACCGAAAATTCTGGCCCATCAGTACGATCGAAAGGTAGGGAACGAACACAAGAACAAGAAAAAACACTTAAGCAGAATAATCCATCGGTGGTGGCAAGAACTCTTCTTTTTCCTACTCCCTCCCATCCGATTCTATTGTCGCCAGCCGTATACAAATTTGTACTGCCGTAACTCATCTTCCACGTCAATTATTTCGGATCGGAGAGAGCATCAGATTTGATGTACATGGCTGGGCCGAGCTGCAAGTTACGAAAAAGTCAATGCGGCATGCAATGGCAGGCTAGGTGCATGAAGGAGACGGAGGAACATGAAGGAATACAGAGGAGGCATGAAATCTGCTACATCGAGCATGGAGGTGGAGCCACCCTGCCCCGGCATATGTGCCACCTCGTGAGAGGAAACAGAAAGCGAGTTGGGTGATCCCGTGACAATTTACGAGCTATGCTACGTCGCGCGAATAAATTCGCTCTCGATTATCAGTGTGGAGGAGACTCAAATTGGTAAATACATAAATGAAGGATTAGCTAATACTCTTGGTTTTGATGGTCCCTTTAGAGTAGGAAGGTCAGGTCGAAGCGGATGGTTTGTGTGTGTATTGGAAACATCTTTTTTAATCTTGATTTAGGAACTTTTCAAAGTATCATATACACGCTGTTGTCTATGAGCCGGGAAAGGAACCATGGCGGCTTGGTATGGAGAAGCAAAGAGGAGCAGATGGGTCAACATATAGCAAAGGGAACTGAGGAAAAGACCGAAAATCCTTCAGTCTAGTATTTTGTTTGTTGGGCCAACGTATGAAGAGTACAAAGCGGAGGAGATGATGTGGCTTCAACCTGCTCGGGTTCAATGCATGGCTTGCCGAAGGTTATCAGAATACACACTTTTGACATGAAGGCGAGTAATAGGAGAAAGAAGAATAAAATTAGTCGCCTTACAATGCCTAATGGCACGCTGTGTGAGGATCAAACCGAATTGGAAACTATGGCACGCGACTGCAATGGAGATTTGTATAAGGCGGAAGGTACAATTGGTATAGAGGAGGTCCTATCTCATGTACCAAGGAAGGTTACAAACTCGAGATGAATGCATCCCTCACTTATCCCGGCCTGTACTTCGGATGAGGTTAAGGCATCACTTTTTCAGATGTACCCTACGAATGCACCCGGACTTGATGGTTTCCCGACACATTTCATGCAGAACCATTGAAATTTGTGTAAGGAGAGCGTCAGGTTCACTTAGTTCGTCGGCTAGTTTTCAGGGTTTTCAGTTAGCTAGTTTTTCGTTTCGTTTGACCCGATCTACTCTAGTAAACATGATCGCTTAGACGTGGGATGACATGATTGGTCGAGGACATCGTGTAGCCAGACACGATCGATTTCTTGTTGAATAAAAGGAGGAAAAGATAGCAGAAAAGCTGCAAGTCGAACGCAGCGCAAATACTGTTTGCACTCTATGAATTTTCTGAAAGACCACAGGCTCTTCGTCAATTTTACTTTTGTAAGCGTCCGCACAATCTTGGACATGCGCTGACAGTGTCCCTCTCAAGGAAAACAGACATTCAACTGGATTAGAGTATCTTGCTTTATTTTTGCTGATGCACGCACAACCAATTAATTGTCCCTTTTTCATTCTGCTCGATCGTGTTCTTTAAAAGGATTTATTTATTGAACTTAAGAACGTAATTCCGTACATTACCATCTTACAACACCTTGTTTCTCTTAGTTTCTCTTCTCTGTCTCCCTCTTTTCCAATCCAATAATAAGAAGAAATGTGCTAATTTCTTTGCCAGAAAATACGTAAACTCCAGCACAAGAACTCGGAAAACAGCTTATATTTGGAGTCACACCTCAGCGACAGGGAGCAGGTTCATCTCCCGGATCACCCCGGCTGCGCCGCGGAGCTGCTCGCCGAGGCTGTTACCGCAGACGGGCACCTTCTCGAACAGCGACATGGGCACGTCCTCCGTGATGAAACCGGCATGGAACTCGATCATCCCCTCTCCGGGCGCGCGACCATGCTGGTGATGTAGACCCAGATGAAGAACTTCTTGGCCTGGATGCCGGAGAGGTTGGAGATGGCGCCGTAGGAGATGGTGCCGCTGATGCTCTTGTCGAAGTAGGTGTAGTGGTCGCCGAACCACACGTAGCAGCTGCTGGCGAGCTGGATCGTGAAGTCGCCGGTGGCGTTGACGAAGGTGTAGGAGGTGACGGAGTCTGGGAGGAGGCCCTTGGGGAGGCCGTACTCCCGGAGGACGTCGTTGGCCACACCCTTCAGCGAGGCTTCGCCTTCGCAGGCTGCGTATGCAAGCGGCGCCGCGGTCGCGACCATGGCGACGAGGAGGAGGGTTAGTGGAGACATGATGGTAGTCGTCGTTGGGGTTTGGGGGCTTCTTTGCGCTTTCTTTGCTTGGGTTTTTGCTTCGGAATTTCGGTTGATTTTATAGTTGCGTAGGCGCGCTTGGACACAAGATTTTTTCTTTTGTTTTCCTCTTGGCGATGGGATCTGGACTGTGATTGATCCGCTGGAGTATAAGAGTACTAGAGTACTGCTCATAACATTTCATTGTTTTGCGACTATCAAAATCGAAATATGCCAGTACCACAACATTTCATAACCACCGTGCCCAACCACCGAAGTTATGAAATTTCCTCATTGTTTCTCTCCTGTGCCTGACAATGATGGACCAGACAACATTATGCAATTTATTTAACGTGACCACCTGTAATAATACCTAGTTGTTGTAACAAGCTGTACACATATCTCGCCATTTTTCTGTAAATACCAATAATCATCTATTCGTTTGCTTGTGTTCTTTCATATGATAATCAATGTCTCTAAGAAAACGAGTTAAATTTTCCGCCCTACTATATCTCCTAGTACATCAGAGCCCTCACCTGCTTGCTCAATGGCTTGTAGAGGTTGTTCAGCTACCTTACTAGCTTTAACATAAGAAAATATGTTATATTCAAAAACTGTAAGTGTTTTTTTTTACTATGAAAAAGGAATGTCATTGCCTCTACATCAATTGATGAACATAACAAAATTTATTGCAATTTTCGTTATCACCAGCACCAAACAACTAGCAAGTGGTTTCGATTCCGAAGATAAAATTGGGTTCAGTGTGGGTTTGCCTACAATGTGGGTGATGTCGTAAAACAAAGACGCCCCGCGGATTTAGTTTGTAAGGTTTTCATTTCGGTTTTTCTTAATTCTCAGTCGACTCCCAAACGGATGGATTGCATCGTGATTCATGCTACTCATGAGTTGCAATTGGGATTTTTTTTAGTAATTCATAGTGCTACAGCTAGGATTTTACAACTACTCCCTCAGTTCCACAATATAAGATGTTTTAGTCTTTTTTCACATTCACATGTATACAAGTTTATCTAGATACGTTTTAGTGTATATGTCCACTCATTTAATCCGAATCTAGATAACATGTGAAACATCTAAAATATATTATATTTAGGAACGCAGGGAGTAGCACGTAGTTTACAAGTGAGAAAAATACAGCGGATTGTTTTGTGATTCGTGGTTGTCATGAGTTGCAACATGGGTTACAACTGGGAAAAATGTCTCAAATCATTGGATTGCATGATTCTTGTTAGTCATGTGTTGCAATTTGTACATGGGTTATAACTGAGATGTAGTGATCACGTGACTGAGAATTAAGTTAGTTCTCAGGTGACTGAGAATTAGTTACTCCCATATTTAGGTTGTATTTCCTAAGATAACTTGTAATGCCTCATTATGTTAATGAAATCCGAATTTGATGCTTGTTACAAAGAAGGTCAAGACATAATCTTACACATGGAGTTACTTCCAACCCGATGAAAGAAACCCAAATATAAGTAGTGTGTGTTAGTGTGTAGCCATCCCTATCGGCTACGTAGTCGCCTTCTAGATGTTGTATTTCAATAATATTTATTTTTTCGAATTAATATTGGGTTGTAATGCGTCCCCATCTTATCATCATCTCAACTACGGTGATTTGACGGGTGCAAGTGTGCAACACGGCCGCTCGATGTGCGCCAGATCTGTGCATGAACGTGCACATTTATAAATATATGAAGCCACCTAAAAATCGAGCTGTATGTGTTAAAGGCGGCATCAATCAGGTAGCAGAAGTAGCTGGAGCTGATAGCCAATTATGTCGTTCAACGCTGAGCTACTACCTGCTTGGCAAAGAAAGCGAAACGATGAATTTCTGAGTAGGACTTTTAGCGTACCTCCATTTAGATGCGGGCCTTTCATTTTTGTAGATCTAACAGTTTGTGTTGGTTCATACTAGTGCCTAAACCGAGAGTAGCGGAAATTGTAGTACTAGTAATGACTAGAGGTCGTAATCGAAAGAGTTGCAACAAAAATCCAGTAAAAAGAAGGAAGACCCTAAAAATGACCTCACAAATGCCGTCAAGAATGGATATTTTCCAGATCTTAAATCTTTAAAAAAAACTTAGATCTAGTAGAAACATTTGCAATGATTATAACATCTCCACCCGCACACCCAATAGAGCATACGGCAACGTTTTTGCCGGCACCTATTGGGAGCGGCTACCCCAACCGGCGCTCCTTAAACAAGCCAGCAGGTGTCTATTGTTTTTTCTTTAGTTTTAGAAAAACACTCATCAAGATTTTTATGTGCAATGTATTTATGTAACCGATAGAAAAATATGAGTATAGCAAGGTCACACGGATGTTGTGAGTGGATCTCCTAGTGACAAAGTGGTCAAATGATCCATTCCATAGATGTTGTGAGTAGATCTACTAGTGCTAGAGTGGCCAAATGATTCACTCCCGAGATTTTCTGTGGCTACCATGCACACAACTGTGCAAGCGCTAGACACGGAAAATCCCATGAAGGGCCACTATGGCACTAGTTGATCCACTCAAGGGATCTTGTCTGGCTACCATGTATGTCCCTCTATGTGTGCCTGTCTTTAAGTGTGTCTTTGTGCACACACGACGCATACACGGGTGTTGTAGCCATAAGTATCACTTTGGACGCACACCCGCGTGCTATACTGGATTACATGTTGGCCGGTCCGACGTGGCACGCGTTGTCGCGGTTGCCGACACACCCGCTTGCCCTCCCGAAAGCTAAGCGGGGTTGTCGGACGAGCCCAATAATACGGAAACTTTGCCTCTATTGGGAGCGCCCCGCCGGTGTGCCCAATAGCACTATTGAGAGCACTATGGGGCATGCCGGTGGAGACGCTCTTATCATCGAGGAGGAATGCCTCATTTTGGAATCCGGCTCCATGGAGCCCTGTATTTTGAAAAAAAAAAGGATTTATACATTTCAAAAAATTATGATTTTGGATACATGGATACATATTTATATGATCTACATATCTACAAAGTTTCATGAAAAAATATTAAGAATCTTGGGCTACACTGTTGGCCGCTTGGCTTGGCACTGCCGTGCAAGTGTTGTGCCGCCTGCAGTGGCCTCTCTTGGCTCCTGCAGTCTTGCAAGGAGGCGCCGCGAGATCGGCGATCGGGTCGATTGCTTCCAAACTCGACTGCAGTCGCTCCAAAAAAAAGCCGAACCAACAAGTATGTGCAGTAAACTTTGTACAGTTTGAGCCCCTGAAATTTGGGTGCTCATTAGCTATCGCACAACCCGCACATCTTCCCTTACTATGTTGCTATCACTTTGATCTCAAGATTCATATCAATGTGCAAGGAAGGTATAGCGTAGTTTTCGTAGCATTTTCATCTATTGTACATAGCAAGATGATGCAAAATTACTAAAAAGAAGATGATGTAAAATAAGAAGCAACGAGACAAAGAAATTGATTGTGTCTTCGAGATTAGTTAGAGAATAAATATCTCTGTATCAGTTGTTGAGTTATTTTAAGATGTATCTGAATTATTTTGGAACATACGTACCATTACCATTGATTTGACGTCTTACATTGAGTAGTACCAAGGAATCAATTTTTACGCATAACAGCAATAAAATACTGAAGAGTGTCAATTCAGATATGAAAGCGTGTTGCTGATATATGTATTTCAACTACCAACTCAAACTTATTTCCAGTGTGTCTATATATCCGTATGCTCGAAATACGTTGGCTTCCTAGGCCTTGCTGTAATGTTAGTTGCTCATGTCTTTCTTTGTTAAAGTTTCTTTTTTGTGTTTGCCAATCAACCTAGCCCGGGAGTAAGATTTTAAACGTCCACAATATATTAAGATGCTACGTTCTGGGCCCTCATGCTTCTTCCCTTCCTATGGTTAAACCTTCTTCGATGCTCTAGGTCTTGATCTATACAATTGGGGAAGTTCATAAAAAAACGACACCCACTACATTGGAATGAGTTGCATCATAAATAAATGGGCAAGGTGTACCTGCATCGTCCGTTACTGTGGCTGATCTAGGGAAACTTTTTTTTTCTTTGGGAGGAATCAGGGCCGGTCCTGAGATTTCAGGGGCCCGGGGCGAACCTAAAATTTGGGGCCCCTTAGGGCATCAGCAACGCGACGCTGTCTACACGTGATTGGGGAGAAAATCGCAATTCTTTTACCAAAGTGGAATTCTTTTCCCAGTTCAAGGTTGACATCACCGCTTGGCCAGAAGTCAGGCGATTGCACTAATTTACTCGTTCGAGACCGCTGCACGAAGCTAAATAGAGGCTAAATGAGAATAATGAGACACACATTTTTATATGGAAAATACTCTCCGGGAAAACCCACGGACGCACGAATGCGTAATTTCATTATGATGGAGCAGTATTACAATTTAAAGGTTCATGCAAAGGTTGGGTCTAACGGTCACATTTGTTTACGAGATTTGGAGTACTCGATATAAACTGGATATGGTTAATTTGTGAATGACATGTCCTTATATATTATTCTCTTAAAAATGCACAAATGTCTAAGCATTTGGATAACTGAGCTGGCGCCTATTTCTCTTGTGGAAAGTGAAGAGGTAAACAATATTATGTGTAAATTAATATAATGAACGAAAGAGTTCTATCAAAAAAAGCAACCAGAGGGAGGAATTGTTGCCTTGCAATATGCCATTAGAAGTAGCAATTATAAATAACTAAATAGGAGCAACCCACTAAATCATTTCTCTCAACATGCAGCCATCCACATTCCCACTCATCAAACATGCCACCTCACCCATCAAGGTTCAATTCTACGTCTAGGTTCCGTCTGTCCGTGTTAGACCAAATTCTAATCGTTTTGCAGGTTACATCGTGATTCCCGGTCGTTTATTTGGTATTGATGACTAGTTAGCAGTCTAGCGCTTGAATACTCCATGTAAATTACGTCTCCCAGGCCAATGGGCGTTTGCTGCATGCGCTAACTGAATCAACCGACGGGATCTAGACGCATGTGTATTGGTTGCTATTTGCCCAAACCGACATGCCTCCTAGAGGCGTTTTTTTCATGTTACCGACATCCTGAATAGTCGGTTGTCCTTGTATAAATAGCCCATGTAATCGATCAATGAAAGGAACACTTGATTCATTTTGTTGTCTCTCGATTGCTCTCGATTCTATTTCCAACACGTTATCAGCACGCTCGCTACTGAGCGAAATCGATCCAGGAGAAGAACTGGAAGAAAAGAAACAGAGGAATGAAGAGAAGAACAGAGCGTCCGCTCCATCCTTCAAAGAAGAACTCGCCGGCGAATTCGCCGGAATAGAACAAGATCGACATGGAAAACAACAGGCAAAAGGTGAGAAAGAACTACAATGCCTGGGGATTTTGTTTCCCTGTCTCTTCGCCCCCTTCGCGACGACGGCCGTCGCCGCCGTTTCGAGGTCACCGCGCCGCTGCAATCTCCGCCCCAGCGGTTGTTGAGGTCGCCGCGCCGCCGAGCCTCCCGTCGCCAACACCCGCAGTCGAGGACGATGTTGTGTCGCCGGGATAACCGCGCACGCCGTCCTCCACGGGCCGCGGCTCCCCTGCCACCCCTCCGCCTTCGCCGCACACGGGAGGTCGCCGTCGTCTCATGGCCCTCAACATCTCGTTGGCAAGCCCGCCATCGAGCGGCCGCTCCATCCGCGCTGTCGCGCCCGACACCCTCCTTCCTGGAGGCTCTTCCGACGAGGACGAGCTACTGCACGACAGCGTTGAGCGACGAATCGCCTGCCAACCCCGACGCCCACCACGACTCCGCCTCGCCGCCGCCTTATGCCCTTCGGCTTCGCAGCATCAGGCCCTCCATCGAGCAGCCGCGCCGCGCGCGCGAAGACTTGGAGTTGGGCCTCCCTGGAGGATCCTCGGATGAGGACGAGCACGGAGGGAGCGTCTCTCGCCGCCAGTGAACGCCGCTGTGGCGGTGTGCGTGGAGGTGGCGCGGCCGGCCGTGTACTGTCCGCCTGTTTCAGTCTCGTGAGGATTGGGGATAGAGCAGCACGGGATTTTTCATCTCTATCGCTCTCCCTTATCCGCTCGCTTGACCAGGCTGGGCAGATGTGCATGCGGCTGGGATTTAGGCAGCCAGCAGCGCTTGCTTCTTTACTTATTTGCTCCTCTGATTTAGCCTATTAGCAGATCAGTCGTATAACAGTAGTTCTAGCAGTGTTTTATTCCTGTTTTAGACCTGTTAATTTGGTACATTTTTTTAGTATTGTTTTCTGTCGAGTACCGATGTATTCCAATTTGATATAATATATTTCCACGTTTGTCACGTGTTGAGATTAATTATGTCTATTTGTAATTGAGATTTTTAATTTCTTACAAATATAAAATTCAGTACCTCTATAGTGCGAGTATTCAATTCAGTACTTCGAATACATCGTACATGTTGAAATTTTTCTATTCCGGAATTAAGTTATGACATAAGGCATTCGAAGTGCGAGTATCTTATACCCCGCTAATGCTGCTAGATCTGCTCCAAAATTCAATTGGAGATTATCTACAACGTGTCATACTTAACAATTTGAGGTTCACACTAATGAGTTTAAGCCCACTTCTTGAAACTTCATTTACTTTGCATAGTTCATTACGACATAACCATGATGGATTTTAATTTAACGAATGTAAATTAAAATTCTCTTGTTTACCCGTATAGGTAAACGATGGCTCGAGAGTTTGATGCACCTGCTCTCAACGGCTACAACTATCCTATATGGGTCATGGACATCAAGATCGCCCTTGCGTCCCGTGGGTTAGTGCGTGCAATCTAGGCTCCGGATGTTACACTCCCGGCTGGAGTCACGCCACTGACAGATGAGTAAAAATATGCTGCTTTGTACATTATAATGCACCATGTTCATCCAGATGGCACCGATGGAGCTGGTAGTTCGCGAGACGTTCCTTCTGGACCACGCAACAGCGTAACTCTCCAGCCGTCAGAGGAACCTACAGGCATGGAGAACACGATAGTTGAGTACGCCCAAACCGACGTGTTTGGAGACTTAAACTAGTCCCACTATCTCTTAATGGTCGTTTTATTAATGTCCATTTGTATTGTCGTAATAGAACATATATATTGTATCATCACTATGATATAAATAAGATTGTATATATTCTATATATCTGACAAAGATTTCCATATTGGAACTTCTTTAATTCTATATGTAGATTTCTACGAGTGCCAATCCGATGGATGTGGATCAAGTATATATGAAAATGTACCCACTCTACTGTCTAGATTGTACTACACGTACATCCAACTCGTAGCACATGTTGCATATAATGCAATTCCTTCGGTCATCTTTTGCATGAGCTAAAATTTCCTAGTCATGAGATTTAGTTTGCACATATTGTGCCAATGGATCACTTCAGTCCCTTGAACACATTCAAAGTGATATTTGTGGTCCCAGGGAACCATTGTTTGGACTAAAAGTCGAATTAAATCAATTCGAATGGACAAATACTGTTGCAGAATTCTCTTCACATGCCTCCACCATTTAGTGCATGGCTCCGAGGATCGAAGTTCAACACAGTGTCCTATGTGTCCATACACAATTGTTTTCGGTTCCATATCTGATCAAATGATTTTTCTCATTGCATGACCCATGTTAATGAATTGCAATTTACCAACTCACGTTGGAGTCACGCAGTTTTACACGCTGCTACTGACTAACTGCATATAGCAGTACTTCCCTCTGCAATTGATACGTGAAATCCTCCGAGCATTTCCCATCTGCGTAAGTTCGGAACGCTTCACGCGTACCGATCTCACCACCGCAGCGTACATCATGGGCCCACATATGAGGGATCTATGTGGGGTACAGATATCCGTCGATAACCCAGTACCTTGAACCCCTCATAAGGGATGTATTCATAGCCCAGTACACTGATTGCTTATATTTAAGGAGGATTATTTCCAGGCATTAGGGGGAGATTTCAAGTACCACATCGAATGCTAGGAAATCAATTGGGACTTCACGTTCCTCCTCATACCCACGTACTCAAGAATCTGGACTCTACGTTTGGATTCACACATGCAAATAACCTGCCAGATTCATTTACTGATCTCAAAGGTGTTATAAAATCCTTCAGCCGGTTAGAAATGCGCCCGAAAGAGTGGAGGTACCAATAAAAACCACTCAACTCCCGTTTATAAAAAGAGGGGAGTAGTACGGCCTCTAACCAGGATCCAGCTTTTCGCAAAGCAACAAAGGAAATCGAGGATAATCCTCTAAATCAGTAAATGCAAGTCAACCTTGCGTTGATGAACACCTAATGGGTAGTATACACCCAGTGGAAGGGAAACCTCCACAACCCCAGCTCCAGCTTGCACACACTGGCTGGGACATCGGAACACCCAGACTCACGCGTATTGGGAAATCACGAAGAGTCATCATGGGTGCATGATATTTGCTCCAACTATATCGATTCTGGAGAATCATATAACCAAAGCCTACAACTGTCGACAAACATCTCTTGTATGATTGCAAACAACCTTCACAATGATTCAGATCCAAAGACCATGGCCATGGCAGAGTGTGAACACACTTGCTAGGACTGAACTCATCAAAGGATGCAATCCAAGCAGATATAGCCTCGCTCTTACAAATGAATTCCCTATGGGATTATTCAATGTGTTTTCTTCCGGAAACGGAATGAGAAATACAGGTGGTGAGAAAGCAAGGCTTGTAGCATAAGGTCGGGTTTCCGCAGAGATCCGAGACCTACTCTCCAGACATGAGTGAAATCTCGTTCCGATACATATATCATTGGTACAAAATCATCTATCTGTGCAGTTGATAGGTGTAGTGACAACATATCCATGTGGATCACTAGATTGCGACATGTATGGTTCCCGATGGAATCTCTGTCCAAATCGAAACACAAATGCAACATGTATTGTGTAAAAATCAATAAGTCACTCCAAGTCTTGTTGTTGTCGGTATATTTTGGTACAACCGACGTAGTGAGTTCCTTATACACAAGGATTACTCCTACCATGATGATTACCCATGCGTGTATGTCATAGATAAGGATAACTCCTAAATGACAAAACACATGATCATCTAACAGACGGATTTGAGATGAAGATTGGATAAACCCAAATAGTGCTTGGGACTACAACTCGAGCACCTTCACTCAAGTATTATGGTACACTAAGATGCCTATATCCAGAAAATTGGAGAAACTTGATATAGACAAGTCATGTCCATCTCCTAGGGATTGTTCGATCTCTAGACGTAGAGAAAGATCCATGGAAGATGGAGAAGAGATGTTGGCACATAATGTTCCATATCTCAATGCCATTGGACCTACCAACATAATTGGTTAGGGGATCAAGAATATCTTTCGATATCTCCAAGGCACCAAATATCTTGACATATTGTATCAATTTCGGAGAAATCTGAACTCCAATTTAGACACTGGTATTGGCTACTTACATGATCCTACAATGTGTACATACATGTCACTCCATTGATGTCTTCAAATAGACTCTGGTGACTATACTACCACGATCATTCTAAGATGCAATGCTTCATGTTAACAGTGTGGCTTCACGGAATGACAAACCGCATACATTAGTCATGTGGTGTTGGTTCTCTCGAATCACCTATCATTATCTACACAGATAATGTTGCTTATGTTGCATAGATGCAAAACAGGTTACATAAAGAGCAATATCGTTAAGCATATTGCGCTAAATTGTTTTATCCCCATAAACTCATGACGAGTCGGGAATAAACATCTTGCAATTAAAATCATGCGATATCCTCGCTGATTATTCACCAAGTCTCTACCAACTATAAATTCCAGAAATGATTCATGGGATTGGTATGCGACGGCTTCGGGATTTGCAAGAGTCAGGGGAGTATCTTCCTGAACTATTCCTGTTCAAAGCATCATATTACACTCTTTTTCCTTTATGAGTTTACTTTTCAGGTTCTCATCAAGGTTTTTAATGAGGTAGTATCAACATGAGATCATATGTCATACTTTCTGTTTTCCCCACCGGGGTTTTTAGGAAAGTATACACGACATATTTTTGTCCTCTAAACTCTATGGATTTCATTCATATTGAGTTAACAGAGACAATAATCATTATATGTTGTATCATTTTCTCCTTACTTTTCCCACTGGGTTTTAAAGGAGTTTTAACAACATATCAAATACAATTCTCCTCACATTTTTCCCAAAGGGTTTTTGGGGGAGAACTTCAAACATCATATGTCATACTTCTGTTTTCCCCACCGGGGTTTTTAAAGGAAGTATACAAGGCATATTTATTGTTCTCTAAACTCACTATGGGTTTTTCCCTTTTTAAGGTTTTCCCATATGAGTTATCAAAGAGACAATAACCATCATATGTTGCATCATTTTCTCCTTATTTCCCACTGGGTATTAAGGAGTTTTAGCAACATATCATACACAATATTCTCCTCATATTTTTCCCACAGGGTTTTTGGGGGAGATATTAACAATTTCAAAGGTCATCAAGGCTACATGGAGTATCATCAAGATTATACAAGGAATACAAGACATACAAGACATAGCTTTGTACAAGGGGGAGTGTTAGGAATAGAAACAACCGTCTTAAACGATTGCTATTTGCCTAAACCGGCATGCCTCCTAGAGGCGTCTTTTCATGTTACCGACATCCCGAATAGTCGGTTGTCCTTGTATAAATAGCCCATGTAATCGATCAATGAAAGGAACACTTGATTCATTGTGTTCTCTAAACTCACTGGGAGAACTTCAAACATAATATGTCATACTTCATGTTTTCCTCACCGGGGTTTTTAAAGGAAGTATACAAGGCATATTTATTGTTCTCTAAACTCACTATGGGTTTTCCCTTTTTAAGGTTTTCCCATATGAGTTATCAAAGAGACAATAACCATCATATGTTGCATCATTTTCTCCTTATTTCCCACTGGGTATTAAGGAGTTTTAGCAACATATCATACATAATATTCTCCTCATATTTTTCCCAGAGGGTTTTTGGGGGAGATATTAACAATTTCAAAGGTCATCAAGGCTACATGGAGTATCATCAAGATTATACAAGGAATACAAGACATACAAGACGTAGCTTTGTACAAGGGGGAGTGTTAGGAATAGAAACAACCGTCTTAAACGGTTGCTATTTGCCTAAACCGGCATGCCTCCTAGAGACGTCTTTTCATGTTACCGACATCCCGAATAGTCGGTTGTCCTTGTATAAATAGCCCATGTAATCGATCAATGAAAGGAACACTTGATTCATTGTGTTGTCTCTCGATTGCTCTCGATTCTATTTCCAACAGCTCGTACGTTCTTTTTGTTTTGTTTTGTTTTGTTGAGAAAACCCTGTTATGGTCATTTGTTCTTTCGGTTTGGTTCATTATATTTTCTTCTCCCTCCGTTTTTTAATATAAGATGTTTTATGTGGTACACATATTGTCTATATGCACACTAAAATGAGTGAACATATAAACTAAAAATGTGTCTACATACATTGATGTGACATAGATATTCAATTAATCTACTTAATCAGGAGAAATACACTATATAAGCATTTTGTAAATTCAAATCCATTTATTTAGAAGGAATACATTTAGGTTTTGTCGAAATGTTTGGTAAGTTGAAATGTTGAAAAATATTTGTATATTGTCGCATGTGAATGTGGACAAAAATTAAAACATCTTATATTAAAAAAACGAGGGAGTAATGGGTAAGAAAGCAGTTACTACGACAACTTATTGTGTCTCGACGAGTTTCGATCATCCGTTCAAAAAACACAGCAACATTGGTGACAACTTATTGTGTCCCGACGAGTTTCGATCATCCGTGCAAAAAAAAAAATCTTAGGAAAAGGGAAAAAGGGGAGGGGAGAGAGACGGAGTTAGACCAATTGAGTTCCTCGTGATCCTCTCAAGCAGTTACTACGACAGCACCCATGCATGCAACTAAAAGTACCACATCACGCGTGCAAGCAGTTAAATGAATCCAGGGTTGGGATCCGTGGCACAAAGCATCTCAGCTGTTGCTTGATGTGTGGCACAAAACATCTAGGCCGTTGATTGGCTCCCACCAACCAAGCAGAAGGGAGAACCACCCATTTACGTCTTATCTGCCTATCCAACCCCTCTCCTATTGTTTATCAAGAAAAGTAAAGAGGTCCTCGTGATTCTCTCTTCAATTATTGCCACACTGCGCATGCAACAAGTTAGATGAGTAGTCCAAGGTGACGATCCGTGTCACAAAGCATCTCAGCGGTTGCTTGGTGTGTGGCACAAAGCATCTCGGCCATTCATTTGCTCCCACCAACCAAGCAGCAAGCAGAACTGAGAACCACCCGCTCTCATCTTGTATGTCTCCATTCTAAACTCTCTTCTATAAATATGAGTCCACCGTCATGAGTGCCCCGTGCGGTAGGCGCGTGACTTGTGCCTTGGGCTTGGCGAGGTGAGGGGTGGGATGGGGTATGGTCAGAGGGAAGCACGAGGCGAGGCGTAAGCGTATGCGTCGAGAAGTGGTGAGCGAGCTCCGTCGTCTGTTCAATCTCCGGCCGGCCGCACACGAGTGAGCTGACCTTCTCCAAGTATATGTGATGTGCATGCGTGTCATGCTTTTGAGGAAGTTATCTTTCTTAGTTTTGGTCAATGATTATTTAGACATGAACGGTTATGTTATAATAGCTAGTCAAGGTCAGAGGAAATGTACCTTATTCTCTGTTGCAGTTCTTTGAGATGCAAAGAAATGATGCTGTCAGGGCCCTTTCAATGTAGGACATCTTCTCATCCCCTCCCGCATAGCTCACTTTTTCTGCCGTAGTTGATAAGCTCACTGCCCACATGGAACCGAACTGGGAGAGTGAACACATGATCCATGAAATCTAGATTGCACAATGAACCACAATAATTAAGCTTATATGTAAATGCAGTTACGATGCAGTATGTTAAAGACCAACAAAATGGGGACTTATACCCTTGCCCACTCTGAATATTTCTGAACTGTATCATTACATATCACATCGTGAACTGCCCACGACCATGATCAATGTGATTCTGCATAAAACAAATTGAATTAGACGACCACATAGCAATCGACGCTACAAGACTAAATCAGCGTGCTTCCCCTGAAGGCCGAGACAGCGTTGGATCTTGCTGCAGGTTTGCAGCCAGCCAGCCAGTGAGTCACCCATAGTCCAGGGGTGGACTACTCCCTCTTCATCATGGTGTCGGTGGAGATGTTGTTGGAGGAGAAGGAGACCACGCCGGCAGCGCCCCGCCGGAGTTTTCCCCCTCCAATCTTCAGCTCCAGGTCTCTGTTTCGTGGTTTCTGTGTTTTGGCGGCGCTCCCTTTCGCGAAAGCCCTGGGGGGGGTCTATATATAGTCGTTTTTAGGTCAAGACGAAGCTTCGGGAAGAAAGATCGACGGCAGCGGAGGCTCGACGGCCATTTTGGTGGGTCCCACGCGGTCAGGGAATCTGGCCGCGTGGGCCCATCTCTTTCGGCCTTCTGGTCTCTGTTTATTCGTTTCCTTTGCGCCTACATTTCGTTCCTTCCAAAAAAGTGACCCCCGTAAAATCTCAGGTCATTATGACGTGATTTGGTCGTCTGAAACGCAAAAATATAGAAAAAAGGGGTTTTCTGACAGTGCAGGGTTAATTCCAGAAAAAATAGGGAAATTGTTAATTATCCCCAAAACTCAATATAAATCATGAATATAACCCTTATATGATGCAAATAACATGTAATAAAATGTAAAGTTCATGTATGCATTTTACATGCATCAGCGCGGTACTGTAGACATCTACAGTATTCGGTGACGTGGCAGCGTGAGGGAAGAATTTGTGGAAAACGCGGAGATTTTTCTGCAAGAAATTTGACAAAATTCGTGGAATGTTTGTGCGAATTTGAATCTAAAAATTGAGAAGTTAAAGTCGACAAAACTCGAAAGCGATGACGGGGGTGGAACCTACTCGTCGACGCGCATATATTCATCTATATAATTTTTTGGTAAACGCGGGGACTTTTATGCAAAAAAATTGACAAAATTCGTGGAATGTTTGTGTGAATTTGGATCAAAAAATTGAGAAGTTAGAGTCGACAAAACCTGAAACCGTTCACGGGAGGTGGAACCTACTCGTCGGCGCGCATATATTTCGTGTATGTAATTTTTGAAAAACAAAAAAACCCTTAAAAAATTCGCAAAAAAAAGGGAAAAAAAGATGCGCTGTAGATGACTGTTCATGTGACCAGTGTAGAACAGTACTTACTTTTTTTTTGCAAACTGTTCCATGAACAGTCCCTCTCAGCGCGAGAAAGTCGCCTGCCTTAATATAGTTAGTAATATGTGCATACTATTTTATTTACTTATTTGCCTAGTGTTTTTGAGAAAACACTGGGAAAACTAATCCTGACATCTTTCTCCGGTCAATCCCAATCCGACAAAGCCGATTATGCCTAATGTTTTGTGTTGCCTAGTGCAACACTCGGCAAACCGTTGATTATGTTGAATTCTTGTGTAGCCGAGTGTTTATGTTTTGCCTTGTGGTTTACGGTAGCACTGGGCAAAGTCGCTTGTTTGCCGAGTATCCAATAAAATACACTTGACAAACAACTCGGCAATTTGGCTGATTCTATTTCTTCGTATTCTGTACACCTAATAAAATGAGAAATACATGCGGAGAAAGTAAATGGGCCG
Organism: Poa pratensis; assembly: GCA_947311845.1. NCBI lineage: Eukaryota > Viridiplantae > Streptophyta > Magnoliopsida > Poales > Poaceae > Poa > Poa pratensis. Next base: position 141,174,274 of record CAMZMU010000041.1, read on the forward strand.
GCCCACATAGAGGGCAGTCGCCGCCTCCTGGCCGGTTCGTCTCTTCCCCCATCGTTAATTTCTCTTTGATCTCAACTCTCCTGCCCTGCCAACTTCTCTAACAATCCAAGTTGACCAACTGCGTGCATCCAGGCCTTGAAGACGACCACGACCAGCAGCTTCGTCCTAGAGGAAGCCGCTATCCAGGAATTTGCCCGGTATGGCACTGAACATGCATGAAAGATCGACCGGTCTCGTCCGGTTCTATATGATTATTATTTATCGATCTAACTTTATTTATTTGCTCTTGATTTTCAAGCCGGGTAGCGGATAATTACGCCAAGCAGAGACGAGTGGCCCGTGTTGCTGGCGTGGGTTTTACGGCAGCGGCAGCGGCCGGGGTGGTCGCCTTGGCGGGGTTTGGGGTTCATCGACTCAGAAAGAAGTAGTATATCTATCATGCACGTTTAAGTAGGAGTGTACCTAGCTACTCTGTAATTACTGGGTGCGGCTTGTCTTGTGAATTCTCTGGTGGTGACGTATGTGAAAGATGCAACAGAACTCTACTTGTTATGACACTTTGATATGTTATAGTGTAGGCCGTTGTGGCATAGCTCTTTTTACATGCTGTTCTTTCCTAATTTAACTTTGGACATCAATTCAACTAATTAAATTATATGACAACATGTCATGCGAAGATCAATAAATTCGGATTCATTGGTTCATTGTTGTCATATAACTCATATTTTGTTAGTTAATTAACTGAACAAAGTTAAACCTCGAAATGCTTCGCACATTGTATAAACTAGGATGGAGGGTATTGCCCCAAGCTTCTGAATATGATTTCTTTTGTTTCCGGCGCATTGTTTAAAAGTGTCTCCCGTGTTAAAGTATATTCTAAACTTGCTTATAAAGGAAGCAACTCGCATTAATCCTCATGTTTCAATTGCGTCTAAACCTACCTTTGTCTTGAGACAACGCCTAAACCTACTGTTTCACAAGGAAATTAGTCATAGTAGTTGAATACCGTGTGTTGCTACAGTCCATCTTTTTTCTTTGTTATAGATGTCAATATAATAGATGTGACTATTTACGCGTGTCAAAAAGATAGTCACAAAATAATCTAAAAAGATGAGGACTCCATCTCAATCCATAATAGGCCCTAACCTGTACAGGGCCCAATCCAATTTGCGCTGCAAAATCATCCGGCCTAGATTAATCATGTTGGCCATAGCAGATTGCAAGCCATGTTCCACCTCCTTATCCTGCCACGTGTCGACGGACAATTGGGTAACATATTAGAATACCATCGGTCCACGGGTACACCATCGGTTCGTCCACTTGGACCCCGTATGCGGCCACACGAGAAGCCAATGATGTAGCAGGTGTCGATGTTCCACCACATGTATGTCTACCGTTTGTCCAGATGTCTTCCTATGATTGGGGCAAATGCCATCTCGCTGGGCCAGGTGTCGCCATTTTTTAGCATGTTTGCACCTCTCGTTGGCCCAGATCTCTCCATGTTACTGGTCTAGGCAGTGGCGGAGCTAGGGCCCGGCTAGCCTGGGCAGCTGCCCGGGCTCCCACGCTGTATCTCCTTGAAATTTAGTAAACAAAGTTCGTTAAATTAATGATTTATTTGGGCAAAAACTGCTAAGCTTGGCTGCACTCAGGACTTGCCCAGGCTCCAATCCTGAGCTGGCTCCGCCACTAGGTCCAGGAGGCAAGTAGAGGAGATGACACGTGTGAGCTAACCTCTGTCCATGTGTCGCACTCCTGAGGTGCATCTTGAAAGCAGTCCATCATCCCATGTTCCGTATCACGACACATGAAACAACAAAGTTTTGATTTCTCGGCATACATACATCCTAAAGAGGGTTTAGATGCTCTCTCGGTCCCTTTTTCTCATGCAGAAATCGATGAAATTATTGCAGATTGCCCAAGTGATAAATCTCCGGGTCCTGATGGCTTCTCTGGTCTGTTCTTTAAAATTTGCTGGCCGGTTATTCGTTTCGATTTTTATCGTCTTTGCGAGGAATTCTGGGATAGGAAAATAAACCTACAGAACATAAATGATGCGTATATCACGCTCATCCCCAAGGTCCAATCCCCTTCTGATCCTAATGATTTCCGGCCGATATCGCTGCTCAACTCTTGCCTGAAATTTCTGACGAAGCTCCTTGCTAACCGCTTACAAACACGCATCCTTGATCCGATCCATGTTAATCAGTACGGTTTTCTCAAGACTCGAAGTATTCAGGATTGTGTGGGCTGGGCGTATGAGTACATCCATCAATGTAAGCAAGCTAAGAAAGAGGTGGTGATTCTGAAACTTGATTTCGTGAAAGCCTTTGACACCATTGAACACGAAGCAATCATCAAGATTTTACAATGCTGGGGCTTCGATGATCGCTGGCTCTTTTGGGTCCGTAGCATCTTCTCCTCCGGCACATCCTCGGTGTTGCTGAATGGTGTCCCTGGGAAAAAATTTCCTTGCAAACGCGGTGTGCGACAAGGCGATCCGTTCTCGCCCGTGCTCTTTGTTGCTGCAGCAGCTGACCTCTTACAGTCCATGGTGAATGATCTAGTTCGAACAGCACAGCTACGCCCACCTCTTCCGATCCAAGGTACAGATTTCCCCATAGCACAATACGCGGATGATACGCTGCTTATTCTTCAGGCCTGCCCCGACCAGCTTCTTACCCTGAAAAATCTGCTGCACACTTTCTCGCAAGCTACTGGTCTGCGGGTCAATTACTCCAAGTCTTGTCTCATGCCTGTAAACATCGATGCTGATCGCCTTGTTGAACTTGCTGCGGTGTTCGGTTGTGCAACTGGTTCTCTGCCCTTCACCTATCTTGGCCTCCCTCTTGGTACGACTAGGCCCTCTATTCAGGATCTATCCCCAGTTGTTGATCATATTGAACGCCGGCTGAACGCTAGTGTGCGGTTTCTAGACTATGGCAACCGTTTGACTTTCATCAACTCGGTGCTCTCCTCCTTGCCTTTACACTTCCTTTGCTCTCTCAAGCTTCACAAGGGAATCATCAAGCTCTTTGATCGATCACGGAGACACTGTCTTTGGGCTAAGGAAGAGGACTCCACATCTGTTAACTCTCTTGCAGCATGGTCTCTAGTTTGTCGACCCAAGAAGTATGGCGGCCTAGGTGTGCTGAACTTGGAACTTCAGAACAACGCTTTGCTGCTCAAGCAACTTCACAAATTCTTCTGTAGAGCTGATACTCCGTGGGTTAAACTTGTTTGGTCCCTTTATGATTTGGAGGCGCCTCCGCAAGCTCAATCCGTCAGAGGGTCTTTTTGGTGGAGAGACATCTTCAAATTAATCGACACCTACAGGAGCATAACTCGCTCTACCATCTCCAATGGACGGTCCACTCTCTTCTGGAAGGACTTCTGGCATGGTCCGAATCTCCTATGTGACACTCATCCGCGGCTGTTCTCCTATGTGCTGCACGAAGACGCTTCGGTCTTTAAAATGTCTCGGCTCGACGATCTTCCCGCTCTATTTGCGCTGCCACTATCACCTGAAGCATACATGGAATTGCAGGACATTCGCACCTTCGTCGATGAACTTCAGCTAAGTCCTGCCGTGCCAGACATCAAGAGCTTTCCTTGGGGTAACTCCACTTATACATCGGCGAAATTCTATAATTTTCTGTTCTCTCACTTAGTGGTCGACCCAGCCCTTCAGGAGATTTGGAGCTCTAAACTAATGCCGAAGTTGAGAGTATTTGCTTGGCTGCTCCAAAAAGATAGATTAAACACTAAAGATCTCATGCTTCGCAAGCATTGGCAGTTTGAAGGAGGGCCGAATTGTGTACTGTGTGCAGCTCCTGCTCTTGAAGATCGAGATCACCTTTTTTTCACATGCCACTTTGCACAAGTATGCTGGGATTTTATTGGGGTGGATTGGGACTGCTCCCTGCTGATTTCGCGGCGTCTTATCAGAGCTAAAAAATCATTTGAAGGTCCTTGCTTTATGGAGATTATCACATGCGCTATGTGGAACTTGTGGAGGAGCCGAAATGATATTATCTTCAATCAGCTTCAGCCCTCCTTGGCTCGGTGGAAAGTTCATTTCCAAGCTGATCTCCTGCTGCACCAACATAGAATCAAGCATTCGCTAGTTCAGCATTTACTTGCTTGGGTGTTAGAAACTTTCATTTAGATGGCTCACGTGTACTCTCTTTTATTGTTTGATTTCTTTCCTCCCTAGGGTTCACCCCAATTTTTTGAAGCTGTAAGAAAAACTGCTGGTTTTTCTATATATATAAAATCTTTACCGTAGGGGTTTTCCCCTACGGTCTCCGCTTCAAAAAAAAACAATGTTGACATCATATGACCATTCTGACAGAGCAATAATTGATCTGACACACTTATCACCAAGGCCCGACAAGGGGATAGCCTACCATGACAGTTTGGTCCATCACGATGAACTGGGCCGAGTGAGCCTAGGGTCCAGTCGGGCAGGCCAAACTCGTCATAGATCCACGGGGTTTTCTTGAAACTATCACACGATCCATTTACGACGCGATTTTAGCCGTGATCGGCATGACCGTCATCGAGGTGCACCTGTGACAGTTTTTTGACTTTCTACGACGAACTCAAACCATGGCAGAAAGACGTGTGTGTTGTAGTGTGCAGCTCAAGCATCACATAACGTAGTTACCTAGATTGTCCAATGAGAAATATAAAACAAATAGCCTCTATGCATTTTGGTTCCTGTTAGCATGCCGCGAGGCACCCTGATTGAGGATAGCCCGAATGACTGTCATCAATCGAGCATATCCAGAAGTCATGCGTCTCGTTGCTCCACCACAAGGAGGAAACACCACATGTGGATCCAATAATTGGCCTTGTTGGCAACCTGTAGAAGACGAGCGGCTCCAAACTTGTTAAAAATAACATCATTTTGGCCAGTCTAAATTTCTCAAAGCAAAGCTCAAACACCCAACCAAGCATTTGGGTCAGCCGTCGTCGCACACCTTCTTGGTCTACTCCTCACTGACACATGCTCATGTCGTTGAAGTATTCCGTAAAGGACAAGGACACCAGCTGGAGATGTGTGTTCTCCCACTGTGACGAGCTGCACGAGGCCGCCAACGTTGTTGTTGGGACATAATCGCGGTTGGGCCATCTCAAGTTCACCGGTCGGAAGCTGCATTGCATGTCCGCACTCTCTGTCGTGAGCTATGCCCCCGAGCTGTTCCCAACGGCGACGGGGCTGCGGCAGTTGCCCAAGGTGAAATATGTTATAAGCGTGCCACAGTAGTGCATGACCACAACAGTGAGGGGGAATTTCGGGCATAGTATGATGGCACTCGGGGTGGTTGGTGTAGAATCAACCGAATGTGAAGGAAGGGTCAAAGCTAGCGGGTTGAGCCGCAGCTACAAGGCGCCCGCCACGGGCCGTCGACGTAGACGACAAGGTGCGGCAAGGATGAATCCATATTGGCCCAGATCGCTAACGCCAACTCCCTCATCACCAGGTGTCGTGGAATTGTCCCACGAGCTAGCTATAGTGAGTTTGAATGTAGGAGACTGAAACACGCACTCAACGAACACTCGGTGATATCGGTGAGATGACACACGCAGCAAGGGACACAAGTGTTCACCCAGGTTCAGGCCATCGTGATGGTGTAAAACCCTACTCCTGTATGTCTGAGATTTCCATGCTTGTAGAGGCCCTTCTAGTTCCATGCTTGTAGAGGCCCTTCTAGGATACATGAGTTGTGAACCCTTTGCTAAGGTTGCACTGCGGCCCTTCTTATAGTGCTCCGGTCCTCTTCCCCCAAAGTGTTGGCGGGAAGGGTTGCCACATAGCTTCAAGAGAAGGCACCGACGAACTATCCTAGCACAGATAAAGCCACCGTCCATGGCGCAGTCGTGGGGGCCTTGTCGGTGACGTCCTTGGTGGCGCGTAGAGCCGGCCCAGCCGTCTTGCGCCAAAGAGGAAGGTCTTGGGCTTCACTTTGCTTGCCGTAGATGATCGGCGTCCTTTAATCACCAAAGTGGAAAGTTTTGGCCGGCACGCTCTGTGACGGAGCACAGACGCGCGCGTCATCCCGCAGTGGGCGCGGGTGCACATGCTCCCTGACGCGGAATCACGGGTGCAACAGTACTTGTTCTTCTCCACACGAGGCCTCACGGAGGAGAGAGCCTCGTGAGGCCAGTCCCTGGGCGGCCCTGCCTTCTGCTTCCTTGGTCTCCCGAGGATGAAACCTCGCGGGTGTGTGTAACCTCACGACACGTGGTCTTCTAGGCCCTAGGCAGACGGGTCATGGTACCCTAGTTTCCACTGGTCCGATGCCAGGTAGTCCAGCAACCACGCGCTGATTGTTAGCGGCGAGAAGGAGGTAGTAGCAGAGGGCAAATGTGTAGACGATTGTGGCCGTAGCGCGCGAAATTTTGGGGAAAAGAGATTCTAAGGAAAAATATGCGAGAAAAAGTGCGCATGTGAATTTTCGTAAATATAGAATGACAGGTGTCAAAATCAGGACGATTCAAACCAAATTTGTACTGTATCACAATTTACTGGACTGTTTCGTCCCAATTTATAAGTTATAAGCGAGGGTGTTATACTTTGTATTATACTAGGGCCATAGCTCCTGCGTATACGTGTCCGTATTGGGTTTTCTGCGTTTGCATCTTCTATTTGTACGCGCTTTGTAGACCACTATAATATACTCCCTCCGTTTCTTGATATAAGGTGTCTAAGCTTTTTGCACGAATATTAACACACACGTATAACGTACGTATTGGACTGAACAGCCCATAGGAAAAATCGGAATGGAGCAGTCCGTATCAGCCAAGAAAAGGAAATAATCCCACCGATCATAAAAGCATTCCGATTTATGCTACGTGAGATGGGCTTCATGACATAAAAGGATGTTTATGCTACATGAGAGAGAGAAAAATAAAAGGAATGCTAATTATACGGTAGGTGCATGCGATTGTAGAAGGTGCATGCGAGCCAGCAGTTGGCTAAACAATCGCATCTTCCTCAATTCTAGGGATTGCATGCGATTCAACTAAGGCGTATTCGCGCGGTATAATATTAATACACTCTATATTTTGGAATATTTTCTAAAAGCTTAGGCACCTTACATAAGGAACGGAGGGAGTATGACAAACGCCACCCTTTGTAGGACTGAATTTCCGGTTACCAGGGACCTGCTAGAAGCAGCTGTGCGGCTAGTTCCCGACGACGTGCTCGCCTGCATCCTCCGCTGCCTCAATCCGCGCAGCCTCGCCGCGTCCCGCTGCGTCTGCAAGGAGTGGTGCAAAGTCATCGACACCCAGAGCCTGCTGAACACAGATCTCCTCCCACTCTCGGTGTATGGGATCTTCGTAGGAGAGGACCTTCTAGGCAGGCTGGGATTCTTCGCCCGTCCTCTTGATGGAGCACAAAATCACCGACAAGTTCGACTACTTGGACATCCCCTGTCAAGGTCATTTGGACATACTAGATGAAAACCCCGCGCGTTGCGGCGGTAATTTCTTAAACAATATGCTAGGACAGGGCAATTTAATCAATTATCAGTGAAGTGCACCACCTTGTATTGATAATGAATGTGGTCTAGAAGCACTGAAAATGTAAAACATGAAAGAACAGAGACATCTACATATGGGTTCAAATGGAATAGAGAAACAACGATACTCACGTACAAATTAATAGAGGTTCATTGCAGGCACATGACATTGACAGATATAATTAGTACCTCACTTACATGATTACATCCATTGTAGATGTTTACCAAAACTGATACTAAATTGGTACGGAGTATTTGGCAATGCCTTGCATATGGTCTGTACATTGTACGTCATGATACCACTGCAGGGAGAAATTAAAGCCTGGGTGTGGAGACCCTGTATGCCGGAATGTTTATAAGAATTTAGTTAATCCTGCAAATGAAAGTAAAATACGCTCTGTCTCTTGAGCCCTTGATCTGATCCGAACTTCTAAATACAGTAACATAAGCTTAACAGAAAACAAATTAATCTAAGCTATGTGGGATATAGAGCATACGAAGGGGATGCGACAGGAATGTAGGATAGGAGTCCAAGAGTGAAATGCGATCGGCATTTACTTGCTGTTTGAGACCAGATCAAGACGCAGCTGATTGCATGGGATGAATTTGAAAACTGTGGGTCGTTCAAGAACCTACATATTCCCGTCCTCTCTCTGTAACCTTCATGGATATTTTGGGATCCTGGATGTACCTAGCTGCCTTTTGTCGTTGCAGCAGCCAGCAGCTGACCATGGCGTCCTTGTTGAGCAAACCCTTGACACAGCAGCACAGCTCCCCCTGACAACGCTGCCGCTTATGCAAGCAGCTGCTACCATACTCGCAGCACGTTGTGTTTGATTCAGTGGATTGCAGTAGTGAGAGGGCCAATGAGTCCTGCAGTCGAGGAGATGAAGAGGGTGAATCAGGTGAGCTCAGTCGGGTGTGTCAGAGAGGTGGGACGCCGAGGGGACTAATGGTAAGCAATATGGAGGGGTACCAAATGGAGTGGAGAAGACAGAAAGTTAATGGCACAATGTGTAATTTGGTTTTTCTATTAATTGTTGCAAGTAACGCATCATCTAACTTAGTGGAAACATGAATGCATGGGAAGGGGAGAAGATAGTCCATCGGTGGAGAGTTGAACTAATGTAGTGACCTTTTCTTTTCTGAGTTGGCATGCTGGTGCGGTGGAAGACTACATGTTAAAATATGAGTACAACACAAATGGATGGATGGAGATGGACAATCGTGTGGTTGTGATTACTTGATGATGTGGCTATGCTGCATGTAGAGATAGAAAAATCATAAATGAACTTAGTGGGGTTTTGCTTTATAAGAGGTATAGATTGGATCACTGCAATGGTCTACTCTTGCTTAAGGAGTGGGTGGTTAATCCAGCGACACGACAATGTGTGCCCTTGCCCCGCCCCCGCCCCTGTGCACCGAGATGGAGACTTTTTTTGACTGTAGATACCTTGTGTTTGATCCAACCGTGTCACCGGACTACGATGTATTTTCGATTCCTTTTTTTTTTTGCGAGGAAAAGTACAGTACATCAACCAAGAAACTGCCCAGAAAACAAAAAAAATACAACGAGGTCCCTCTGAACAGTGCCTTCGTCTTCACCGAGAAGAACGCCGCGCCGGCGAAACCTGCCGCGAAACCTCCATGGCCTTGGACTGGGAGGCTCCCCATCACGAGCAGGAAGACGAACACTCCTCGGTGCCGAAGCACCTCAACTCTTCACGCTGGTCGACGCCGCCATCCTGGTCAACCGCACCGCACTCTTCAAGTCGTCAGCCGCCAGATCCGCCATCCCTCGGACTCCGGCGAAGGGGATGACCTCCCAAGCACTCCGAGGAGCCGCAGACGAGGTCGGAGCAGCAGGTCCGCGGCGATATTTTCGATTCCTACTGTCCCTTACAAACTTGGTAATCAAACCAAATTCACTAAGGAGACGGAATGGCCGCCGTCACCGTATACGCGAGATGATACCATAGAACTACCACTTTACGCGCTAAATTCCGAAAAACTACCACTTTATGTTTCAATCGCACGGAACTACCACTCTACGCTTGATTTTTTGCAATGTGCGCACATTGTTTGTCTAAACCAGGATTGACAGCGGATCTGACGTGCGGACCCCACCCGACAGAGCTGAGGTGGCAGCCCGCGTGGAACGTTTGCTGATGTGGCAGCACACGTGGCCGTGGGGCCCACCTGTGTGACAAAAAAATCTAAATAACCAACATGCTGACATGGCAGTTGGGCCCACATGTAAAAACAATAAAAAAATAAACATCTCACAAAACATGGCACCGGAGCGGGGAGGACGGCAGAGCGCCGCCGCCGGCAGGCGCCTCCTCTCGCGCGCCACAGCCGACGAGCCTGGCCGCCCTCGCGCCGCCCCCCTTCCTCGCTCCATACGCCCACCGCGCTGTGCGCAAGCACACGCACCTGCGGTACCCACTCGACGTGCACCAGGCCGCGTCCGCCCACACGCTCCACGAACGCGCACCATGGCCGAGGCCCTCCTCCCCAACCCCGTCTCCCTGTCGTCGTCGTGCCCAGATGGCCGAGGAGCGCGGTGACCGCGGCGACGTCCACCTGCCCCCTAGCCCTGGACGTCCTGCTGGATGGCTCGCCGAACGAGGCGGAGGCGGGAGCCGGCCGGAGATGGGGCCGCTGCTCACCATGGGCCGCCGGCGCCGCTGCTCACCACGGTCAGAAGACGCCGCTGCTCACCCCTCGCCGTCCCCCCAAGCTCCAAGCCCCAGCTCTTGTCCGTCTTGTACAGCGCGTGGCCGGAGCTCGGACCTCGTCGTCGCCAGCACCGCTCCGGCCTCCCAAAACTCGGAAAGCATGTCCTCAAGCTCCACCTCGATTCTGTGAGCTTCCTCGACGGGGGAATCGTTGAATAGAGCCGCACCGCGGGCGTAATCGTCCTCGTCCCACGCTTTGGCCGCCGGACGTGGTCGACAAATCCGCCGTCCTCCGGCAGCCTAGGATCTCCCAGTCAGCTTCCTCGCACCCACGTAGTCTCCGCCTACCTTCTGGACATGTTCCCGGTGAGCTACACTTCCTCCAGCAGCCTCCCGCGCTTGGCCGTGCTCCGGCCACTCGTCGGTCGTCGAGGGTGCCGTTGAAGCGGTTCCCGCGGAGGTCGCCGAGGTGGGAGAGCAGGTCGAGGGAGCCGAGCAGGTCGGCCTCCAACGCGAGCGCGTCGCGAGCGCTGCCTCGGCAAGCTGCCCGGCCCCTGCGCGGCGAGCAGCGCGGCCACGACGAGCAGCCCGGCCTCCGGCCTCGCGAGCGCGGTGAGCAGCGCGGCGTCCGGCCACACTTTTTTATTTTTGAGATATTTTTATTGATATTTATATGTTGTATATTTATTTTCTTATTTTTTGAAATTATTTTTTTGAGATTTTTATTTTTATTGATATTTTATTTTTCATATTTTGAGATATTAATTTTTTATTAGCATGACAGGTGGGCCCACGGCCACTTGTGCTGCCACGTCAGCAAAGAGTCCACGCGTGCTGCCACCTCAGCCCTGACCGGTGGGTCCCACCTGTCAGCACGAGTGTCAATTCCGGTTTAGACAACAATGCGCGCACATTGCAACAAAATTAGCGAAGAGTGGTAGTTCTGTGCGATTGAAATGTAAAATGGTAGTTTATCGAAATTTAATGCGTAAAGTGGTAGTTCTATAATATCATCTCCCGTATACGCTGAACGTCTTCTCCTCAAGAACATGGAGGTGGGAGAAGAGGTATTTTATTCGTGAAGGAGAAGCTACAGGGACCATAGCTGACATGAAGTCATCTCGGAAGCACCGCTACGCCGTCTCCTGGCGGGATGCGCTTTATGTGCAATTGTGCATTGCCAAGACGATTCCATCATACGGTATGCCTTCACCACCCCTGGTTACACAAATTTTATTTGTATTCGTATGGACTTTTTTTTTCCTTCTGGAAAAACACCTCCTTATAATATCTTTTTTTGAAGGGAGTTCGTGATCCTCAGGATTACATCACACACGCACAACACGAACAGAGACAGAAAGACTCGACGCCCAGCGAAGCCAGGAACCACCACACCACGAGCCTCTTCCGATCGCCAGCAGCACGCCGCCAGGGAGGAAGAAGGCAAGCACTCCACGCCCCGAAGCCAGCAGGCCGAACCAACAACGTTGAAATGCCGCATAAACCATCCAGCGCAAGCACTGGAATCTGAGCGATGAACAAACCTCGGCTCCGGCCACCGCCAGCTCGCCCTCGCCGTCTCCCGCCGGAGACGAGAACGAAGGCACCACCTTTCCTCCGCAGAACCAACCGAGCTCGCCGGAGAAGAGCCTCCCATCTGCAACCTCCCACAAAGCTTTCTTCATCCTTGCCGGCCTACAAAGAGGAGGAAGAACCACAAAAAGCCGTGGAAACCAACGATCCGCGGCCACCAAAAGTCGTCCGCGCCGCGGCGAAGCTCCGACGAGCACCACCGCAGAAGGGGAGACGCGACGACCACCACCTAACCGCCGACACCATCGCCACCTCCACGACGCCGCCGACGGGACTCTACCACGACCTACGCTATGTACAGGCCGGGATCCGGGTATCCCCCACCCTCCCGCCGCCGGAGCGGCCGACGGAGGGGAGGAATCCCACGAATCACCGGCGAGCGAGGTGGCCGGACGGAGTGTGCTCAAAAATCGTCTCTCCCGATCTACTGTAGAAGGGGAAAGTGAGAGCGACCGACAGCTCGCCTCTTTCGGTTTCCTTATAATATCTATTAACATGGTTCTCGTGCATGTGATATCTGCAGTATAACATTATCAAGCCATAAGTACCAAGTGATTCCATCTCCAACCGGCAGTAAAGTGGCCACAGGTGCTCATCTTTACTTGGCGAAATCGACGAACGGCGTGTATTGTTCACTAATATGTAATGGGGCGCAACGACTACAAATTTGGCTCCTTCACGAGTTATGCGACCAAACAGAGTGGGTGTTGAAGAACGACGTGACCATTCAACCACTTGTGAGAATAGTGCATCAAGACTTGGGCCATCAAAGCAACGGACTATGGACTTTGCAAATCCCTAACCCTAGTGGATTTACCAATGAACAGATAGCGGAGAAGAAGTTTGAATGGGATGTTGAAACTGGGATTACCCTTGAGGCTGCAGTTAAAATTAAAGAAGAAATCAGCTATGCCGATATTCATATCCTAGGATTTCATCCATACAAAGAGATTCTCTTCTTGTGGACAAATTCCAAGAGAGTAGTAGCTTACCATTTGAAAAGTTCCAAGGCTCAAGACATGGGATACTTACCCGCACGATGCGTAGAAACGTCTTTTGTATACACACCATTGTTAGATGGGGGAATAATCAGAAACCAGTCTATACATAGTATTAATTCCGCATCCTAGTGAGGTGTCATATTGATCTGTATTAACAAATGTACACGGGAAAATCAGCGTTGATTAGTTCCATACCTTTTCTTGTATTTTTGATTATGTGTTTTCATCATGTTGACCGAACTTGGAACCGAAATGGTGAGTTTGTGCCATCAGGACAACATGCCATCAGCGCCATGCATGCACCACCTCGTTGACGCTGCTGGTGCTATGCCTAGGCTTGTGAGTTGTTGTGGATAGCAGGAACTGAGTTATGAATCGTCTTTGTATCCATAGTAGTTTAATCAGCAGCTGATTCTACTCCTCCGTTCCTATTTAGTTGGCATTGTGTTTAACATGTTGTCAGCTTTGACCAGCAATTTCACTGATTTAAACTAAATTTAGTGGTGCGCCTTGACGCACGATCCTCTACTTTCACACTGATTTATACTTTGTATAATGCTAATAAAAACAGGTGGAAAAACAATAATGTGTTTATGAGTTGTAGTTTTTTCTTGTTTTTACACGTTTTTTTACTTATGTATGGTTTCACTGTTATCGGTTCTAGTTTGGTTCAATATGTGGACTATCTCGTCTTGTGCTCGGCCCAGGCCTTTCGTACTAGTAAACGGTTTGAAACATTTAATGTATTATAAGCATTTATAGAAAGTGGTGATAAGCAAGATCTTGAAAATATCCTTGCAAAAGCTTACTTTGGAGCTCTGTTCGGAACAGAGGAAAAAAACAAAGGAAGAGTGGAGTGCAAAGTGAAAACCTATAGGATTCCAAAACAGAGTTTCTTATTCCTTTCCTTTGGTCTTGGCCAATGTTTTGTTTGTGTGAAAAGTGCAGGAAAGTTTCCCTTTTGAAACGGTTCCTTCGCCCTGAAAAGCTCTAAAGGAAATGATTCTGTAGGAAAGTAATGTTTCCTTTAAAATCCCTTTGATCCGAACAATGCCTGGATGTGTAGATTAAGACATTTCTAAATCTGTGTAAAAGTTGTTGGAATATTGTCCTAAATAGACAAGCCCATTTTTCCATTTCTATTATTCATGAAAAATCTAGAGTCCCATGTGGCCAATTGATACATGTCAATAGATGGGACAAAAGTTTAGTCCCACATTGCTAGCTGGAGAGAGTTTAACCACTTTATAAGGTCGGCTCTTCTATCACTAGTATGAGAATGAGAAGAGGTGGGTCTAACTAAAGAACATCCAAAATAATGTGGTGTAGATGGGAGCATCACAATCCTTGAAATGTGCTTCAATTCGTTTTTGGCCTAGCTAATACGGTAAATTTATTGAGGCCTTGAAAGCAACAAGTTCATTCCACATTTGTCACCCGTGACTGATATTTTGCACAATCTATCCCATTCAACCTACACAGCACAAGACCCACTCAGGCAATTCTTTATGGTGTCCTCGTGACTAGTTAATTAGACACTAAATATCTTTGTATTAGTTGCTACGTTGTTTTAAGACCTACACGAATCATCCTGGAGAGTTCATACCTTTTGATTTGAGGAGCTACATTCAGTGGTACCGAAGATTTAATTTTAGCATAACAAAATTCATAAATTGTATTGCTCTATATATACACACACTATTAATTAGCGATAATTATGGGAACTGAACATAGATATATTTTAATGTAGCTGAGACTAATCAACCATTTTGATTGGATAAATTAAATCTTTGTAATTAAATAGCGGTTGAGTCACATTTTACAATTATCCTGTCAGTAGAGATGAAATGGTCCTAACTAAAAAACATCCAAAATAATGTTGTGTGGGTGGGAGCATCTACCACATTGCTATTACTCTACCACTTCGGTCATTGTTATTCTACGACCTTGCCATTAAAATTTTGGTGGCATGAGAATTCGTTGGAGCTACCTAGCGTACCTAGCCGAGCAGACATTGATGTGGAGTAATAAGGCGGAGCTGAGAACATGTGACCTCGCCGGGGAAGTTAGGGTCGCAAGACAGAAGCCTAAGTCAATGTTATGACAAGGGGTTAGGGGTTCGACTCGGTGTTTATTAGCTGGAAATTTTTTGATGCTTCAAAATGGTGATGTCGTTTTTTTTTTTTTGACTTGTGATGTCGGCAATTGAGGCTGAATGAGACGAGGCACATGGCCAATTGTGAGCGGTTGTGGATTGGACAAACTGAGAGCTAGGAGAGACAATGGAAAAGCCACTAAAGATGAGTAAGGAGTGTAACAAAAATTTGTGGCAAATCAGTCACAGAACGAGAAGACACGGGGAAGTTAGGCGGATTCAGTGTATTTTTCAGCAACTGTACAGTTATCTATACTAATCTCTTTTTTCTTGCGGATAACTTATCTATACTAATCTATCCATACTAATTTAGAGTATTTCATAACATCTTTTGGTTGCTCATTTATCTTCGTAGCCTGGGACTGGGGAAAACTTTGAACCAACTCAAGAATATGTAAACCGCGTATAACACTCCAGGCTGCTCAGGCATCTTTTTAAATTATTGTCTCGTGTGGGGTTCCACGACTTCTTTATTTTCATGGGAGGTACTATAGGTTATAAAGTGTCCCCCGTGTTCACATGCTACACTTGCTTTATAAAGGAAGCAGCTCGCATTCAGCACAAATCCTCCTCATGTTCCAAGTGCGTCTAAACCTACTTTTGTTTCGAGACAACGCCTAAACCTACTACTCCCTCCGTTCCAAAATATTTGTCTTGGTACATCCGAATTTGGACAAATGGAAGACAAGTATTTTAGAACGGAGGGAGTAGTATTTCACAGGGAAATTGGTCATATTTACTAGTTCTAGGATCATGGGTAGCAACAGCAGAGGCGATTGGAGCTCATGTAATGGTGATATACAGATTTACATGCACCGCTGCCTCTGTTAATGTTACTTGTACGCACTTCCGCATGCTCAGTGGCTGGTGCTTCTACAGCAGTGACTGAGCCCCACTCCGGTTTCCAGGTCAGAAACCTCAAGGGACCTCGCGCCTTGGCGATTTGGCTACCTCACAGATTCCAAACAATGGTTAGCTGGTTCTTGTAAGCACCAAGTTCAGGCAACATTTGTCATCAGTGGCTGATATTTTGCGTAATCTATCCCATTCAACCTAACACAGCACAAGACCTGCTCAGGCAGTTCTTCCGGTTTATTTCCCTGCAGAGTACGAAGCAAGCACGTTAACTAATCTATCTTGCACATAGCAACGTAAAAGGAGGTGATCACAATTATGCAAGTGCTAACTCAAGAACCTTTCTATGGTCGACATACCTGAATGGTTAGCCCAACATCTAGCATGCATATTTTTAGCCTGTCGAGAAATGTTCCAAACCCTTTCCTTGATATGTAGCCAAATCTATGCATATCAATGTCAACCTCAAAGTAATTGTCACCCTGCACAGAAACATAAGATGCTCTAAACACTCCTCGAATAAGTAACCTAAGTGCAGTACTCTACCTCAAGATGGTATTTTATAGCATTGGATTTAATGCTACAATAAATTCTAAAAGCACAACTAACCAGGAAAAACTGATGCTGAGGTCTAGAAAGCACAGGCTTCTCGTTGTATGCATGCATGAGCTTCCTCTCTGCGGCACTTAAAGGAAGGTCCTCCAGATTAGCCACCCGTCCTAGTATCTTCAGCCGTTCTCGAAATGGTATGGTTGTTTCCATTGGAAATGCTTTTATCTTTTCTACATCATCATCCACCAACCTCTGTTTGGGAAGTCAAACGAAAAAAAGTCACAATGTTGTTGACTTCTAAAAATAATTAGTACAGGAAAATGACTAACTAAAGATTGTAATGCATGAGTGATTTTAAACACAAAGGTGCCTGTCAAATATGTAAAAGGTAACCACTGACAAATCATTAATCACAAACCATGGGAAAACAGCACGAATTGCACATGTACATTTGTAAAAGATGAACAAAATTCATAAATAAACCTCCTTTACTGAAACACATTTTGACCCTAGCATCCAGAACTGTCAACCATCAGTCCATCAATCGGCAAAGCATGAAACATGGAGTATGCACCATTTAGTTTTTATCTTGAACAACTATAGAGTTCAGTATGCCTAGGAGGTTGACCCTACAACCCATAACTAGCAAAATGATGTGCAGTAAATTGTATACACATTTTTTTCTTGGTCAGATATAAATTTTTTGCCTCTAGGACCCTGAAAAGTGAAAACGTCTATCAGTTACCACTCACCCCTCAGGAATTGACTTGAAAATGATCATTTTCCACATAAGGATATGTATTCAAACTAAGTACAATTGTACAAGTATATATGAGTATAGGTATAGCATCAGCGCTTCCACTATCATTATGAATATTTAATTGTCGTATAAGGTTAGTGAAACTGTGAAAGAGATATGAGACGATCAAAATCTTACTCTGATGTTCTCAATGAATAAGGGTGGGAGCTCTTTTGAGTAAGCTTCAGAAAGCCTAAAATACAAAACAAAGCTCATCCCTTCCCCATCGGTTTCACTCTGAAAGAGTGAAGCAGGATACAGTGGAACCTGAGAAATATGCATAAAAATGTCATTGTCAAACCACTGATCAAAGATTAACAAGAGAAAACAATGTTTGTTAAAAAAAACATAGTAGTTAAGAAAAAAAAGTTATTTTAGTTAAACAAGTGACAATTCTCCGTGAAACTGCTGTGAGCTGATTCAGGCAAAGTACTCTCCTTAAACACAGTTCATCAGGGGCTTTACCATGCCTCTTCATAGCAGTGTTCTCATGAAGACAAGGTGATAGCACACTAGTGACTAGGAGCACTGGCATCTCCCATTGCGACGCCACACTATTACCTGTGGCTTGTACAATACTTTGGTGGGATTAATAAGCCTTGCCTCTCGTAAAGTCATAATCCTGTAGGATTGTTCAGGAATTCGTTAACTGGTAACGGCTCGCTCGGCCACTGAATAGCGAATAATCGGCATATTCGCCAGTTAATCGGCCGATTAATCGGGTAATCGGCATTTATCGGCTATTCAGTAACCCACTGAATAGCGATTACTCGGCCAGTTAATCGGTGATTCGGCCGAATTTTAGAACAATGCCTGTAGCCTTCTTGCGACAAGCCACATTTTCCTTCCCCCATTGGTCTCTTCGTGTCCTTATCTCGAAAGCATTTGTGGTGTACGCATTGTCTCAGCTAGTAATCACTCAGGGGTCGCATAAGCAACAAGTAGGAGTAGAAGCGAATGTACAAGGGCACTCACTAACCAGGTTCAAGTCCGCTTCAACTTGAGCATGGTACCGACTATTCTATAATTAATTAAATCGGTACTTAGTTACCCCTAGGTATCCATCATACTTAATATAGTCATCATCACACACATCCATAACACACTACAGTCTTGTAAGAAAACAACTTTTTTATTTTGAATGCTACCATTCTATTATGTAAAATTGCACATCGTACTAAAAGCATAATAACAGTTAAACCCACAATAGCTCAAAGCAAACAGGCACACAATTAGATCTTCACAAACTTCTACCTAAACAAACAAGAATTTTCATGTGTAATAATTACACAAACTGAGCTTCACTAGAAAGGGGTTGTATGCATAATCTTTACTATGTATCGACACTTTTTCTCAACTATTTTAAGACATTTTTAGTAAATGCATAACTATTTGACACAATAAAACACACCTGTACATTGACCACCAAAAGAGGTGGGAGTTTGCTGGAGACTTGAACGTCAGGAAGTTTAACAAATCGAGATATATGATTGAGTTTTTGCGGCGATAGTATACGTCAACTCCAAATGGATAGTATGCTGCACAATTTTGAGCAAGCTCTTTCTTTTTATCCCTGAAGAAGTTCAATTGAACCAGAGATCAGTTGCTTTCCAAGAGAATCCTTCCCAAATAAATGTGCACTGAAGAAATGGATAAGGAGCTAGTATGTATGAAAATAAATCAGCGAATGATGTTTACCTAAGATAGTTAGATCCTCGGACACGAAATGTACCAGGCTCAATATGAGACCAGCTATTCAGCACTTTCTTTCCAGCAAACATAACTGTACTTGAGAACCTGCTAGAGGCCTTTCAAGGAAATCCTTTGTAGACACTGAAAATTTTAAAAAGTTGCCTTAGTAATTTTTATGATGAAAAATATTCAGAGTTGCCATATCCCGTGTAAAGTGTAAACCAAACATGTTACAAAAATCAAGGCATGGTAAAACATGTGCATGTTACCAATGAAATAGAGATTTGATGCCTAGATCAATGATGTTTCTTAAAACTATTGATATGTCTCAAAATTATTACCATGCACACAATAGACAAACAGTATAGCAGCATTGCATATGAAGATTCAAGTGAATAAGTGTGAGCAATTAAGAGTCGTGCGAACATTAACAAGGTCCTTAATTCGCTATATGTTTGGGATTTATTTCACAGCCAATTGCTCCATGGGTCCATGGTCCAAAGGAGACGAAACAATTAACAGATGTGAAATGGCAAATTAGTACACATAAACTCATGCTGAGCTTACTTGATGCAAACTGTACCAACATTCATCCTTCGAAAGTGATCTTTAACCATAACTCAGATTATTCTTCACAACCAATTTTAATGGACACTTTTCCCACAAAAGGTAGCAGTAACAACCATGAATCAGTACTGAGTAACAGAATGCTAATAAAAACTGATGATACAGCAAATATTCCTGATGTCTTCAAACGGAAGATGATTGATTAAACAACCATTTGGGCTGCACACATTGAAATAGTATCACTACCCACTAGTTGGAGGCATCATCTCCGCACAACTTGTTTGCTTTCTCTCTTTATCTTTCATAATAGTTTGTCGTGTCAGCCTATAGATTCACCACAAATAAATTATGGAAGAGAGAACACAGGAGAATGATGTCTCCCTCATGACAATTGACAATAAGGGGAAAACTGCAGCTGACTCCAAAATATAACTTTCTGAACAAAGTAATGTGGAAGATTGTGGCCTGTGTGAAAGAAGCTGGTACAGAGTGTAATTCAGCTTTTAAGAAAAAACTATATGACCCAATGGTGGATGAAGAAATCCTTACATAGCGTGGACGATGGATTGGCTTCCCCAGACTTCTTCTTGAATGAGAGCTTCAACGAAGGCATCTTCATGGAATGAGTCGGGCTTGTGGAAAGAGCCCTCTTCTTCTCGTTTACACCAACAGCAGAGGCCATACAGGGTAAGCAGTTATTGGCAGGAGACCACAATCGTCCAGGATCCCTCCTCACCATTGGGGCTATCATCCCCGAACCACTAACCACATCCTCATGGCTAACAGAGGACCTGTTCTCCAAGTTCCCCTTCGGCAGCTCACTGGACCTTGGCTTCCTGAAGCTACCGCCAGTGGCTTCGTTGTCTAGGCCACTCAAGGAAAAAGCATCTGCAGAGTCAACAAGAGCTCGAAGGTTCAGCAGACGAAAATCAAGCCAGAGGGGCGCGGGCGCCTAGGCATAGTACATTGCACATAGTATTACCGTCTTGCACGCTGTGGAAATCGTCCTCTCCGTCTGATTCGCTGATGGCGTACGAGTCGTACCAGGCCTCCTCCATGCTGCCGGTCACTGCAGGAAGAAAGTTGCGAATATTAGTACGTCAGGTGTCAATTCGGACTAGTAGCGAGCGCGTACAACGCCGCGGATCACCATTAATAAACTGGAAGTACTAGTAATTACGACGCCCACTGATGATCCCAGTCCCACTCGACTTCTATGGAACAAGGCGGTAAAATTCAATAAGCAATAAATCGAGAAAAAATCAGCCGGCCGGGTGTTCGTAGATGCACACGATCCCTCCCCAGATGCAGTAATTAAATCCCAAGGACGCACAATCTCACGTCGTCGCCGGACATGGTCCCCCGCCCCGCGCCGCCCCGAGATCAAATCTATTCCCGAAACGGGCGCAGGCAGAAAAGCGATTGGCGGAAAGGAACCTGCCCATCCCCTTGAACCAACCAACCCACCTTGGAACGCCGGATTGCTGTAGGTCCTGCAATCGCCGGAGGCCGCGGAGGCGGAGGCGGGCGCGGAGGTCGAGGCGGGGCCCTCGGCCTCCTGGATGGTCTCCATGGACGCGGCGCGCGAGGGCGCCTTCCTGCGTCCCTTCCCGCGGCGCCGCCGCCGCCGCGCGCCCCCGGCCCGCGCGGCGTCGCCGGAGCGCGGCGTGTTGGGCTTCCCCACGCACGCGCTGGGCCGCGACACGCACGTGCCCATGCCGGCCGGCGCCCCGCGAGGTGGAGGACGGGCGGGGCCTCCCGTTGGCGCTCGCGCACTGGCGGGCGGGGGGGAGGCCGAGATCGCGGGCGGTGGCACGGCGCGCGGGGGTGGAGATGCGGTTGCGTTGGGATATTTTTTTTTTTAGTTTTGAGGGCCGTGCCCGAAGTTTGTGGCCGTGGAGGCGGGGGATGGTGGTGGAGGTGGAGGAGGAGGAGTGGCTGTGCTGCGGTGTGCGGTGCCTGGGCTGGCCTGCGGTGCTACTCGTACGGAGGAATGGTGGTGGGGGAGGGGAGGGGAGGGACGGGGAGGCGCCGCTGCCTCGCCTGGTGGGGGTCTTCCTTTTGTTCGTGGTGCCTTGGCCTTTCTGGTTGGGTGGGGCCGTGGCTTTTCTTCTGGTAGGAAGGAAGGAGTTGGGGAGAGGGAGACCTGTGACCAGTGTAGGTGAGATCGGATTTGACGGCTCGAGGTCGAAGGTGGCATGCGGTTTGCACTTTCCACGGTGGTTGTCCTGCAGATTTGTTCCGTTTTTCACCGAGTTTAAACCTCAACCCCTTTTCTTACGGGATAAAATGTATACTGCCCTAAACTTCTTGCGTTTCTAAAGGAAGTCTAGTTAGGACCTGTACAATGGTCGATAAGACGTTCTTATCTTATTGGCGGCATGTAATCTAGATATGACAAGAAAATATGATGTACAATGTGTTATTTTTTTAGTCTTATCTTATTAACCAGATATTCTAAATTTGTGGTGATACATTTGTGTTAAGAGATCATCTATAACCTAATACTCTCTCCGTATTAAAACATGTCTAGATACATGTGTGCAGAAGCTAGCTTGAAAGTCTTATATTTTGATACGGAGTGAGTATAAGACATGACCATTTTTTTCATTTCTCTCTCCTCCAACTCAGCAATCTTCCTACGTGGTAATACTAAGATATAATCATTGTATATGCCCTTAATGTCGTCTTCTGCTCTTCTAATTAAGTTCAAACACAATCAACGACGCCCTGAAACAGCTGAAGATTTA
This sequence comes from Poa pratensis, assembly GCA_947311845.1. Classification (NCBI taxonomy): domain Eukaryota; kingdom Viridiplantae; phylum Streptophyta; class Magnoliopsida; order Poales; family Poaceae; genus Poa; species Poa pratensis. Next base: position 141,196,451 of record CAMZMU010000041.1, read on the forward strand.
GGCTAGCTCTTTTGCTGACTTAAAGAAAATGAGTTGCCCTATCCCGAGTTTCTCTCAAAAGTCGCCCAACTTATTGCTTAGGTTTTCTAAATTAGTTAAAGCCCTTTATCGAAGAAAAAAGCAAATTTAGAAGTCGCAAGTAATAAGCTGCTCAGCTTATTACATAAGCTGGGGGAGGGACAGCTTAAGTAATAAGCCAACAAACGAACTGGGTCTTACATTGCTCAACCAGCTTTTAGTAAATATAGAACCATATGCAAATGCGACTTGGGGCAAAGCAGACCACGAAGCATTTGTTCAGAAGAAATTGGTGTGTCCACATCCCGAGAGCGGACGCTAGCACACAAACTTGAGATTGGGCGGGTATGGTCGGTATCAGCACCTGCTAGCTATAAAGGCGGTGTCTCGATTCACGAACCAATTGCAAATAAGGCCAATAATCTACTCGCGGTAGAATAGAAAGTGCAAGAGGATTAAACTCCACTGGAAGGGTAAGTAACCCGTCCCCCCCCCCCCCTCCCCCAACACGCACCCACCCACCCTCGGCATCGATCTCCATCGGAAGGGCATGTTCACGTCGCGATGAGGAACGACATACTTGACATGCACGAGCTCACCTTAAAGCTCAAATGACGCACTGATGACACTCCTCCGGGTGACATAAGCACCTACTTATGCAAGGCCTCGTTTACACCAAAATTATACAGTGGGACTATGGACTTCAGGAAGGGCACGGTGCCCCGTACCATCGCAGCCGCTTAATCCCGTACTATATCAGTTGTTCAAAGACTGGTATTGCACCTCATGAAGGAAACAACGTAACACGCCGCTGTTGCATGCCTAGCCAACTCGGATCAAACTTTCGTTTAGACAAAAACTTCCACATCCAAGCTCTTGGCACAACCGATTGTCACACCACTCGTTAGTTGCCATGTTGCCCTTGTCGTCATGGACACCAACTAGTATCTAAGCCACAGACACCCCCCCCCCCCCCCCCCCACACACACACCACACACTAGTTCAATTGTCGTCTTGGATTCCACTTATCCTCACGACCAGGACAACCTTACCAGTCGTCCACAAGAAGTAGAACTGCCGGGAACCACACCCCATCAAAGTAACCGCGACACAGACAACCCTTCGTTCATCGGACTGGTATCGAATCTGGTCGTGGTTGAGTCATGCGACAAGATTCACATGTGGCAACAAGGCCTAGCCTAGGCAACCCACGACCACCTAGGTCATGACCTTGCATGCTCAACCAGCGTGGCGACGTAACTGGAGCACACCCATTGGATGCATGACGTGGCGCTATGGTTCCCACTGAGCCACACGACGAGGGCACCACAAGCAAGGTGAATCTCCCGCCACAACTATCCTCCAAGCAAAACGAGCCCCATGGTGGCCGGCCGACGATGGCAATGGAGGAGGAGGAGGGGAGGTGTTGGCGGGGTGACTCTCCCTCAAGAGGACAACACAAAGGTTCGTTTCCAATTTTTATTTGTTCAGGTCTAATTACCTTTGTAATTTGGAATAGTATTCACGGAACTAACCTCAAAACATAGTAACTTACAAATTCCTCGCCTTAGTCCATCTATGACAAGGCTGGTTGTTTTTGTGAGACGTGCTTTTGGTGATACACAAAATCCATTTTTTCCGAATTCTTGATATAGAGAATCTCATTATGTAGGAAATGTCAATCCTCAATTTATTCCGTGCATGTTACACGCTGACCATAGGAGAAGTAACATGGTTTGGAAAAATCTTAGCCATGTGTATGTAATTTCACGCGTTAACCATTGACAAGATTCAGCAGATTTGGGTGTTGGAAAGTCCAATATGGTGAGCAACTCCAAGAAGCATCCAGGCGCACGCACATCATGGGGCGACCTGTGGTCCTGCGTCATACGGTTAGGACTTGGGATTTGTAGCGTGTGTTTTTTCCTTGTTGAAGAGAATTTTCCGTTTTTACTTTGCTTTATGATTCACACATTTTGCACAAAACAAGTGGATAAAGTTGAAGCAATAGTAAAAATAGTAGATTTCACAATCTATATAGTTTAAAATGTATAAACAATGGCAAAATGTACATATTTGAAAATCGATGTCACGAAAGAACGGACTTGAGGAATAAAATATATCATAAACTACACATCTAAGAGCAATGAACTACACATGGCAGTGAGAACTTGGTTGTGGCAAGATGGTTAGGAGGGTGGTTGTAACCCCACCCCACCAAAGTTTAAACCACAGGTTTGACACTGGTGTTTCTCGTTTAGGCGGAATATTCTTCAGTGGGAGGCGATGTTCCCGTCGACAGCGAGACGTCTGCGGTGACTTCGTCAATCGCAAGACCTGACCGTCGGCTCAGTCTTTCGAGTTGCTCATAAGGGTAGAATGTGCGTACGTACGTTCATAGGGGTGAGTGTGTGCATGTGTATGTGAGCGTCTGTGTTGTAATGTGTTTCGGAAAAAAAAAACTATACATGGCAGTAGAAAACATCTTATCGCGAGTGAATCTAGAAGTGAATGGCTGAATGTCGAAAAGATGCTGGGGCAAATTAAAAGTGTCACGAAGTGACAGATGCGTCACACTAATTAAATGTTTCCTCGATTTGAAGGCTGCCCCCCTGGAGGTCCTTTTCGGTGTAGGTGGACGCTGTCCACAGCGGCTGCCGTCAGCACTCAGCATGGGCGAGCGGAAGACTCCTCTGGCAGCGCTACCACTCACGTCACCGTTTGGCCTTTCTGGTATGCTATGCCTCGATCCACTAAATTAATCCGTTCTTGGTTATTTATATTTTCACCTGCAACTGCAAGCTGAAGCTTCGTGCAGGAGCCGTATCTTTTCCTAGTGGAGGATGCGTCTGTAGCTTTCGACTTTCGAGCAGCCTATTTTTGAACTGCTCCGGTCAAAGACGGGTGTGTTGTAGGTGAAATCAAGCAGGACTTCCGCATCATTTTATCAGTCCATGTTACCGTATCGTTCCGGCCAAATCTCAAATACAATACTATCATGTGGATTATCTATATTTGTAGGAGCGTCATGTGGATTTAAAACTGCGTTGAGATGCTAAAGTATTCTAGTCCGGTGTGTTGTTTAACATGTGGATTTGACTGCATTGTTTCCACTTGTCTTTGGGCTGATGTAAAAGAGATCATTAAATTTTGGTTACTGACTTCCAAGTGGCTCTGTAATAAGAGATATCTGCCGTTTAATGTTGTTTCTTAAGCTATTCTTTGGACTGTTTGGAATAACAGGAACAATGTGTTTAACGGGAAAACTTGGATTAATCTTAAGCAGGTGTGGAGTTTGGCTCTGGCCTCACCGGCGGAGCTACTTGTGTCCAAGGGGGTGCACAGGACACCGGGTGAAAACAAAATTCTTGATAGATTTGCAAATTTTCACCACATATGCACCCCCTAAATTGCTAAATTTATGTCTTGGTGCACCGGTAGGCACCCTGGTGCTCCAAGCTCTAGCTCCGCCACTGTCTGGCCTACCTAAGAAACTGGAAGGTCCCCTACAAGGACAGCGACTGGGAGCTAGTCGACAGCTTCGCGACGCTTCTGAGATGGAGACTGCAATCCCCGCTGGAGCTGAAGCGGTGAAGCCAGATTGAGATGCATCTCCTTCGGATGGACCTCTACCTGGAACTCGACCGCGGGGAAGATGCATGGCGGCATGGCTTCTGTGAGATACCTTCGTGATCACCCTGATGAAGCGGATGCCGTTCACGTGGTCACGGACTAGGAGATCGTCTGAATCCGGTCCTGGAGCATCTCGTCCCTTTTACCTGCTGTTGTTGTTGTGCACGAGGCGAAGAGGAGATGGAGGTGGTTTTTCTTTGCTGGTAGCTGCGTTTTGGTCTTCTACCTGATGTTCGCTGCTGGCGTTTTTCTTTCAACTTTGTAGTGCTTTCGTGCTGCCAAACTGCCTGCGTGCAAACTGGACTACCCCCTGGAACCTGCTTTGATGGGGGTTTTTCTTTCCGTACTTTACTTTCCTTTATCGAACGCTATGGTTTCGTTTTTCAATGAGAAATGGAGCTGGGGCGAGTCCCTGTTATTCTAAAAACATGGAAAGAAAGTGACATAATTCCATTGTTTTACTTGGAAGCTGCATTGTTGGACCTATATCGCCCATAAAAAGGTTTCACCGGTTTCCAGCGAAAAACATATTTTAAAATGTCAAAAAAATCTGAAATAAAATTTCACGGATACACGTTCACAATCTGGGTTCACAAAGTCGTTTCACCAAAAACCGTATATTTTGTTCCTTGTGAAAGAAAGAAAAAATGTCCCGTGGAAAATCTTAATGAAGGGGCATATGCACCCGGGAACAAACACGACATAAAAAAAAGATCATCATGCTTAGGATAAAGGTAATGGTGGTTCGTCCCGCGGATAGGGACCCTTCACCTGTACACATATATACCCGTGTGCCGTGTGGCGCACCATTTTTTGTGTTTGCGTATTCAACAAAGCTACGCTTTAAATCACACAAAAAAGGAACTCCCTCCAGCCGACGGTTCCACCAGTGGCCATTCTCGGAACTCGGAAGGTGGCTGGCTGGCCCGAGCGATCCGAGGAAAGGATGCGGCCGCCGAGGCGACGACGTCGAGAAATCGATTGGTGCCACGTACGGTTCTCCCGTTGCGTCTTCTAGGAAGAAGAAGATGGCCTTTGGATTTTGCTCCAGTTCGTCGTGTACCAGTTGAGGGCCTCTTTGGATTGAAGGATTTTCATAAGAATATTGGAGGATTCCAATCCATAGGAATTTTTACTAAAGAATCCCTTTGGATCAAAGGAATGACACCTCCAAAATTCTTATGGATTGCATTCCTACATCCCAATCCTATAGGAATTTCAACATCCACTCTAAACTATTTTTTAAACTCATTCGCGTAGGATCGAGGCATGTTTCCTGTGTTTTTCCTGTGTTTCATCCAAATGACTATTCCTACAATTTTCCTCCGTTTTGCACCTATAGTCCTATCAAATTCCTGTATTTTCCCAATTCCTATGTTTTCTAATCCAGTGATCCAAAGAAGCACTGAGTGCCCTCCTCGACCGGACTAGGAACCTAGCTATGGGCAGGCGCTGCAGTCTGTCACTTTTTTTTTAACCAAGAAGGCACTGGAGCTGTGGTCTGAGGAGTGTGGAAGCATATCAGGTCCATCCGCGACACCACACAAGTCTGATATTTGTGTCGGAACCATTTTATCAGTATGGTCGTATCGTTCCGGCAAAATCTCATATGGATGCCATTGTTTGTCCTGTGGATTTTTTTTTTGAATTTTCACCAGGGGAGTTAATCCCCACCTGAATATATTTCAAGATTGTCTTGAGACTTTACAGCCTCTACAAGATAGGTTCAATTGAACCAGAATACACGGGGATTACAAAAGGAGCGAGATAAAAGAAAAAAACACACACACGCACAAAAAGAGGAAGGGGAACGGCTTGCCACCTGACAAGACAACGATGAGCAGAACATGAGCCCATAATCTAAGGAAGCTAGCAGGCAGAAGAACCAACACCATGTGAGGCACAAGTAGATGGGGGTGCAGTCGAGGGATCACAATACCAAGATTTAGCAAACAACCTAGCATCGCACCGGCGTGTGTGTCGAAATTCCACGGCACAACTCAGGAGCATCCACAATCAACGAGTGCCAAAGCCTAGCACCTAGCACGAACCTTGATTGAGAGCTCCGCCACGGGAGGTCGAAACGATTAGCAAGTTGGAGAGGCATCATTGCGTCGTCATTGAGCAAAAATGAGTCGAGACGACACCAAGAGCCGAAGCTCCCGCAACACCGCGGCGACATGGCAGGGGCTTGAGCAAGCACAACAAGGAAGAGCAGCACAAGGCATCGGGCCATCGACATAAGACGGAGCCAAACATGTCTGCACAAGGGGCACGGACAGAAGCCGGACCACCGAGCCTCAAAAGTCGCCGCTAGCCAAGCGCGAAGACCCAGTCAATGGCAAGGACAAGGACTCACACGCGACGCCTTTAGGAAGGGGAACGATGCCGACATGCGACGTCATTGCTGAGCTTTCGCCCTGAGCCACATCCAAACACCATGAGGAGAAAAGGGTCTTGCGCTTACCGCGGAGACGCAGAAACCAGACCGGAGCACGGAGCAGCTTCACAACCATGCCTCCATGAAGGTCAACGACGCCATCAGCGCCGCCGTGGTTGTCTCGGACATGAGGTCCAAGAGGGGATTTCTCCCCGAGCACGCTGCAAAAGCAACACCGGCAGCACCGGTAGAAACCGAACAGCAATCCAGGCCAGGCCAGAAGCAGCCGGCCGAACCGTCTGGCTGCGAACCTGCCAGGCTAGAGCAGTAGGCCGCAGGGGCGTCGAGGCCAAGGAGCCACGGAAGACTGGGAGCGACCCGGAGGCGACGGCTATGTCGGAGCCGTGGCAGTCCACCAGATCCGGCGACGACCGCCCACCAGCGGACGACGAGGGGCCTGAGGAGGGGAGGACGAACAGCCGGCGGTGGGGATGGCGGAGGAAGGAGATGGGGGCGGAGCTGTGGGGGAAATTTTGGGGGTAGGATTCAGATTTTTAGGGAGGAACCGACTGGAGGGCCCCTGCTGCCGCCGTCCGCCGTGGGGTCCTGTGGATTTTTATTTACTATTTGCGGAAGTGTCATCTGGACTGAAAGCTGCCGTGACATGCAAAACTATTCCACATCCAAATAATGATTTCTACCAAGTTCTAGTGACATGATAAGAAAGTGACATGATTATATTCCTTGGAAGCTAATTTTGTGCCTGTATCACACATGAAAACGTTTCAACGGTTTGCAGCGACTACGTGTTTTCAGTCGTCTGTGTTTTTTTTGTTCGGTAGGAAGTTTGTATCGCGAGCATACAAAATTTATAGAGCGAACATTTTTTTTCTGCGTATTGTAAAAAAAACGTAAAACAAACAGCGCACACGATTTTATTTTTGTGGAGCACGATATTTTTTCTTGGCTTAATAATCGAATGCATATTTTTTCTGCACGAGAGCAAGGGTCAATACTGATATGTACACATGTCACAGCCTAATCATTACCTACACAGCTCAGTTATTGAGAAAATCTTAAGACTGATGCGAGTATCGTGGATCGACATATGCGTGACACTGAATTAATTAAATGTCCCCTCGGTCCGAACATGTTCGGCTTTGATGCATGCATGTTTTGAGTGCGACGCACGCATCACACGACTTTTTTCCATAAGTATCGATTCGCTAAATCAAAGTAACTTGGTTCTAGAGCCGAAGCTCCTACTTTGAGCAGCTGGGAGTATATATCCTGTTTCCCAGGTGCCACGCTGAACATCTATCTACTCAGTACTGATCGGATAACGTTTAGCTTGGTTTAATCGAATGCCAGATACTCTATTTATTTTCTGAACGAGAGCAAGGGTCAATACTGATCCGTACACATGCATGTCAGATTAATCATTATCCAGACTGCTCAATTATTCAGAGCAGTGGACATCACAATACCATAAAGATCATCCATTTTATCAGAGGGCCACCCATGCATCGCCGAAGGAAAGAAAGATCATCACGCTGAGAAGAAAGGTAGAGGTGGACTCGTCCTGACGGACGGACAGGGACCTTTCACCTGTACCCGTGTGTTTGTTCGTCTTGTGCATGCGGAGCGCAGTACTCCACCATGCCGTCTTGTTTGAGATAAATTACTCCCGTACGCGCGTGAAGAAGAAAAAAAAGAAGACTGAGAGGAGAAGGAAATTAACCACGATTCGCAAGCAGGAACAGTTGGACAAAGAGGACTGTGATCTGTTGACTGAAGCGCCCAACTGAGACAGTGGCGGAGCCCGGAGTACGAAATTGTAATGTCAATTTAAAATTTGTGATATCAAATACATGTATTTGTATGAAATTTGTAATTTTTTCTATAAGTTATAGCCTAGATATGAAGTTTTTGCCAAAATGATGTGGTCATATGCATGATTGCTTATTAACGCGCGTGCGAGTGGTCGCACGACGCGCCCGACACGCTCGTTGATCTGTTCCTCGCCCACGTCTTCTTCTCCTTCCTCGACGGCCAGGCCGAGCCGGAGCCACCGCAGCCGCGACTGGCCGCGGCGGAGGCGGCGACGACGAGCCGGAAACTTAACTTGGGGTGTGGGGTCGCCGGCGCCGGAGAAGGGGGCGGGGTTAGAGGGATGTCCGGGACGGCGGAGGAGGAGATCGGGGCGGCAATGCGTCGCGACAACGCGCCGACCGTGGGAGGGGGAGGGAGGGGGGGGGGGGGGGGCAGACAGCGGTTAGGCTGCCGGTGGTTGGTGGGGGCTGCGGCGGCTTCGGCGACGGAATCTTCTGAGGATATCCGTACGAACGTTGCACGTGTGAAGATTAGCGCGTCTCCCAGTTATATGGCTACACAGTCTAGGCGTGGCTCCGCCATTGAACTGAGAAACCTAAGCCATTCGCCCAAGACGGCTACGTGGCGGTGGTGATGGCCGTACTGGTGGAATCTTTCCTCTTCCGTTCCGGTTGGAGATGAGATCAATTGCCGACGTACGTCAAGCTCCGCGTGTAAGTACGTAGAGTACTTGGTTTCGTGCGTGTACGTACGTTGTGTCCTTCCAGAAGGAGAGAACGTTAGACTTTGCTCCAGTCGCCATGTACTCCTACACCTGCTCCGATACGTGCCGTAGAAGTGCTACGTAGGCGCTGCAGCAGCCACCCAGCTGCCCTTGTGCGCTGTAGCTACTTTTGTTTCGACTTCCAGAGCAAGCGTCAGCTCTATCGAGCTTGATTGTAACACTTTCTTGTCTTCGAAAAAACTTTCCATCTATTTATAAACTGTTAAGTCAGTACAAAGAACATCAAAAACACATACATGTCCATAGTACACCTAGCGACGACTACAAACACTAAAGCGAGCCGAAAGCGCACCACTGTCATCGCCCCTCCATCACCGGAGTCAGGAAAATGTTATTGTAAAAGACAGTCGGGAAGTCGTCGTAAGCCCACACATGTTTAAAACACCGACCACAACAATAAAGAGGAGCGTAGATCAAAAGTATCCGACCTGTAGACACACGAACGAAAATCGAATCCAAGCGGATCCACGAGACAACACCGACTAAATCCTGGGAAATCAGCCGGAGACACACATCCACATGCCCTCTTGATATTAATATGACCATCTTAAGTCTTTTCCAGTACCACTCGTTTGCACTAATCATATCCAGATGCATTTTGTATATTTAGTTTTTTTTTTGCTATGACGGATGAGTTTTTTATCGGTTACACTGCATGAAAGTACCAAAATATCATTTCGAGAACCAAAAACCTTGAGGCACGAAAACTTCATGGATGTTGGTCTATAATCACCCCAAGATAAAACGAGTCTATAATCTAATAAAGTTTTAAAATTTTGATCTTGACCAAACCCAGAATGAAGAGTAATTACTGACAGAGGGAGTATCTACTCAAGGTTAAGGCCGGCAATGGGTCGGGTATTGGGTGGGTCGACCTATTCCAGACCCATGCCCATATAACAAATGGGCGAGGGTCTCTGCCCATGACCCTGCCCATGGGTCAGATCTCAGACCCATGCCCGTACCCGTCGGGTCACCAGACCCAATGGGCGACCCATCGGGTCTGTAGGCAGCACATCAATATATAATATTATAGCATTTTAAACAGCAAAATAAGCACAAACAACAAATAGTGATGTACTGATGTACTGATTGCTCACACAAACAGCAAATCAAGTTCCCAAGAAACAACAAATAGCATGGGCTGTGGTCATGTTTTACTATGAGACCCCACATGTCAGCTAATCGGGTTACCTATCGGGTCGCCCATGGGTACACATGTCTGCCCATACCCTACCCACGACTAATCGGGTCGTCCACGGGCGAGACCCATGGGCGAACATAGCGACCCATACCCTGCCCATTAGGGTCGGGTGCCCGTGGGCGGACGTGCCCATGGGCGGAATTGCCGGCTTGACTCAAGGTAGATCAATTATTAGAGAAAAAATTTGACATAAAAAATAAATATCATCATGCTCAAGAAGCCCACCCGTCCCTAACCTAGCCGGCAGCGGTTTCACAGCCAGAGTTCCCTACGGCGATCCGCCGCTCTCCTTCCCCTCTGCTCGCCATCTTGGCGACATGAGGGGGAGGGGAGCTGCGGCTCTTGTTCGCGTGTTGTTTTTTATGTAGGTTGGTCCCGATTTTCACGGATTTGTGCGGAGTGAACGACGAACACGAAAAACAAGTGATGAACACAAGAACACAAAGAGGGGAAAACTCTCAAATCAAAGATAACTAGCAAGTAGCAACTCAGCAAGATTCAGTTGGTAACAAATTCCCTAGGGCAGCCCCCAATTCTCCTCTCCCAAGCACACCTTACTCTTAGAATTGTTTGTCCAATTGGTCAATCCAACCAACCCAATAGAATCACCCTAAGATGAAAGATTGGCAAGTAGCAAACTATAAGAGGAAGCCTTGGTATCCACGCAGGGATCTTCTCCACAAGGGGAGGCCTTGGTTCATCTCCACAAGGGGAGGCCTTGATTCATCTCTATAGGAGGAAAGAGACACTTTGAGAAGAAGGAGCAAGGCTCTACTCTAATCCCAAATCATAGTCTATCCCTAACCCTAGGCAGCAAAGGGGTATTTATAGTCTGGGTACAAAACGGGGGTAGGACATGATGACAGGTGGGGTCACGCGCGAGCTGGAGATGAACCGGACCTGGATCCGGTTTAGGCCGGTTTGGAGGCCGGCCGCGTCTGTCGGGTGCCTGGCCCTGGATCCGGTCTAGGCCGGCTGGGTCGGCATGTAGACCGGTCCTGGAGCCGGTTTCTGCCGGCTGGGAGACCGGCCTTCTCGGGTTGGTGCCCGGCCTTGAGCCCGGTCTAGGCCGGCTTGGGGACCGGACGGCTCTGGCTGTGGCCCGGCCTGGGGGCCGGCCGAGCTGCCTGCTCCTTCTTCCTCTCCTTCGTCTTGACGCTTCCTCCTCCTCTTCCATGCGTTCGCCTTGGATGGTCTTGACTCTTTGGCTTCCTCGGCATCTTCCCGGATGGCCGTACTCGTCATGTGATAACTAGCATAGCAAAGGGATAGATGCTCAAGTAGTATACCATCCAAAGGGGCACGAAATGGGATCTTGTAGAGGAAAAAGTTCACCTTTGAGCTCAATGACGACTTGTGATATGTTGGAGTGCTTGACATGGTGATGGGCCTAGGTTGGGCTACATCATCTCCCCCCGCTTCAAAAAAAGAGTCATCCTCGACTCTTGCTCATCATCATGGCAAGTAGATAAATGTGTAGACCTTGTCGTGTGGTTCACCACGTAGTCATGCTTGATGGAAATGATGTGGCACTTCTTCAATGCTCCTTCGCCTTTCAAGTTATCTATAAAACTCACAAGGAAGACGAAACAACACTCAAAGAGTAGCCAATTCTTGAAAGTCGTCGCATGAGCGCTTATGTAGAAGGAAGTCACCTTAGCAAGATGCCGATGTTTCCGGCTTGTAAGATCTTCCGTCATAGGAATGCGAAGTCGTAACCACTCATGGTAGCGCATCCAACGGTAGGGCCTACACAACAAAGACCAAGCAAACTATGTGTGTGCAAGATAGAGGAGCATATCATCAATGACATGTCCATTCATGTTCAATACACCATTAGCACAACACAAATATGTGAAAGTCAAAGCATATGCAAGGTCAAGGTGCAAGCAACTTCTTGAAGCATCCACAAAATGGGGGAACACAAAAACTCCATGAAACAGTGAGAAGGCAATGATAACTATCTCATTTTGAACCATATGATCATTATTGCACACAAGGCATTGGAAGGAACAATTTGTCATCATCCTTGATGCAATAAGAGGAGAATTTGTCAAAAACACACAATGTAGAATGTCCAAAATATCGTTATGGGTGCAAACAAAGCACATGAAAGAGCAAGTTTTCTTCATATTTGTTGTAACACCAAATTTGTATAAACCAAAACACTCATGACAAGACATGCACAAAGTGTCCTTATGGTTGCAAACAAGCCCTTGGAAAGAACAAGTGTTCATCATTGTTGTTGCAACACATAAATCGTCCATGTGAAAGATCAAGTAAACATGCTTGTCATAGGGGAGACCAAAAGCAACATCATGATTGCAAACAAACCATAAGCAAGAGAAATTGTTCAACTTGTTTGATGCAAAACATGGGCAAAGTATTAGAGTTGGATTGAATCCACAACTCACATGTATGCTCTCAAGAGCTCGTATTGTCAACTCATGCTCAATTGAGGTTGACATTATCATGCGTTTACCGGCACACACAAGACACCATATGAAGAAATGATGTGCACGGTATATGAACACATCATCCATCATGACGCGTCTCGTCATTTGCACAACACCAACCACACCAAAATCAAATGAAAAATATGACATATGTGGATTGTCACTATGCAAAGTGAAGGATGGAACAAGGTCCATAAGAGAAAACGAAACATCTCCACAAAGTGAGAAAGCTATGGGGGCAATCTCATTATCAAACATTTCAACATTATTGCAGGCAACACATGTGAAAGAGAAATTATTCAACATGTTGCATGCATCAAGAGAACAAAATTTCAAGCATTTGTTGCAAAGCGTGCGGGAAGCGTGAACATTGTTGTCAACAAACATTGGAAAAGAGCAATTGTTCATCATGTTTGAGTTGACAACGGGAAAGAATTGGAAACACTCATAACTAGGCATGTCCATGGAAAATTCATCACAAATAGGTGATTCCACATGATCAACATTGGAAGTATCACATGGGAATAAAAATGTATCATATGATGCATCAATGAAATCATCCATAACATGCAAGGAATCAAAATTCATCATGTCAACTAGAGGGATCATGGTCACATCAACACCCATACCTTTGTAGTCCCGCTCATGTGAAGTAGGTGTTGAAGTAGGGGCCTCTATGTGGTCGACTCGTTCATCTTGATGTAGGCATGTGGTGGCATCATCATCATCCATGAAACCTAGCACACGATGAGGGAACACACTAGAGGAATGTGGTAAGTTGTTAGTATGCAAAGTGGCCTCACTTGTCCTATCAACTACCTCTCTCAACTCATGTGGTGTATCACTCATTTCCTCAAAGTGAAAGCACTCAAACTCACATATGGTGGAGGCACTCAACTCACTCTCGCTCTCACTCAAGTGGGCTAAGTGGCTCTCATTCTCACATGGGATTGGAGCTATCTCATCATTCGATCACATGAGGGTAGGCTCGGTTTCCTCATCTCCACACGCCTCCAAGGTTGAAGGGAAACTCCCATGCTCAACCTTCTCGACCTCATCGCCTCCAAAGATGCATGCCATAGTTTGGCCATCTTCATTCAACGCATCCACCAATGTGATAGCATTGGTCATGCTCGCCTCCGTGGTCGAAGGGAAAATCCCATACTCGACCATCCGCTCGTCGTCCTTATCTCCATTTGGGCACTCCCACATCATGTGACCATTGCCATCGCATATTGGACACGAGAGATTGGGACATTCTCGTGGATCATGGTCTTGGCCTTGGCAATTATCACATATGTGTTCGTCCTTGTGCCATATGGGTGCCCAAGTGTCTCGACGATCTCTAGGGTGAGGTGGTGGCGAAGGAGTGCGTTCATGGCGTCTACCATTTGAGCGATGAAGCTCTTGATGTTCATTCTTTTGGTACGCTCGAGGTGAGTATGGACGGTGCACTTTATGGCGATGCCGATCATGAGCGTCACGCGTTGGGTTATGTTGAAGATCTTGTTGTGGTTCAACATTAGGAGGAGGTCGTTCATGGGCATCGCGCCTTGGGTCATGTTGACGTTCTTGTCGAAGTTCATGACGTCCATGACGTGCTTGTGTCGACCTTGAGGTGCTTCTTGTACGGCTTGAGCGTGAAGAAGCTCGTTGTCGCACAAGGTTGTTGAGAGCTTCGGTCATCCGCTCCATATTTGCTTCTTGCGCATGCATGCGTTCGTTGAAGTTGGCTTCTAGAGTTTGACGACGATGTTCATAGTGGCGTAAGCCATCACGAAGAAGGTGTCCAATACCAACGAACTCGTCATGTGTAACATAGTCGTGATCACCTTGAACTCCACCATGGATTTCATCATCCGAGCTTAAGCTTCCGTTTGTACTTCCCCTAAACATTTTCTCAAGAACAAGTGAGATGTGTGGTAAGGAAAACCAAGACAAACTATATCCCAAGTATAATGTGGCTTGAGAGAAGAGAATCCGGTTCTAACACCCACACACACACACTTATGAGGATAGGAAGGTATGAAGTGGCAACGGAAATCAAGCAAACTCAGCGAAAAGCATATCGTCAAAGGTAGAGGAAATTCACAATGATCAAATTACCAAAGAAACTCCAACCACAAAGTATCAAGAAACACACACAAAAGCGAATGATGGGGTTGGGCGACCAAAGGGCGAGCACTCGAAGATTAACAACCTAACGGAGACTACGTGATCAAATGTCACCCAACACAAGAGGGACGCTAGCTCAATTGACTTTTGATGGACAACGGATTTGCACAAGTGTCACACACTCATACTCACTTTGGCGGTTTCAGCTTTGTCGCAACCTACAAGAGATGATACTTGGCACTACTCATGTTTTTTTTTTTTTTTGCTTTTTGACGATGATTCCTTCAACTTTTGCTAGTGCCAAGATCTCTAACGATACTCACTCGCCAATACTTTAAGACAATCACTCGACAAGTGCAATGCCCCGCAATATCAAAGAGCTAGTCTGATAGGTCAAGGTACGCGAAAGGAAGAAGGGTTCACAACGGATTACGATGTCGGGGAAATGTCGAATCCTTGGTGTCGTCTTTGCTTGACGTTGATGAAGTTGCTGTGGAAGCTTCGATGTTGTAGACGTTGCACACACCGGAAAAAGGACTCAAACAACAACGGAAAATTGCCAAAACGAACCGAGGAAACAAAAGGAAGAAAAGAAAATTTCCTGTCCAAACCGGACCTGGGGCCGGTTTTGGCCAGGTGGGAGACCGGCCGCGTCGGGCTGTGGTCCGGACCTGGGGCCGGTTTAGGCCGGCTGGGGGTCCGGCTCAGCTGGAACTCAAAAATCCGTGAATTTTGGGCGGAAAAGTAACGCAAAAAACCTCGATTTCGTGGGAAATTGGCAAAATTAAGGCTAGGGAACGCAAACAAGGGTGGCAGGGGTCCTAAAGCAACAGATCCATGGATCAAAACTACCAAAAACTCATCAAATCGACCAAATAACTCGAACCCCAAAATGACTATTTTTGGTGAAGAAAAATTTGGTGGATTTTGGTGGAAACACAAATCAAATCCGTGTCAACCTAGAGCTCTGATACCATATGATGTAGGTTGGTCCCGATTTTCACGGATTTGTGCGGAGGGAACGATGAACACGAAAAACAAGTGATGAACACAAAAACACAAAGAGGGAAAAACTCTCAAATCAAAGATAACTAGCAAGTAGCAACTCAACAAGATTCAATTGGCAACAAATCCCCTAGGGTAGCCCCCAATTCTCCTCTCCCAAGCACACCTTACTCTTAGAATTGTTTGTCCAATTGGTCAATCCAACCAACCCAATAGAATTACCCTAAGATGAAAGATTGGCAAGTAGCAAACTACAAGAGGAAGCCTTGGTATCCACGCAGCGATCTTCTCCACAAGGGGAGGCCTTGGTTCATCTCCAAAAGGGGAGGCCTTGATTCATCTCCATAGGAGGAAAGAGACACTTGGAGAAGAAGGAGCAAGGCTCTACTCTAATCCCAAATCATAGTCTATCCCTAACCCTAGGCAGCAAAGGTGTATTTATAGTCTGGGTACAAAACGGGAGTAGGACACGATGACAGGTGGGGTCGCGCGCGAGCTAGAGATGAACCGGACCTGGATCCGGTTTAGGCCGGTTTGGAGGCCGGCCGCGTCTGTCGGGTGCCCGGCCCTGGATCCGGTCTAGGCTGGCTGAGAGGCCGGCTGGGTCGGCATGTAGCCCGGTCCTGGAGCCGGTTTCTGCCGGCTGGGAAACCGGCCTTCTCGGGTTGGTGCCCGGCCTTGAGCCCGGTCTAGGCCGGCTTGGGGACCGGACGGCTCTGGCTGTGGCCCGACCTGGGGGCCGGCCTAGGCCGGCTGGAGGGCCGGCCGAGCTGCCTGCTCCTTCTTCCTCTCCTTCGTCTTGACGCTTCCTCCTCCTCTTCCATGCGTACGCCTTGGATGGTCTTGACTCTTTGGCTTCCTCGGCATCTTCCCGGATGGCCGTACTCGTCATGTGATACCTAGCATAGCAAAGGGATAGATGCTCAAGTAGTATACCATCCAAAGGGGCACGAAATGGGATATTGTAGAGGAAAGAGTTCACCTTTGAGCTCAATGACGACTTGTGATATGTTGGAGTGCTTGACATGGTGATGGGCCTAGGTTGGGCTACATCAGTTTTCGTCCTAAGTTTGTTATGTTTCGTGTTTCTTCTGTCGGCGTCATGGTGTGGCTGATGTCGATGGTACTCGTAGGAATAATGGTCTTCTAGCCCTTGCTCCTGCTCGTCGGAGGTGTTGCTGGCCCTAGCGAGAGGCTTGTGGAGTCCAAGCTGTTAGAATGGTTTCAATCTGACGTTGCGTCTAGACGTGACGGCGGGAAGGGGCTGCTCTTGGAGTACGGCGGTGCTGACCGCTATGAATTTGCGGAATATGGGGGGGATCTGGCCGCCTGTTGAAGGATGGGGTGGCATTGGCCTTACGGGGATCCGTCCGCCTGTTGAAAGATGGAGGGGGCTCCTCCGGCTGATGTTTCTTAGCGGCATAGATCTAGCCTTTCGGGGTTGATGGCTATTGCGGCTCATTAACGCCTTATGACAAGGGGTTTCTTCTGCGTCAAGATGTGGACCAACTGCTGATGTTCTTCTTCTTGGCGACGGCGGAAGACGTCGATGCTTGTTAGTTGCGGCAATGCCAGTTTGCAGCAATTCAATCGCTTATTTTCTCCTAGTTTTCTGTTGCTTGTATTTGTGTCATCTCTATATCGGTACTTTTATCAATACAAGTAATGTATGCTTGCGGCCGTACAATGTCCAAAAAAATAATATCATGCTCATGAGAATGGTAATATATGCCGATTCGTCCCGACGGACAGGGACCCTTCAGCTGTACATACTCGTGTGTCGTGTGGCGCGCAATTGCTTGTGTTTGCGTATTCGACAAAGCTCGCTTTAAAATCGCGCAAAAAAAAAAGGAACTCCCTCGAGCCGACGGTTCCACCGGCCGGTACGTGCCGCCATGTTTGAAGCGATTCCGCGCGCCGGAGAGAACCCGAGCGATCCGAGGAGGGGATGCGCGGCCGCCGACGTCGAGCTGCTGCTATGCGCGTGTGACCACTGCACTGACCGGTTGGTTCATGTACGTACGGTTCTGACGTTGCCATGTTTTCTACTCTCTCTGTTCCAAATTAGATGTTTTCTATTTGTCCACATACGAATGTATCTAGACAAGGAGTAGAAGGAAGATAGCGTTTGGATTTTCCTCCAGTTCGTCGTGTAGCATGCAGTTGAGTGTCCTCCTGAAACCTAGCCTAGCTAGAAGTAGCTAGGCAATACAAATATATACAGAAAATAAATATTGTTGCATGTTGTAAAACTAATAAAATATATGGGACGAAGTTTTGCAGCTTACAAGTTGTCAGATAACTTTGGATACCAAAATCGTTTCATAAATTTTCAAACAACAAGGAAAGTTTTACAAAGGAGCGCATTTGTCCCGTGCACCAACTGCTTTCCAATGCATCAGTCCCACCTTGACTAATTAATCTAGCTGATGTACACTCCTCTTTTATTCCAAAAGAATTATTTTTATACTACTCTCTCCGTTATAAATTAATTGACTTCCATTTGTCCACACATGGATGTATCTAGACATGTTACACGTATAGATATATTCACATGTAGACTAATGAAAGTCAATTAATTTGGAACGGAGAGAGTACTAGCTTTACCGAGGCACTCAACCAAAAAGTGAGACGTGACTGGCTGACTGCTACCCTACTATTTGTACGTACATTTACTTTTTTAACACGGTGGTGTACGATCTTTCGCTCATTTTCTCCCTAGAGCGGCGGCTCCCACCGGCTGTAATATGAAAATCAAGCGCATGGAAATAGTCGATGACCTAGGGCATGCACGCTGGAGAACGCTTGTACAGGCGCTAAGAAAGTCAAATCCCGATGACCAGCAAGCGTCTGACGCTAGGGGAGAAATTTGCTGCCTGTTTCCTAAGCGTGTGTCGCTTGTTTATGCAGCGATGCCAAAGAAAACGGCTGGGATTTCAACGGGAACCGTCAAAACAGATTGGATTTCTTTCCTAGCGCCTGTAGCTAAGTGGCCGCGTTATACGTGCCCTAAGCGAATTCAAAACTTATTTGGAGAACTAAAAATGTTTCTATAGATCAAATCATCTACCCGATTGACAATATGTTTTAACAATGATGTACGCGTTTTTTTTTTAAAATAGACCAGACTCGAGATTGTTTCAATCAACTGTTTTGGGGATATCCTGCCAAGCAATATTGTACTAGTTATCAACCTATTTTGTAACTAGTACCATGCATGTGGTAACTTTTCTAGAAAATACAATTAGAGAACTAAAATCTGTGATAAGTTTGAAGGCCAGACAAAAGCCCGTCAAAACATACCTACATGGAGGAATTATTCTGAAGCTCCCATTGAAATAAATACATCAATAAAGGCCAACTATAAATCATATTCACAAATTTATAGTTTAACCATTTTTATTTAAAGCTTACACCAGAAGGAATCTGAGCTGGACTGTCTGCTCCAACAAGTGAACAATCGTGTTGTGTTTCAGAAACAATCAACTAAATTAGTAATTATTAGGATGGATCCAAACGCTCGAGATGTTGAGGAAAACAAAAGGTTGAGTCGACATCACAATACCATAAAGATCATCATCCACATCGCAAGGAAAAGAAAGATCACCACGTTGATTGTCCAGAAGAAAGGTAAAGGTAACCCGTGCGTTTGTTTGTGCTACTCAGCATTCAGTGCAACTTGGCCGATCAAGTTGACGATTATTCCACCGTGCTTGCTTGAAATAAATTAATTACGCGCGTGAAGAAGAAAAAAAAAAGAGTGAAAGAGAAGAAATAACGATTCGCAAGTCATACTGTGATCAGTCGTTGACTGAGAGCGACGCCGACGTGAGCCGTTCTCCGAAGAGGGCTAGCTACGTGTCGGCGGCGAGGGCCGTACCGGCCGATGGAATCTTTCCTCTTCCGGTTGCAGATGAGATGGATCGCCGACGTGTAGTGTAGCTCCGCGTGTAGTACGTAGTTGGTGTCCGTGCACGGTTCGTCCTTCCAGAAGGAGTGAGCGTTGGCTCGAGTCGCCATGCACTCCTACACGCTACGTGGGCGCTGCAGCACCCACCCAGCTGCCCTTGTGCGCTGTAGCTACCAATTCGCACCTGATATACGTACCATTTCAGTTCAGTTTTCTTTCTTTTCATTTCAGTTCTTCTCCTCAACTTCCAACATACCATGCGACGGACAAGCCATATGATTATTGGATTTTCGTCTAGGTTGCTATCTTGGGCATCAAGTGTTCAATGGTTCACTCGCGGAGAAGTTCCCTTGTTTGAACATTAGCTCAAACCTGATCCATTCCCCTATATATCTTCCCCTATATATAAAAGTTGGTGCAAACCTCTCCCTCTCCCGCTGTCCACGTCGCCTTTTTTTCCCTCAGCCGTCCGATCGTAGCAACCGACGGTCCAGATCGCGTCAATTTTCGTGCGAGCTACAGTATCACTGTAGCAGCTGGATTTCTACCAATCACGCGCTGCCACGTCGCCTCCAGCGCGCCATTTTGCAGAAAACCGCCCGCAAAGGACTCAAACGCAATTTTCGAAAACATGAGGGATCTCCGTGTAAAACCACCAGCACCACACGGTCCTCCTTGCGCCGCTGCGTCGCCCCTCCCCGCTCAAATCGGAGCTCACCACGGGCTCCGCCGTCACCGCCTCGCCCTCCTCGCCGTGATTCGACCGCCGGAACGCCACCCAACCGCCGGAATCGCCACCGCCTGTCCCGCCGTCCTCGGCCGCGTCCGGACGCCGCCACGGCCGCTCCGGCGACCCAGGAGGGGCGGCGCCGCCACGTGCGGGTCGTCTGGCTCCGGGCGCATCCAGCGCACCCACGCGCGCGTCCGGGAACACGGCGACGCGCCGCGGGAGGTTGTGGCCACTGTGACGTCATCGCTACGTCACAGTGGCCCCACACGTCAGATTTTTTCCTTTTTCTTTTTTTTAATTTTTTTTTAAAAATGTAAAATGCTGCAAAATCAATACATGTAAATATATCTATTAGGAAAATTCAACAAATATATCAAAGTGGGCAAATAAAAATAAATGCCGACTATTTATGTCCTCCGATAAAAATTCAAATTTGAAATTTTAAAATTTTGAGTGCCCTTCGGATTTGCCCATTTCGTAAACGTTGAATTCAAATCCGAATAATTTCCAAATTTGAACAATCTTAAAAAATTGACCATCCTTCAAATGTAACATTTTTCAACATTTCAACTTGGCAAATATTTAGACAAAACCTAAATGCATTCCATCTAAATAAATGGATTTGAATTTGCAAAATACTTACATAGTGTATTCCTACTGATTTTGTACATCAAATATATCAAACTATAATCATATTTGAACATTTAAATTTGCTAAAAAAAACTGGAGATGCTCGAGATGACAAATTACGACGAATTTTAACATTTTACATCCCAACATCCCGATTGGAGTTTGCTAAGTGATGGAAAATAAGATCTGCTTTTGCTTAATTTCAACGAATATATTTTACAATCTAGAAAAGCTGAAACATATGAAATATTCTAAGTTTTGTTTACACAAAAGAAAAAAGAGGAAAAGGAAAGTATTGTTTACCCAATGTTCCAATTGCTCAAACAAATGGTAATGAAGTTATTTTTTACAGTACTCGAAACGTTTCACATCTCTCTTAATAATAGCATTTCACGTCTCTCTTAATAATAGTCATTTATCTAAAAACTATAAGTAATGTTCCAACTTATAATAACGAAGTCATTTGTCTAAAAAAAATCACAAATATTTGGAGTACTAATTGAGCAAAATAAAAAGAAATGAGAAACGTCAAACGCGAAGTACAACAAAAACCTCAAATCAGTCCGTCAGGAAAACATGACAAAAATATTAGCATAAAAACAAAAAAATAAACAACATTTGAATTCTTCACACCACGGTATTTACAAATATGACAAAAATATCACCACGAACACAAAAATGAACACTGACTATTTATGACGTGCGAACACAAAAATGAACGCTGACTATTTATGGCATATGATCAACATTCGAATTTCGATATTCTAAAATTTTGAATACCTTTCAAATCTGATCGTTTAATAGCCGTGAAAATAACTCAAAAATTAAAAACCTCTCAGTTCGAACAATTTTAAAAAACTCACTAATTCTTTAAACGTAAACTTCCTTTCTATTTCAACAATTTTCAACTTCCCACAATTTAAAAATGCCGGCAATTCCAAATTTTAATTTTGCCACACATGCGCGCGGCATTTCCACTCTTTTTGAATTACAACCATTTTCAAATTTGAGTTGTCTCTGAAATCCGACTATTTTTAAAGCAATTTTTTTTCCAATTTCAATTATTTCCAAGCTTAGACAATTTTAAAACATCGCCATTTTCAAATTAAAATTTACAAGCACGGCGCGCGGCATTTGCCGCGCTCAAATACCTAGTTTGCCATGAAAGTCGGCAGTGCTAACGTTTTTTCTTTGGAATAATGCCTAAAGCGAAACTCATTTTGCCTCCCGAGCTCCGGTATCCCATAAATTTATAAAATATATTAATTTTTTTCATAGAAATCGGAAACAAATCACATGTCATCAACGATGTATAATATAAGCGTGCAAAATTACGGTGCTACAGAAAAATGACAAAAGTTGGAGATCTAAAAAACTATACAGTGTTCACTATACTCTGATATGTATATTTGTCATTTTTGTGTAGCTCAAAACAAAGAAGCATTTTGCATTCAGATTTTACACGCTTGTAAAATATATTAAGAACATGCATGATTTTTTTTAGTATTTTAACCTTTGTAAATATAATGTTTTATTTTTTGAAAATAGTGAGGGAGCACGAAATTTCCACACTAGTTAGAGCTAGTATTTCTAGTGATAGATTTATTGGCACCATTGTCACCGGATAAATAAAAAAATTACGTAACGAAGGTAGCATTTCTTAGAAAACAAATTATGGAGAACCAAATTCCGTGGCAATTGCTTACAGTACTCCATTGCTTATCTCATGGAATATAGCGTGAGATCGGAATATAATTTGGTTTTCTTTGTCTTGACTGAGCCCAAGCTGAGATCGAATCTTACGACTAGCCTAGCTAGACATAGTAAATCAATTTTATGTGCGGTGAACGTAGAACAAAATTAATTTTGATGAAGCCGTCCAAATTACCACACTCTGTCTCACAATATAAGACGTTTTGGTGAGCTAAAACGGTTCTTCAAAACGTCCTACATTATGGGAACGGAGGGAGTAGAGTAGTGTTTTGCGAGGAAAAGCTTTCCCAATCTTATCACACATAGGTACATACATCTTGGCCCCAAGAGTCCGGGCTTGAAGCTGCCAGAGGCAAGAAGAATTTCTGATTCAACTGCCGGTTGCAGTCCATGGATGGGAAGGTGGAGACGTCTCAGACGAGTACATACAGATAGCCATCGGTTGGCAGGTCCCATAGTCCGGATAAACCACAAAGTACTAGTTTTTCCCATGCACGCAGAGCACCTTCGTTTTTTGGATTCGAACTGCGCGAGGATGTTCTTTTTGGCGCGGGTTGGGTTGGAACCACGTCCCTCTCGGCTTTTGGCCTGGACCAGGAGTGGTGTCTTTGTTTGTTTGTTCTTCAGCCAAAACCTTTGTCGATTGTCCGCGTTTGTATTTGTTCGTTCCGTGTTTGTTTCTTTGCCTTTAGATTTTTTGGATGATGACAGTAGACGACGAGGACTCGTCCTGGCCTAAAAGCACTGCCGACTGGTCAATTCTACCGAGGATCAGATCCGTACTCTCCTTTTTCTTCTACTGAGGATCAGATCCTTATCGACCGCTGCAGTAACAAAGAAGAACCATGCCTTGACTTGTTGCCTCATTCTCAAAAAAAAAAGACTTGTTGCCTCGTTGGTGTCGGTGCAGTGGTCAAGAGATGAACCACGTTGGGGAGCAACATGGGCTGACTCTTCATTACGCAAACGCATGATTGTTGTAGGCTTGTGTAGCTAATGCAAATGACAGAGAAACCGGTTTTTTTCTTTAGAAGACCACGATGTCTATGCACGGAATATTCCTAGATTCTGACTGCTATCAGCTTCTATCAATTTTGTTTTTTCAGAACAATCAGCTTCTATCAAATGAAGTATGTAGTCCAACTATTTTTTTTTAAATGAACTAAAAGGTTTTTTTAGGGGTGCCCAACAAAAAGAACTGTGAATCAGCCCAGCGCGATTGTAATCGACCCATTGTCAAGCTGACAAGTCCATTAGGTACAAAAAGGGAGGGCCCAAAAACTAGGCCAACAAGCCCAACTAACCGGAACGAATGGGGTTGGGTCAGGGCCACCTAAAAATTCGTCCAACTCTAGAAAAAAAAGAAATTCGTCCTAGAAATCGCTGAAAGCTCAGCCGAGAAGGCCCAACGGCGGCACCGGAACCCACGACCGCCGCCGCCCGCTCGCACCCGAAGAAGCCTCACGGCGGCGGCAGGTAGGGGGGAGGGAGATGGTGTCGATCTCGATGTACCGCGGCAACCTCCACCGGGGCGGGGACGACGCGCCGCGCCACTGGCAGGTGCCCCCGCCCACCCTCTCCGCGTCCCGCTTCCGCCGCCTCCTCCGCAGCCGCTCCCTCGCCGTCTCCCGCCTCGCGGGGCCTCCTCCACGGATCAACTCCCCAAATTCTTCCCCCAACTCCCGCCTAGATGAGGGCGCCGCTGGGCCCGTGGGGGAGGCGGAAGAGGTAGACGGGGATCAGCATCAGCATCAGCATGAACAACAACAGCAGGAGGGGCATGATGTGCAGCAGCAGGAGGAGGAAGGGCACGATGTGCAGCAGCAGGAGGTGGAGGAAGAGGTGCAGGACGAGCAGCAGCAGCAAGCGGAGGATGTCGGAGAAGAGGAGGAGCAGGAGGAGGGTGCGGTGGAGGACGTGGAAATGGACGATGCGGGGGAGGTAGTCGTCGGAGTTGGCGATGCTAGTGGCAATGGTGACCCTGAAGAAGGTCAGGGCGAAAGCGAAGGCTTCGACCCCAACCCGGAGGTGAGGCTTGTTAAAACTCTCTGGGGATTTGTAGCTGAATTGTGCTAAGCGCTATCAACCCTGATATAGGGATGCACGCAGATCGACAGTTTGTGCCAAAGGGGGAATGTCGAATAGATGAAAATCGATGACTCAGGGAGATTTAGATCATTCGTGGATGTCCACTTCTGAAATCTAGTTCTTAGATTTTTAGAATTGGTACTTTCATGGTCTTATGGTGGTTCTGTATTAGAATCTAAATGTTTAGCAGTGGTGAAAATAAGATGAAATTCCTAGGTTGTAGTACTGTTTTGTTTCTAGATTTAAATAAGGAACAAAAGTTTTGCGATTTACTCCACACTTAAACTTCTTAGCTGCACTAGACAACAGTCAGCTCTTTTGTGAATATGCATGATATTGTCGGTTGCTTATGACCACCAGCTCTTTTCGACAGCAGTTTGATAGTTTTGTGTGGACGTTTTGTCGGTTCTTTGTGATGCCTGAGTAGAACCCATTAACCACAGAAAGTATCCATGTATGATCGGGTACCTGACCACACAGACTATCTACATTCTTGTTTTTTTTTTCATTGGGACATCTGAATCTGAGTTCTATTTCTATTTTAGGTGAGTTACCCTGATGGAGTTGAAGAAAGGAAGAGAGAGTTGACTGACAAACTGGATAGCTTAAGTAAGAAAAAGCATGATCTGGTGCAGATGCTGAAACAGGTATTGTTTGTGCTTACTCCGTTTTTCATATTGTGTTGACTGTGATTGTGGTTCAGAAAATCAGAACTAGTTGCTATGTGCTTCATGCCTGCTACTTTGTTTTTTAGCTTAAGTACGTGACTGAATGTTGAATATACTGGGCAATGTCGGGTCGGGTGGTAGACTACTTCATATTGATAATTTTCTGGCTTTGCCTGTTTTTGTCATCTACCCAGTACCCAGTTGAAAGACACTGATTCAAACGAGTCTCTTCCATTTGAAAAATATCTGAATCCAAAAATAGTAGACTTGCTATCCTGAATATGTAACTGTTTAAATAATGAGTCCTGTTTCAAATAAGCATCAACTTCTAAAGTACCTGGACAAATTTGTAGAAAGTTTGTCATTACTGGCAGTGAGATATGGGAGTTCTTCAAAGTAATTGGACTTCTGTATATATTCTAATTTGACATAAGATAGGCTTTAAACTTATTAAACTTATAATACTTTCAATTGTTTTCTCCCTACCAAATATTTAGAAAGACATTAATCATGTTCAGCGTCTTCAGATGCTATGCATCATGATTATACAATTCTATTAGTACCAGAGTTGAATGGCTGGACAATGGATTGTGGTACTTCATTGATTACTGTGTGGATATCAATCGTCTCTTTGATCTTTTGTTACCGCTAGATATAGATTTGTGAAGGAAATCTGAACATTTATGAATACAAACGATAATTGCAATTTACAGCATGATTCTCAATCAGCTCTATATTAAGCCTCCTTTTTAGTGCATTGGTGGTTGTATGCTCTATTTTCTTCAAGGAGTTTATCCTTGGTATTGACTATTCAGTGTACTAAGTTGGATTATTTTTGGCTGTTTGAACAGATTTTAAATGCCGAGGAAGAAATCAGAACACGTAACACACAGGCTTCGTTGCGTGCTGCCATGCCTCAGCCATCAGAAAACGCGGCTGATGGAAGCTTTGTTCCTAGACAGGTGCCTAGGATGACCGTCGATGTTAATTTCAGCGAGTTTGCTGGGGAGTCAGATGGTGGTTCCAACCAGGGCACTCCTGGACGCCCCTTGCATCCTGTTCACAATATTTCTCCTTCAACAGCCTCTTTTGCTAGGTCTCCATTTGGTTCTCTTCACCACAACTCTGTAAGTTGTTGCAGTAGTCCTGTTTCTGAGTTAAAATCTAAATTTCCCTGTTGGATGCTTTAGTAAATAGAACGTTTGGTAATAGTGAAAACGAGACTGTAGATAGTGAGTCTAACTACATTAGTCAATTCATTTAGGTAATAAACCTGGTTTTCTGAAAGTTCTCGGGCTTTAGAATGCTTTCAGTTCTTTGTTGTATTAATTTGATGGGTTTGGCTGAATGAAGTATTTCTAAAATATAACAATTGATGTGATAGAACTGAGCCAAAACCGCTTGTGACCTTACAGGGCCACACTCCAAGAAGTCCAGCGACTTTCTCTACAGCAAGTCCATCTCGCTTCGCAGGTACTACTGGGCATCAAGGGCATCCCTCGGCCTCAGTACCAGGAAGTAACTTTGTAGCCTCCTCGCCTTCCCCTGCTGCGTCTGGTGGCTCTTCCTCCGTATTCAGAGACAATCGCCCACCCAATTCAACATAATTTCGAGATCACTGAAATTAAGCGCAACTCGAAGGCAACAATGCATGTGACAGTCGCTGTGAATAGTTCAATGCTGTTTGTACTCCTCGCATTGTTACTTTATTGACGATCTTATCATAATTCCAGGAAGTAACTTTGTAGTTTCCTCGCCTTCCCCTGCTGCGTCTGGTGGCTCTTCCTCCATATTCAGACTATCACCCACCCAACATAATTCCAAAGATCACTGAAATTAAGCGCATCTTGAAGGCAACAATGTACGTGACAGTCGCTGTGAATAGTTCAATGCTGTTTGTACTCCTCGCATTGTTACTTTATTGACGATCTTATCAGAATGTGGATAGCACCTCTGGGAAAATAAGGTCATATTGTTTCTGGCAGTGCTAGTGCTTTTCTTCCCAGAACGCGCTAGGGCAGTGCTTTTTTTTTGAAGGGCACATACCTGGATATATTACTCAAATATCACAATACAAACATTATACATCCAGATACGGGGCAACTGTCCCCAAATTACAAGGACCGAAACTAAGATCAAGAACAGAACTAGGTCCTCTAGAACTTCAATGAACAGAGCAATCCGCTGCTGCTTGCATCTCCACGAGCAGATCACCGGAGATGAAGAAGAGCCGCAACAGCTTAGTCGCTGGCATGGACCTATAGAGAACTCAACCTCGTTTGGATCGCCGCAATTTCCACCAAGCGCAGACGCCTGGATCTTGCAGACGGCGAGAAGCATCGGCGGGAGCAACGCTCCGATCCAGTCCGACCGTCGGGTCGCCGGCCAATCCCAGCAAGCAAACCCGCAATAGTATAGCTCCAGGGACAGCAAAATCAGCAGTAGCTGCCGCCACCGGCCCAACCACTCATCCATCCTCCTCCTTCTTCCACCACGGTAGCCAGAGAGGAGTACAAGAAGCAGAAAAAAGACGAGCTTTATTACCAAGGAGATCGCCGAGGTCGCCGAAGAAACGAGACCATCCATCACCTCCACCCACAGGAGCTTGACGGGCCACCTCTTCTCCGCCGTCATGCGCCAGGAGCTGCTCGTAAGCTCTGGCGACAAGAACCCCGAACGATCCACAAAGCTTCCTCCAAATCGAGAGCACAGAGCAGCCGCCCACGCCCTCCCCTCACCTCCACGGCCGGCCAGAGGGACGACGGCAGCAGCACGCCTGCAGATCTGAAGCCAAAGCTCCAAAATAGGACCGCATCTCCCCACGCCACCACGGCCGGCCAGAGACGCCGGACCCCAACACACCACCTCCACAACCTCCCCGACGTCGCCGCCGGAACGGGGAAAGAAGGGGGAGGACAAAATCCGATTCAACGACGCCACCATCCCCGTCTTCGATGCCGTCGCCCGGATACCTAAACCTAACCTAAACCTAACTATATACACGCACGACGAGAACCCGGAGCTCCCCTCCACCTCACAGCAACCAAACGGCAGCCGGAGGCAGAGGGGAGCGGCGGTTTCGCCGGCGAGGAACGGGGACGCACGAGTCGCCTCTCTCAAACAGTGAATGGAAGGGATAAGGACCGTGTGTTTCTTGTTTTCCGCTAGGGCAGTGCTAGCAAAAGGAAGTCATGTTTTCTGTACGGTGAGGTCAGAATGTAATCGCCACACTGATTATTTAAACTAGAATACTTGTTATCCCTTCGAGAGTAGAATACTTGTTGTCTTGTTATTCCAATCTAAGAGGCATTGACAATGTAAAATAGGTTCAAGCAATTGGGCATCAGGATTCAGGACTGGTCATTTATCACGTCAAAAAGGATGAGCTGATACTGAAAGCCTCGAAGCATATATAATAATATACGTACTATACATTTCGATTTAGTTTGTGGATGAAAACATTGTATTCATGCTTAGAATCTCAGATGTAGGTTTCGTTCTTGAGTTTTATCCAGATAATATTTGCCTACTGCACATCAGTGTGATCGCTGCTAATATTGACACACAAACACATGAAACGTGTGTGCAGACTTAAGATCCGACAAAATGATGGTACATACACCATCTAAGAAATTTTATTGCATTGAAGCTGGCAGCATGAAGCTTCAGTTTGGACTAAAATAACCAATACATTTTCATAAGATCGTGTGGCTCCCAAACAAATGTAAAGCTCAGATCACAGCATGAGTACTATTTAGAAGTCGTAGGGACATATATGCCATGTCTAACAAATGCGAGTGTAGTGCTCCAATTCCTTCAGGGCGTACAAGGCCGTAATCTACAGAAAGTAGGCAGTATATAAATTAGTGCAAGCGACCAGAAATTAACCGAAACATTAAATGGTACATATAATCAGGACAATAGTATGTAAACGTTTTTTAATACTAATGAGTTATGAGTGTATGTAAATAGTTCACATATGCTACAATCAGCAAGATATACTTGAGCATAGACATAAAGTTGCAAAAAGCCAACCAACAGCTCTCCGGGGCCATTGCCATGTTCTTATTTCACTACATTGGTTTCAAATTTGTCGGCAAGGCCTCGGGCCATTATCACTATTCTGCAGTTGCTGTATTGAATGCCTAACATTAGTTGATCGTCAGAAATCTGCCACGTGCAATAAGGGAAGCCAGACATAAAGTGTAACACTGGCCATTTGTCAGAAAAGCAGATGGCCAGTGTTACACTTGTTACTTGGTGGTAACAGTATCAGAAGGCAAGTTAACTAAACTGAACAGGTAAGGCTCAATATAGGAGTTCCATCGCAGGAAAGACTCAGAAGGAAAATAGAGTTTGTAAGCACAGAAGTCTGACGATCATCAAGTGAGCAAAATTGCATAATGAGAAGAGTACCAAGAGAATCAGACAAACTGAGTCCAGCAAATCTGCAAGGTTCTCTGTAGTTTGAAACAGAAAAAGAAAACATATGCCTCTCAATTATTTTTCAAATAAAATTAATCATGTTTCTTCCAGTCATAGGAATAGATCCATTGCCGCATGCATACTTCCACACTATGTGTGTGCCTCACAGAAGACGACCCACCATACATTCACAATGGACGATTATGAACAAGAATGATTGGAGCATCAACATGGACGTAACAAAGGCAGAGGGACGAAGATTGAAATTCTGCATTTACCTCATGTGATGCTGCAACAAAACTATAGACCTTCTGCGTCCCCTAAAAGTGGGCAAAGAAGTCCTGGAAGGTTCATGATTATATTTAGAAACAAGAAGTTAATGCAGTAGTCAGCTAGAACATTGAAACTATGGTATCGTGATAAAGATATACTGTGATGCACAAGTACAACCAACTGCATTATCTACAAGCCATGTGCAATCTTTTTTATAAGAAAATTAATGCACACAAGAGAAATTCAGGAAATAATGTGTTAAGGGTGCAGATATTTTTCACACCACGTGGATCTTTATCCTAATATAATCAAATGATATGTCTGGTCAAAGAGGAGGGCGTACAACGATCAACATCAAATTCAACACTGACCAAATAGGGGAAAGAATAAAGCAACCATCTACATGGTTACTATTATGGTAGCATTGCTCTGTACCATCACAAAGATCATCTAGTTTGAAACGTTTTACTGCCATGTAGTATCCTCAGGCCCTACAAGTTATCCTCATATGGAATGGTGTTTTCCAATTTACACTTGTTCAGTTCAAGAATGGCACAACACCAGAAACGAAAGACTGGCATGAATATCAACCTGCTTATTACACTCCATTGACATCTCTAGCAGCAATCACCCTTTGCTTACTGAAATACTGGTTCTGCATTACACTATTTTATTCTTTTTCAAGTAAATATGAAATACATCTCCAATATCAGATATATACCTTGTTTATGACCAGTCTAGGAAACTTGCAACCACACACGCTAATTTGCAATTCATTATGCCCTGTCCCTCATTTTGCAAGTAAATTTGGACTATGAGGTTGTTTTCTCTTCAGCATTACGCAATACCTCACAAATGAACAGCAAGTCAAAGCCAACTACCACGGGAGTAAGTATCTACTAGGAAGAATACAAGTCGCGCACGAAACTAATCGATAGCCCAATCTACTACTATGATCTAGTCAGGGCTGAATCTACAAACATAGCTAGTATCCAATAAACCGAAATCAATAATCCATCGAACTCAAACAGGTAGAAAAACTAGCACCAAAAGCGCGGAATCCATCAAACCTGGAACCATGTCGCGGCGGTGGCGAGCGCGGAGGAGAGGCGGCACCTCCGCTTGGAGTCCTCGCAGTCGTGCACGGACTCGAAGTCGCTGGCGGGGAGCTTGCGCGTGATCCATCCGATGTCGAGGTAGACGTAGCGCGGGGGCGGGGGCAGGTCGACCTTGATGCGGACGACGTCGAACCAGATGAGGAAGCGGCGGACCTGGACGCCCTCGAGCTCGGTGAGGGAGCCGTAGCGGAGGACCCCCGTGACGCGGGCCTCGAAGTAGGTGAGGTACTCGTAGTGGACGCTGCAGGGCCCCGCGAGGTCGACGGTGAGGTTGCCGTCGTCGGCGAGCGAGAAGGCGGTGACGGTGGAGGGGA
Organism: Poa pratensis; assembly: GCA_947311845.1. Taxonomy (NCBI): domain Eukaryota; kingdom Viridiplantae; phylum Streptophyta; class Magnoliopsida; order Poales; family Poaceae; genus Poa; species Poa pratensis. Next base: position 141,227,748 of record CAMZMU010000041.1, read on the forward strand.
AGAGGCCCGCGGGGAGGCCGTAGAGCGGGAGGAGCTCGTAGAGGGTCGGGGCCGGGGGCGGAGGAGCTAGGGTCGGCGGCGGAGGCGGAGGAGCTAGTGTCGGCGGCGGAGGCGGAGGCGGAGGCGGAGGCGGAGGCGGAGGCGGAGGCGGGGGAGCTAGGATCGGCGGAGGAGGCGGAGGAGCTAGTGTCGGCGGCGGAGGCGGAGGCGGAGGCGGAGGCGGAGGAGCTAGTGTCGGCGGCGGAGGCGGAGGCGGAGGAGGCGGGGAAGCTGGGGTCGGCGGAGGAGGCGGGGGAGGTAGGGTCGGCGGTGGAGGAGCGGGAGCTGGGGTCGGGGGCTCCGGCGCGTCCGCCGCGCCGGCGAGCAGGAGGAGGAGGAGGAGGAGGAGAGAGATGGGCGGCATTGAAGGGGGAGAGGCAAACTGAAATGTGTTTTTTTTCTCCCTCTCCGTTTCTCTCTAGGTGGGGAGCCTGCCTAGCTTGTCTAGTCTAGCAGATGATGCCGAATGGGTTTGGATTTTATGGACTTCGGTCAACCAAATTTCACGATCCGAGATGGGAAATGGCTTGAAGCAACCAAATTCAAAGCTCGAATCAGCCACTCCATTCATTCGTGACTCGGTTTGCGCTCCCACGTAGAGATGTTTTGGCCGCGACTTTGCCGTTCTCTTTCTCCTATACTGCCCCACTTTCGTTTGTTTGAAAATTGGTTTGTTTGAGTTAAGTGGAATATATTTTACAAGTTACCATGGCATATTCCTCTTCCTCTTTTTTTTTTCACCATTTAATTCGGAATTATTTCTCCTCTCGGATCTTGCTACAAATAAATAGAGTGCCCTCTCCCGTGGTAAAGGTACTTTAAATTTTACTATCGCTGGAACTGAAGTATACACATGTAATATATCAATAACTTTCAACATATGAATACTTGTGTATTTATCATGGAATAGTGAACCAGAGGGAGGATGAACATGTCGATTTTGAAGGAATCAATCCTATCCAAAACAAAATATAAATTCTTGACCAATAAATTACACCCGTAGTGGCAATTCTTGACGAAACGGACTACGACACGACGTACGAGAATTTGGTTCCTCTACGTCGTCCCTTTCGTCCAAATCACTTCGTCCCACCTCTCGAACAAATTTTGGTGCCGACAAGTGGGACCGTCCGGGAAAAAGGTCAACGCTCCCGAGTTCCCGATGTTCCCGCTCCTGCCTCGCAACGCTTCCCTCTTCCGACTCCTCCGCCCCGACTCAGGGCCTCTTTGGATCGCAGGATTGAAAAACACAGGAATAGACAAAACATAGGAATCTCACAGGTTTACCTGTGCAAAACAGAGGATTGTAAAACGCAGGAAAATTGCAGAAATAGTCGTTTGGGTGAAACACAGGAAAAGTGTCTCGGTCCTTGATGCGTGTTAAGTTACACGTCCGTTGGGAACCCCAAGAGGAAGGTATGATGAGTGCAGCAGCAAGTTTTCCCTCAGTAAGAAACTAAGGTTTAATCGAACCAGTAGGAAATCAAGGGTCTTCTGAAAGTTGTTGGTGGCTGAATGTGGCACGGCGCAACACCAGGAAATCAGCAGCAACGTGGAACCTGCACACAAGACAATCAAACTACTTTGTCCCAACGAAACAGTGAGGTTGTCAATCTCACCGGCTTGCTGAAAACAAAGGATTAAAAGTGTGGTGTGGAAAATGATGTTTGCTTGCAGAGAATTAAAGAGAGCAATGATTGCAGTAGGTTGTATTTCAGATGTAAAAGAATGGAACGGGGTCCACAGTTCACTAGTGGTGTCTCTCCATAATAAAATACTAACATGCTGGGTAAACAAATTACAGCTGGGCAATTGACAAAATAGAGAGTGCATAACAATGCATATACAAGTCATGATGATCACTATGAGATTTACTTGGGCATTACGACAAAGTAAACAGACCGCTATCCAGCATGCATCTGTGCCTAAATAGTCCACCTTCAGGTTAGCATCCGCACCCCTTCCAGTATTAAGTTGCAAGCAACAGACAATTGCATTAAGTATGGTGCATAATGTAAACAATACAAATATCCTTAGACAAAGCATTGCTGTTTTACCCCTAGTAGCAACAGCACATCCACAACCTTAGAACTTTCTGTCACTGTCCCAGATTAAATGGAGGCATGAACCCATTATCTAGCATAAATATTTCCTCTTGGAGTTACAAGCATAAACTTGGCCAAAGCCTACACTAATAACGGAGAGCATGCAAGATCATAAACAACATAGTCATGATAAATCAATAATCAACTTGACATAGTATTCAATATTCATCGGTTCCCAGCAAACACAACATGTAGCATTACAATAAGATGATCTTGATCATGATAGGCAACTCACAAGATCTAAACATGATGGCACAAGAGGAGAAGACAACCATCTAGCTACTGCTATGGACCCATAGTTCAGGGGTGGACTACTCACACATCACTCCGGAGGAAGGCATGGCGATGTAGAGCCCTCCGGTGATGATTCCCCTCTCCGGCAGGGTGCCGGGAAGAGCTTCAGAACCCTTCCGAGCTAGAGTTGACGACGGCGGCGGCTCTGGAACTTTTCGTGGATGGAGGCCCGGGTGTCTAGGGTTTTCCCGAGAAAGGCAATTTATAGGCGAAGGGGCGATGTCGGTGGAGGCCCGAGGGCTCCTCACCACGTGGCGGCGCGCCAGGGGTGGGGCCCATGCCACCACATGGTGAGGGCGCCTCGGTGCCCCCTTCGTCTCTCCTTCGGACTCCGTGTACGTGACAGAAAAAATAGGACATTGGCTTTTTGTTTCGTCCAATTCCGAGAATATTTCCAGAACAGCTTTTCTGGAATAAAAACAGCAGAAAACAGGAACTGGCACTGTGGCATCTTGTTAATAGGTTAGTCCCAGAAAATGCATAAAAATGCTATAAAGTGTGAATAAAACATGTAGCAATTGACATAATATAAGCATGGAACATAAGAAATTATAGATACGTTGGAGACGTATCAAGCATCCCCAAGCTTAGTTCTACTCGTCCTCGAGTAGGTAAAACGATAACAACAAATAATTTCTTAGGTGACATGCTACCACATAATCATAATCAAATAATATTGTAAAGCATATGTTATGAATGAAGTGACTCAAGGCAATGGTCTATAGTTTGCTAACAAATAAATAATGAGTAAACAACTGAATCATATGAGCAAAAACTTTTCATAAATAGTACTTTCAAGACAAGCATCAAAAAGTTTTGCATAAGAGTTAACTCATAAAGCAATAGATTCTAAGTAAAAGGCATTGAAGCAACACAAAGGAAGATTTAAGTTTCAGCAATTGCTTTCAACTTTCAACTTGTATATCTCATGGATAATTGTCAACACAAAGCAATATAATAAGTGCAATAAGTAAGCATATAAAAATTATTGCACACAAAGTTGACACAAGTGTTTGCTTCTGAGATAGAAAGGAGTAGGTAAACTGACTCAACCTAAAGTAAAGGAAAGGGCCCTTCACAGAGGGAAGCAGGGATTAAATCATGTGCTAGAGCTTTTTAAGTTTTGAAATCATATAGAGAGCATAAAAATAAAGTTTTGAGAGGTGTTTGTTGTTGTCAACGAATGGTAGTGGGCACTCTAACCCCCTTGTCAACCAGACTTTCAAGAGCGGCTCCCATGAAGGACATTATTTCTACCCAAAGGCAGATCATCCCTCTTCTCTTTTGTTTACACATGTACTTTAATTTGGGTGACACTCCTCCCAACCTTTACTTACACAAGCCATGGCTAACCGAATCCTCGGTGCCTTCCAACAATCACATACCATGGAGGAGTGTCTATTTTAAATGATCAACTTTTTAAATTGCTTACTGATAAATCAGGGCAAAGCATGTGAAGAGAATTAAAGGTGAAATTTGTAATTAATTGGGACTGGGCACCCCATTTGTCAGCTATTTTTGCAAAATTATTGGTGACGAGGTGTACACTCATCAAATCCCATGGTTAAGGATCTATGGTTGAGATTATGGGGAGAGAACGTGGTAGTGCTGGTAGTTTCGTCGGCTGACAAGCAGAGGCAAAGATTTACCCAGGTTCAGGCCCCTCGGGTGGATGTAAAGACCCTACTTCCTGCTTGTCTGGTATTGATTGTGTGGATTATGCGATTACAGGGGAGCTCTGGCGAGGTATCGATCTCGCTAAAGCTTTTGGTGGTTCGAGTATGGCTTGTCCCTAGATCGGCACCCCTCCCAGCCTTTAAATAGGCTGGGTCTCGAGAGTTCGTAACCGACCTAGTTTACATGTAAGGAAAGTCTAAACCGACTATGCCTATGTCTAATCTTGGAGGGTACTCCATCTTCTTGGGCCTCTTGTCTTGGGCTTCGAGTAGGCTCTTCGCTATTGGGCCTTAGTCGTCACGTGCACCAGGTACCCTCACGGTAGGGTACCCGAGATGTATACCCTTGTCAGTAGCCCCCGAGTACTTGTCTGACTCGAAGAATCGGGCATGGACTCGTTCGTAAGTGCACGTCATATGCTTTGTATTCTGTATATTATAATTGGAATTCCTGTATGAATAGCACATGTTGGCTATGTCGAGTATTTCATCGACTGTGGTTTTTGCTTATGAAGATCAAGGGATAATAGCTTAGTAGGCCCAGTACACTCGACGGATCGGGACTGGTTAACTACACATTCGGGTAAAACCTTACTAGCTTTCAATCAAACTCGAGTCCCCGGACTCGAATCTGGAACAAACTGGTCAGATTCGACTAGGCCGCTTGAGGTCTTACTGAGTCGATCTGCAGTATAACTTTGAATTTTACCCAACGCGTCCGTCGGATTTTTCATCATGTCTGCTGACACGGAAAGTATAAGGATTGACGTTGCTGGAACGGTCCTTAGCCCAGCTCGAAAGTTCGGCGGGTCTTACCTTTGCACTATGCGTGCAGCATCCGAGGTATTTGCGACGGACGCAACTCGGGAATGTTTCGAGTATGATTTTGTATATGAACGGAGTCGATATATTTGTCGACTGACCCTTTGACATTATTCTATCGGGTGCGCGACAGCGCTCCCGATGGGAGTAGCCCCCGAGATTGTGCTTTATTGCTTGCAATGGAGGATAATCTCAAAATCTTCTTACCCTGCATATGTTAATCGAAGAATTTTTTGCCGTAATTCTATCGGGTGCGCGACAGCGCTCCCGATGGGAGTAGCCCCCGAGATTGTGCTTTATTACTTGTAATGGAGGATAATCTCAAAATCATTTTGTCTTGAGCATCTTTAGTCGAAGAAATTTTTGATACGCTCCCGATGGGAGTAATATGCCTCAGCCGAAGGAACGGTCGAGTGACCAATTTTGCCTTATCATTGCTTTTTCATACCCGAACCAAACAAGGCAATCGAGTGACCAATATGCGTTGAGCGGACTCGAATGTATTTCTGATCAAAGCGCTTGAGATGACGTCAGGGATGACGTTTTTTGGCGACTGCGCTGCCTGACACGCGTGGCGTGCGTTATGCTGCGATGGATGGGACGTGACACATAGGTGGGCCCATTTGTGCAGAGCTGACCGAACGACGGTGCAGTTTGGACTTGATTTGACCACTCTGGCCCACTTTTTACGGAGAGGTGATTATGGCTCCTCTTTTTGCGTGCGTAGTGGGCGGAGTGGCCGGCGACGGTTGCCCTCCGCGTTTGCCACGTGTACGGTGAGATTGCGTGCGTAGCGCACGGTTAGGATCTGAATGGCTGTGATTGCCTTTGATTTGTGGTAAATAGGGGAACGGCGCTGGCATTGTTTTTTACTAGCCATTTGCTCTGCGCGCCGCCCCTGTTCCATCTTCTTCCTTGCGCCCCTGCTCCATTGCTCTTGTGCCCAAGCTTTGCTGTTCTCCTTAGCCACCACCGCCATGGCGCCAAAGAGGAAAGCTTCTGCCTCCGACGCGCCCGCGACTGACGCGGCCGCTCTGAAGGGGAAGAAAACTGCGGCAAGCGCATCTGCGGCCGCCGTCGACCTCAAGAAAGCGACGGCGACTGGATGAAGTCCACGATCAAGCGGCACATCTCGAGAAGTTCCGCGAGGACGGACTGCTGCCGCCGGCGGACCAGCTTACCGTCCGCGCGCCATCGAAAGAGGTACTCCCCGAGCCTCGCGCAAATGAGCGCGTATGTTTTGCGGAGTTTTTGCCTAGGGGTCTATCTTTTCCCCTCCACGACTTCGTTCGTGGTTTGCTGTTCGCCTACGGGGTGCAGATCCATGATCTCACCCCGAACGGCATTATGCACATTGCCTGTTTTATGGTATTGTGCGAGTGCTTCCTGGGAGTTGCTCCCAGCTGGGCTCTTTGGAAGTCTATCTTCATGGTCCGGCCCAACAACCGAGGCGGCCGAACCTATCCAGTTGGAGGCCTTCAGATCCAAGTGCGCAGCGACACCCGATACTTTGCCCTGAAGCCAGTCGACTCGGCGCAAGGGTGGAGGAAAAGGTGGTTTTATGTGCTCGTCGACCAGGAAGGGGTCCCAGCATTTTCGACTGCTGGTATAGCCGCTAGGACGAAGGCCTGGGACCATGAGCTTTCGACTGAAGAAATGGCGGAAGCGGCGCCTCTGCTGGAGACGATTGGAGGACTGCTTAACAGCGTCACTGGTGTGCATCTTATTGCCACCTTTGTGAAGATGCGGGTGTGGCCGCTCCGCGCGCGAGCTCACCCTATGTGGCAGTATGAAGGTCCTCTCGACTCCACTCGAATGAACAAGGAGGAGCTATCTAGGAGCGAGCTGGTGTCACATGTGCGGTCCATCACCAGCACAAAAGCCAGCGAGCCCTGCAACGTCGACTGCCCTGTCGCTCCTTATGGGGCTGAAAAGCCTTTGCCAGAGGTTAGTGAATCTATCGAGTTTATGATCTCCTGCTTTTGTTATTCTGCTATGCATCTTTGTGACTTCGACTGCTGTATTTTGTATGCAGGGCCACTCGACCGCCTCAACCCTTCCTCCTCTTCCCGAAGATGGCCCAACTCATGAAACAGAGGTGACGGTAGAAGCGAAGGGAGGAGACGAATCGCCTCTACCTTCGGCTACCACATCTCCCACAGAAGAGGTTGAAGAGGAAGGGGTTGAAGAAGCACAGGACAAGGAGCTTGCCACGACTGATGATGTGAGCGAGGTTCCCACTCGCAAGCGCCGTCGGGCGGCCCAAGTTGTGTCTTCCTCCATGAGTTCACCCGCAAAGGAATCGATGTGAGAGATGACGGAGACTCGGGCTCGTCTCCTACGACCACAGCTGCTCCTTTGGACGTGAGCCCGTTGAGCTCGGCTCCTCCTCCTCAGTCGGGTGGGGAGCTACTTTTTGGAGGCCCAAACTTTGAAGACCTTGACACTGATGAAGAAGAAGAGCACAGGTTTGCTCCTTTTTGTACTAAATTTTTTTGTGAGTTGATATTTATGCTTATGTTGTATTTCTTCGGTTACTCGTAGTGCCGAGACTGTGCACCCTCCGACTCCTCCAGCCGAGAGAGCTTCGACTCCAGATCAGCCAGAAGCTTCTCCTGTGGCGGCTGAGGTCGTGAAAACAGTAGCCACGGCCACTACCATTGAGGCCGCCAAGATTGCGAGTGCGTCGACTCCAGAAATTGGGACTTCTGCTGCCAAGCCTGCGCCTTGGGTTGAACACGTAAGTGTCATTTGTCGAGTCCTCATACTGGGACTATTTGTGTATAACTTATGCTGGTTCCATGTGCATGCAGCCCTTCTACCTCAACCTGGTGGAATCAGGCAAAGCTTTTGTCCAGGTTGAACAGGAGAGAGACAATCTGCGCGCTGTCATGGAGCAACTCAGCCGTAAGTGTGTTTGACTTCTGTATTCGAAGCTCTTTTTGCTCTGTCTTTGCGTTGTCGATTGTGAATGACATCTGGCCATCTATCCCAGGTGACAAGGCATCTGCTGAAACCCGAGTAAAGGAGCTAGAAGAAGCTCTTGCCACTCAAGCTGCCGAGTCGAAGAAAGCCGCGGATGCCGCCCAGCGTTCTGCCGCTGCGCGCGAGAAGGAGCATGCTGAGCGACTGGCTGGCCTCGCACAGAACGTGAGAGGTAAGGAACCATCTTTTTTGTATGCCTCCCGTGTACCCGTTGGGTAGTATGTAGTAACCTTGCTTTTTCTGGTTCATGTTACAGAGGCGATTGGTGTGCCAACACCTACTGACATGGTCAGTGATGAGTTATCACTCGACCAGGTTATAGGTGACCTTGGTGCTTCCTTTGTCCAGGCGAAGGACTCCCTTGCCAAGTCTGCCAGCACCCTCGGCGCTGTGTACAAGGAGGTGCTCCCACTAGGCGAGGTGCCGTCGACTGCTGACGGCTTCGCTGATGTGCTCGGAGGACTTCACCATGGCGAATTTTGCTCGCGCCCTCACGGTACGCGGCTCGGAGTCCACCCTCAAGCTGATACTAGGTCATGGGATAGAGGGTAACTTCGAGGCGGCGATGTCTGACTTCCCTCGGAAGGCCGGCGGGAAGCTAATATCTTTGAAGCATGTTAGCGAGCCAGCCACCCGGCTGGCCAACCTTTTTATGAATACCATGGAACGCCGGGCAACAGAGGTCGCCGCCCGTGCGAGTAGGGCTAGGTCGGAGTCGGTGTCTGAGAAGTAGGGCAGCCGCACCTTTTATGCCTTGTAATTAAACTTATGACCATGCGAGTATGCATGCGCTTTTGCTACCTTTGTATGAATTTAATTTCCTCGTTATGCTTCTGCCTGTAAGGCTGTGTGCTGTTATCGCCTAAGCTTTGTGATAGTTTCTCACGAAACTTTTATGATATTTGGAACAGAAACAGCCAGCCGCCACTTCATCCAGTCGTCGCGGCATCGTGCCCCCACTCGATCTCGAGCTCAGGTGGCAAACGATGCCGCAGTAATGCGTTATATGAAGGCTCGAGTCGCAAAACTGGAGCAAGAGCTGGAGAATACCCGCAGTGAGCTGGATAGGATGAGGGCGAGGCCTGCTTTACCCACTCAACGGGAGGAGTATGTGCTTGGCGAGATGGAGATCGTGAACAGACAGCTCGAGTGTAAGCATGACTGCCTTGATCTCATGAGTTCACAATCTGTCCTTTTTGTTCACCCAACTTGTGTTGTTGTAGGTTTTGTTCCAGATTTCCAGGCGGAGCAGGCTCGTGTAGATGAGCAGTTGAACAATGCGACTGACGAACCCACGACTGGCCGTCAGCACTTCCGCTTGGATAAGCACCGAGCACGCATACTCGCGACTCTGCAGGATCGAGTGTGGCGGAGCACTATGCTTCTTGAGTTATGCAGGTCGGCCTTCAGTCGAATCAACCAGACGCTTTTTCCGACTGGGCCGCAACCTCAAGGAATCCACGCGTTGCTCGGGCTTTTCCGGAGTACAGGTTCCATTCGAGACTTTATCACCCAGAAGCTTGTGGATGGAGCCAACGCAACGATGGCATATATCCGAAGTCAACGTCCAAATATGCAGCTACGTCCACCCGTGCCTGGATCGTCTTTGTCAGTCGCATCTTGACGATACAGTCGATCATGCGAGGGTGTTGGTTGAGTGCTATCATGCTCAACTTATGGGCCCTGTTCTTCCAGTAAAGGACGAACCGAAGATTAGGGTTTTTCTGTATAGGGGACAGCCCCCGAGTGTAAATTTTGCCACTTGTACTTAGTACATATTTGTTCACTTGTATGTATGCAGCCCCCGAGTGTATCGAGTGGGGTTTATGAAAAACACTTTATAGAACATGAATTCTACAGCCCCCGAGTGCTCGAGTGAGGCTGTGAATTTTTACGATGTTTGAAGCTTCAACTCATGTTATTGAGCAACTTTTTGTTTATGTATGATTTTTACGACCCAGCCCCCGAGTATTCGAGTGCGGCTGGGTATTATGTTTGAAGGAGCGAGAGCTCACGTTTTGAAGTAGCGCAGCCCCCGAGTATCGGGTGAGGCTAAGGTTGTGCGAGTAGTTTGTGAGAGTAGTAAACAGGGAGAAATATGGGAATCATTGACTATATTCCATTTTGAATGTTAGCTGCAGGCCGCCTCATTAAAAACCTTCCAGTCCCCTTAGGTACCCTGGTAAGGAAAAGAGCGCGTCTGAAACCTGCAGCCATCCGACATATGTGCCTATTACATTATGCGACTGAGCAATCTAAGCATAGAAACGGCGCAGCTGCGCAACGTTCCAAGGATTGCGAGAGTTCGCCTGTCTTCGCGTGCTTCAGTCTGTATGCTCCACCACCAATGACCTCGGTGATGATGAAGGGTCCTTCCCATGGAGAAGCAAGTTTATGCACCTTCTTTTGCTTCAGTCGAAGTACCAAGTCGCCAACCTCGAAGGATCTGGTACGCAGTCGACGGCTGTGATAGTTGCGGAGGTCTTGCTGGTAGACAGCTGTGCGTGCTAGCGCCGTGTTGCGTGCTTCTTCGAGCAAGTCGACTGCATCTTCGAGTGCTTCATCTGCATCGTCTTCGTTGTATGCTTCGACTCTTGGTGCATTGAACCTTACGTCTGATGGCAGGATTGCCTCTGCTCCGTAGACCATGAAGAATGGGGTAAATTGTGTTGAGGCGTTGGGTGTTGTGCGTAGGCTCCATAGCACAGATGGGAGTTCTTCGACCCAAGCACCCGCGGCCCTTTTGAGTGGCACCAGGAGGCGTTTCTTGATTCCGCTCGTCACAAGTCCATTGGCCTTTTCGACTTGGCCATTAGATTGCGGGTGTGCCACAGATGCATAATTGAGCGTGATATCTTGCTCTTTGCAGAAGGATCGGAATTCCTCAGCCGTGAAGTTTGTACCGTTATCAGTGATGATGCTACTTGGCACACCAAAGCGGTATATGATGGATTTTATGAAATTGACTGCTGTAGTGGCAGTCGAACTTGTGATAGGGACTGCTTCAATCCACTTGGTGAACTTGTCGACCGCCACCAGAAGGTGAGTATGCCCTCCATGGGAGGATTTTTTGAGTGGCCCAACCATATCGAGCCCCCACTGGGCGAAGGGCCAGGCCAATGGTATTGTCTTCAACGCCGATGCGGGTGCGTGCGGCTTTGTGGCGAATTTTTGACAGCCGATGCACCTTTTGACTATGTCCTCCGCGTCTTTGAGTGCTGTGGGCCAGTAGAAGCCTGCGCGAAAGGCTTTGGCTACGAGTGATCGACTGCTGGCATGATGCCCGCAGGTACCTGCATGAATATCACGAAGGATGGCTTGGCCATCTTCAAATGCTATGCAACGTTGGAACATACCTGATATGCTGCGTTTGTAAGTTCACCGTTGATGACAGTGTATGCTTTAGATCGTCGAGTGACGCGTCTTGACTCTGTTATGTCTTCGGGTACCTCGCCGCGGAGTATGTATGCGAGGAAAGGTTGAGTCCAAGTTGGCTCGATGAGGAGTACCTCGACTGGCGGGTCCTCTGTGCTAGGTGCTTTGCTCTTGGCTGGTGCGGCTGATGTAGGAGATGCTCGCTTCTTTTGATGGATCTGTGCTCGATGCGCTCGAAGAAGACACCAGGTGGAACTGGTGCTTTAGTCGCGCCAATGTTGGCTAACTTATCTGCTTCTTCATTGCTTTCACGCCCTATGTGCCGCAACTCGCAGCCTTCGAAGCTGCCCTCCATGATGTTGTATAGGTCACGGTAAGCAATCATGTTATCTGCGATTGCATCGCAGGCCTTCATTGTTTGCTGTACCACAAGATTCGAGTCACCGTAAATCATCAGTCGAGTGCACCCGATTTGGCCATCCTCATGCCATGGATCAGGGCCTCGTACTCGGCTTCGTTATTTGATGGGAACTCGAATCCCATCTGCAGGATATAGCGAAGCTTGTCGCCTTTTGGTGATATGAGGATGACACCCGCGCCTGCGCCTTCGTTTTTCTTCGAGCCGTCAAAGTACATAGTCCATGAGTTGGACACATCTGGCGCTCCTGGCAGCTGAGCTTCGATCCACTCGGTGTGGAAGTCAGGTAAGACTTGTGCTTTGATGGCCTTCGGGTAATCATACTTGATGTCTCGCGGTGCTAGCTCGATGAGCCATTTTGCGACTCGCCCAGTTGCGTTGGGGTTTGTGAGGATGTCCCCGATCCCTGAGGTGCTGATTACAGTGATCGGGTGCTCGGAGAAGTAATGCGTCAGCTTCCTTGAGGACATGAACACGGCGTAGGCCAGCTTTTGATAGTGCGGGTACCGCTGCTTTGATATGGAGAGCACTTCACTCAAGTAATAGACTGGACGTTGTATGCTTTGGGTGTGTCCCTCCTCCCTTCGTTCGACTACCAGTACGGTGCTCACCACCCTGTTAGTTGCGAGACATATAGGTACAGTGGCTCGCGTTCCCTTGGTGCGACGAGGATTGGAGGGCTTGTGAGGACTCGCTTGAGGTCCGTAAAGGCTGCTTCGGCTTCTTGCGTCCACTCGAATTTGTCTGCTTTCTTCATCAGTCGATAGAACGGGAGTGCTTTTTCACCCAGCTTGCTGATGAATCGACTGAGTGCTGCTACTCGACCCGCCAACTTTTGCACGTCATGGAGCTTTGAAGGCCTTTGCATCGTCAAGATGGCCTGTATTTTCTCCGGGTCTGCCTCGATTCCTCGAGCTGAGACTAGATACCCGAGGAGTTGCCCGGCTGGCACGCCGAACGTGCACTTCTTCGGGTTGAGCTTGATGTGGAAGCGTTTGAGGTTTGCGAACGTCTCTCGCAAGTCATCGAGTAGTGTGTTTTCCTCCCTTGTGGTGATGACGATGTCATCTACATAGACCTGGACGTTTCGCCCAATTTGCTTCTTGAGGCAGTCTTGCATCATGCGCTGGTAGGTTGCGCCTGCGTTCTTGAGCCCGAAAGGCATTGTGTGTAGCAGTAGACCCCGAGTGGGGTTATGAACGCCGTTTTCTCTTCATCCTCTTCCTTCATCCTTATCTGGTGGTAACCCGAGTAAGCATCCAGGAAGGACAAGCGAGCGCACCCGGCGGTGGAGTCGACGATCTGGTCGATTCGAGGTAGTGGAAAGTGATCCTTTGGACAACATTTATTGAGTGCTGTAAAATCTACGCACATCCGAAGGATATCTGTGTGCTTCTTCTCTACGAGTACGGGGTTGGCCACCCATTGTGATTTCTTGATCTCTCTGATGAAACCTGCTGCGAGTAGCCTGTCGACTTCGGCTTCGACTGCGGTTCTTTTTGGGCCGGATATGCGGCGCATTGTTTGCTTGACTGGTTTAGCATCTGGAAATAATTGGAGAGAGTGCTCGGCGAATTCCCTGGGAATACCTGGCATGTCGGCTGGACACCATGCAAATATATCCCAGTTCTCACGGAGGAATTCGACGAGCGCGCTTTCCTATGCGATAGGCAGACTCGACGAGACATTGACTGTCTTGGTCGGGTCAGTCGGGTGCACCTGATGCGATCTTGTGTCATTGGTGGCATTGAATGCTCTGTCGACTGCCACCTTTTTGTGTCTGGCATAAGTGTTCGATCGTTGGAGACCGCTAGATCGGCGAGTGTTGCTTCCATGCCGAACATCTCAGAGATTTTGCTAAACTCTCGGTCGCAAGAGTCAGACTTTTGGAAGTTTCCCTTGACTGTGATTACTCCTTTTGGTCCAGGCATCTTTAACTGGAGGTATGCATAGTGTGGCACCGCCATGAATCGAGCGAACGTCGGGCGTCCAAGTATAGCATGGTATTGTGACTTCCAGTCGACAACTTCGAACTCAATCGATTCTGTCCTGAAGTGGTTCTTGTCCCCGAACGTTACGTCGAGTTGTATGGTGCCTTCTGGGCTTATTGCTTTGCCTGGGACGATACCGTGAAAGGTATTTGAAGACCTTGGCAGGTTTTCGACTGACCTGTTCATTTTGCGGAGCGTATCTGCGAAGATGATGTTTATGCCGCTGCCACCATCCATGAATACCTTGGACATGGCGTAGCCTCCAATTTGCGCGTCGAGTACCAGAGCAGAGTGCCCTGGACGAACAACCGATGGAGGGTGGTCCTCTCTGCTGAAGCTTATTGCGGTTTCAGAACCCTTCAAGAATTCAGTTACAGCGGGAGGTGACATGACCGCCATGTTTACTTGTCGAGTGCGAAGTTTTTGCTCCCTGTTGGAAGGGCGACCTTTCTGTATCATGTACATCTGCCCTTGGGGCGGAGGGTACTGTGGTTCGTCCACCCGAGGTACGGGCTGTATGGCACCCGCGAGATTTCCGCCTGCGGCAGGCTGTGGTGGTGGAGGTGGTGCCATCAGAACAGGCACATTGTTTGGCTGAGGCACGGGTGCAGGTGCGGGTGTGGCTGCTGCCTTTCTGAGATTTACGTAATCAGTCGCCATTTGGTCGAACTCCCTGCAGTTTCTCATCGAGTGATTGGAGCGCAGTTTTCCGTCTCCCCCTTGTACAGGTGGAATCTGCAATCAGCATCCATCTTTTCTTCGAATGATCGCTCGGATTGTGCTCCGGATCGTGACTTGCGCCAGTCTTTCCTCTTGTAGCTATCGCTGCGTTGGCCGCGGTCTCGACTGTCCCGGCGATCATCTCGACTGTCCCGTCGATCATCTCGACTGTCCCGTCGATCTTCTGACCGTCGGTCGCTTCTGTCTTGGTCGTTGCGGGGTGTGGAGAACCCAGCCGCCATGAATTCGGGTCTGTCATCGTCGTAGTGACGTTTTGAACGCTTGCGCCTTCGGTCGTCTCTGTACGAGTCTCTGCGGCTTCGACTGCCGCTTTCATGATTGTCACGGGGTGAGGACCCGCGTGTGGTGCGCGCCATGTCTTCTCCGTCTGCCCACTCAGTCGCGATCATCAAGAGGTTAGCCACAGAGGTTGGCTTTTTGCGACCAAGTGCTTCTTTGAAGTCCCGCCTGGCGAGTCCCATTATGAAAGCATCCATGGCCATATCTTCTGAAATTACTCCGACTGAGTTGCGTATCTCAGTCCATCGTCTGATGTATGACCTCAACGTTTCGTCTGACCGTTGAACGCAGGCTCGCAGCTCCTCGAACGTTTTTGGGCGCTCACATAGAGACTCGAAGTTTTTGATGAAATCAGTGCCGAGGTGGGCCTCACCTGCCAGTCGCACGCCGCGCCAACATTTTGCAACAAAGCCCCTGCGTTTTACGGATATTCCAAGTAGATCCTTCGTACATAAAGGCTGAACCCTAACCCTAGAACGCAAATTGCCCTCATTTCCCCATCCATCATCCTCTCCCGAATAGACAGCGACAGGCACGTCGCCGCCGGGGCGCGTAGCCGCCGCCCTGCCGGCCCAGGACGTCGCCTCCCTCCGCCTAGCCGGCCTCTTGGCCCAGCGCACCGCCACCCTCGCGGGCGCGTCGGCGGCGGCGACTCAGCGGACGGTGACGCGGCGGCGGCGACGCGTTGGGACTTGGGAGGCGGCGCGCTGGAGCTTCGCGGCGGCGGGGGCAAGGGAGTTCGAGTTCCACCACATGTCGGCGCCGCTGGACGGGCGGTGCGGGGAGCCTTCTCCGCCACTGGCGTCGCCGGCGTACGAGCTCTTCTACAAGGGCAAGCTGCTGCCGCGCGTCCAGATGGTCGAGGACCTGCTCCTGGACCACTGCGCCGCGGCCGGCGCTACGGGCAGGGGCCGGCACCTGGCCGTAAGCACGGCGCCCGCGACGCCGTGCGAGCGGTCACGCGGCGTGTTGCCCACGAACTCGTGCTTCGTCAGCGGGGAGCTCAACGTGGAGGAGTTCTTCCGGGAGTACGCGGCCGGCAGGGCCTACGCCAACGACGCGTCCGCGGCGGCGGTGGTCGGTGAGAGGAGGCCGTGGTCCAGGAGGCTCCAGTTCGTGACGCGGCAGCTCAACGTCGGCCGGCAGCTCAAGGCCTCCAAGGCCTACCTCAAGACCATGTTCGCCGCCACGACAAAACCAGCGGGGAACGCCGATGACAACAAGAACGTTCTTGCTGCTCTTGGATGGGCTGCGGGTGGCTACGGCCCAACGCTCAGCAGAAGTTCAGAACCAAAAATCAAACAGTACCCAGTACCCGGCGATCCAGCAAGCGATGGCGCGGTGGTGGCAGCTTGCGGCGGTATACCTCTTTTAGATTAGTTCATTGTTATGTCAGATTATAATTTTTGTTACATAATCATGATCTCATTACATCTATTTGATGTTCTATGCATTTTATTAATAATGTAAGATGGAAGGATGAGCAGGCAAGTGGTTAACGTTGGCACTATATTATAACAGATGCTCAACTGAAGAATCGATCCAATTTTGCTCCATTAAACTGCTATATCCCATTTTATATTTAGAAACTCACAGAAAAAAATCACATATAAGCACCTCCAGTAGTTCCATTAGTTATCATGCTAAGAGAATTTTTTTTTTTTGCAGAATAACATCCAGATGTTCACATATGTTGTACACCATGTCACCATCAGATTTGGATTAGTATTGACAGTTATCATGTACACCAGTAGTAATCATCATGTTTATGCACTTGCAAACAAACACCAAAATATCATGATGATGTGACCAGATGTAGAACACAGCTCCATGCTAATTCTACCTGTAATTTTTTCCATGGAAGTAATTAAGCATACTGTGTTTTCCCTGCAATAATCTGAACTTTACATCTAAACCTGCCCTGTTATATATTAAGTATTTCCACACGAAAAAATTAATCACATCTAAACCAGCTCCAGTACTTATTTTTGCAAGTCATAGATCAGCAACCCATGTGTTTTTCCCTACTGTTGTTCGCTTCTTCTTAGTTTCCTGCATAGAGCGATTGCTATCTCTCTTAATTGGTATGATGGGGAGTTTATGCATGTTGTAAGTAAGCAGGTTTATCTCTGTATAATTATGAGTTAATGGAGTTTCTAATTTGTGTACTGTCGCAAACTGCTGTTGAATTGTTGTATGATGGGGAGTTTATGCATGCTGTGAGTAAGCAGGTTTATCTCTGTATAATTATGAGTTAATGGAGTTTCTAATTTGTGTGCTGTCGCAAACTGCTGTTGAATTGTTGCTACACCTAAGGCGTCTTTCTTATTTCTATGCATGCAAGAAAGGCAAACAAACTGTCTGCATTCTGAATCTATTCCACCATTCGTTAGGTCTGTTGAAGACATCCTTTGTTTTAATCTACTTCTATTGTTATCATCTAAAATAGTCTTAGGTGGGAGATAAAGAACTCTTTTTCGTTGTTACAGTTAAGATCAATGCATACTGTGACATTTCGAAGGTTAAGACAATCATATTTCTTTTATGTCTAGCAGGTTGTTTTTGCAATGGAATTTCTGCTCAAACGTACAGGTTGGAGGACTTCCCGTACATTTATATATCACCATTTGTGAATATTACTTCCTTAATAAGGTATCTACTCTTGACTTTAACCAACAAGTAATTTTGTCCCCCCTAATTGCAGTGCACACATCATGGATTTTCTGCTCAATATGGATTTATTTTGGACGTGCCCTCTCTTACTCGAGTTGCACATCTCTTTAACCACTATATTGAGGTAAAGGTCGAGTCTCCTCTTTCTCATGTCCGTCAGTAATTTTGAGAGATAATGGCTATTAGTTATGAAACACTACATGGTTTCTTTTGATGTCGTGATGTTTAGTATAATGTGCTTGCTCTCATTTCTGTATAAGATTTATCATTCTAATTATGTGCATGTTATCATCTGTGTCAAAAGTACACAACGTTTTTATATTTTTGGTTATATGGTTGACTAAAATCCTGAAGGTAGCACTGCTTGCATCTTCTCTTTATGGTTGGTGTCTTCTAATACTTGGTGGACTATTCTCACACGAACATTTGATAGTTTTCCAGTTATAGTTTCTTTAAGATATTTTTCCACGGCGAACAAATTTTTGACCGCAATTTATGAGACTTTTGCAAAATTCGAAAACTTTTTCTCGCGCTCACATTTTCGACACAACTTTTAAACAAAGCTTTCTGGTAATAGTTACTTTAAAGTTTTTCGGTAATTGTTTCTTTAAAATATTGTCCCCACGGCGAACAATTATTTTACTGCAATTTGTGAACCACAATTTAAAATATGGGTATGTTTTTATAAACCCATTTAATTTGGACAAATGCTAGATTAATCATATTGAGAGGAAGGGTTACTTAGGCACCATGTTTTTTTCCACTAATTGATGCAAATTTGCAAGGAGATGATACATTATTGCGCTGTACAGAAATACTGTGTGGGATAAATATGCAAGCTGAATTCATGATGTATACTTGCATGATTTAATTGACATGGATTCATGTACGTCAGTTAGGTCTTAGGTTCAGAATTACTGATGGACATGTAGCAATAGCATGGTTTCTTGCTTTTCATGTGGCATGTAATTAATACATGATCTTAGTATTTGTCAACTTTGTAAGTAATGCTGCTTAGCATATTTTTTTGTTTTTCCTAAACACTCAAGAAACTGATGGAAAAGTATAGTAGCTATTTAATACTTATGTTCTCTGTGGAAGAGTCTTCACAATGATCCAAACTGCAGTAATACTACACCTGTGCAGAGAGATGCCTTTTATTCTTTGCCTAAAGAATATGGACACTCATTAGCGTTGTCTCCTTGCTTTATTCTTTTGTTTTCAGAGCGCCTAGACTGAATAGGAGGAGCTCTGTGGGAATGTTGATGTGGCCTTGGGGCTCAGGGAAAGTGCATAAGTGGTTTTGGAGTATTATATGGTTATTATGAGTTCACCTTGCATCTCTCTGTTTCTTATAAGTAAAAAAATTCAGTTTTGGTTAGTAAAATCTCATGTGTCTTGGTGCAATTTTTGCATAAAAGTTCCTATTTTGCTCCGTAATGTTTTAGTAAAGAAAAATGCAGCATTACTACTCATTGTTTGTTATCAGGTATAGTACTACCGACAAGCTTTTCTGAAATAGATGACACCTCCTGCGGCCAAGGATGAATCAGCATGCCGCTACTGAATACTTGCTAGAACACTGTCACTAAAGAAGTAAAGGACTGCACCTTCTATAGTAACATCAGAGGTTTATACAAAACTGGGTATTGATTCTTGCTCCAGGCACAGTTAAGAATGCTTCCACCATAATATGATCAGAACAATTGTTAAGGCATATTTTTTTCTAAATGTCCGCTATTTGTATTCCTTCCACTGCCAGGTAACCAACTCATTGAAATATCATGCACCTAATTCTGGCACAATAATATTGAGACATTTTCTCTGAATGTCTGCTATTTGTATGCAGCATTAGAAGCCATGCATGACAAGTAGAATGGCACACTCCATATGGTTGTGAGGCGAATCAACTGATTCTACCTTGCTGCAGTTGCGTCTCAGAATTGTTATTTCGGGAGTTTATCTATTTAATGTTTCTAAATTTTATTTAAAGGTCCACGGTGATTATTCTCCAGTTGAGGTTTTTGGGTAAATCCCAGAGTTTCAGATTTACCATGATTTCTTTATGAAGGAAAGTTCCATCCGACATTTACATTTTTATTGCATGCTTCAATAGATAGTAGTTTATCTCCGATAAGTGCACAACCATCCTTTTCCAAAGGTATAGCTTGATGTTTATCAGAATTTAAAAAAAAAGCTCCAGCCAACAAAACATGCGAGGATGATTCTTCATTCACATGCCTCTCCTAGGAACAATACACGCCTATACCATGCATTATGCACACACCTATTATTAATATACACTTCTCACTATCCTACCATTTGCTTCTAAATTGTCCCTGTCGCTTTTCACTATCAAGGATCTGCTCCAGCTGTCTCTGATCATGAAACTAGAAGGTATGTTCTCTAACGAATTCTAAAGCCTTCCTTTTGTCACGTCTATCTCTATCTGTCATAACTTTTTTCGAAATGTAAAATGCATTTGGTTAATCTGTCAACATATAGAAATAATTGATAAATTTTATTTACTTCAGGGTTTCCCGATTGCTTCTTTATTTTTTCCATCATATTGTTTAAGCTTCTTTTGGCAATGGAATGAGTCCTTCATAATATACATGCCCATTAGGTACACAAATTAATTTCTACTGCTCAACATATATGAAAGCCACCTTCCCTATAAAATTAAATTCAGCTTCTATACTCAAAATGTATTATGTCCACTGATATGATTCCACAATTGTAATTCTTACTCTTATTTCGACATCGCTGTCAGCCATGGGTAAAATCTTATACTTACTACAACCCGAAGTTTTACATTATAATAAAAGCTTCACTGAATTATATTTTCACTCTTACCCCAGGGTAATGTCATCGAAGGATGCATAGCAAAGGACCAAGTAGCCATGTTCAGAGGAAAGCTAAAAGAAGACACAGTGTACAAAATCCAGCAGTTCATGGTTGCTGGACAGAAGATGAGGCACAGGGTTGCGGAATGCCTATACAAGATCAAACTTACAAAATACACAAAAATAATTGAATTCTCTCCACAGCCTGACAATTTTCCTTTCTATACATACAACATCAAATCGTTCAAGCAACTGGAATATTGTGTAGGAGATAACACCTATGTATCAGGTACTGTTGGAGACTATTTACTGTTCTATACAACCAACTAAAATCTTCCCATGCACAATTTTCATGCTATCCCATGCTAGGTATGTGATAATTGAAGGTGCTAACTATTAATCATTATGAATTTCAGCATTAGTCACTATTCTAATCTGTCTAAGAGGAGGGAGGTCTTCAAAGGCAGCGTAGCTTTCGATTTGGTTGTTTCCTTATATGAAGGTAATATTTTTTTCCTTGGATGCTCCGCATGTTTGTCATTTTAAGTTTTTGCTGCTGGTAATGTCATGTCATACATGAGACAGGTACACGCAGTATGTGCTTGATGTTCATTATCCAAAACATGCATGATCTAGCCTGGCCAGCGCCTTTTCCGTCATTGCTAGATAGAGAGGGAGTCATGAGAACGTGCGTATTGCTTATTACATGGTTAGAATGTAGGTTTTCCAGTATTTTCTCCCTTATATCGACCTATTAATGTTTATATAATGCGAAATATGATTTATTGGTTGTTACTGCTTATAATTTTCTCGACGATGGATGTTACTTACTGTTATTTGCTTTCACTAGCACTTGAGGGCGTGCGCTCCACCGCGATGACCACTGCCCGCTTCTCTGTTGGACCTGGAAGCCACCACCGCCACCAGTTGGTTGGGTGTTGGTTGAACATTTAGCTGTGAGGAGGATCGAACTTGCTGGCCTCCGTGTCACTACTGACTTAGAGCTATAGATTTTTTCCTTTTATTTTTGTCATTGGTACTGCATATGATGAAAAAATACTGTCTTACTGTTAAACAATTTATCTTTTAATGCGATCTGAAAGAATCACGTTTCACTCCAATATATCCATGCTATGATGTACGTTAAGTTTTACTTTAGCTTTGGCACTTATTCATTCAGAAGCAATTTGGTGTTATAGGTTTTTGTTTACCTAATGGGTGAGTGTATTTTTAAATTATGATCTGTGGTACCATTGGCAATGTTCAATTCTTATTGTGGCACACTGCACGCATTATATACTTATAAGTCTAGAAGATTTAGTTTGCTTTATTTCAGCATATTATTAGCATTACAAAATTCTCAGAACTTGACATGTTCCGTGCAATTGAATTTATAAGGATTTTAAATAGATTTTACACCACGGGCGCGGCGTGACGCCGCGCTAAATATACCTAGTTTGAAATAATTTAGCTGCAATCCAATTGGTTCTCTAGCCTTACAGAGATTACAGTCCATAGTGCATCAGAATTAATCACATCTATAGTTATATTTATTCATCATTGGAAGGCCCCATTGTTGACAGTACTTCTTGAACTCTGACATTTCAATTTTTTCTCCACCTGCAGACTTTCAGTTTTCCAAATTTTCACCCCATGACACTATTCTACATCTTCTACAGCTATATACGATAACTAAGAAGGTAAAAAGGTTTCCTGGTTTCTGACATTTTTGGTATCACTGATCATACGGTTGGTAAAAAGGTTTACTGGTTTCCAACATTTTGGGTATGGTCTGTGATTGGCAGGATATATAAACATTTTGTGTGCCTAAGTAAACATTGGTGTATAAAATGCATACACATTTTGAGTAAGGGAGGGAGGGAGGGAGGGAGAGAGAGTTAAGGTAGGAGAAACTAAGGTACAGTCGGTTAGCTCTTTCCTACTACTTATTTTTAATAGCGGTTTGTCAAATGTAGATTTCATCTAATGTTATTTTTAAACTAATGTTAGTGAGAAGCTTCTGGTAGTGAGGCGTTTTGTCATTTACCACCTCACCTTTCTGTTCTTGCATCTGCAATCGTGAACATAGAGATTTAGGATTTCATTGTGTTGATGACGAGAGGTGAGAGCTTCTGCTTAGACTGGACCGAACATGCATAGTTAAATTTTAGATATATTCGTGAGAAAGATAGTTTTGCTTCATACTTTGATAAATGATGTTTAGTTTTTTTGTCTTGATAGTAGGTGAGCAGCGTCTTGTAAATTTACACAAGAAAATGGAAAAAATAAATCTTATAGAGATTATGATCCAAGCGTGAATGAGTGAAACAACTATATTAGAAACGCTTGCTGAAGAATACTCTAAGCGGTGCAGATGATTTTTTTGGTCAGGTTGGCGAGGCTTCAGGACTGAACACACTATGTTCGGCACATCCACAAGTGTGTGGTGGCAACAACATGGGTATGGCCAAGCGGTGTGGCTGCAGGGTGCTTGCCTTGGTGATTCATTTGTCGATAGGGCTGTAAGATTCATATTTATAGCCGGTATCTATGTCCCATCTTCTTGTGATGTCGAATGGCTAACTCTAAGATACTGTCTGGAGATTGTATCGATGCAGAAGGGTGATGTAGTTTGTTCAGCTAGCTGTTTGTCCATGGTTCTTTTAAGGTAGGTGGACTTGCTTAATCTTTAGTCTTGTGTATTCTATTGAGTTCTGGAACTGTCATTAGATCTCTTGCTTATGTTGTCCATGCCATATTCCATTTTAGCTCTCTGAATTATAAACGTGATACTGCCCCACTTTCGTTTGTTTGAAAATTGGTTTGTTTGAGTTAAGTGGAATATATTTTACAAGTTACCATGGCATATTCCTCTTCCTCTTTTTTTTTCACCATTTAATTCGGAATTATTTCTCCTCTCGGATCTTGCTACAAATAAATAGAGTACCCTCTCCCGTGGTAAAGGTACTTCAAATTTTACTATCGCTGGAACTGAAGTATACACATGTAATATATCAATAACTTTCAACATATGAATACTTGTGTATTTATCATGGAATAGTGAACCAGAGGGAGGATGAATATGTCGATTTTGAAGGAATCAATCCTATCCAAAACAAAATATAAATTCTTGACCAATAAATTACACCCGTAGCATCGCATGGGCATTTTGCTAGTACTCCATATAAGTTATTTAGTACTCCCTCCGTTTAAAAAAAGATGTCTTTCATATATCCAAATTCGGATGTATGTGTACACTAAAACATGTCTACATACATCCGAATCTACACAAATCCAATACATCCTTTGCCGGATGGAGGGAGTAGTTTTTTGTTCATTCAAATGTATCTAAACTTATTTTGTACATATGTTCACTCCAGTCGATGAAATAATATGTAGAATGCCTTACATTAGTAAATGGAGAAAGTAACAATTGTTTCGACTGTTTCTTGTCCTCTTAGACTTTTCATTTTTGTATCTTCATAGAACGTAGCTAAAGTATAAATGATGTGAGCCCAATAGACGTCCAAATCTTTCATTGTGTCTACCTTTCGACTCATATTAGTAATGTAGGAAGATCGTGATACAACATAGACCTCTCAGAGAACTCAGGTGGGTATGGTTTTTGATAAATGTTGCTTTATTAAACTCATAAGATAGCATCTGATACAATTCATTTAAGTTTACATCCGGTTTCTGCATATGCCGCTAAAAAAAAACCAACTTACC
Organism: Poa pratensis; assembly: GCA_947311845.1. Classification (NCBI taxonomy): domain Eukaryota; kingdom Viridiplantae; phylum Streptophyta; class Magnoliopsida; order Poales; family Poaceae; genus Poa; species Poa pratensis. The sequence goes on from CAMZMU010000041.1 coordinate 141,251,721, forward strand.
TTCCAAAAAAGATGCAAGTACACTCATTCGTGAACGATGAGAGTATGTGTGTATAAAGAATGTATACAGAAGCAAAGTAGTTTGAAGATGAAAGTTACGGATAATTATAGTACTGCAGCAGAATCCTTGTTTTACTTCTTGTTTTTTTATAAGGGCTAAAATCACTTATTTTTTTGGCTTTTTGACCCCATATTGTAGGGTGGATCTCGAAAGATAGGAAAGATCTCCCTCCAAGCCGTACATACGACTTTCATCGAATACGGCTTTCCACAGAATTCTATAGGGATCTATGAGATCGAGTATGGAATTCTGTTTACTCACTTTAAATTGAGTATCCGTTTCCCTCCTTTTCCCGCTAGGATCGGAAATCCTGTATTTTCCATATCCATACGATCGAGTCCTTAGGTTTCCGAAATAGTGTAATGGAAAAAGAAGTGCTTCGAATCATTGCTATTTGACTCGGACCTGTTCTGAAAAGTCGAGGTATAATTTGGAAAAGGGATGTAGCGCAGCTTGGTAGCGCGTTTGTTTTGGGTACAAAATGTCACAGGTTCAAATCCTGTCATCCCTACCTATTACTTCATTTCTTCTTTATGGGCAGTAGAAAAGGGTCGATTAAAGTAAAGTGGGTATAACTTGAATTTGTGGAGACTATACGTACGTGAGATACGTTAAGCAAAAGGAGAGAGAGGGATTCGAACCCTCGATAGTTCCTAGAACTATACCGGTTTTCAAGACCGGAGCTATCAACCACTCAGCCATCTCTCCACAGCCTAATCCCTATTTTACTCGTACAAGTAGAACATAGCCATATAAAAAGATCTACTAACCCCTAGAAAGATCTCAGATGCAAGTCCCTTTTCGACATATCTCTGTATACTGTATACACGGATACATGATCCGCTATACCCGCTGACTAAATCCCCTCTCCTCACCCCCATATCCAAATAAAAAAAGCGGTAAGGTAAGTAAAAATAAGTTTTAATTAAAGAGAAGAATCAATGGATTCATGATTAAACCCCTCCTACTTCTTGTATTTTTTTACAATTTTGGTTAAGTGAGGGATCAAATATGTAGTCAACTTTATTTGATGGTAGCTTGGAGGATTAGAAATATGACTATTGCTTTCCAATTAGCTGTTTTTGCATTAATTGCGACTTCCTCAGTCTTAGTAATTAGTGTACCCCTTGTATTTGCTTCTCCTGATGGTTGGTCAAATAATAAAAACGTTGTATTTTCCGGTACAACTCGATAGAATACACACGGACTTCTCCGTCCGGCTCCTTCCCACATCCAACTACATTAACACGGGGTCAGCCTAACAGATGTGTGTCCGAACCTCGGCATTCATACTATCTTGAACTAGATCCCTTTGTAAGACTTGGCCGACTGTAAGGAACTCGAAACCCTCCAACTTGTTCTTGATGTGGGACCTTAAACCAATAAGCACTAATTCGGTCATCTCTTAGTTATCATCAAACTATAGCATCGGTATTTCGTGCCTCTAAAATGTGACGTAATCAGATACTAATTCATCCTGATTTTGATTAACCGATGTATGACAACCAAATTTCAATATCACCATTAATATAGAAGTGTTCATGAAATTTCTTATCCAGATAAAACCAAGTGGTAACTGAATTTGGGGCTGATACGGAAAATGATGAAAACATGGTTGAAGTCAACGACAAGGGAAAGAAATGCACTTTAAGATAATCATGGTTACTAGCTTCACCGAGTTGAGCTAGATAATGGCTAATGTGTTCCAAGTCGACTTACAATCTACCTCGCTAATTTAGCAACATCAAGTAATTTGTAACAATGGGATAAGGTAATGCATCAAATACTCTAGGTATGTTTTCTGATAAATTCTATGCTTGAGCATTATCCCGTATTTTTTGAAACATCATCTAATCAAATTTCCTTTAGAACTTTTCAACAGGATTGTCCAGGTTGGGCGACGCAGGAGTTGGCACAAAAGAGGTATTGGCCATAGGGTTGACCGTAGGGTCGCCTCGCACCCAAGGTGACGAACTTGAGTTTAGGGTGGCTCCTGGCCCAGAACATTGACCACTGGACCCGGATGACCCACTGAGTATGGAACACTCTGACTGGCTAGCCGCTGGCTGGCTTTGAGGCTTATTCTTCCTAGCTGTTTCACCCCCTTCATCAAATCGTGGACATGGGTGGGGCCGCTAGCTACGTAATGTTAGATTTCGGCTATTTGTTCGGGAGTATAAAGAGACTACTGTTTACAGAGGGTTTTTTCGATGTCGATAATGAAGGGTGGCGTCTCCGGATCTCCGATCGACGAGATGACTCCCTGTCAATCCTTCTTGAAACTTCCTTGACTTGTTTGGAATGGATGATTTTTCTTTGGTGTGAAGCAATACAGTTCTTGTGTTCCAAAAGGAGCCTTAGAGGCTTCTTTCTCTAGAACAAAATGCAATGCTCGTGTTGAAGTGATATGTAATCGTTCTACAGACGAACCCTGGGAAAATAGAGCAATGAGCAATTCAGTTTGAACGAGAGACAGAGTAATAACAGCAACAACATGGAAGGTTAATTTCTTTCTTCTCTTTCTCCGGGGGACGAACCGGCGGGGAAGGAGGGACTTGACGCTGCTCCTGCCTTCGCAGATCTAACTAGCTTCGTGTCCTTGATAGCTGCTTGGGGGTTTCGACTGGTCGGCGTTGAGGATCTGTCAAGGTCTATGCCTTACTTTTACTATATATGGGAACCTTGTCCTCCCCTCCGCTCCCAGTATGTTTGATTTTAGGAGCTACACCACACACCAGCAGATCATGGTTGTGTTTTTCTCTTCCAGTTACCCTCCCTGCCTTTTCTATTTTTATTGGACATTAGATATTGTTTAGGCAATCAAGGCGACATCTACTCGTCCACTACGAGCCTATAATAATCCTCATAACTATTGTGTGAAAGAAGCCATGGAAGAAGATTCTATGCGAGCCCGTGTGCCTCAGTGCGATCCAGCAACCTGTGACAGCTAGCTGGAGTAAATGGCGGCACCCAGGAGATTCAACACGAGTGCTAGCGAACCAGCAATTGCCATATGTATATTCAAGAAAAAAAGCAATTGCCATATGTTGTTAATTAGAAGCACTACACGATCTTCTCCTGATGCCTCCCAAACCTAATCAACCTCTAGATTCGTGTGTGATAAACACAACATGATATGTTTCTTTTAATAGCAACGTATAGTTAAACACGTAACCCTACTGTGCGCAACTAGCTCGTTGAAGACAAATGGTCATGCCCCTTTTCCCCTATCCTCTCTAGCCTTCTAGCTCACCTTTGATCTTGCTCAACTTTTAGATAGTTATATAGTATGATGTACAAGATATACATGAACAAACTAAAGCTGTCCTAAGTGATAAATCACATAGAAGAGTATGTAGTAATTAACTCCCATTTATTATAAATATCATTGAAGATGATAACTTGTTGTTAGTTGAACGAAAGCACTGAAATATTTGGAATCGATATAAAATGTGATTTGAATAACAAATTTTAGGGTACTTTCCCAAATTGCCGCACAAGGTATTTGGGGCATTTCTACAAAATGCGTCGAGTATTATTTGGGGCAGTTTTTGAAAGTACTCCTAATTCAGTTTGGGGCACTTTCTCAATATGGCCCTAAATGTATTTGTGGCATTTTGAGAATAGGCCCCTAACTGAATTAGGGGCAGTTTCTCAAAGTGCTCCAAAATGTATTTGTGGTATTTTGAGAATGTGCCCCTAATTCAATTAGGGGCAATATTCAAAGTGTTTCTAATGGTTCCAATTTGGGGCACTTCTTAGAGCACATTTGGAAGTGCCCCTATAACCTTTACCGCCATGACCAAATAATGTACTTCTAAAAAATGCCCCCAAAACAATTAGGGGCACAAAATTGACATATAAGGGCACTTTGAAGTGCCCCAAAATGTCTAGCGTGATGTAGTGGGAGAAGCAGAACACCTCGATGATTGGATGGTGACGCGAGGGAACCCTGGGAGTCGGGGATGTGCCGAGAGAATGGGATAGGCTGGTTCGTTGCATCGATTACGATTAAAAAATCGACTCGCAACAGCCTCGTTGATTGTCCAACATGTACTGACAACCTTGTTTCCGTTCCCTAGCTATCGGCCTAATAAAAAGGTATTTTTATTTTAATAAATCTTCTTTTTATCAGTTATATATTTATTTCTAAAAAGTCTTATAAATGTGCAAAGTATCAAAGTAGTGAACCTTTTGTGAAAAAAAACATTTTGTCACATCGTTGAATACTTGTTTCAATCCAATGAAAGTTTTTTTTAACCGAGTGAACTTTAGCCTCAACACTTTTCTGAGCCATGTACAACTTTTTAAAAACCATGATTTTTTTCACAACTTGAATAAGTGTTCATTTTCAAAAAAAAAGTAAAAGGAAAGAAATAGAAAAATAAACTGTTATAAAAAATGTAGATAGGCCAAAAGATAAATTAAAAGGAAGGAGAAAATTATATAATGTAAAAGAAAAAAGATACAGAAAAGAAGAAAAAACAAAATATAAAAAGTAAAAAGCAGAAAAAAAAGAAACTAGTAGAATGGACCGGCCCAGCGTGAACTCCATTCAGGCAAACATAGGGAGGGCCGTTCCCGTCGTCACACAAGAGCCAGCCCATCACGTTGCTTGTGTCTGAAATCTGAGAGGGGTATTTAGTCCCACATCGGGGAGTTCACAGTATTTTTCCTTGTTTATAACAGAGGGACATGGCACGATAAACGTGCTCTTAACTGAGCACACCGTTCGGTGAGACGGTGGCCGATTGTGCGGCACTGCACAATGAGCAACATAACAAATGATCAAAGGTTAAAATCATTGTCACCTGATTACCTCCGCGCATGACATATGCGCTTGGCATTTTTTAATATATTTTTCATAAATTTTTGAATGCACCCTGTATGTTAATCTTTAGAAAAGCCTGTACAAAATTCAGTTTTCCCCAACCTGAAGCCGGCCTGGGCCAGGGGCAAGGAGTCTCCTCTGCTTTTTTATTTTTACCTTCAAACACAATTTCTATTGTGTGCTTCCATTTCAGATCAGAAAGCACCGCACAGTTTATATTTTCCTGAAACGAACTGAGGTACGATTCTAAGAAAATCGCCGGCAGCTCAATACTGCATTTACCGACAGTTTATATTTTCCAAGGCGGCCTCCGTAATGATTCGATGACGCAAGACACGATGCCGGGTCCTAAGCCAGAGCCGACGCCACCACCGAGTCGTGTTTACATCGACCTCACCAACGACGACGACCAGGTCTTTGTCTAGCATGCGGGCGGCCACCATAGTTAATTAGATCTAGGATTTATTTAGTTTATTTATGTTTTAAATTATTGTAAGGGCCTTTAGGCGCGAAACATGTTAATTTCCCGGTTTATATGAAATATTAAGTTTAAATTCAAGCAAAAGTTGGAGTTGAATTTGAGTTAAAAATTTCGATTAAATTCGAGCGAAATCAAAATTAGCATTGAATTTCAGTTTTAAATGTCTAATTGTTCCGGTGGCGTGTGTTTGGCACACCACATCTAACTCGCAGTGGTGACGCGCCGGAAGAATCGCTACTTATGCAAAACTTACCTGTGGCGCGTCCACAGAGCGCCACTTTTAGCTATTTACCAGTGGCACGTCCACATAGCGCCGCTTTTAGCTATTACCAATGACGCATAACCAGTAGCATGTGAAAAACGCGCTACTATGGGCCAAAATGGCACATCACTAGTAGGCTATTTCCTACTAGTGTCTATGCCTTACTTTTACCAGATATGGGAACCATATCTCCCCCCGCTCCTAGTCTGTTCTACTTGGGGACTACCTCGGAAGATCGTGGTCGTTTTTCTCTTCCAATAACCCTCCCTGCGTTTTCTCTTTGTATTGGACATTAGATGTTGATTCAGTAATCAAGGCAACATCAACTCATCCACTATGTGGGTATAATTATTCTCACAACTACTGTGTTAACGAAGGTGACATCCAATCCAGTTGATCATCCGTAATAGCTAGCTGGAGCGAATGGCGGCACCAATGAGGCACATGTGCAAGTGAAAGAGTAATTGTCAAGATTTGTTGAAAGTACTACACGATCTTCTACCGAAGCCTCGCAACCCTAATCAACCTCCAAATACATGTGCTATAAACACAACAAGATATGTTTTGTTTTAAAAGCAACATAGTTAAACGCGTAACCCTACTAAGCACTGTGCGCAACTAGCTCCTTGAAGACACATGGTCCTGTCCCTTTTGCCCTATCCTCTCTAGCCTTCTAGCTCACCTTTTGATCTTTCTCAACTTTGTGATAGTTATATAGTATGATTTACGAGATATACATGAAGAAACTAAAGGTGTCATAAGTCATAAATCACCCAAAAGTGTAGGTAGTAACTTTCGGTGATCATAAAAATCATTGAAGATAATAACTTGTTGTTAGTTGAACGTTATCACAGGATATAATATATTGTGGGGTTAGTTGAACATTATAAAACTTATAATTTAAAAGAAAAAAGATACATAAAAGGAAAAAAGAAAAATAAATATATAAGAAAAAAGCAGAAAGAATAACAAACTGGTAGAATGGGCCGGCCAGCATGAACGCCATTCAGTCAAACCTAGAAAGGGCCGTTCCGTCGCTGCCCAAGAGCCAGCCTATCACATCTCCGCCGCCCAACAACCTGCTCATCACGTTGTTTGTCTCTAAAATCTGAACCCTCATGATGAGCTATGACTGTTGAGGGGTATTTAGTCCCACATCGAGGAGTTAACAATATTTATCCTTGTTTATAAGAGAGGGACATGGCAGGGTACACGTGCTCTTAACTGAGCACACCATTCGGTGAGACGGTGGCCGATTGTGCGGCACTGCACAATAAGCAACAAAAACAATGATCAAATGTTAAAATCATTGTCACCTGATTACCTCCGCGCATGACATATGCGCTTGGCTTTTTTAGTTTTTCGAAAATACATTTGGATTTTTCAAAAATATATGTATTTCGACGCATTTTAGTGTACATTTACTTATTTTGCTTCGTATGTAGTCTAAACTGAAGTATCTAAAACATTTTATAATAGTGAAGGAGAAGTATATGGCACACGCAACTAAATTTTCCAAAAAAATTGGAATGCTTGCACTATTCTTTGAAATATCTAACCCTTATTGGAGTTAACAATACTTGTCATTATAATGTTCACATCCCTGGCACACTTCTCTTCTTTTTTCACCAAAAAATATTCATACTTAGATATATCCTCTGGTATCATTTGAATGTTCTCATTTTTAAAGGCTATTACTTCTGTTTGATATTTCTTGTCGTGGTTTTTTCGTATGTTAAATTTCTGTGGAATTATGTTAGAACTCTAGTACTGATAATATTTGAATTTTTGTGATTTAAAGTATATGACACACGCATCAAAATTTAGTACTCAACGTAATTATTTATGAAGACCAAAAATATATATTATTTTTAACGTAAGTATTCTATGAGTCTGATAATATGTTAGTCTTTTAAAGAAAATCCTACAGACAAGGATGCAATTATTCGTTATAATCACCTGTTATACATTAGTTACGAGTACAATTTTTAGTTTTTTTAAAGAACCGGAAGGGATAAATTATTAACCGGAAATGACTTTTCTGTCTCTCATTTTATTCTCATATTTTAAGATTTATGTATGTCTGTTTTTAAACAAACTAAAACTTGAATATGTAAAGTGGTTCCAGAAAAGCTTCCGACTGCAAGAATCATGTTATGTCGGTATGGTGGCTTCGTTAAGTTATTGCCGGGCTCATCTTGAGCCTACGGTCTAAACAAATAAGAACTATCTTGCGACCAAGTTCAGAAAAATCCTTGTTAATATCTCGAAGGACTATAAGTTGCATATGGCGACTTAATAATCAAATGAACCTGAACATGCTCATGCTTCATTGGCATCAAATGGTGCGGTGGGTGGTACGGTTCCATGATGGTATATGAAATGTCGAGTATGCTATGATCATGACTCAGACCTCCGAACAGCTGGACACGCCCTATCAAACCTAGCAGATAACTGAATAGTCCAAGCTTTTGGGCATGACAATATCGTGTGTTGTGAGTTTAGCGACGCTAAAGTTTATTTCACTTGCTAATTGTAGTTTATATTGGTTATGCAAACTCATGTTTTAAAGCAAAGGCTCTAAGCACAGACGTTTGGTGCTCGGGCTACATGCAGGTTCGTAGAGCGATCTGATCACCGGGTATAGGTCGCCATCTATGCCATATTTAAGTTTTGTGAGACGATTTTAATACGAAAACCTAATACAAGTACATTACAATGACATGGAGCCCACTTATGACGGTTTATATTCTATGTCTAGTACATTGATCTGTTTCTTAGATTTCTAAAAATTTATCATTTAGATGTGTGGATGTGAACGTTCTTAGATGGCTATGCTCTTGTCTATGTTTGACTGTGAACATAATAGGTTGTGAATGATGGTTGTTGTATATGGTCTGCCTTAAATTTGTTGTTGACGTGAAATATATGGAAATGATTGTTTACTGGTTATTTTACATTGCACACAACTGTACTTTTACCATGTGTACTATCTGACAAAATGCACAAGGTTAGAGAAACTGAGTGTGACCAATGGGGTTTATCAATGCACACAGATGGGATGAGAAGACCGTTTATTATCAGCTCATATCATAAACTGGAGCTCACAGGTGTGTTGTCAGATTTAAATCCTTCCTATCCTTATCCATGCATAGAGCTAGGCATGGATGGTATGCAATCCTGGCTAGATACTTTATGAATAATTTGTGGACGTGTACCATGTAAATATGTGAGCTGGTAATAGAAATGGAAAATGGAGCAGTAGGGGTTTTCCCTACTGCACTGCGCCTCAAAAAAAAATGGAGCTCAGGGATAGCCATGCTCGCTGTGGTTCCCATGCACATGGTTCTTTCACCGTGTGCGACGTGCCTTTCTATTTAAACAAATATTTAGTTTTCATGATGTAATGCTACCCTTTAATCTGTAAAGTGCAAATCTAGTTAATAAAATCCCTATGGGAATTCTTCAAGATCATCTCTGAAAAAGATGCTACCAGGAACGGCCCCACAGGCGCAATACGTTCGAGCCATTGACGTTAGGGACGTTGGGCACTCCTATGCACCGACTGCAGCGGCACTTGCGCCCGCGGTGCCTGAAGGATGGCTTCATTGGCTGCTCCAGAACGCGGACAAATAAAAAGGTGTTTTCATTTTGTATAAGTTTTATTTATTTTATCAATTACATATATAAGTATAAAAATTCCTATCAGCGTGTAAAAAGAATCAAGCTCGTGAACCTTTTTTGAAACCTCATGAACATTTTATTGAATGGATGAATATAGTTTTAAATACAATGAAAGCTTTTGTTAACTCAGTGAACATTTAGTCGAGCCTGAATTTTTTTGGGGCCATGCACAACTTTTAAAAACCATGATTTGCTTTTCACAACATGAATGAGTTTTCAATTTTCCAAAAGATAAACAAAAATGAAAGGAAAAGAAATAGAATCTGGTAGAATGGACCGGCCCAACGTGTACTGCATTCAGGCAAACCTAGGAAGGGCCGTTCCCGTTGGCACCCAAGAGCCTGCTCCTCATCACGTTGTTCGTCTTTGAAGTTCTACGAGCCCACGACTGTTTTTTTTTTTTAAACGAACGAGCCTACGACTGTTGGGGGGTATTTAGTCCCACATCGAGGAGTTAACAATCTTTGTCCTTGTTTATAAGAGAGGGACATGGAATGCTACACGTGCTCTTAACTGAGCACACCCATACGGTGAGACGGTGGCCGATTGTGCGGCACTGCACAATAAGCAACAAAACAATGATCAAAGGATAAAATCATTGTCACCTGATTACCTCCGCGTATGACATATGCGCTTGGCTTTTTTTTTTTAATGTCATGAATGCGAGAAGATCTGAACTCCTCTCGATGCTGTATTCTTCACTTACGATATAACACCTTGCTCTGCCCTCGTATGACACACGCATCTAATTTTTCCATAAAACGTTGAATGCACCATGTATGTTTCAGAGTTATTGGACGAACATGGACTATGGAGAGAAGTACTGCTTCATTCTACTTTCTTACCTATTGATGCTGAGGTGATCCTAAAAGTTAAACCGTCCGCAAGATTGGATGAGGATATTATAGCATGGCAACCGGAAAGAACTGGAGTCTTCGCTGTCCGAAGTGCCTACAAGCTGGGCTTTAATGCTTCTCCGGAGCAATGCGCCTTTCCGGCCACGAGTCTAAGGCCAGATGGTAACAATTCTTGCTGGAAACGAATTTGGAGTGCTGGGTGCCACCGAATTTGCGTACAAGGTGGCGTCTAACGGCCTTGTGACGGAAAAGAACAAGAGGGATCGAGGTTTCAAGGCTATTGTTTGATTTGTGGGATGGAACCAGAGGATATATATAAATGTTCACATGCACGTCGTTTATGGGCGGCAATGAGGGACACCTGGGAACTTACCCCCGACTCAGCCTTTCAAGATCTTGGTTTGCTTCGATTATAATAGCAGCACCGGAGAGAATGATCGACGCTATTCTGTTAGTGCCCTGGAGGTTCTGGTATGCTTTACACACGCCAAGCCTCTCCCATCGATTGAGGGGTCCAAGAGATTCTTGTCTAGCTATATGAGGACTCTAAGAAATATCAAGGTTTTTTCCACGGAGGACATTTTGAAGGGTAAGCTAGTTCTGCTTGCTGAATCCCTGTACCGTCAACCAGCAACGAGAAGACAGACCATAGCCCCTCGCTGGATTAAACCCTCTCCGGGATGGGTGAAGTTTAACTGTGATGGCTCATTTAAGCAAGAAGATGGTACGGCTGGTGCTGGAATGATTTTTTTGAGGATAAAGCGGTCGAATCCGCCGTCCGATTAGATAGAATAGAGTGTTATGTACAGAATTTTGAGCTAGGGAAAATCCCTCTACAAGTAAGAAAAACAACAAAAAAACTAGTCTCCAGGATCTTGCGTGTGGGCGAAAGCCCGCACCGCCAACTCCTCCCACACCAAAGCCGCCACCTCCAAAGGCAAGATTGCCACATAGCAGAAGGTCCACTGGTTCCTCTCCTTCCCTGTCCGCCGTAACGAGTGGATGATGGTCTCACCAGCCGCTCTCCTAACCTCGTGTGAAAAACCCACAGGCGCTCGCCATGACAACAACCAGCATCGATCAGCAACGCGCAGATCTCCCTGCCCAATCATCATAAGCTTCATCATCTAGCCACCCCCCGGCGGCATCTGCCGCTCCATCCTGTTCCCTGAGTTCGTCGTCTTCTTCTTGGTCTTCTTCATGGCGAGGACGAGATCGTCGATGGCCACCACCGCCTAATCCGAAAAGGGCTGGTCCGAGACATCTAACAAGGCCAAGAAGTCCTCTCGCCGGCGCCCCGAGGGGTGGGTCTGCCCAGGCAGCGAGCCGAGCGGCGCGCCACGGTCTCCTTGGCCTGGAATGATCCTGAGAGATGAAAATTGTAATATTATTTTTTCATCATGTCGCCAATTGTTCAATTGTTCAGATGCAGTAGAGGCAGAGTTTGGCATTACAATGGAGCGACAAGGCGGTGATAGTAGAGTTGGACTGCTCTGTGCTGATTGATGCTGTCAAAAGCAAATCGCAGTACAGATCACCGCTAGCCTACCTCATCTCTGATATTAGAATATTAGCTACTGGTAGTAGACAGTTATCTTTTGTAAAAGTGGAACGCTCGCAAAACAGGGCAAGTCATTTTCTCGCGAATTATGCGAGGATAGAGGCCAGAACTGCTGTATGGCTTGGTGCAGGATCTGAGGGCTTGTCTCAGGAACTGGATCATGACATTCTTGTAACCCCTGTTGCTTAATAGATTCCTCTTTTACCCGCAAAAAAGGCCTTCTCTCTCTTTTTTCTTACCATCAAACACATTGTTTATTGTGTGCTTCCCTTTCGGATCTGCAAGCACCTCACTGTTTATATTGTCCTCAAACGAACTGAGATACAAGTGTAAGATAATCGCCGACAGCTCAAAATTGCATTGTTTCTGATCATGTGCCTCTTAGGTGATAAATTTTGAACCTGGATCCCACCCTTTTGTGGTTTCACTATGTGGTGCCGGTGCTTATCAGTGTCCCGAAGACAAAGTTTGCAGAGGACTAAATAGTCTCAAGCTTTTAGGCAAGGCATTACGTGTGTCGTGAGTTTGGTGATGCCAAGGTTTATTTTATGTGGGGGACTTCGATGACTTCTTTGGAATGCAATTTTTTTTCGTGAAACAATATAAATTTGTGTTCCAAAAGGACCCTTAGAGGCTTCTTTCGCACAAAATGCAATGCTGGTGTTGAAGTGATATGTAATCGTTGTACAGACGAACCCTGGGAATATAGAGCCAATAATCAGTTTGACCGACAGACTGAGTACTAGCCATGGAAGGTTTTTTTAAAATGTCCTCCTAGCTTTTGCTCTCGCTGCTTCCGCTCTTCCTCCAGAAGGTTTATTTTCTCTCTTTCTCTGGTGGACGACTAACGGGAAGGAGGGGCTCTACGCTGCTCTTGCCTTCGCAGATCTATCTAGCTTTGTGTCCTTGATAGCTGCTTGGAGTTTTCGACTGGTCGAAGTGTCAGGGTCAATGCCTTACTTTTACCAGATATGGAACCTTGTCTCCCCTCCACTCCCATTCTGTTCGATTTCAGGGTCTACACCGACAGATCATGGTCATTTTTTCTCTTCCAATAACCCTTTCTGCCTTTTCTCTTTGTATTGGACTATCTACTCGTCCACTACCAGTCTATAATAATCCTCACAACTATTGTGTGAAAGAAGCCACGGAAGAAGATTCGATGGGAGCCCGTGGGCCTCCGTGCGAGGCAGGAACACGTGACAGCTAGCGGGAGTGAATGGCGGCACCCAGGATTCAACACGAGTGCAACTGAAAGAGCAATTGCCAACTCTTCTTGGAAGCACCACACGATCTTATCCCAATGCCTCCCAAACCTAATCAACCTCTAGACACGTGTGCGATAAACACAATAAGATATATTATGTTTTAAAAGCAACGTATAGTTCGGAAATCCATAACGGGTAGTAGGTGCAGATGCACCCACTACCCAAAAAACAAATTTTAAAATGTAAAAAAATTTAAAATAAAAATTTCAGATATAGTTCAAGACATTTTATATTAGTATAAAAAGTTACGTGATTTTTTTATAACCTGTGCAAAAAAGACAAATCCGAACACTACAAAGTGATTTTATACAAGACATTTTTTGGTCTTTTTTGCACAGGTCACAAAAATGTTTTTTCTCACGCGACAATTTTTGTGCTAACACAAAATGTTATAATGTATATCCAAATTTTTTCTGTAATTTTTTGACATTTTGAAAAAAAATAAAAATGTTTTACATAGTAGATGCATCTACACCTACTACCCAAAACACCGCCTCCGTATAGTTAAACATGTAACCCTACTGTGTAGTGTGCGCAACTATAGCTCCTTGAAGACAAATGGTCCTGCCCCTTTTCCCCTATCCTCTCTAGCCTTCTACGTCACGTTTGATCTTGCTCACCTTTGAGATAGTTATATAGTATGATGTACGAGATAAACATGAAGAAACTATATGTGTCTGACGTCATAACTTACACCGAAGAGTAGGTAGTAACTTCCGGTGATTATAAATATCATTGAAGATGATAAGTTGTTGTTAGTTCAACGTTATCAATGCATATGAAATTATGGGGTTAGTTGAACATCATAAATACATTATAATAAGTAATTGGCCTATTTGGGTTCTATACATTATGATGACTATCTTAAATAATTAAGATGACTATTGCTTGAAAATTATAGCTGAATTTACTTGCTAATTGCAGTTTATACTGGTTATGAAAACTCGGGCATGTTTTAAAGCAAAGGCTCGTTTGCTGCTCGGGCTACATACAAGTTTGTAGCTCGATCTGATCACCGGGTATATGTCGTCATCTGTGCCATATTTTAGTTTTGTGAGACGGCTTTAATACGAAAACCAAATACAAGTACAATATAATGATGTGGAGCCCACTCATGACGGTTTCTAATCTCTCCATAGTACATTGACATGCTTCTTAGATTTGTAGAATTTTATCATTTAGATGTGGGGATGTGAACTTTCTTAGATGGCTATGCTCTTGTCTATGTTTGGCTGTGAACATAATAGGATGTTAATGATGGATGTTGTATATGGGCTGCCTTAAAATTTGTTGTTGATGTGAAAATATGGAAATGATTGTTTACTTCTTATTTTACATTGCACACAGCTGGATTTACCATGTGTAATATCCGACACAATGCACAAGGTTGGAGAAACTGAGTGTGACCAATGAGGTTTCTCAATGCACGCGGATGGGATGAGAACACCGTTTGTTATGGGGTCACATCATATACTGGAGCTGAGGGACAGTGCTCGTTGTGGTTCCCATGCACATGGTTCTTTCACCGTGTGCGACGCGTCTTTCTATTTAAACAAATATTTAGTTTTTCTTGATGTAATGGTACCCTTTAATCTATATACACTAGTAGAAAACAGGGCTTCCGTTTTCACCTTTGATCCCGGCCAAATTACAACCCGGGATCAATGCACCATTGATCCCGGGTCGGGAGGGCGGGGCGCCCGTGGGCATTGCTCACGGGTCGGGGGGACCTTTGGTCCCGGTTCGTGACACGAACCAGGATCAAAGGGTCCTCACATGCGCGCACATGCTTTTCAGCGCTGGGCCCCTTTGGCAGGGGACCTTTGGTCCCGGTTCGTGTTACAAACCGGGATCAAAGGGTCTCCCTGCTATATCATCTTCTTCGACCCCGAGCTAGCTCGATTTCATCACCATTTCTCCTCTATTTTCATTTTTTAATTGTCAAAAATGGCATTTTTTGTGAAGCAAGTACAACAAATATGATGCAAAATGACACCCATCCAATTATCACATCGCTGCATTTTTGTCTTATGTAATACTTTCATAATATTTAGACTATTTTTAGACATATTATAAGTGAAAATCTCAAAGTTGTGAGTTGTTGAACAACAAAAGGCATTCATCCTATAACTTATTTACAATGGAATAATGAATAATATCATAATAATTACTATATGCTTTAATATTTTGGGTCCGTCTCTTCTCTCGAGGCTATTGGCAGTTGCCCTTCTTGCCCTGCCTAAGGGCCGACTATTGGCGCTTTCTTGTGAATATAGGAGATTGTTAGTGGACACGGTGTTTTGACTCGTAGGTCTAGATGCATCCATTATAAAAATATTTAAATGCATTTTCGAATGTTGAAAATTTCGAAACAAAATTTCAGGTGTGCATCCAAACATTTATGTTTCCACATAAATTTCATGAATAATTTTTTGTGGTGTAAAAAGACAAAAAAATGTCTCGTGAAAAGTCATTTTGTAGCACTTAAATTTTGCCTTTTTTAAAAAATCCACAAAATTGTCTTTTTTTCATAAATCTTTTTGTGCGAATGTAGACTGATCAGATGTACACCTGAAATTTTTATTTAAATATATACCCAAAACAGATTTCCCCTTGCTAGGGTATTACACGGACATACATTGCTTGGTCTGCTTTGTGGTTGGGAGCACAAGCAAAGCTGCGTTTTGGACGGCAGCTTTTTCACTTTTGTTGAGAGTTTATATCTCAGTAATCATTATAGAAGTTTATCCGTTCGAGAGCATCATGGCAATGATTTCCCCTACCATTTCGCGAGTTGCATGCGTCCGTTTTCAATTATTTATGTCCATTTCTACTTAACTATGAGTCTTGTTAAGTTGTTGTCATATACAGTTCGGAGAAGCCAATTAATGTTACCTAATTTATGCTTACAAATGGATGTCATTTACGTAGTATTTACGTACAAACCTAAGGTGTACAAGGTTACAAATCACTACCGGAAAATCTATCTTTCCCGTGCGGACCATTCTGTGCCGTGTGCTTCCACTTCTCGGAACACGTCAAAGCCCTCTTTGCCGTGCACGTAAGACAAGGAGCACGGCAAAGAAACGACGCACGTCACAGAAGACGCACGGCGCACGGCAACGAAAAGGGACACGGCACAGAAGATGGACGGCACACGACAAAGTATGCCGCACGGCGAAATGGACACAACACACACGGCAAACGAAGTACACTCGGCAAAGAAGTTGACCAGGATCTGCAACTTTGCCGCGCTCGCAATAATTCGCGAGAAATATTTTTGCATTGGCGGGAAAAATGTTTGCCATGCGTGGATAGCAAAACGCACGGCAAAGAGTGGCCAAATTTTATTCCACCCGCGCGGCTCATTTCCCGCTCTAAATAAATTGGCTGGAAATTCCTTGCCGTGTGGCTCTGAGCTCCACACACGGCAAATCCTTCCTTTGTCGTGTGGCTTTGTGAGCCGCACACGGCAAACCATGTATTTGCACTAGCCCCCCCCTTTTTTTTTTTGATATGCTTGCTTTATTTATTTTCTTTGTTAAGGCTTCTAGTACGTTCATTTACTTCACTTAATTATGTTTCTCGATAATATATATAAACCCTCCGGTGTGGGCCGCATGTGTCGAAACCCCGAAATAAGTGAACCTAACGTGTGAGTCGTCGTCTACCCCTTCCCTAGGCGTTGAATAGGAGCGTCGGAAACCCACCCAAACCTAGGTTGGTTTTCCATGTTCCTATGTCATAACCTAACACAACCAAGAAAAAAATTCCACTGGCCTACCCCCTTTCGACGCCGTTGAAGGGGGTAGACGAAAATGTTAGGGTTTTTTCCAGCGGATCAAGGGTTTCGCTGAATCGGGGCCCCGGAGCGTCGGAAACCCACCCAAACCTAGGTTGTGCCATACCATGTGTTTACAAGTGTGTTGAGTGTTTTGGAAGTGCAAGATTTTACTCCGGTGTGTGACCGTCTTCACCGACCGCACTCTCCCTCTACTAAGTTTCTTGACTTTTAGCTGAAATCTCCCGTTTCGGGGGAACCGCGAGCAATCTTGTGAGAACTTGTGATAATAGTTGGTTTTCCATGTTCCTATGTCATAACCTAACACAACCAAGGAAAAAAGTCCACTGGCCTACCCCCTTTCAACGCCGTTGAAGGGGGTAGACGAAAATGTTAGGGTTTTTTCCAACGGATAAAGGGTTTCGCCGAATCGGGCCCCCGGAGCGTCGGAAACCCACCCAAACCTAGGTGTTTTGGAAGTGCAAGATTTTACTCCGGTGTGTGACCGTCTTCACCGACCGCACTCTCTCTCTACTAAGTTTCTTGACTTTTAGCTGAAAACTCCCGTTTCGGGGGAACCGCGGGCGATGTTGTGAGAACTTGTGATAATAGTTGGTTTTCCATGTTCCTATGTCCTAACATAACATAACCAAGGAAAAAAGTCCACTAGCCTACCCCCTTTCGATGCCGTTGAAGGGGGTAGACGAAAATGTTAGGGTTTTTTCCAGCGGATCAAGGGTTTCGCCGAATCGGGGCCCCGGAGCGTCGGAAACCCACCCAAACCTAGGTTGTGCCATACCATGTGTGTACAAGTGTGTTGGGTGTTTTGGAAGTGCAAGATTTTACTCCGGTGTGACCCCGTCTTCACTGACCGCATTCTCTCTCTACTAAGTTTCTTGACTTCTAGCTGAAAACTCCTGTTTCGTGGGAACCGGGGGCAATCTTGTGAGAACTTGCGATAATAGTTGGTTTTCCATGTTCCTATGTCATAACCTAACACAACCAAGCAAAAAAGTTCACTGACCTACCCCCTTTCGACGCCGTTGAAGGGGGTAGACGAAAATGTTATGGTTTTTTCCAGCGGATCTAGGGTTTCGCCGAATCGCGGCCCCGGAGCGTCGGAAACCCACCCAAACCTAGGTTGTGCCATACCATATGTATACAAGTGTGTTGGTGTTTTGGAAGTGCAAGATTTTACTCCGGTGTGTGACCGTCTTCACCGACCGCACTCTCTCTCTACTGAGTTTCTTTACTTTTAGCTGAAATCTCCCGTTTCGGGGGAACCGTGGGCAATGTTGTGAGAACTTGAGATAATAGTTGATTTTCCATGTTCCTATGTCCTAACCTAACACAACCAAGGAAAAAAGTCCACTGGCCCACCCCTTTCGACGCCGTTGAAGGGGGTAGACGAAAATGTTAGAGTTTTTTCCATCGGATCAAGGGTTTCGTCGAATTGGGGCCCCAGAGCGTCGGAAACCCACCCAAACCTAGGTTGTGCCATACCATGTGTGTAAAAGTGTGTTGGGTGTTTTGGAAGTGCAAGATTTTACTCCGGTGTGTGACCGTCTTCACCGACCGCACTCTCTCTCTACTAAGTTTCTTGACTTTTAGCTGAAAACTCCCGTTTCGGAGGAACCGCGGGCAATGTTGTGAGAACTTGTGATAATAGTTGGTTTTCCATGTTCCTATGTCCTAACCTAACATAACCAAGGAAAAAAGTCCACTGCCCTACCCCCTTTCGACGCCGTTGAAGGGGGTAGACAAAAATGTTAGGGTTTTTTTTCCAGCGGATCAAGGGTTTTGCCGAATCGGGGCCCCGGAGCGTCGGAAACCCACCCAAAACTAGGTTGTGCCATACCATGTGTGTAAAAGTGTGTTGGGTGTTTTGGAAGTGCAAGATTTTACTCCGGTGTGTGACCGTCTTCATTGACCGCACTCTCTCTCTACTAAGTTTCTTGAGTTTCTCTCCGAAAGTAATTCAATTTTGAACTACAAGTGTGTGATAGTTTGCTCTGAAAATTTTACAAAAATCATTTTAAGATACACCAGTAGTGGTTATATCACAGAACCATCGATAGATTTGAGAAATGCAACCTCTTTGGATGAATAGGCCCGACGGGCATTTCGACCGTTTTTCAACAAAATAAAAGAAAGTGAAACAATACTCAAAAAATGAAATCCTTTGGCATGGAGTCCTTTTATGTGTACTAGTTGATAGGAAAAATGATAAACATGAGTTTTGACAAAGTTTTCAAAAAACTTCTTCACACAAAAGTCAATCATCTATAAACATATATAAAATGACTTTTTTATTAAGCAAGTACCAAAAATATGTTGCAAAAAGTCATATACATGATGAAAAAGATTATATGGATATCACATTCGGATTCCTCTCATTTTTCTAATCGATTTAGACATTTTATTTGTTAAATTTTGATTTACGGATTTAAAGATATGAATTATTGGAGGCTTCTTTCTCTAGCACAAAATGCAATGCTAGTGTTCAAGTGATATGTAATCGTTGTACAGCTTAAACATGGGAATATAGAAACAATCAGTTTGACCGAGAATCTGAGCAGCAGCAACATAGGAGGTGTCTCCTTTCTTTTTCTCTCCTTACAGCGTTTGCTCTCGCCCCTAACGCTCTTCATCCACAAGATTTCTTTCCTTTGATAGCTGTTTGGGAGTTTCGACTGGTCGAAGTGGAGGAGCTTTCAATAGTAGGAAAACCTTATAGCTTCTTAATATTAGTGGCGATTTTGGTTTTATACGGGCCACTGGTATAGGTAGTAGCGCGCGCCGCTGGTACAGGGCTACCAGTGGCGCGCAGAATGTGTGTACGCGCCACCCGTAAGTGGGATCCGGCCACCTGGATTGAACATGCTGGTGGCGCGCCATTTTTCTTACGTGCCACTGTCTTCTTACGGGCCACTCGCCCATGTTCTGTAAATAGGCGCGTGCCACTGGTACAGGCCTACCAGGCAGCTCGCAAATGAGCGGGGGCGGGTTTCCTGTGCCCCCTCTCCCCGACATCGACAAAGAGAAGATGGAGGATCGCATCCTCGACAGCTGGAATCGGCTACCGGAGGATCTCAAATTCGATCCAGGCGACGCGCCTCATAACACGCTGTGGGTGAGCATCCTCGAGGCGGAGAGGGAGGAGCGGATCGACCACTGGGAGGGCCCGTTTCGTCCTCGCAGCGTGAAGAACCGCGGAGGCAGGTGGCGTATATGGGCGAACGACCGAGGAAGTCCTTGCCGACTGCCAGGCCGGACGGAATCCTTGCCTCCATAAGCCACCCGCATCCGCTGCTCTCCCGAGTGTACACCACCGGCGCACGCTCGTATTGTACCACCCGTGGAAAGCTCCGTCCTTGACAAGCTCGAGCTCCAGTGGTAGCTGCTCCTTGCCCAAGGCGGCCTCCGTAATGATTCGATGATGCAAGACACGATGCCGGGTCCTAAGCCAGAGCCGACGCCACCACCGAGTCGTGTTTACATCGACCTCACCGATGGCGACGACCAGGTCTTTGTCTAGCATGCGGGCGGCCACCATAGTTAATTAGATCTAGGATTTATTTAGTTTATTTATGTTTTAAATTATTGTAAGGGCCTTTAGGCGCAAAACATGTTAATTTCCCGGTTTATATGAAATATTAAGTTTAAATTCAAGCAAAAGTCGGAGTTGAATTTGAGTTAAAAATTATCAATTTCGATTGAATTCGAGCGAAATGAAAATTAGCATTGAATTTCAGTTTTAAATGTCTAATTGTTCCGGTGGCGTGTGTTTGGCACGCCACATCTAACTCGTAGCGGTGAGACGCGCCGGAAGAATCGCTACTTATGCAAAACTTACCTGTGGCGCGTCCACAAAGCGCCACTTTTAGCTATTTACCAGTGGCGCATCCACATAGCGCCGCTTTTAGCTATTACCAATGATGCATAACCAGTAGCATGTGAAAAACGCGCTACTATGGGCCAAAATGGCACATCACTAGTAGGCTATTTCCTACTAGTGTCTATGCCTTACTTTTACCAGATATGGGAACCATATCTCCCCCCGCTCCTAGTATGTTCTATTTAGGGACTACCTCGGAAGATCGTGGTCGTTTTTCTCTTCCAATAACCCTCCCTGCGTTTTCTCTTTGTATTGGACATTAGATGTTGATTCAGTAATCAAGGCAACATCGACTCATCCACTACGTGGGTATAATTATTCTCACAACTACTGTGTTAATGAAGGTGACATCCAATCCAGTCGATCATCCGTAATAGCTAGCTGGAGCGAATGGTGGCACCTATGAGGCACAAGTGCAAGTGATAGAGTAATTGTCAAGATTTATTGAAAGTACTACACGATCTTCTACCGACGCCTCGCAACCCTAATCAACCTCCAAATACATGTGCTATAAACACAACAAGATATGTTTTGTTTTAAAAGCAACATAGTTAAACGCGTAACCCTACTAAGCACTGTGCGCAACTAGCTCCTTGAAGATACATGGTCCTGTCCCTTTTGCCTATCCTCTCTAGCCTTCTAGCTCACCTTTTGATCTTTCTGAACTTTGTGATAGTTATATAGTATGATTTACGAGATATACATGAAGAAACTAATGGTGTCATAAGTCATAAATCACCCAAAAGTGTAGGTAGTAACTTTCGGTGATCATAAAAATCATTGAAGATGATAACTTGTTGTTAGTTGAACCTTATCACAGGATATAAATATTGTGGGGTTAGTTGAACATTATAAAACTTATAATGTAAATGAAAAAGATACATAAAAGGAAAAAAGAAAAATAAATATATAAGAAAAAAGCATAAAGAAATAGCATTTTGCATCCTTCCACCAGCCCGACCCCCGCGTCGCCTCCTCTGGCGACACGGGGGAAACCCTAGCCGCCGGCCGCCGGGGGCCTCCACTACCAGTCCCATTCGCCGCGCCGCCGCCGAGGGGCAACCGGCAAAGCCGCTCGCCTCAGGGATGGGGCGCCGGGGCGCTTTTCTTCGTGCGTGCGGGCGTGCAGCCTTCAGATGCAGAGGAGGTCGGGGATGCGGGCCAGGCTCGAGGTCTGTCGTTTGCGGAGCTTGGAGGGCTAGCACCGGCGGAGGTCGCCGTGGGCTGCTGATACGTCTCAAACGTATCTATAATTTTTGATGTTCCATGCTGATATTATATCAATTACTACATGTTTTGGTTATACTTTATATCATTTTAATGCATTTTCTGGGACTAACCTATTAACAAGATGCCACAGTGCCAGTTCCCTGTTTTCTGCTGTTTTTGGTTTCAGAAAATCTATTAAGGAAATATTCTCGGAATTGGACGAAACAAAAGACATCGTCAATAATATCACGAGAAAATCACGGAGTCCAAAGGGGAGTCGGAGCAGACCCACCAGGGGGCCACCCCACACTAGGGCGCGGCCCAGGGTGGGCCCGCGCCCCCCTATGACGTGGTGGCCCCCTTCGGCCACAGACGCCGCCTCTTCGCCTATATATTCTCCGCGACGCGAAAACCCTATTACGGTCGATCATATTCCACGAAAAGTTCCGTCGCGGCCGTCATCGTCAATCTCAGATCGGAGGAGTTCTGAAGCTCTTCCCGGCACCCTGCCGGAGGGGAGATCATCACCGGAGGGATCTATATCACCATGCCTGCCTCCGGAGTGATGCGTGAGTAGTCCACCCCTGGACTACGGGTCCATAGCAGTAGCTAGATGGTTGTCTCTCTACCTTGTGCTTCCATGTTTAGATCTTGTGAGCTGCCTAACATGATCAAGATCATCTTATTGTAATGCTAGATGTTGTGTTTGCTGGGATCCGATGAATATTGATACAATGTTTATTCAACTTGTTTATCTATGTGCTCTTGATCTTGCATGCTCTCCGTTGCTAGTAGATGCTTTGGCCAAGTAGATGCTTGTGACTCCAAGAGGGGGTATTTATGCTCGATAGTGGGTTCAGTCTCTAGATATCTGGATCAGTGACAGAAAGGTCTAAGATGGTAGATGTGCTGTTGCTACTAGGGATAAAACATTGGTGCAGTGTCCAAGGACACTTGTATTGATTACATTACACACTTTACTTCATGCAATAATCTGTTGTTAGCAACTTAATACAGAATAGGATGCGGATGCTGCCTTGAAGGTGGATTATTTAGACATAGATGCTGTTGGAATAACGGTCTATGTACTTTGTTGTAATGCCCAACTAAATTTCATAGTAGACATGTTGGCATGTATTGCATTGTTATGCCCTCTCTATTTGTCAATTGACCAGCTGTAATTTGTTTACCCAACATGCTAGTTATCTGTTCTGAGAGAGACACCACTAGTGAACTGTGGACCCTGGTCCAATTTCTTCATACTGTTTACACAACCTGCTGCAATCATCTGTTTCCTGTTACTTGCTGTTTTTCCTGCTGTTTTCCACACCATACGTTTAACTCTTTGTTTCTGCAAGACCGGAGAGATTGACAACCTCTCTGTTTCGTGTTGGGCAAAGTTCTGGTTTGTGTCTGTGCAGATTCCACGTTGGTGCAAGCTCCCTAGCGCCAGGGGGAGTCAACATCAACAACCTTCCGATAGATCGTCAAGTCCTACTGGATTGATAACCTTGGGTAGATTTCTCAAGGGAAAACTTCTGCTGTCTACATCATAACCTTCCTCTTGGGGTTCACCAACACGTAGCTATCAGCTGCTGCAGGTGGGGCGGCGCCGGTCTGGTGCCCCAGCGAGGGGGGGGGGGGGGGGGAGGTCGCCGTGGGCTCTGTCGGGCTCCATCTGGGCCGTGCGGGCGACGAGCTCTCCGTGCGCGCTGGAGGGCGCGCGGGCGTGTAGGAGGTTGCTCGCGGGTGAGGAGGAGGAGGCTGGGGAACAGTGGTGGAAGCCGGGGCGGCGGCCCCGGATCTTCGGCCGTGCAGTGGTGGCGCGGCTTGCTTGCTGGTTTCCATGGCGGGAGGTGCTATGGGACTTCGGCAAGTGGTGGTGCTCGGTGGCCGGCCACGGATGCATCTCGCATCTCGCTAAGCTTCGTGGGCGGCTCGAACTCCGGGCGAAATCTTGCACCGGCTCCGGTCGGTGGCGACGATGGCGGCGCCCTTGGGCGTCGTTCTCCTTCTTGAAGGCATCGTCGTGGAGTTTCGACAACCGGCCCGACGGGAGTGGTGCGATGGTCTCTGGGTGAAAGCCTAAGCTCCGTCGGGGGCGGGAGACGATGACGGACGCGTCATTACCTTGTTGGAGGCGTCGCCTTGGACTCATCGGCTCTCTCGGTGCGGCGGGTTCATGCCGGATGGCGATGTGGTCAGGGGAGGTGGATGCCGGGGTGGCGGCCCTGGACGGTGGTGGTACGCCGAGGCAGCGGCCTCGGACCCCCACGCTACGACGGTTATATGAGGCAGAGCCGTTGTCCAGCGGGATCTGGGTGGCGACCTGGATGGAGACTGTGCGGGCAGAGGGTTAGTCGACCTGACTGAATCGCCTTCGGGCAATGCGAAGGTCGATCTGGTTGCTACTCCGGGGCGGCGGCCCCGATACATGGAGGTTTTGGTGACAACCTGGATGAAAACTGCGTGGGCAGAGTGTTCGTCGACCATGACTGGATCAATTTCGGGCAATGCGAATGCCGATCTGGTTGTTACGCCGGGACGGCGGCCCCGGATCGGTGGTGTGTTTTGTGGGGTTTGTTCGACTTGGGTCGTGTGGGCGGCGGGTCGCTTGGTTTGTGTCATTCTTTTGTGGAGTTTGTATGGTTTTTGGACCCGATTTCCCTTATAAACTGGGTCACCTCTTTCTATCTATTCGGACAGTGGATACGACCACCTTATACCTAAAAACAAACAAAAAAAAAACAGAAAGAATAAGAAACTGGTAGATTGGGCCGGCCAGCATGAACGGCATTCAGGCAAACCTAGAAAGGGCCATTCCTTCGCTACCCAAGAGCCAGCCTATCACATCTTCGCCGCCCAACAACCTGCTCATCACGTTGTTTGTCTCTAAAATCTGAACCCTCGTGATGAGCTATGACTGTTGAGGGGTATTTAGTACCACATCGAGGAGTTAACAATACTTATCCTTGTTTATAAGAGAGGGACATGGCAGGGTACACGTGCTCTTAACTGAGCACACCATTCGGCGAGACGGTGGCCGATTGTGCGGCACTGCACAATAAGCAACACAAACAATGATCAAAGGTTAAAATCATTGTCAACTGATTGCCTCCCCGCATGACATATGCGCTTGGCTTTTTTAGTTTTTCGAAAATACATTGGATTTTTCAAAAATATATGTATTTCGACGCATTTTAGTGTACATTTACTTATTTTGCTTCGTATGTAGTCTAAACTGAAGTATCTAAAACATTTTATAATAGTGAAGGAGAAGCATATGGCACACGCATCTAAATTTTCCAAAAAAATTGGAATGCTTGCA
Organism: Poa pratensis; assembly: GCA_947311845.1. NCBI lineage: Eukaryota > Viridiplantae > Streptophyta > Magnoliopsida > Poales > Poaceae > Poa > Poa pratensis. The sequence continues at coordinate 141,276,941 of CAMZMU010000041.1, forward strand.
CTATTCTTTGAAATATCTAACCCTTATTGGAGTTAACAATACTTGTCATTATAATGTTCACATCCCTGGCACACTTCTCTTCTTTTTTCACCAAAAAATATTCATACATAGATATATCCTCTGGTATCATTTGAATGTTCTCATTTTTAAAGGCTATTACTTCTGTTTGATATTTCTTGTCGTGGTTTTTTCGTATGTTAAATTTCTGTGGAATTATGTTAGAACTCTAGTATTGATAATATTTGAATTTTTGTGATTTAAAGTATATGACACACGCATCAAACTTTAGTACTCAACGTAATTATTTATGAAACCAAAAATATATATCATTTTTAACGTAAGTATTTATGAGTCTGATAATATGTTAGTATTTTAAAGAAAATCCTACAGACTAAGGATGCAATTATTCGTTATAAGCACCTGTTATACATTAGTTACGAGTACAATTTTTAGTTTTTTTAAAGAACCGGAAGGGATAAATTATTAGCCGGAAATGACTTTTTGTCTCTCATTTTATTCTCATCTTTTAAGATTTATGTATGTCTGTTTTTAAAACAAACTAAAACTTGAATATCTAAAGTGGTTCCAGAAAGGCTTCCGACTGCAAGAATCATGTTATGTCGGTATGGTGGCTTCGTTAAGTTATTGCCGGCTCATCTTGAGCCTACGGTCTAAACAAATAAGAACTATCTTGCGACCAAGTTCAGAAAAATCCTTGTTAATATTCGAAGACTATAAGTTGCATATGGCGACTTAATAATCAAATGACCTGAACATGCTCATGCTTCATTGGCATCAAATGTGCGGTGGGTGGTACGGTTCCATGCCGGTATATGAAATATCGAGTATGCTATGATCATGACTCAGACCTCCGAACTAGCTGGACACACCCTATCAAACCTAGCAGATAACTGAATAGTCCAAGCTTTTGGGCATGACAATATCGTGTGTTGTGAGTTTAGCGACGCTAAAGTTTCTTTCACTTGCTAATTGTAGTTTATATTGGTTATGCAAACTCATGTTTTAAAGCAAAGGCTCTAAGCACAGACGTTTGGTGCTCGGGCTACATGCAGGTTCGTAGAGCGATCTGATCACCGGGTATAGGTCGCCATCTGTGCCATATTTAAGTTTTGTGAGACGATTTTAATACGAAAACCAAATACAAGTACATTACAATGACGTGGAGCCCACTTATGATGGTTTATATTCTATGTCTAGTACATTGACTGTTTCTTAGATTTCTAGAAATTTATCATTTAGATGTGTGGATGTGAACGTTCTTATTGGCTATGCTCTTGTCTATGTTTGACTGTGAACATAATAGGTTGTGAATGATGGTTGTTGTATATGGTCTGCCTTAAAATTTGTTGTTGACGTGAAATATATGGAAATGATTGTTTTACTGGTTATTTTACATTGCACACAACTGTACTTTTACCATGTGTACTATCTGACAAAATGCACAAGGTTAGAGAAACTGAGTGTGACCAATGGGGTTTATCAATGCACACAGATGGGATGAGAAGACCGTTTATTATCAGCTCATATCATAAACTGGAGCTCCAGATGTGTTGTCAGATTTAAATCATCCTTCCTATCCTTATCCATGCATAGAGCTAGGCATAGCCTTAAGGATGGTATGCAATCTGGCTAGATACTTTATGAATAATTTGTGGACGTGTACCATGTAAATATGTGAGCTGGTAATAGAAAATGGAAAATGGAGCAGTAGGGGTTTTCCCTACTTACTGCGCCTCAAAAAAAAAAATGGAGCTCAGGGATAGCCGTGCTCGCTGTGGTTCCCATGCACATGGTTCTTTCACCGTGTGCGACGTGCCTTTCTATTTAAACAAATATTTAGTTTTCATGATGTAATGCTACCCTTTAATCTGTAAAGTGCAAATCTAGTTAATAAAATCCCTATGGGAATTCTTCAAGATCATCTCTGAAAAAGATGCTACCAGGAACGGCCCCACAGGCGCAATACGTTCGAGCCATTGACGTTAGGGACGTTGAGCGCTCCTATGCACCGACTGCAGCGGCACTTGCGCCCGGTGCCTGAAGATGGCTTCATTGGCTGCTCCAGAACGCGGACGAATAAAAAGGTGTTTTCATTTTGTATAAGTTTTATTTTTTATCAATTACATATATAAGTATAAAAATCCTATCAGCGTGTAAAAAGAATCAAGCTCGTGAACCTTTTTTGAAACCTCATGAACATTTTATTGAATGGATGAATATAGTTTTAAATACAATGAAAGCTTTTGTTAACTGAGTGAACATTTAGTCGAGCCTGAATTTTTTTGGGGCCATGCACAACTTTTAAAAACCATGATTTGTTTTTCACAACATGAATGAGTTTTCAATTTTCCAAAAGATAAACAAAAATGAAAGGAAAAGAAATAGAAAAATAACCATAGAAAAAAACATAATAAGCCAAAGAAGAAAAATAAAAAATAGAGAGAATATTATATTGTAAAAGAAAAAAGATACAGAAATAAAAAGAAAAAATATAAAAGAAAAGCAAAACAAAGAAGAATCTGGTAGAATGGACCGGCCCAACGTGTACTGCATTCAGGCAAACCTAGGAAGGGCCGTTCCCGTTGGCACCCAAGAGCCTGCTCCTCATCACGTTGTTCGTCTTTGAAGTTCTACGAGCCCACGACTTTTTTTTTTTTAAACGAACGAGCCTACGACTGTTGGGGGGTATTTAGTCCCACATCGAGGAGTTAACAATCTTTGTCCTTGTTTATAAGAGAGGGACATGGAATGCTACACGTGCTCTTAACTGAGCACACCCATACGGTGAGACGGTGGCCGATTGTGCGGCACTGCACAATAAGCAACAAAACAATGATCAAGGATAAAATCATTGTCACCTGATTACCTCCGCGTATGACATATGCGCTTGGCTTTTTTTTTTAATGTCATGAATGCGAGAAGATCTGAACTCCTCTCGATGCTGTATTCTTCACTTACGATATAACACCTTGCTCTGCCCTCGTATGACACACGCATCTAATTTTTCCATAAAACGTTGAATGCACCATGTATGTTTCAGAGTTATTGGATGAACATGGACTATGGAGAGAAGTACTGCTTCATTCTACTTTCTTACCTATTGATGCTGAGGTGATCCTAAAAGTTAAACCGTCCGCAAGATTGGATGAGGATATTATAGCATGGCAACCGGAAAGAACTGGAGTCTTCGCTGTCCGAAGTGCCTACAAGCTGGGCTTTAATGCTTCTCCGGAGCAATGCGCCTTTCCGGCCACGAGTCTAAGGCCAGATGGTAACAATTCTTGCTGGAAACGAATTTGGAGTGCTGGGTGCCACCGAATTTGCGTACAAGGTGGCGTCTAACGGCCTTGTGACGGAAAAGAACAAGAGGGATCGAGGTTTCAAGGCTATTGTTTGATTTGTGGGATGGAACCAGAGGATATATATAAATGTTCACATGCACGTCGTTTATGGGCGGCAATGAGGGACACCTGGGAACTTACCCCCGACTCAGCCTTTCAAGATCTTGGTTTGCTTCGATTATAATAGCAGCACCGGAGAGAATGATCGACGCTATTCTGTTAGTGCCTGGAGGTTCTGGTATGCTTTACACACGCCAAGCCTCTCCCATCGATTGAGGGGTCCAAGAGATTCTTGTCTAGCTATATGAGGACTCTAAGAAATATCAAGGTTTTTTCCACGGAGGACATTTTGAAGGGTAAGCTAGTTCTGCTTGCTGAATCCCTGTACCGTCAACCAGCAACGAGAAGACAGACCATAGCCCCTCGCTGGATTAAACCCTCTCCGGGATGGGTGAAGTTTAACTGTGATGGCTCATTTAAGCAAGAAGATGGTACGGCTGGTTCTGGAATGATCCTGAGAGATGAAAATTGTAATATTATTTTTTCATCATGTCGCCAATTGTTCAATTGTTCAGATCCAGTAGAGGCAGAGTTTGGCATTACAATGGAGCGACAAGCGGTGATAGTAGAGTTGGACTGCTCTGTGCTGATGGATGCTGCCAAAAGCAAATCGCAGGATAGATCACCGCTCGCCTACCTCATCTAGATATTAGAATATTAGCTAATGGTAGTAGACAGTTATCTTTTGTAAAAGTGGAACGCCGCAAAACAGGGCAAGTCATTTTCTCGCGAATTATACGAGGATATAGGCCAGAACTGCTGTATGGCTTGGTGGAGGATCTGAGGGCTTGTCTCAGGAACTGGATCATGACATTCTTGTAACCCCTGTTGCTTAATAGATTCCTCTTTTACCCGCAAAAAAGGCCTTCTCTCTCTTTTTTCTTACCATCAAACACATTGTTTATTGTGTGCTTCCCTTTCGGATCTGCAAGCGCCACACTGTTTATATTGTCGTGAAACGAACTGAGATACAAGTGTAAGATAATCGCCAACAACTCAAAATTGCATTGTTTGTGATCATGTGCCTCTTAGACGATAAATTTTGAGCCTGGATCCCACCCTTTTGTGGTTTCACTATGTGGTGCCGGTGCTTATCAGTATCCCGAAGACTAAGTTTGCAGAGGACTAAATAGTCTCAAGCTTTTAGGCAAGGCAACACGTGTGTCGTGAGTTTGGTGATGCCAAGGTTTATTTTATTTGGGGGACTTCGATCACTTCTTTGGAATGCATATTTTTTTCGTGAAAACAATCTAAATTTTGGGTTCCAAAAGGAGCCTTAGAGGCTTCTTTCGCACAAATGCAATGCTCGTATTGAAGTGATATGTAATCGTTGTACAGACGAACCCTGGAAATATAGAGCTAATAATCAGTTTGACCGACAAACTGAGTACTAGCAGCAGCATGGAAGGTTTCTCCCTTTTTTTGTGTGTCCTCTCGGCTTTTGCTCTCGCCGCTTCCGCTCGCCCTCCAGAAGTGTTATTTTCTCTCTTTCTCCGGTGGATGAACCAACGGGAAGGAGGGGCTCTGCGCTGCTCTTGCCTTCGCAGATCTATCTAGCTTTGTGTCCTTGATAGCTGCTTGGGGGATTCGACTGGTCAAAGTGGAGAATCTGTCAGGGTCAATGCCTTACTTTTACCAGATATGGAACCTTGTCTCCCCCTCCACCCCCATTATGTTCGATTTCAGGGTCTACACCGACAGATCATGGTCGTTTTTTCTCTCCTAATAACCCTTCCTGCTTTTTCTCTTTCTATTGGACTATCTACTCGTCCACTACGAGGCTATAATAATCCTCACGACTATTGTGTGAAAGAAGCCACATAAGAAGATTTGATGGGAGCCCGTGGGCCTCAGTGCGAGGCAGGAACCCGTGACCGCTAGCGGGAGTGAATGGCGGCATCCAGGAGATTCAACACGAGTGCAATTGAAAGAGCAATTGCCAACTCTTCTTGGAAGCACCACACGATCTTATTCCGATGCTTCCCAAGCCTAATCAACCTCTAGACTCGTGTGCGATAAACACAATAAGATATATTATGTTTACAAGCAACGTATAGTTAAACATGTAACCCTACTGTGTAGTGTGCGCAACTATAGCTCCTTGAAGACAAATGGTCCTGCCCCTTTTCCCCTATCCTCTCTAGCCTTCTACGTTACGTTTGATCTTTCTCACCTTTGAGATAGTTATATAGTATGATGTACGAGATAAACATGAAGAAACTAAATGTGTCATAAGTCATAACCCACACAGAAGAGTAGGTAGTAACTTCCGGTGATTATAAATATCATTGAAGATGATAACTTGTTGTTAGTTCAACGTTATCACTGCATATGAGATTATGGGGTTAGTTGAACATCGTAACTACATTATAATAAGTAATTGGCCTATTTGGGTTCTATACATTATGATGACTATCTTAAATAATTAAGATGGCTATTGGTTGAAAATTATATCTGAATTTACTTGCTAATTGCAGTTTATACTGGTTATGAAAACTCGGGCATGTTTTAAAGGAAAGGCTCGTTTGCCGCTCGGGCTACATACAAGTTTGTAGCTCGATCTGATCACCGGGTATATTTTAGTTTTGTGAGACGGTTTTAATACGAAAACCAAATATAAGTACGGCGGTGGAGGTTGTAGGGTTAGGGTTAGGTTTGGGTTGTGGAGGGGAGAGGCGGCGGAAGCTAGAGAGAGGGAGGCGCGTGGCGAGAGAGGAGAAGGGCGCGCGGCGAGGGGAGAGAGAGGGCATCGCACGGGGGAGAGAGAGGCGCGCGGGTGGGGAGGAGGCGACGACCGGCGGGAGGAAGAGAGGCGGCGCGCTAGGGAGCGACAGCCGGCTGGGGGCGGCGCGCTAGGGCTGCTGGAGATTGGATCGTAGGAAGGCTCTGATACCATGTAGAGGAATTGGATTGCAACGCTTTATTCTATTGATCAGGTGCAAAGCTCATATATAGGAGTACAGACTTGACATACAAGTAATCTAGACTTGACATACAAGTAATCTAATACAATCATTAATTATATACTCAACACAATACAATGATGTGGAGCCCACTCATGACGGTTTCTATTCTCTCCATAGTACATTGACATGCTTTTTATATTTCTAGAACTTTATCATTTAGATGTGGGGATGTGAACTTTCTTAGATGGCTATGCTCTTGTCTATGTTTGGATGTGAACATAATAGGATGTTAATGATGGATGTTGTATATGGGCTGCCTTAAAATTTGTTGTTGATGTGAAAATAAAAATATGGAAATGATTGTTTACTGCTTATTTTACATTGCACACAACTGGATTTTTACCATGTGTAATATCCGATACAATGCACAAGGTTGGAGAAACTGAGTGTGACCAATGAGGTTTCTCAATGCATGCGGATGGGATGAGAACACCGTTTGTTATGAGGTCACATCATAAACTGGAGGTCAGGGACATTGCTCGTTGTGGTTCCCATGCACATGGTTCTTTCACCGTGTGCGACATGCCTTTCTATTTAAGCAAATGTTTAGTTTTTCATGATGTAATGGTACCCTTTAATCTATATAGTTAAAATTCTAGTTTAAAAATCTCTATGGGAATTTTTCATGCTCATCTCTGAAAAAGATGCTACCAAACTGAGACAGGGGACCAAGCAGGAACAGCCCCGCAAGCAAACACGTGCGAGCCATCGAAGTTAGGGACGTTGGGGGCTCCTATGCACCGCCTGCAGCGGCACCTTGCGCCTGCGGCGGCTGAAGGATGGCTTCATCGGCTGCAGCAAAATGCGGCCCAATAAAAAGGTATTTTTATTTTGTATAAGTTTTATTTTTTATCAACTATGTATATTTATTAAAAAAAATCCTATCAATGTATAAAAAGAAAGCTCGTGCACCTTTTTTGAAACCTCATGGATATTTTTTAAATCGATGAATATAGTTTCAAATACAGCGAAAGCTTTTGTTAACCGAGTGAACATTTATGTGAGCATGAATTTTTTTTTGGGCCATGCACAACTTATAAAAACCATGATTTGTTTTTCACAACATGAATAAGTTTTCAATTTTCCGAAAAATAAACAAAAATGAAAGGAAAAGAAGTAGAAAAATAAACTGTAGAAGGAAACATAGATGATCCAAAGAACACAAATAAAAAATAGAGAGAAATTTTAACCTAAGAGAAAAAATACAGAAAATAAGAAGAAGGAAAACAATTTTTTTTAAACAAAAGCGGAGAATAAAGATGAAACTGGTAGAATGGACAGGCCCAGCGTTTACTCCTTCAGGCAAACAAGGCCGTTCCCGTTGCCACGCCACACAAGAGCCAGCCCATCACATCGTCGCCACACAAGAGCCAGCCCATCACATTGTTCGTGTCTGAAATCTAAACCCTGATGAGTATGACTGTTGATGAGTATTTTAGTCCCACATCGAGGAGTTAACAGTATTTGTCCTTATTTATAAGAGAGGGACATGGCATGGTACACGTGCTCTTAACCGAGCACACCATTCGGTGAGACGGTGGCCAATTGTGCGGCACTGCACAATAAGCAACAAAAAAAACAATGATCAAGGTTAAAATCATTGTCACCTGATTACCTTCCGCGCATGACATATGCGCTTTGCTTTTTAAAATATGGGCAGGAGTCTATTCTAGATACATCTACTTTTGGGACTCTTATTTTTGGACGGAGGGAGTACTATTTTTTTACCTTCAAAACACATTTTCTATTGTGTGCTTCCCTTTCAGATTAGCAAGCACCTCAGTATTTATATTTTCCTGAAACGAACTGAGAAACGGTTCTAAGAAAATCGACGACAGCTCAATACTGCATTTATGGTCGGCCAAAATCGCATTGTTTCTTATGTGCCTTTTAAACGATAAATTTTCAACTCTGGTCCCACCCTTAATTTTATGGATTGACTATGTGATGTCGGTGCTTATCTTTTTTTCGATAAAGGGAATATATTAATATCGGCAAGATAACAAATACATCTAGCCTCTCCACCAACAAGATGCCCGAAAACACACATGATGCACATAGCCAAAAAAGAAATAAAAAAGAGAGAAAACAAGACCCCGCCACGGTGATTAATCACTCGCATCAGGGTCCGGGAGCATCTTATACCAATCCATGACGTCCGAATTTGGCGAAATACAGAACTTGTCGACAGTCAGATTAAGGAGGACCGACAGCAAGCGGAACAACGATTTGGATGGAACAAGAGCTAGGGCCAAACTGTCATTTTTTTGCCCCAGCCAGCAGCCCCCACGCTACCAGTCGCGCCCTGCAGGACCGCCCGAGCCATGGGAGGATCACCACCAGCTTCTGGGGCCGCCACCCCGACTCCCAATCTCCGCTGCCATCATGACGCCGTTCAGGGCGACGCGCCATAGCGACCGTAGAGCTCCTCTCGGGGGGAAAAGCTGCCACACAAGAGGGCAACCCGCCTCCGCCGTTGGTGGCTAGGGTTTCCGCCCTCCCCAGGAGAGCGACATGGGGTCAGGAGTGTACTGTGCTTATCAGTTTCCCGAAGACTAAGTATGGCAGAGGACTGAAATAGTACTCTCAAGCTTTTAGGCACGCAAAGACGTGTGTTGTGAATTTGGCGATGCCAAGGTTTATTTTTTGGGTTAGACTTCCATGACTCCTTCAGAACGCTTGATATTTTTGTTGTGTGAAACAATATAACTCTAGTGTCGTGTCTCGGATCACGGACACCGGGAGTAGAGGATACCCCTTTTTAGGTTCGGCACGGGGTGAGAAGGAGGCTGGAAGACGCCTTACCCGGGAGTGGGATCGTCGAGTTCTTCGTCGGGACTAGAAAGCAAGCAACACAGAGAGACACACGGAGTTTACCTAGGTTCAGGCCGCCCGGAGGCTAAAAGCCCTTCTCCTGCATGTCTAGATTGAAGTGTTCATCATGGTGTGGTGTACAAGGGTGTTCTGGGATGAACCCGGCAGTGTTCCGGCCGGAGGTAGACAGAGAACAGATCCTGCCCTGGGGAGATCACCTCTCTCTCTACCCTCCGAACCCTAGTCTAGTCTTGCATGAGCTCTATCTGACCTGTTCCTCCTTCTCCTCGGTGCCATGGTCCTCGTTTTATAGGCTAAGGGGATCCGACATGGACACGCAAGGGATGTGAGGGGTTTTAGGCAGGAAAACCCCTCGGTGGTCTTCGGAGGAGACGTGGCCTCTTCTCCTCCAAGTATCTTCTGGGTGGTGGCGCGGTCGTCCGCCCTTGGGAAAGGTGGGACGAACAAAGCCTGTCCGCCCCACCAACCACGCTCGTGGCGACGTCACCGGGGCGCGTCCTTCATCTTGGCGCCCAAGCCTTCTACCAGCTTCCGGCGCAAGATGGCTTTCTTATCCTCTCGGCGGTACGGATAGAGGACCCGGGGGTACGCCTGGCCTCCTGCCGGGCGCACGGACCCGCGGGTACTCCGCCTTGTTCTCCGGGCAACGGTGACCCCGGAAGGTCACTGATGACGTGAAACACACGTTCGTTGGGAGACCCCAAGAGGAAGGTATGATGTAGTCAGCAGCAAGTTTTCCCTCAGAAAGAAACCAAGGTTATCGAACCAGTAGGAGCAGCAACTCTTTAGAAGGTTGTCAACGGCGCCAAAAAAATAGTGTTGTTGATGGGAGTCTGGACTGTTGACGTGGAATCTACACACAACACAATCAAACTACTTTGTCCCAACGAAACAGTGAGGTTGTCAATCTCACTGGCTTGCTGAAAACAAAGGATTAAACGTATGGTGTGGAAAATGAGTATTAAATTGCAGAGAATAAAAAGGAACAGTTTGCAGTTTGTGGTTGTTTAATCAGTGTAAAAGAATGGACCGGGGTCCACAGTTCACTAGTGGTGTCTCTCCATAAAAGATAACTAACATGTTGGGTGAACAAATTACAGCTGGGCAATCGACGAATAGTGAGCGCATGACAATGCATATACATGACATGTTGATTACTATGATATTTAATTGGGCATTACGACATAATACATAGATCGTTATCCAACAGCATCTATGACTAATAATCCACCGCCGGGTTGTCATCCGAGTCCCCCATTGGTATTAAGTTGCAAGCAACGGATAATTGCATTAAGTAAAGTGCGTAATGTAAACAAACACATATGTCCGTGGACATAGCATCGTTAGGTTATCCCTAGTGGCAACAGCACATCCACAACCTTAGAACTTTCTGTCACTGTCCCAGGTTAAACGGAGACATGAACCCACTATCTAGCATAAATACTCTCTCTTGGAGTTACAAGCATCTACTTGGCCAAATCATCTACGATTAACGGAAAGCATGCAAGATCTTGAATAACATATAAGATAGATTGATAATCAACTTGACATAATATTCAATATTCATCGGATCCCAGCAAACACAACATGTAGCATTACAATAATATGATCTTGATCATGTAGGGCAGCTCACAAGATCTAAACATGATGGCACAAAGTGGAGAGACAACCATCTAGCTACTGCTATGGACCCGTAGTCCAAGGACGAACTACTCACGCATCACTCCGGAGGCAGGCATGGCGATGTAGAAGCCTCCGGTGACGATTCCCCTCTCCGGCAGGGTGCCGGGAAGAGGTTCTGAACCCTCCCGAGCTAGGGTTGACGACGGCGGCGTCTCTGGAACTTTTCGTGGATATTTGCTCAGGCACTTAGGGTTTTCGCGTCGGGGGGAATAAGTAGGCGAAAGGGCGGCGGCTGCGGACCCCCGAGGGGCCCACACCACCCCAGGGCGCGGCAGAGGGGGGAACCGCGCCCTCCTGGCGTGTGGGGCCCTGGTGGCCCTCCTCTGCTGCTCCTTCGCTCCGTCAGGCGTGTTCTTGAAAAATAGGCACCCCCGTGTAGTTTCGTCCAATTCCGAGAATATTTCCAGACTAGCTTTTCTGGAATACAAAAACAGCAGAAAACTGGAACTGGCACTTCGGCATCTTGTTAATAGGTTAGTCCCAAAAAATGTATAAAAGTGATATAAAGTAGATGCAAAACATGTAGCAATTAGTATAAAACAAGCATGGACATCAAAAATTATAGATACGTTTGAGACGTATCAGCATCCCCAAGCTTAGTTCCTACTCGTCCTCGAGTAGGTAAACGATAAAAACAAGATAATTTTTGAGGTGACATGCTACTATCATAATCTTGATCATATAATATTGCAAGGCACATGTAAATGAATGAAGTGATCCAAGTCAATGGTCTATAATTTGCTATCAAATAGATAATGAGTAAACAATGAATCACACAAGCTAAACGTTTTCATGAATAGTACTTTCGAGACAAGCATCAAATAGTTTTGCATAAGTGTTAACTCATAAAGCAAATAGTTTCTAACAAAAGGTATTTAATCAACACAAAGGAAAAATTTAGTTTCAGCATTTGCTTCAACTTTCAACATATTTATCTCATGGATATTGTCAACACAAAGTAGTATAACAAGTCCAATACATTGCATATAACGCATGTTATAACAAAATTGACACTAGTGTTTGCTTGTGGAAGACAGAAAGAATAGGAAAACTGACTCAACATAAAAGTAAAAGAAAGGCCCTTCGCAGAGGGAAGCAGGGATTAAAACATGTGATAGAGCTTTTAGGTTTTTGAAAGCATATAGAGATTGCATAAAATATTTGATACTCCTCCCAACCTTGCTAACACAAGCCATGGCTAACCGAATCCTCGGGTGCCTTCCATCAATCACATACCATGGAGAAGTATCTATTTTTGAGAGGTGTTTGTTAATTGTCAACGAATGGTAGCGGGTGAGAACAGTATTCTACCTGTCGAACGGACTTTTAAGAGCGGCTCCCATGAAGGACGTTATTTCTACCAGCAAGGCAGATCATCCCTCTTTCTCTTTGGTTTACACACATTCAGGTATTTCACTGTTTGTCATTGCTTACTGATGAATCAGGGCAAAAGTGTGAAGAGAATTAATTGGTTAAAGTTGTAATTAATTGGGACTGGGCTCCCTGTTGCCAGCTCTTTTTGCAAGTTATTGGATAAGCGGATGTATATGCCACTAGTCCAGGTGTAAAAGTCCACTCGACAAATAGAATAAAGAATAACCACACTAATTCCTCATGAGCTAGTAAACATTGACACAAAAAGGGAATAATAATATTTTGAATAATTTAAAGATAGCACATGAAAAATTTACTTGGAGAAGCATTCCCTCTCAGTACAGAGTTTAGGCTAGCAAGGTTATGTAAGCAAACAAGAATATCAACCCGTACACCAAGTTTTATATGACAAACATATTGCAAACGTTATAAGACTTCATACCGTCTTCCTTGTTAACCAAACCCTGTTATTAGAAAATATCTAGACCTTAGAGGTACCACTGATGCAAACCAAATTTTCAACAAGCTTTACGGTAGTTCTTCACTAATAGGCTTAACTCATGTGATGCACAAATTTAATCATGATCTACTTGTTAACTCAAAACAATTGACAAGCATCAAGTTATCCATTTTAGTGATCTATAAGATTAAGCAAGTTTTTCCTTATACCAATTACCACATGCAACATTTTCAGAACCAACCAATCACCAATCAATTTATTTCATCAACTCTCCAAACAAATATAAGTGAAGCAAGAGAGTACTTTCTACAAAAGAAAGCTAATAGCTCTGACAAGAGATACATGAAAACAGGAGCTAAAAGCTGAACAGCGCTAGATGTGAATACTTCAACAAATATAAGTGAAGAATAGGAGTATTCTCATGAAAAAGCGGAGCGAGTCTCTCTCCCAATCAAGAATGTTAGGGTCCAGTCAAGCTTTATTGAAAATAAAAATGCAATACTGAAAATAAAAGCACGCAGACGCTCCAAGAAAAGCACATATGATGTGAAAGAATTAAAATATAGTTTCACTAGAGATGACCTGATAATTTTGACGATGAAGAAGGGGATGCCTTGGGCATCCCCAAGCTTAGACGCTTGAGTCTTCTTGAAATATGTTGGGGAGATCCATGGGAGCCTCCCCAAGCTTAAGCTCTTCACTCTTCTTGATCCTATTATATCATCCTTCTCTCTTGACCCTTGAAAACTTCCGTCACACCAAACTCAAAGTAAATCTCATTAGAGGGTTAGTGCATAATCAAAAATTCACATGTTCTGTAAAGACGCAATATGATTTGTTACTTTAAACATTAGCTACAGCCACTGATGTTATGTGAAGCTCTTCCACCCAAAAAAGAATTTCACTCAACACTAGTAAAAGAGAGAATGCGAAAAATAAAAAGGCATAATCTGTCTAAAACAGAACAGTCCGCAAAGACGATTTTTTTCGAGGCACTTACGACGCTCAGATCGAGAAACTCTGAACTAATGAAAGTTTCAGACATTCATAAAGATTACGCACAAAAATTTTCAGATTTTGTTAACAATCTGGTGATTTTAGGAATTTCGTACAGTGAACAACAAAAATCTGTTTCTGCGCAGCAATCAAAATTAAGCATCATCTTATCATTAGAGGCTACTCTTGGCACAACAATGCGAGAAAATAAAGATACAAAGGAGTTGCTACAGAAGTAAACAAACTCCTTGACTCAATAAAAGAAAAATTGCAGAAAAATAAAATGGGTTGCCTCCCATAAGCGCTTTTCTTTAACGCCTTTTAGCTAGGCACAAAGCATGCATCAAGTATTACCAAGTGAAAAAGCATCAACATTATAGTTTGTTCGAACAATAGAATCATAAGGTGGCTTAATCTTCTTCCTAGGAAAGTGTTCCATACCTTTCTTGAGAGGGAATTGATATTTTATATTCTCTTCTTTCATATCAATAATAGCACCTACAGTCCTAAGAAAAGGTCTTCCCAACACAATAGGGCATGATGGATTGCACTCAATATCCAAGACAATAAAATCAACGGGGACATAATTGTTATTAATCATGATAAGAACATCATCAATTCTTCCCAAAGGTTTTTTAATAGCAGAATCAACAAGGTGAACATCCAAATAACAATTTTCCAAAGGTGCTAAATCAAGCATATCATATAATCTTTTAGGCATAACAGAAATACTAGCACCAAGGTCACACAAAGCATTGCAATCAAAGTCATTCAATTTCAATTTAATGATGGGCTCCCAACCATCTTGTGGAGGTTATGCCGAACGGGTATACCTGCCACGGTGGATAAAACCTGGCCCACCAGGGAGGCCCATCAGATAAAGCCGGAGGGCTTAATGGAGAATGCCTCATGGGCTTAGGCGCAAGGATAAGCTCTGGGCTGGCTTAGTGAAGTCCAAGACGAAGGCCTGGCTGCGTTCGCCTTAGGGAGCAAGTTAGGGTTTGTTACCGTGTTAGTCTAGGACTCGTGATCTAGGTCGGTTAAGGCTTTCCTTGTAGGGGGAGGCTTGGCGCCTTTATAAGCCAGCCTTCCAGCAGCCTTAGGGCAACGCATACAATCTCATTGTAACCTGTACACATATTTGCCTTGAGTGAATTATAGCAGCACGTAGTATCTCGCCACCGTCGTGAGATCCGAAGCTGGGTAAAATCGTGTGTGCAATCCCGTCACTGGAACCCTCCATGTTCTTCCCCACCTCCTCTACGGCGGAGCATTGGGCGAGATCGGCAAGACTATGGCGGTTGGTCGCGCCCGCATCATCAACAACTTTGGGTGCATCGAAGACGACGGATCCTACGTCTCAGCGAACGACGCACTGGTGTCAAGCTTCGTCGTCCCCTTCGGCACCATCAACATCTTCATGGGTTTTACGGCTGAGGCGTATGGATTCCCCAGGGGATCCGCCGCCTTTTGGCCCACCCACCACCCCATCGATTATGCAATCGAGCAACAACACAGATCGGATCAGGCCTTTGTCTATCACGATCTGAGTGACTCTGATACCCAAAGCGATTCTGGCTCCAGCTCTTATGAGCTTATGGAGCCCGCCTCTCGCTTTGTCGGTGTCATTGACGCATCTGGCCCTAAGCCGGCCGAATCTGACCCTGAGTCAATATTACCTGCCTTACAGACAGGAGCAGACTCAGAAGCCGGATCTGATGGCACCGCTCCAATGGCGGAAGATTCAGATCTCGATGAGCATAAGGAGGAAGACTTCGCAGCACAGGTTGCCGCGCGAGGCTATGGCTCATCCGATCCAAACGAAGTCTTAATGACTTTCCCGGCACAGATAGCTCTGAAGGATGGTGCGGCCGCGGCTAAGCCAGACGAGGCTGAAGTTTCCTCTAGCATCAAACACATTGGTGACAAGGCGGAAAAGCCAGAGGATGTGCTGGACCCTAAAAGGCCTCCCCCGGCTGCGCCTATTGAAGAAGACCTGGAGCGGTCAAAGGAGGAACACATGCGCGCATTGGAGCTTCTCAAAACACCTTTGGGACCAAATCCAACCGCAGTTGAACTTGAGGAAAGACGGAAAGCGCTCCTGGCTGAGACTGAAGTCAACATCAAGTATAAGTTGTCCCTCCTGAACAAGGAAAAAGAGTTAATCCTAGTTGGAAAGGCTCTAGAAGAGGAAGAGTACCAGCGTGAGCGCGATGTTGAGAAATTCCGCAAAATACGAAGTATACGTGACCCTCTTCTGCATCGGGATCTGCAGGGAAACTTCGAGAAGACTTCTGCCCAAAAGCCTTTAAAGCCTTGGCAGAAATACTCTTTCAGAGTTAACCCTGATGGAGTCATATTCTTCTCCACCCCGGCCAAAAACCTAGAGGCGGCCAGGGAAATCATGGGAGACGAAGCAGTTCCAATTGAAGAGCGCCACCATTATTCTAAAATGCTCATCGAAAAGGCGGTAGAGCAGCAGGCTAAGGCGGACTCAAACTCAAAACTGGCGGACGACACGCGTCTTTGCAAGACAGCCGTTGCCGGCGGTGGAGATCCAGAGGAACCAGCTGGTTCCAGTAGCCATGGCAATAAGGGTAAAGAGCCTAGGAAGGACAAAGTTCCTGACAAACACAGGGATGAGTCAAAGACTGGGTCCAATCGCCATAGTGACAAAGGCAAGGACGACCACCGGCAAAGGATAACACACGCCATAAGAAGTGATCCGCCTCGCCGTGAAAGAGATCAAGACAAGGGGAAGGACGCACGGCGTGGGGTGACCGGCTTAACATGCCACCTCCGCCCGCAGCACGGGCAAGAGACGAAGGAAGTAGGGCAACAGAGATCCGCCTCAAAGGCGATCTCGCTCCCCTCATCGCCAAAGCCGTCAGGAGGAGCCAAGGCGTAGCCAATCCAACAAAGGACCAGCCAGGGAAAACACTCATATCTCAGACGCCCGCATCCGTCTCGATGAGATTAAAGCGGCCAAAGAGAGTCTTACCTGGGCCCTGTTGCTTTGGACCGGCGATTCGCAAGGTGCAACTCCCATCCTCGCTAGGCAATGTCAAGAAAATTGTGGACAAGTACAATGGCATTGACAAACCGGACATATGGCTGCCTGATTACATCCACGCCGTTGGTATTAATGACGGTGATTACAACGCAGCTGTACGTTTTCTTCCACTCATGTTGGAGGGAACGGCCCGGTATGGATCGACACTTTGCCAGAAAAGAGTATCCACAATTGGCAAGACATGCAGAAAACATTCATGCAACACTTCTCATGCACATACAAACGTCCAAAGGCTTACTCAGATCTACTAAAGTGCGCTCAAGTGGAGGGGGAGTCAAGCAGAGCTTTCATAGCTCGATGGACAGAGACAAAGAATGCATGCGAAGACGTTTCTGAGATCCAGGCCATACATGCTTTTATGAACAGCCTGAAGAAAGGCAACATGATGAGATATATGTTAGCCAGCCAAAACATCAAACACCTCGGCGAGCTCTTAGACAGCGCGAACAATTACGCTGCAGCAGAAGACGACGCTCGAGCTGACGACGGTGATCTGCGCATGGACATAGCTGTTAACCCGGAAAAGCGAAACAACAATCAAAGCCGGAAAAAGAAGAAGCCAACGATGCGCCAGGACCATCAAAGGAGGTAGCCTTTGCCAATAAGAAGGGTGGCCAGAGCGGGGCTAGCAGATGGCAGAAGAAGAGCGATGACAGTCAAGGGTCAAGACCCATTAAAATCACCTATGACGACATCAAAGATGAACCTTGTGCCCATCATAGCAAGCTTGGCAAATGCACCCATACCAACAGGCAGTGCCGCCTTAACGATGATATCAAGAAGGATCCGGACGCTGGCTTCAAGGCAAAACAGTTCAAGCGCAAGAACCGTAAAGACAAGAAAGAGCAGAAGGACAACGAGGAAAGTGCTTCGGAGCCGGAAGATCAGGAGCCAAAGCACAAGAGGAGCAACAAGTTTCCAAGGGTCGAAACAAGCCTTGTTACTTTCCTTGCCACTCCTTCGGCCAAAAAGGAAAAGGCAGCCTGGAGGGAACTCAATGCCACTATGCCAGCGGTTCCCCAGTATCTCAACTGGTCCGAGCACCCCATTACATGGGACCGCAACGATCATCCTGATCATATTCCACAGAACCCAGGGAATTACGCGCTCGTTGTAAACCCAATTGTGCAGCAATGCAGGCTTTCTAAGGTGCTTATGGATGGAGGGAGTAGCATCAACATCCTCTATCTTGAAACCTTAAAGCGCATGCGCCTTTCTGAGACACAGCTAAACATAGCACAGTCAAGTTTCACGGCATAGTGCCAGGCAGGCAGGCCAGTTCTATGGGAACAATCGTCTTAGACGTCACCTTCGGTGACGAAACAAACTATAGGACTGAGGAAGTTGCCTTTGAGGTGGTGGAATTCAAAAGTGCGTATCACGCAATCTTTGGCCGCCCAGCCTTTGCCAAATTCATGGCACGCCCGTGTTACATCTACAGCAAGCTCAAATACCTGGACCAAACGGCGTCATCACGGTCAATGGCGACTTCAAGAAGGCGAAGGAATGCGAAGCAGGAAACGCCATCTTAGCAGAAGCAGTCATCAGCAAGAAGAGTTGAGCAGTACAAGAAAGAAGTTAACACCAATGAAATGCCGGATGGTAAGAAGCCTCCTTGCGCCTCGGATGTCACTTTCAAGGCCAGCTCAAACTCGAAGAAGATCGCGCTGGATGAGGCCGATGCAAGCAAGACGACCAACATAGGTGCGGACCTCAGTGACGCATAGGAAGGCGCGCTCGTCAAGTTCCTCCGTGAGCAACGGGATATTTTTGCATGGTCACCATCAGACATGCCAGGAGTACCCCGGGAACTTGCCGAGCACAGCCTTAATGTCGCCAAAGGTGCCAAGCCAGTAAAACAAGGTCTTCGTCGCTTTGGTCCAGAGAAGAAGAAAGCAATAGGAAAAGAGGTAGCTCGGCTTAGTGCCGCTAATTTCATTAGAGAGGTTATCCACACAGATTGGCTAGCAAATCCTGTATTAGTACCTAAGAAGGACGTGAAAGACTTGCGCATGTGCATAGATTTCACCGGCTTAAACAAAGCCTGTCCTAAAGACCCCTTCGCATTGCCGCGAATTGATCAGGTCGTAGATGCTGTATCAGGTTCTGAATTACTATGCTTTTTGGACGCTTACTCTGGCTACCACCAAATTAAGATGAAGGAGTCTGACCAAATTAAGACTTCCTTCATCACACCTTTCGGAACGTTTTGCTACATAACTATGCCTTTGGGCTTAAAAACGCTGGCTCAACGTACCAACGGTGCATACAACGTTGCCTACACGATCAAATAGGCCGCAATGTTCACGCTTATGTCGATGACATTGCCGTTATGTCGCGAAAACGCGGCGATCTCATCGTTGACCTTCAAGAAACCTTTGATAACTTGAGAAAATATAACATGAAGCTAAATCCGGGAAAATGCTTTTTTGGCGTCCCAGCAGGAAAACTTTTAGGCTTCATTGTTTCAGAAAGAGGTCTTGAGGTTAACCCAGAAAAGATTCGAGCTATCATGGACATCAAAAAGCCTACTTGTCTTAAAGATGTCCAAAGGCTCGCAGGATCTGCAGCAGCTGTAAGCCGATTTATTAGTAGGCTTGGGGATAAAGCTTTACCCCTATACAGGTTGTTGAAGAAAACTAAGACGTTCGTCTGGACTGAAGAGGCAGATGCAGCCTTAGCACAGTTAAAAGACGCCTTAGTTTCAGCACCAATATTAGCGTCTCCTCTACCACAAGAGCCGATGCTACTTTACATGGCGGCTACCAACCTAGTTATTAGTGCAGTGGTTGTTGTTGAACGAAAGGAGGAGGAAAGGAGCTACCGGAACAAAGGCCGGTATATTATATCAGCGAAGTCTTCTCCGAATCCAAACAACGATACCCTCACTATCAGAAGCTGGCTTATGGAGTTTTCTTCGCAGCCAGAAAATTACGCCATTATTTCCAAGAGCACCCAATCACGGTAGTCAGTAAGGCGCCATTGGGTGACATTATAAACAACACCGATGCCACTGGACGTGTGGCTAAGTGGGGAATTGAATTGGCAGCCTTCGATATCCAGTACAAGCCACGTACAGCCATCAAATCCCAGTCCTTAGCTGATTTCATCGCAGACTGGACGGAAGCAATGGATGAACTTCCCCTCCCTGACGAAGAATATTGGGTTATGCACTTTGATGGCTCCAAAATGTTGCAGGGATCGGGAGCTGGCGTGGTACTGAAGAACCCTAAAGGAGACAAGATGTGCTATGTCTTGCAGATACACTTCAATGCCACTAATAATGTTGCAGAATACGAGGCTCTGTTGCATGGATTGCACGTCGCAAAGGATTTGGGCATTAGCCGTCTTTTGTGCTATGGCGATTCAGACCTCGTTGTTCAACAGTTAGAAGGGGCATGGGACGCGAAGAGCCCTACAATGGCTGAATACCGACGCACGGTAGACGAGTTTGGTCGGTGTTTTATCGGCTTAGAAGTCAAGCATATCAAAAGGGAGGAAAATGAAGCAGCGGACGCCTTAGCCAGAATGGGCTCGAAAAGATCGAAGGTGCCCTCCGATATATTTTTGGAGCACCTGTACGTGCCGTCTATTAAAGGCGGAGATGAGGATGACCCCATGGCTTCGCATCTGTTTCCGTCATGCTGGTAAGCCAGACTGGACACAGCCCTACATAAATTTCCTCCTTAACAAGGAAGAGCCAGAGGATGAAGTCTTAAGGCGGCAAGTTGTGCGCAGAGCTAAGGCATACACAATAATAAATGGAGAGCTATACAAGCGGAGTACCACAGGTGTATATCAACGATGCGTTTCGCCGGAAGAAGGACAGGAGATACTAGAAGAGATCCATGGTGGATGTTGTGGTCATCATGCCTCTGCCGAGCAATTGTCGCCAAAGCTTTTAGACATGGATTCTACTGGCTCACAGCAAAGCAAGATGCAGAAGAACTCGTCAAGAAATGCGTTGGATGCCAAAAGTATGCAAGACAGCCAAAGATGCCAGCCCAGGAATTGCGCACCATCCAATCACGTGGCCATTTGCGGTCTGGGGACTGGACATGGTAGGTCCATTCAGGACTGCGCGAGGCGGCGTCAAACATCTCTTAGTTGCGGTGGATAAATACACCAAGTGGGTTGAAGCTAAGCCCATAAAAAAGCTTGATGGGGCAACAGCCAAGAAGTTCGTCATTGAGGTTATAACGAGATTTGGCGTCCCCCACAGTATCATTACGGACAATGGGACAAACTTCGCCGTAGGAGAACTGGCAAAGTACTGTGGTGAAGTTGGTATTCGTTTGGACTTAGCATCTGTGGCTCATCCACAATCGAATGGCCAAGTTGAGCGAACCAACAGTATAATCTACAGGGAATAAAGCCAAGATTGAAGTGCCTTTGCATAGAGCAGCTGGAGCGTGGGTAGAAGAATTACCTGCTGTCTTATGGAGCATACGCACAACTCCAAGCAGCGCAACAGGCTATACCCCTTTCTTTCTCATATATGGCGCTGAAGCGGTACTCCCAACAGATGTCCTGCACGACACACCTCGTGTAACAGCCTACGTTGAAGCAGACGCAGAAGAAGCCAGACAGGATGGCTTAGACCTTCTCGAAGAAGAGCGTGAGATAGCGCTTCAGCGCTCCGCCATTTATCAGCAGAACATGCGGCGTTACCACAGTCGCAAGGTAAGACGGAGATCGTTTCGAGAAGGCGATTTGGTGCTTCGCCTTGTTCAGCAAAAGGAGCACAAACTATCTCCCATATGGGAAGGACCCTTCGTTATCAGCAAAGCGCTTAAGAACGGGGCATATTATCTTGTGGACCTCCGTGATATCGAGAAGAAAAAGAAAAGAGGCCGCAAAAGGAAAAGGAACGAAGAAGCAGCGCTCAAGGAGACGAAACGTCCTTGGAACATTGAGCAGCTACGTCCTTTTTACACTTAGCAATTCTATTGTAATCACACCATATATGATTATGAAATAAAAGTCTTTGGTTCCCTCAATTATTTTTATGCATGAGTTTCGCCGTCTTTTATTTCCATTTGATCATATATTTCGATAAAAATATCAATGTTAACCCGAATTGGCTTCGTGCTTGTGGTTACTCACATGATGCTTTTGCCTTAAGGCCTTACAAAAATTAAAATTGCATCCGTCTAAGAGTATTTATCTGATCGCATATATGCTGGCTTGTCTTAGTAGATGCTTTACGCACCAAAAGCCGGCGCCGTTTCTGTGTTTAAACAGTTTGGTTACTAACCCTGTTGCCAGCGAAGTGTTCCGTGCTTTAGGTTCTGCCAGCATACGAAAAGGCTAAAGCATATAAGCCAGAAAACTTGAAGACGGATAAGGAGCATAGTTTGCAAGCCTTTTAAAAATAAGTGCATGCGTCGCAAAACAAACATGTTCAACAGATAAAAAGGCTCCTGCCATTACAAAACATAACTTAACAAGTCTTTTGTGCCATCTTTCATGACACGCTTAATGCAAAGTTTTTCCTGCATCTTATGCAGGGGACTGAGGAGGCGAAGACACAGGGGACTTGGATGGATCCAGCGTAGCTTCAGACTCGCCTTCTTCTTCTTCTTCATTTCCGTCTTCTGACTCATCGCCATTGCCAGTGGTGGGGCTTCGGCTTCGTCATCAGACACGTCGTCAGGACGGGGAGGCACAGGCTTCTTGGAGAAGAAGATAGACAAGTCTACCATCTCAGCAACGGCTGAGGCAAAGCCAGAGACAGAGGCATAGACCTTTTCTTTGACGAGCTCGTTGCCGTCTCTGTCCTTGGCTGGGAAACACTTGATAACGCGCCACATGTTGACTTCGGGGTAGTGGCCGCGAACAAGTCCTAGAGCAAGTTTTGCTCCGCCTCTAGCTGCTGAGCGAAGACGCTCCACCACCTCTGGGACGCAGTTCTGAAGAAGTGGCAGCAAGTTGCTGGTGTTTGTCACTTGGGGCAGCTGTTTTGGGAAGATGTTGGCAACAACGTCTCTTCCCGCAGCATACAGCCCTGACACAATCTCGCCACACTCCAAGATAAGCTCCAGCGCGTCTCAGAGGTAAGCCTTTCCCCAAATCCAGCTGGAACTGAGGAAGGGAGGAATGGAAAAAATTAAGGCGCACTGAACTGTTTGAATAAAGGCGAAAAGTGACAGAAAGTGCGAGAAGTAAAGAAGAGAGACTCACTTAGCAGTTCTCGTCAATGGCGGTGCTCTCATCAGCTTGGCGTTCAAGACGACCTTGTAAGCTCTGGATTAGGAGCCCATCCTTTTCAGCCTGTCGCTGCAGTTTCAAAAGTTCTGCCTTCAGTGCGTTCTGCCCTTCAGCGGCGCTGTCTTGGACGGCTTTAAGATTGGCCTCGGCCGTCTTTCGGTTCTCCTCCAGTTGCTTAAACAAGGCGGCATTTTCCCGCCTTACCACTTCTATATCGCCAGTCTCGCTGACGATCTGTTTTGCCTTCGCCACAACAGCTGCGCAAACACACATTGCATGTGTTGAGCATCTTATGTCTTAAAATGAACTAAAGTCACATTGCATGTGAAAGAACAACATTTACCTTTGTTCGCCTTATTTTCGGCGACGGCTTGCTTGAGCACTTGCCTTTGGTTACTCAGTGAGTACCATAGATCGCATGTAAGTTGCTCACTGCTCTGCTAAGGCAAGGGTAGTAGTAAGTAAGAAAGGTAAAGGCAGTAAGGTATGGCTACAATGGGCTTGGGGACTGAGTCTTTATCACATTAAAGAAAGGCCATTACGTCGGCTTAGTCAAAGCACAACGTAATGCCCGGGGACTAGTATGTACATAAAGACGGAATGTTTACCTGCATCATGGCCTTCAAGGCTTTGTAGCTCTTCTTCATTGTGACGTACAGCTCGTCACAATTGTCTTCCAGATTTAATATGGTCAATGTTTGACCAACTGGCCTTAGCTTCGGAGGCGGCTCGTTGCGCTCCTTCTCATCGGCAAGCATGGCGGCGATGTTGGGTAAGATGTACCCCTCGTCGTCAAAGAGCTCTTGCTTCACCATGTTGCGGATAGCCTCACGAGTAATGGGCTCGTTCGGCTCCTCTGACTGAAGTACCGCCGCCTTCCCAGCAGCGGCAGCCCTGGCCAACTTTTCAGTTTCCGTCTTATCAGGTAAGACGGCTGAGTCCAGATCTATATGATGATCTTCAGATGGGCCTGGGGCTGTCTCTTGTTGAACGGAGGGAGTGGGGGGAGCGATGGCTGGAGAGGCTCAGTCTTCTTTGCCTGGAGAAATTACTTTCTTCCTCTTAAGGGCGCAGTTGGTTTGATCCTGCAAATCACATACAAAATAAGATAACATTCATAGACATTGTTCGCCTTACTAAAGAAATTGAGGTTCGGCTTACTTCTGTACTGGAGCATTAAAGGCCGCATCTTCATCGTCCTCAATGTCGAGCACTTCGGCGTTAGCAGGGATGGCTTTCTCACGCTTCCGCCTTTCTGCTGCTGAAGTTGCTGCAGTGGCTCCTGAAGCCTTTCGTTTCCGAGTCTTTGAGGGCTCGGGTGCCGCTTCAGGCACGTAAAACAAAGGAGCCAGCAGATTATCCGGCAAAAGGGCGAGCTGAAATCAAAAGTGGTGTTAGTAAGGCAAACATTGTGGAAGTATAAAAACAGTAGTGGTAAATGCCTTACCTTTGGAGCTGGGTTGGCGGCTGTGTACATAGGACGCTGCTCTGTCAGCTGGATCCTTTCCTTGGCAATCCTCTTAAAGCGATACACAAGGGCGTCTTGCGTAAGGTCACTCTCACTAACACGGAGGGGATCTTTCTTCTGGTCCGTGTAGTGGCACATGAGTCCTTTGCGATCTTTCAAAGGCTGGATTCGTCTTGACAACCAGCATAGGATGGTGTCTGCGCCCGTGAGCTTGGGCACAGCAGTCTTTGTCAAGTACTCAATCCGCCTTTGCATGCGACGGAGGTTGTCAGGAGGACCTTCAGTGGTTTCTCGCCCCAAGAAAGGCGAGGCTCCGCAGGCAAAGGAGAAAAGCGAGGAAGTCCTATGTCTTTGCCTACTGGCGCCATGTCTTTGCAGTAGAAGAAGGAACTATTCCAGCCTTTAATGGAATCTATTTTTGGCGCCTTAGGATACCAGTCTCTGCCTCTACGAAGGTTGATGCTAACTGTTCCTAAGGAAAGCAGTTCTTCCTTCTCTGTTTGGCGCTTGCAGGTAAAGCAGTACTTGAAGAATTCTAAGCTGGGCTCTATGCCTAGGTATCCTTCGAATAAAGCCATAAAGCCAGCTATGTACAAGATACTATTGGGGCCTACGCTATGAGGCTGAAGGCCATAGTAGTCTAAGACTGATTGGAAAAAAGGATGCGGAGGCAAAGACAAACCGCGGAGGAGATGTGAGACGAGGAGCACTCGTTCATCGCCGGCGGGATCTGGAGCAGGGTGGCCGTACGCTGACCGCCAGTGGCATTTCTCCTGTGGTGGGAGGATGCCCTCCTTTTGCAGCTGTGTGAGGTCCGCATCGGTGACGGTGGTGGAAGCTGCCCAGTTGCGGGATGATGCTTCCTCTCCCTCTTCCTCTGCCTCCGCCGCATCGCCCTCATCGGAGGGCTGGGCATCTTCTCTGATTCGATGGAGGTGGCCGCAGAACTTGTCGCCGCCGCCGCGCGAGATGCAGATGCATCCGCGGTGCTCGATCCCTTCACGGCCAGATCTTGTCCTTCCGCCGCCGCCGACGCCGCTGCCGTTGCCCTCCCGTGGTTGCATCGGAGCTCTCCATGGGTGTGTGCGCAGGTGATGGTGGTGGAGCTCGCCGGAGTTCGGAGGGGATGGGTGCGAGGAGGATGATGAACAGGGAAATGAGCCCGATGGAAAAAGTCAGTTCCCTTTTATGGGGGCCGTGCGCCGCGATTAGTGCGGTGAGATAACGCTCGCGTGATTTTCGCCACGCGTCCCGCAACGGTCAGATAGTGGGCATCTTCCCCCGCACGCCTCGGAGATCGTGTGCGGAAAATAGCAGTAATGGCGGCACAACGTCTCTCTGCCTGTCCAGACTGTCGTGGACTGGCTTTGACTGCGGTGACGTCACGACAAGACTCAACGCTGACAGAATCTTTCTGCCAGATTGTTCCAAGTGCAGGAGAGTTCGGCTTAATCCTTAAGGCAGACTGAATGTCTCATTTTGGAATGCTCCAAGCTCTTCTGTCCGCCTTGCACAAAGGCGAAAGCCCGTGTTTCACAAAGACGGCAAACGAAGAACTTAAACCTTTCCGGGGACTACTGTGGAGGTTATGCCGAACGGGTATACCTGCCACGGTGGATAAAACCTGGCCCACCAGGGAGGCCCATCAGATAAAGCCGGAGGGCTTAATGGAGAAGGCCTCATGGGCTTAGGCGCAAGGATAAGCTCTGGGCTGGCTTAGTGAAGTCCAAGACGAAGGCCTGGCTGCGTTCGCCTTAGGGAGCAAGTTAGGGTTTGTTACCGTGTTAGTCTAGGACTCGTGATCTAGGTCGGTTAAGGCTTTCCTTGTAGGGGAAGGCTTGGCGCCTTTATAAGCCAGCCTTCCAGCAGCCTTAGGGCAACGCATACAATCTCATTGTAACCTGTACACATATTTGCCTTGAGTGAATTATAGCAGCACGTAGGATCTCGCCACCGCCGTGAGATCCGAAGCTGGGTAAAATCGTGTGTGCAATCCCGTCACTGGAACCCTCCATGTTCTTCCCCACCTCCTCTACGGTACGTATGAATACTTCTAGTAGTTCCGCGTTACCAATACCTCGACACATCTTCTAACTTCATAGGGATAGAAGCTTCATGTTTTAATTTCTCTTCCCTAACTTGTATGAGAGCATTAGTAATATGTTTAGTAAAAGCCATGTTTATAGCACTAGCATTAGGACTTTTAGCTAGCTTTTGCAAGAACTTAATTACTTCAGAAATATTGCAACCATCAAAATCAAAGTCATTATCATCAAAAGTAATGGAATTACTCTCTTCCTTATTGCTTGAAATTTCAGCATCTTTATCAAGGACAGTTTCAGAGTTATCAGGCAATTTAGGACATTTTGCAATAGAAGTGGAAACATTACCAACACCAACTATCTTGCCATTAATGGTAGGAGGTTTGTTAACACTTGAGTTTGAAGCCTTTTCAGAAGTAGTAATAGTATAAACTCTAGCAATATTGTTCTTTCTAGCAATTTCATCCTCTCTTTCCCATCTAGCATGTAATTCAGCTAACATCCTCACATTGTTATCAATTTTAACTTGTATAGCATTGAGAGTTTTGCTCTCTTTAACATCATGAGGCATGTTCTTTAGTTTCAATAAGTCAACATCAAGAGCAAGACTATCAACTTTAGAGGAAAGCACATCAATTTTCCCAAATTTCTCCTCAACAGTTTTATTGAAAGCAGTTTGTGTACTAATAAAATCCTTAAGCATAATTTTAAGATCAGAGGGTACACTCTTATTATTATTGTAAGAGTTACTATAGGAATTTCCATAACCATTGCCACTATTAGAAGGATAGGGCCTATAATTGCTATTACCAAAATTATTTCTATAAGCATTGTTGTTGAAATTATTATTTTTAATGAAGTTCACATCAACATGTTCTTCTTGGGCAACCAAAGAAGCTAAAGGAACATTATTTGGATCAACATGTGTTTGACCATTTGCAAGCATAGACATAATAGTATCAATTTTGGCACTCAAGGAGGAGGTTTCCTCGACATAATTTACCTTCTTACCTGTTGGAGCTCTCTCGGTGTGCCACTCAGAATAATTAATCATCATATCATCAAGAAGCTTTGTTGCAGCACCCAAAGTGATGGACATAAAGGTACCTCCAGCGGCCGAATCCAATAAATTCCTCGAAGAAAAATTTAATCCTGCATAGAAGGTTTGGATGATCATCCAAGTAGTCAGTCCATGAGTGGGACAATTTTTAACCAATGATTTCATTCTCTCCCATGGTTGAGCAACATGTTCATTATCAAATTGCTTAAAATTCATTACGCTACTTCTCAAAGAAATAATCTTAGCAGGAGGATAATATTTTCCAATAAAAGCATCTTTGCATTTAGTCCATGAATCAATACTATTTCTAGGTAAAGATAACAACCATTCTTTAGCACGTCCTGTCAAGGAGAAAGGAAAAAGTTTTAGTTTAATAATATCACCATCTACTTCCTTGAGCTTTTGCATTTCACAAAGTTCAACAAAGTTATTAAGGTGAACAGCAGCATCATCAGTACTAACACCAGAAAATTGCTCTTTCATAACAAGATTTAAAAGTGCAGGTTTAATTTCATAAAATTCTGCTGAAGCAGCAGGTGGAGCAATAGGTGTGCATATGAAATCATTGTTGTTCGTGCTAGTGAAATCACACAACTTAGTGTTCTCAAGAGTACTCATTTTAGCAGAAATAAAAACAGTGCAGAAAATAACTTGAAAGTAAACTAGATGCAAGTAACTATTTTTTTTATGTTTTTGATAATTGAAAGCAAACAAGATAAAATAAAATAAACTAAGCAAGACAAAAACAAAGTAAAGAGATTGGAAGCGTGAAACTCCCCTTGCAGAAGACTGCTGTCTCCCCGGCAACGGCGCCAGAAAAATCGCTTGATGACGTGAAACACACGTTTGTTGGGAGACCCCAAGAGGAAGGTATGATGTAGTCAGCAGCAAGTTTTCCCTCAGAAAGAAACCAAGGTTATCGAACCAGTAGGAGCAGCAACTCTTCAGAAGGTTGTCAACGGCGCCAGAAAAATAGTGTTGTTGATGGGAGTCTGGACTGTTGACGTGGAATCTACACACAACACAATCAAACTATTTTGCCCCAACGAAACAGTGAGGTTGTCAATCTCACTGGCTTGCTGAAAACAAAGGATTAAACATATGGTGTGGAAAATGAGTATTAAATTGCAGAGAATGAAAAAGGAACAGTTTGCAGTTTGTGGTTGTTTAATCAGTGTAAAAGAATGGACCGGGGTCCACAGTTCACTAGTGGTGTCTCTCCATAAAAGATAACTAACATGTTGGGTGAACAAATTACAGATGGGCAATTGACGAATAGTGAGCGCATGACAATGCATATACATGACATGTTGACTACTATGATATTTAATTGGGCATTACGACATAATACATAGATCGTTATCCAACAGCATCTATGACTAATAATCCACCGCCGGGTTGTCATCCGAGTCCCCCATTGGTATTAAGTTGCAAGCAACGGATAATTGCATTAAGTAAAGTGCGTAATGTAAACAAACACATATGTCCGTGGACATAGCATCATTAGGTTATCCCTAGTGGCAACAGCACATCCACAACCTTAGAACTTTCTGTCACTGTCCCAGGTTAAATGGAGACATGAACCCACTATCTAGCATAAATACTCTCTCTTGGAGTTACAAGCATCTACTTGGCCAAAGCATCTACGAGTAACCGAAAGCATGCAAGATCTTAAATAACATATAAGATAGATTGATAATCAACTTGACATAATATTCAATATTCATCGGATTCCAGCAAACACAACATGTAGCATTACAATAATATGATCTTGATCATGTAGGGCAGCTTACAAGATCTAAACATGATGGCACAAAGTGGAGAGACAACCATCTAGCTACTGCTATGGACCCGTAGTCCAAGGATGAACTACTCACGCATCAATCCGGAGGCAGGCATGGCGATGTAGAAGCCTCCGGTGACGATTCCCCTCTCGGCAGGGTGCCGGGAAGAGGTTCTGAACCCTCCCGAGCTAGGGTTGACGACGGCGGCGTCTCTGGAACTTTTCGTGGATATTTGCTCAGGCACTTAGGGTTTTCGCGTCGGGGGAATAAGTAGGCGAAAGGGCGGCGGCTGCGGACCCCCGAGGGGCCCACACCACCCCAGGGCGCGCAGAGGGGGGAACCGCGCCCTCCTGGCATGTGGGGCCCTGGTGGCCCTCCTCTGCTGCTCCTTCGCTCCGTCAGGCGTGTTCTGAAAAAATAGGCACCCCCGTGTAGTTTCGTCCAATTCCGAGAATATTTCCAGACTAGCTTTTCTGGAATACAAAAATAGCAAAAAACAGGAACTGGCACTTCGACATCTTGTTAATAGGTTAGTCCCAAAAAATGTATAAAAGTGATATAAAGTAGATGCAAAACATGTAGCAATTGGTATAAAACAAGCATGGAACATCAAAAATTATAGATACGTTTGAGACGTATCAGTCACTTGGTCCTTAGCCGCAGCGTGTCGATGTCGAACTTGTCGAGTTTCCTTGGGGCAGATGAGCTGACCCATCCGCTAGTCTTGACTCCTTGCCTTGTCCATCTTCTTGGTGAGCCCTAGTGGTGGACCCACTTTGGCAGCATCAGGGGAACCCCATGTTCCACTGCTGCGACATCTAGTGTTCCAAATGAAGCCTTAGAGGCTTCTTTCTCTAAGCACAAAGTGCAATGCTCGTGTTCAAGTGCAATCGTTGTACAGCTTAAAGCTTAAATCTGGGAATATAGAAACAATCAGTTTGACCGTGACACTGAGCCTCTTCCGCTCAGGCGTCTCCTTTCTTTTTCTCTCCTTACAGCTTTTCCTCTCACCCATTCCGCTTGCCCTCCAGAAGATTTCTTTCCTTTTATAGCTGTTCGGCAGTTTCAACTGGTCGAAGTGGAGGATCTGTCAAGGTCTATGCCTTACTTTTACCACATATGGGAACCTTGTCTCCCCTCCGCTCTCAGTCCGTTTGATTCAGAGGCTACACCGGCAGGTCGTGGTTGTTTTTCTCTTCGAATAACCCTCCCTGCATTTTCTATTTGTATTGTTCATTAGATGTTGTTTAGGTTGTGTTTACGAGGTCACGTTGAAGAAGATTCTATGAGAGCCAGAGCACCTCAGTGCATAGGGTGAAATCCAGTCGATCATCTGTAACACATAGATGGAGTGGATGGCGGCACCTAGGAGGCACAAGTGCAAGTGAAAGAGTAATTGCCAAGATTTGTTGAAAGTACTACACGATCTTCTACCGGCGCTACCAACCCTAATCAAACTCTAGATACATTTGCGATAAACACAACAATATATGCTATGTTTCAAAAGCATCATAGTTAAACGCGTAACCCTACTAAGCACTATGCGCAACTACCTCCTTGAAGACACATGGTCATGTCCCTTTTGTCGTATCCTCTCTAGCCTTCTAGCTCAAATTTTTCCTATATATTTGGTAAAACTTTATAAAGTTTGACTTTGACTAAACCTAGAACGCAAAGTAATTATAAACGGAGCGAGTATGATGTTATTAGTTGACGTTATCACTGGATATGATAAATTGTGAGGTTATTAGAACATTATTGCAAAAATTATAATGTAAAAGAAAAAGGTACGTGAAATAAAAAGAAAGAAAAATAAATATATAAGGAAAAAACAGAAAGAATAAGAAACTTGTAGAACGGACCGTCCCAGCTTGAACTCCAATCATGCAAACCTAGGAAGGGCCGTTCATGTCGCCAACCAGGAACCAGCGCATCACACCATCGCGGCCCAACAGCCTGCTCATCACGTTTTTCGTCTCTAAAGTCTGATCCCACGTTATGTTTGTTGAGTCCCACATCGAAGAGTTAACAATACTTGTGCTTGTTTATAAGACAGGGTCATGTCAAGGTACACGTGCTCTTAACTGAGTGCACCAAACGGTGAGATGGTGGCCGATTGTGCGGCACTGCAAAATAAGCAACAAAAAAAACAATGATCAAAGGTTAAAATCATTGTCACCTGATTACCTCCGCGTATGACATATGCGCTTGGCCTTTTTTTTTCTGTTTTGAGGGAACCGGTGAGCAGGGAATAGAGTTTTTACAATCATCAACGAGCAGTCCCAGCACAGATCGGCACTGCATCGTTGACTCCCCACATACACTGAGAAAATTTGAACTCTGCTCGATGATGTATTCTTCACTCACAATATAACACACCTTATCTCTGGTCTCATGTGACACACGCATCTAATTTTTCCATCAAATTCTGAATGCACCTTGTATGTTCATCTTCAGAAAAGCCCGCATACAAAATTAAGTTTTGCCCAACCAGAAACCGGCCTGGGCTAGGGGCAAGGAGTCTCCTCTACTTTTTTTTTAACATTCGAATACATTGTCTATTGTGTGATTCCTTTCGGATCAGCAAGCAGCTCACTGTTCCTGACTCGAACTGAGATACGATTGTAAGAAATCGCCGACATCTCAATTCTGCATTTACCGTCGCCCAAAATTGCATTGTTTCTCATGTGCCTCTTAGACGATAAATGTTGAACTTGGATCCCACCCTACGGTGGATTCACTATGTGGTGCCGGTGCTTATCAGACTCCCGAAGACTTAAGTTTTGCAAGGACTGAATAGTATCAAGCTTTTAGGCAAGGCAATATGTGTGTTATCAGTAGCAATGCCAAAGTTTAGCATGAAACAGTATGCCCTTGAGAGAGCCCCGACTCAGTGGCAATGGCTGTAGGAGTGCGCGTAGCCCACCCGGGTTCGCGTCGCCGTTGAAGTGCTTGGACTATGCGGGGTGCTATGCGTGACCAAAAATCGGCCAGAAACGTCTCATCTATCTAACAACGTATAGCAAAGGGAGGGATCCTTCCCCGTGTTGGTCAATGTTTTTGGTTAACAGTATGCCCTCTAGAAGGTTTCTTTCCTCTCTTTCTCTTGCGAACGAAGACAAACCGGTGGGGTAGGAGGTGCTCCGCGCTGCTCCTGCCTTTGCAGATCTAACTAGCTCTCTGTCCTTGATAGCTTTTTTGGGGTTTTCGACTGAAAAATATTGTCACTAGTTCAAAATATTTTTAATATCATAGAAAAAAGTTTGCAATGCCAAAAAAATACAGTTTGCTTTCATACGAGAAGAAACAATGTTCGCACAATTCAAATAAACATTCACTAGTAATTTTAATAAAAAAATAAACATAAAAAAGTAAAAAATAATAAAAAAATAAAAGTGAAGAAAAACATAACGTCAAAGGAAGGAAAACAGTAAAAAAATAAGAATAAAAAGTAAAGAAAATAAAAATAATCTAAAATAACACAGAAAGAAGAAAAAAATCACTATTAGGCTGGCTCGCCACGCTTCCGGTTGTGAGTGTCGCGGCATAGCCGACACACGTCGGCAACCTTGTTGCTAATAAGCAGAGGGAACTTTCCTCTGTGTAGGTCCGCCAATTCTTTTATAGGTCGGGCAGGGTCCAAGCTTCCCTCGTAAGCTAACCGTCATGCGTCCCATTAACTGCGGAGTAACCGTTTCGGTCTCCCAATGGATCCCACAAGAGATCATGGCATACTCATCGTGCGACTGAATTACACGCCGCCGAGAGGACATGCGCGGTGCCCTAATCGTCGTGTATTTTCCAATTGATCGTGCCTCCAGACGGAATGACCGCTCAAAAGCGAATATTAAACGTCTCACATTCCTCATCGACGGAGCCCTTCACGCCTCGACGAGTACTACTCGGAATCTATAGCCTCCCCCATGGGAATTTAATACTCCCTCCGGCCTGGTTTATTAGGCACAAGTAGCAAATCTCTGGGACCAAGGCTTTTGCTGATTGGCGCTGATTTGGCTCTCCACCGCGCGAGAAAAGAGGCAGTTAATGAGGGAAGGGGAAGAATTGTGACTAATTTTCTGCCTAATAACTACCGCATGCAGGAACAAAATCATGTTCACACGCCGCATGCAGGAAGGAGCGGTTAGAAAAGGAGAAAATTACGGGCTGGGAGAGATAAAAGTGGGAGCGTAATTAGCAGGAATTTAATGTGATTGCGCCTAGGAGGGAGAGGTTTTGGGACTGCATGTTTTGAGATTGTGCCTAATAAACTAGGACAGAGGAAGTACATCTTTTCGAGTGTCAAGCAGGAGTCAGATGCACTACTAGAAACCCCCCCCCCCCCCTATAGCAATGCATAGATGGCAACGGTTCAAATATGTGTTGTAATTTTTTCTGTAGATACGGATAGATGCGTTGCTAGCTATATCCGTTCTCAACTACACCTATAGCAACCGATACAATGCGTTGCAGGCTATATCCGTTCTCCGATATACCTATAGCAACCGATACCATACATTGCAGACAATATCCGTTCTCCACTGTACATACGCCAACCGATATGATCCGTTGTAATATATTCGTTGCATGACTATAACAATTCTCTTTGCCAATATAAATAATAATTAACGTTTCTTTTCCCGCAAAAAAAATCATTAATGTTTTTTTTTTGCAAAACTACAGTGTAAAACTGTAAATGACTTTTCTGGTTTTATGTAACAAAGACCGGTTTTGCTTATGTAGTAAAAAAAATGTTAAGGGAAACGACTTGGATAGGAATCGAACCAGCGTGACTGCTTCACCAGCATTGGCCTATAACCAACTTGGCTATCGTATAATTCTGATTTGATTAGGAAAGAGTCGTTTTATACTTGTTCGCCTTCTGATCTACAGCTCCCATCGAAGATATCTCACAGTTCGGTTCGATCCCGTCCCTATGCAGCAGGCTGCGGCGAGGAGCTGAACCGCAGTGGCACTTGCCCGTGGCCGGACGGAACAAGCTCTGCTCGGCCGGCGGCGGCGCCGGCAACGGCAACGGCAAAAGTTCCCGTGTGATTCCCAATCCCCCACTACCCCTTACAGACGAACTGCCCATCCGCCGGACGAAGAGAATCCACGCCAGGGCGGCGATACTAGCACCCGAGCGTGTTCATCAGGTCTGCGCCATCAGCTCCGATCCCTCCTCTCTGATTCATCTTCTAATTCCTTCCGTCATTGCAGCCACATAAGTCTGGTTGTGGCAGCGCCGCTGCAACTTCATCGGATCTGCGCCATCCTCTCTTGAACCCTCCTCTTCTACTCAATCGGTCCGCATCCAGAGCCGGCGGCGGCTGATGACCCACAAGTATAGGAGATCGCAACAGTCTTCGAGGAAGTAAAACCCAAATTTATTGATTCGACACAAGGGGAGCCAAAGAATAAATATAAGCCTTAACAGATGAATTGTCAGTTCAGCTGCACCTGAAAGTAGACTTCCTCGACACAGATTATCAGTAGCAACGGTGATATAACAGCAGTAGTAACAAAGTAATAGCAGCAACAGTGTAACAAAGACAGCAGCAGTAATTTCAGTAAACAGCAGGATTAAAAGTACTGTAGGCATAGGGACGGATGTACGGGCGTTGCATGG
This sequence comes from Poa pratensis, assembly GCA_947311845.1. NCBI lineage: Eukaryota > Viridiplantae > Streptophyta > Magnoliopsida > Poales > Poaceae > Poa > Poa pratensis. Next base: position 141,311,940 of record CAMZMU010000041.1, read on the forward strand.
ATAAGAGCGCTCATGTAATAATCATAACTCAGGGCATTTGCAGGTAAACAATTATAAAAGCATCCTAGTACTAGTCAAACATAGGCATGTGTTCCGTATATAGTCGTACGTGCTCGCAATGAGAAACTTGCACAACATCTACTGTCCTGCCAGCCCGTTTGCAGCGGGGCCTCAAGGGAAACTACTGGCAATTAAGGTACTCCTTTTAATAAAGTACCGGAGCAATGCATTAACACTCCGTGAACACACGTAATCCTCAAGTCAAAGCCATCCCCTCCAGTTATCCCGGTTGCTGTCACTCCGGGGCCTCGGGTTCCGGACAATAACAGGTGAAAACAACTTGCAGATATGATCTAAAACATAATTATTCTCATGCATCAACAACATGTTCAGATCTGAGATCATGGCACTCGGGCCCTAGTGGCAAGCATTAAGCACAACAAGTTGCAACAATGATAAATAGCACTAACAATGGATACTAGGCACCATGCCCTAACAATCTGGCAACTTATTACATGAACAATCTCATCCAATCCCTACCATCCCCTCAGCCTACAGCAGGGAACTACTCACACATGGATGGGGGAATCATTGATGGTTGATGGAGAGGCGGTGGTGATGACGATGGTGATGATCTCCTCCGAATCCCCGTCCCGGCAGGGTGCCAGAACGGAACTTCTGATCCCCGGAATAGAGATCGCGGCGGCGGCGGAGCGTGGATGTGTTTCGCGAAATATGGTCGAACCCCCCTCGATATTTAGGTCAAGGGCAATATATAGTCCAAAGGGGAGCGTCGGGGGGCGACCGAGGTGGCCACGCCACACTTGGGCGCGGCCCCACCCCCAGCCGCGCCCAGCTATGGCGTGGCTGCCTGGTGTGGCCTCTCCGACTCCCCTTCTGGCTCCGTGGGTCTTCCGGTGAAATATGACGATCGCAATTGTTTTCGGAGTTTTTCTCGAAAGTTGACTTTTCTGCACAAAAAGAAGACACCAGGGCAATTCTGCTGAAAACAGCGTTAGTCCATGTTAGTTGCATCCAAATCATACAAGTTAGAGGTAAAACAACAGCAAAAGTGTTCGGAAAAGTAGATACGTTTTGGACGTATCAACTCCCCCCAAGCTTAGCTTATTGCTTGTCCTCAAGCAATTCAGTTGACAAACTGAACGCGATAAAGAAACTTTTACGAACACAATTGCTTCATATGATGTATACATACTTGAATTATGATTATACTTACTAGCTCATGATAGGAGATATGCATAAGATAAAAGCTTGATAAATATGCAGCCATGAAAAGATTCTAACATACTAAAGGTAAACAACATGGCATATAACTAAGTGCAGGATTGCAATGTTCGTAATTGGGTATGGCAAAGTGGTATCTCGCTTGCCCGAATGTGTGCAGCAAAACATAAATGCCCAGGCACCTCTGAAGTTTACAGGCAGACTAGAAATAAAGCTTATCAAAGATAAAAGCATCAAGCTATGTCACTACTAACCTATTCTGGGACAAGCACATTTCACTAAGAATGACAGTCATGCTCTCAAAGAAGTGCTTTAAAGAAGGATGGTGACTCAACATTAAAATAAAAGATAGGCCCTTCGCAGAGGGAAGCAGGGATTAAATCGTGTGCTAGAGCTTGTTAGTTCCCGAAGGCATATAAAGAGTGTAAAAATAATATTTTGAGAAGTGGTTGCAAGTGTCAACAAATCCGCGATAGAGTTCTTGTCATCTTCCATAACTAACCAACTTTTAGAGCGGTTCCGAAAATTCATATAGTTTGCATTATATCATGCTTACAGATTTTTGACACTCCTCCCAACCTTTTCTTCCACAAACCATGGCTAACCGAATCCTCGGGTGCCGACCAACAATCACCGTGGAGGAGTGTCTATTTTAATATTAAATGATAGGTGGACTAACCAGCTCTTTTGCAAAAATAAAAGTGGACAAGCAGATGAAGCTACTTGTCCTTGGAAATCATTTAGCATGGAAGATGACAAGTTCTACTACCACATCCTTATGAGCTACACGCAGTGACACAAAAAGGGATTGTACAATTTTGAATAGTTAAAGATAGCACACGAAGAAATTTACTTGGAATGGTTTAAAACCATGCATAGGAATTTATAGTGGACTCTTTGGAATAACTTGGTTTTCAGGATTTTGGATGCACAAGCAGCATTCCCGCTTAGTACAGGTGAAGGCTAGCAATAGACGGGGAAGCGACAACAAGAGAGCACAACTGTCATAATCATACTTGCGACAGAATAAAATTAGCAGTGGCATAAAAGTGATACAGAAACTCTGAGTCACAATAGATCGTCGAGGCTTGACTTTTGTTTTGAGTCATAAACATGTGTAAGCATGTGCCAAGTCGAATCAAGTAAAACATTCAGAGGAGGATACCACACTACAATACCACTCTACGAATAAAACAATGCATGCAAATAACTATATGACATATGGTGCACCTTCAGGAGATTAGGATTAATCATGAGAAAACATGGCTATCAAGCATTCATCAAGTAACATAGCCCATACCATAACTACTAAGCGCAATCATATGGACAGGTATGTGTACAAAAATGAAAACAAATACGGTTCATACCAGCCTCTCACCACATCAAGTTGTCGAATATCGTCATTATTGCCCTTCGCTCGCATGACTTGAATGATATAAAATGAAAACCAAGCTCCAGGTGGAGTCACAGACGGCTGTTGAATCTGAAAAGAACTATACAAAACCAAGAAGAACAACAAATATTTTTGGTGTTTTCGAATTTTAAAACAAAGCAAGGAAGAAGCAAATAAAAAGGAAAATATTTTTGGGTTTTTTGAATATCAACTCGAAAATCAAAAAGACAAAATAAAACTACAACTCGAATTACTAAAATAAAAGCATAGAGAAACAACGAAAATATTTTTGGTATTTTTGGGTTTTGAGAAAATAAACACCACAAGCAAGAACAAATAAAAGAAAGCGAAATATGGATATACAAAGAACTGACATGGAGCGAATATAGAAATGAGCGAACTGTCAGTATACGCGTACCTCCCCCCAAGCTTAGGCTTTTGGCCTAATTGGGAGACAATCATCCCCACGGACCCCATGCCGAAGCGTCGTAGGCGGTCGATGAAGAGGATCCTCCTTGCTGGTCAGGGTAATATGGCGCGCCGCCATAATAGGGGACGTCAGGGGCCGCCGGCGGTGGCACCGTAGGCTGCCCCGGCTGCCCATCTGGGTAGAACCGCGCGTGGTATCGCGGCACCACCATCTGTGTGCTCAATTCCTCCCGCGAATATGATAGAGGATCCCTGTAAATACTGAACAAACTTGGTTGCGGTAGAGGAACTTCCAGCTCCGCCTCGTTAGCATAAACAATTCTATAAACCAAGTTATCAAGAGTGGATCCAGATGTAACAAATTTATGTGCTATCATAGCAGAGAGATCAAGTTTTTCAGGAACTAAAATTTCATCAGTAGGATCAGCCTCAAGACTAAAGTCAGCTAAAACACGCGCAGCAATAATGCCTCCAAAAATGGGGCCTTTGGTGGCGAGGCGGCGAGCAACTAAAGCACCAAGATTATAAGTTTTATCGCCCTTCAAAGCAGTAGCAAGAAATGCTAGATGCATATTCGAAATATTACTAGTGTTTTCCCTAGGAAGAACACTTCTAGTTAAGTAGTATAGGAAATACCTTATGGCCGGAAACTGAACATTTCTTATCTTACCACGGTGGGCTGAGCGAGAGTCTCCATAACACAACTCCTGGTAGAGCGCAGTTAGCTCGGATGGCTGCTCCTTAATCTTCTTGGTCGTCCCCGATGGGGCAATACCTATGATCCTGCAAAAATTATCTAGCTCCATAGTACATGCACGATCATAAATTTTAAAATCAACTGTTGGTTTATAAGCTTTGCAGTTAAATTTGAAACTCTCAACAAAGATCTTAGTGAGTCTAGAATATTGGGTCCTGGTATCCCCCATGAATGTTTGTAGACCCACACTCTCAATCATGCTCATGAAGTCCTCATAAATCCCTGCAGCCTGCAAAAATTGAGTACATGGAAAAACAGATGGATGTGGTGCTCCAAGGTCCCCCGAATCATCAATCTCTGGAGTAATAAGATCTTCATTGTAAGATCTCCTAGGAACTTTGGCTTCAGATGACCTGGTCTTCCTTGAGGATGATGGTGCACGCCTCTCAAACAACTCTCCAAAGGAAAATTTCTTCATCTTCCTTTTCTGAAATTTTTCAACAAGTCTCATAAAAAATGATTTTGCAACTATAGAATCAAGGCAACTACTATAGAAACTTGCAAGAGGGCTACACATGCATCAAGGATAATTAATCTAAGCATAGAACAAGCATGCAAGCTCACTTAACCAGCAACATACAGCAGCAAAATACTCTAGAAATACAACACTAAACAAAATTCTACTTGGATAATCGAAGGAGTCACATACCGGTGAGTAAACAAGCAAAGTTTCAGCAACTGAAATGGGCTGAGCAAGGAGATCGAAAAATTCGAGCTCAAGAGCAGCAGGAACACGAGTTTGAACAATGGATATGAGTTTGGTCGGGAGAGAAAAGAAAGGGGAGGAATCTCACCTTGTGGAGGCTCAGGTGGGACCCACGCCACAGGGGGGCGCGGCCTCCACCCCTGCCGCGCCGAGCTATGGCGTGGCAGCGTGGTGGGTCCCCCTGGTCAGCCCCAGGTACTACCACGTTGCATTTTTCAAAATAGGAATTTACGTAAAATTTTCAGATTTTTCTGACAACTTTCAATTTCGAGCAAAAACTGGGCACTTAAAATTCTAAACAGCAGCTAAGCAAAATTTTAACCACACTAAACAACATTCTAAAAATTTATAAAGACAGCAATATAACAGAAGGTATAACAGATGAGAAAGAGAGAATGTGGTTTAACAATTTTATGCAACTAAAATGTATTTGTCAACAAGGTTGATCAAGTCTTGCCACCAAATATATTTTATTTGACATAAAAGAATTAAACTACATGATACCATTATGTTACCTTATATTGAATAGATATTGTCCCAACCATAATACTTTCATATCCTTCATGGTGGTCATAAATAGGACAATCAATACTTCCAACTTTGATAGTTTTATAACTTGCAATTGAGCTAACTCCACATAATACATTTTGCTTCTTGGGAAAATAAACAGTATGCTCTTTGTCATTGACATTAAAAGTAACTTTCCCTTTATTGCAATCAATAACAGCTCCTGCAGTATTAAGAAAAGGTCTACCAAGAATAATGGACATATTATCATCTTCAGGCATATCCAACACAACAAAGTCAGTCAAAATCAAACAGTTGGTAGTAACTTGAACAGGAACATTTTCACATATACCAACAGGAACAGCAGTAGATTTATCAGCCATTTGCAAAGATATATCAGTTGGTATCAATTTATCTAAATAAAGTCTCTTATAAAGAGAGAAAGGCATCACACTTACTCCAGCTCCAAGATCACAAAGTGCAGTTCTAACATAATTATTTTTAATAGAGCAAGGAATAGTTGGTATACCTGGATCTCCAAGTTTCTTTGGAACCTTACCATTGAAAGAGTAATTAGCAAGCATGGTGGAAATCTCCTCATTAGGAATTTTCCTCTTGTTAGAAACAATATCCTTCATGTATTTCGAATAAGGAGGCAGCTTAATAGCATCAGTCAAAGGAATTTGCAAAAACAAAGGTTTCATCCACTCACAAAACTTGTTGTAGTGTTCTTCTTCCTTGGATTTATGTTTCTTATTAGGAAAAGGCATTGATTTTTGCACCCAAGGTTCTCTTTCTTTACCATGTTTCTTAGCTACAAAATCCTCTTTAGTGCAATTTTTATTTTCAGTGTCACTATCAGAATCGCTCTCAACCTCTTCATTATTATTAGCATTGTTTCTATCATTATCATTAACAGGTTCATTACCATTTTCAGTTTCAGCATCAGACACAGATATACTATTAGGATCACTAGCAGGTTCTTTTTCCTTAATAGTTTCAGAAGACTCTACAGCAGGTTTATGTTTCTTCTTCTTTTTCTTAGAAGGAGAGCTGGGCCTTTCAGCTAATTGAGAATCTTGTTCAATTCTTTTAGGATGTCCCTCAGGATACAAAGGATCTTGAGTGGAAGCTCCACTCCTAGTTGCTATTCCAAAAGCATGTTTTCCATTACTATTAGAATTTTTAGCTAGCAAGTCTTTTTGTACTTTAGTAATTTGCTCCATTTGAGTTTGAACCATACTAAGATGTTTAACTAGACCTTTAATGTCATTTACAGTTCTTACCAAAACATCTTGCAAATTACTAATAATACGAGAATTTTCTAACAGATGATTTTCTACTCTCATATTAAAATGCTCCTGCTTAACAATAAAATTATCAAGTTCATCTAAGCATTGATCAGGAGGCTTACCATAAGGAATATCACCAGCATCGAAATATTGTAGAGAGTGTACCTCAATTGAAGGTGGAGGAGTCGGCTTACATAAGTCTTCTATTGGAGGTAAATTTTTAACATCTTCAGATTTAATACCCCTCTCCTTGAGAGTCCTCTTGGCTTCTCTCATTCCTTCATTATCAAGTTCAATAACACCTCTCTTTCTTGGTGTAGGCACTGGCGCAGGCTCTGGTGTGGGAGTGGGTTCAGCTATAACCCAATCTTCATAATTTTGGCTAATCTTAGCCATTAATTCCTCAGCTTCATCTGGAGTTCGTTTCCTGAAAACACAACCAGCACAACTATCCAGGAATGTCCTAGATTCATCGGTTAGTCCATTATAAAATATATCAAGAAGTTCATTTTTAGGTATATCATGTCCAGGTCGAACTCTAAGCAAATAACAAAACCTTGACCAAGTTTCAGAAATATTTTCTTCCTGCAATTGCTTGAAGTTAAAAATTCTCTGCAAAGCAACATGTTGAACACTAGCAGGATAATATTTATGGAAGAAAACATCAACCAATCCTAAAGGATTTTTAATACAACCGGGAGACAAATTACCAAACCAAGCTTTAGCATCGCCTTTCAGAGAGAAAGGAAAAATTTTGGTAACAAAATAGGTGCGCAATTTAATATCATCAGAGAACAAACTACTTAAAGTAGATAACTTGTTCATATGTTCCATAGCACTTTCATCTTCAGCACCACAAAAAGGATCTTTCTCTACCACAGATATAAAGGACAAATCCACAGAAAAGTCATAATCCTTATCAGTTATACGAATAGGAGATGTTGCAAACTCAGGATCAGCAGACAATTTGTAGCTAACAGTGTGTTTTTTCAGAAAATCCATTATAGTGGCAGAATCAGCAGAAGAGTCAAGATTCCTGCATTTTTCAGCAAAAGCTTCATCTACTTCTATATAATCTTCCTCGGGGTCATCATCATCGATGAATTCCCTCGACTCAGGAGAAGCAACAGGTGTGACAACATTTTCATTAGGCATTTCAGAATTTTCAATAAGTCTAGACCTAGCAATCGTAGCATCTAGAAAAGGACCTAACGAACCAGTTTCACTAAGCACAGTAGAAGCATCATCAAATTCATCAGAAACAGTTTCAGATTCAGTAGTGCCAACACGCGAAGCAGGTGCGTGTGGCGGTGTAACCAGTTGATTAATAACAGATGGTGAATCAAGAGCAGCAGCGGAGTTCAGAGCCGTACCTTTCCTTGTAGTGGATGGCAGAATAGCCACCTTCTTGTCATGAGTTTTCCCCATGATAAATGGATTGCAGCAAAGGATATCACTTCCAGATGAACTTATAAATAAAGCTATGCTCCCCGGCAACGGCGCCAGAAAATAGTCTTGATGACCCACAAGTATAGGGGATCGCAACAGTCTTCGAGGGAAGTAAAACCCAAATTTATTGATTCGACACAAGGGGAGCCAAAGAATAAATATAAGCCTTAACAGATGAATTGTCAGTTCAGCTGCACCTGAAAGTAGACTTCCTCGACACAGATTATCAGTAGCAACGGTGATATAACAGCAGTAGTAACAAAGTAATAGCAGCAACAGTGTAACAAAGACAGCAGCAGTAATTTCAGTAAACAGCAGGATTAAAAGTACTGTAGGCATAGGGACGGATGTACGGGCGTTGCATGGATAAGAGCGCTCATGTAATAATCATAACTCAGGGCATTTGCAGGTAAACAATTATAAAAGCATCCTAGTACTAGTCAAACATAGGCATGTGTTCCGTATATAGTCGTACGTGCTCGCAATGAGAAACTTGCACAACATCTACTGTCCTGCCAGCCCGTTTGCAGCGGGGCCTCAAGGGAAACTACTGGCAATTAAGGTACTCCTTTTAATAAAGTACCGGAGCAATGCATTAACACTCCGTGAACACACGTAATCCTCAAGTCAAAGCCATCCCCTCCAGTTATCCCGGTTGCTGTCACTCCGGGGCCTCGGGTTCCGGACAATAACAGGTGAAAACAACTTGCAGATATGATCTAAAACATAATTATTCTCATGCATCAACAACATGTTCAGATCTGAGATCATGGCACTCGGGCCCTAGTGGCAAGCATTAAGCACAACAAGTTGCAACAATGATAAATAGCACTAACAATGGATACTAGGCACCATGCCCTAACAATCTGGCAACTTATTACATGAACAATCTCATCCAATCCCTACCATCCCCTCAGCCTACAGCAGGGAACTACTCACACATGGATGGGGGAATCATTGATGGTTGATGGAGAGGCGGTGGTGATGACGATGGTGATGATCTCCTCCGAATCCCCGTCCCGGCAGGGTGCCAGAACGGAACTTCTGATCCCCGGAATAGAGATCGCGGCGGCGGCGGAGCGTGGATGTGTTTCGCGAAATATGGTCGAACCCCCCTCGATATTTAGGTCAAGGGCAATATATAGTCCAAAGGGGAGCGTCGGGGGGCGACCGAGGTGGCCACGCCACACTTGGGCGCGGCCCCACCCCCAGCCGCGCCCAGCTATGGCGTGGCTGCCTGGTGTGGCCTCTCCGACTCCCCTTCTGGCTCCGTGGGTCTTCCGGTGAAATATGACGATCGCAATTGTTTTCGGAGTTTTTCTCGAAAGTTGACTTTTCTGCACAAAAAGAAGACACCAGGGCAATTCTGCTGAAAACAGCGTTAGTCCATGTTAGTTGCATCCAAATCATACAAGTTAGAGGTAAAACAACATCAAAAGTGTTCGGAAAAGTAGATACGTTTTGGACGTATTAGCGGCGGGTGTCGATAGCGCCCCTGCGAGTCATCAGGTCAGAAGCCTAGCACTCCTCCGATTTCTCCTCTGTCTCCTATCCTCCCGTAGTCCAATTCTAACTTAATTTGCACGGGCCCTCATAATCAGCTACCTCACCGCGCATAAACAGCGGTTCCTCTTTCTATTTGCATCGATCTCATCTGAGGAGACGTGGTCACGCGCACAGCGGGCGGGTGGCAGCAGCATCCCCTCCAAGTTCATCTGCAGGTTAGCGGCTTCTCCTCCGATCCCTTCTCTTTTCTTGATCCCTTTACCCCAGATCTACTTCTCTAACTTAATCGCCATGGGTTTCCCAGGCAGAGCAGGCCAGTGTCGGCAGCACCCCAACGAGTTAATCAGGTCAGCCGTCCTCCTCGCCCGATCTCACATCTACCAATTTCTCCGATCACTCAGTTTTTTCCATCGGTCATCGCAGACACAACCTGACAGTGGTGGTAGGCTGGTAGCCAGTAGTGACCCTGCGAATTCGTCAGGTCAGCGCCCTCCTGTCCTCAATCCCCCCTTTTTTTAGGAATCATGTCCCCGATCCCTGAAGCCGTATCTCTCATGATTGTTGTCATTAATAAACTTTTGCCTGTGACCCTGTTTCTCATACATGTTGTACGTAGTAGTGAAGATTACTACTGATCAAGACATACCACTCCGCACACAGAGGCATGCATCGATCTGCATATGAATTTGTGTATCTGTACATCGAACCTATGAGCTTGTCCCTTGTGAAGTAGTGCATTTGAAATACCACTCCACACATCAACTTAGCTCAGGGAGTGAATTCACTCATTCGGTAGAGAAATTAAATGGGAGAAATTAACTGTGTGTCATGATTATCATGTTGCAAACAGATATGACGAGGAAAAAAATGCATGTTGTCGAATCCAATGAAGAATATATGGTGGTGGAACAGATTGAACATCAAAATAGTGCTGAACAAGTTGTAGAATCTTCTGATCCGCAAGTAATAACAAGTAATGTCGTAGAAGGATTCTCAGATTGTGATGATGAAGATGATGATAATGAGGAAGGTAATCTGAAAGTTATTCATTATTCATTGCAACAATAATTATTCATCATCATAAGAGATACTCCTTAGTAGAATATTTTTCATGTATAACTTTTTGTGTTAATGTAACATTTGTCAGGTGTAATTAGAGGAACGAGAGAGCGTAAGAAGAGAAAGCTTAAAGATATTTGGAACCTTCCAAAAGGGAAAAGGATTGTGGTTAAGTGCAATGATTTAGATCAGCCAATTCGGATCCACTGCCTACACTTCGAGATGCTCATCCAGTAGATGGAAATAATTCCAAGAGGAAAGTATGTACCTTTTTAACTACTTAATACATTTCTCAAAGCTCACTCTGATAAATATGCTCTCACCTTTTAATTTTCTTTCTCTATCTGTAGAGAGTATATGGTACTTCTCCCAGTAAACAACTCCAAATGGTTGAGGAACCAAATAATTTGATGGTACTGTATGGATGTTGTTTTACATTGCAACTGTGGCTTTATTGAAACCATTGATTTATCTTACCTTTCACTACAGATCAAGCAAAGTGGTTTCCATTGTATGAACTCACAACCATCAGACAAGAGTGCTGCTCCAGATAAGGTTTGCTCTTTAATTATTTTCTAGAACTTAGCATTATTGAGAGAACAAACTGTTATGCTTGAATTGTTAGCAATGTAATGACTCTGTTCTATTTTTTCAAAACTTGTGATGTCTTTACTTCATCCCAGAGTAAAGAAATTTTAGTTCAAAATGGCAATGCACAAGGGGAGAAAAATGATGTTGCACACCATGTTAGTTCACTCTTGTTATTTGGAACTTATTACCATTCCGAAATCTAAAGTATCATGTTTCTTATGGTAATTTATTGATCCATTACAATTTGGAACAAGGAAACAGGCCCCCAACATACTGAGAAACAAAGAGTCAATAGAGTGTCAACATCAAACAAGGTATGTTTGCATCATCAAACGCAGTTCTATGTTCAAACTTTAGTAATCCAGTGATGCTTTTAATGTTTTTACTTCTGCCTAGCAGCATGATGTTCACAACAAGAGGAACTCAAAAGGGGCTAATGTAGCCATGCTATCTAATGTAAATACACACCTTCTAAATAGGTTGTTTTGTAATATTTTACTTTCATTGGGTACTTACACTCAGCATGATATCTTTTGTAGAAACAACAGAGTGTTTCAGGAAGTTGGTTGGCTGCCAGTCCACTAGCACTAAGAGAGCTCAAATTTATTACATACCTGAATCCTTGGAAATAAATTCCGTTAGGCTAGCCAATCCTAACTTCTTTGCCATGCAGGTAGGCACTAAAGTATTTTTGAAGAGCTTGTCAAGCGGACACAAGGACGTTGCTCTTGCTAGAGTTGTAAGTTGCGATCCAAAATATAAACTTGATGGTGTTGAAATAACAAATCAATTCTGGGTTGTACATGTCAATGCCCCGCTGCATTAGTGCAAACTGAGGAGTTGGTACGGAAATGAAAGAACTGCCTCAGTCTTGGTAATGCAGAAGGAACACAAATTGTATGGCCTTCAACATTTGTACGTCACCATTTTACTGTCTCACTATTTGTTTAATTCGATGCTTTTGCTTCCAAATGTTGTGTTAACAATTTAATTTGTTTTTTAATTACAGATTCAGAAAATAAATGGATGATGATATGGATGACATGTTGAATGCAAGGAGGACAATGTTATCGTAGCTGGATAATCTACTTCACTTTTTTCATCTTTAGTTATATCATAGGGTAGTGATGTTGTCAACAAAACATTTATATAATGTATCACGTTGATGGTGTTCCTCTTGTAATGCAACAATTTTTTATTGAATATATGATATGTTTCTCTCGTGTCTATAGTCATGTTGATTATTTCCATTTGACATATGCCTTCAAAGCACTACCTGGACCTACGTGATTTTATTTTAACTAAATTAATATTGTGCACGCTACGTACATCAGAGTTTAAGAAACCGGACCATTGATCAAACCGATCTGGCTATTTTCGTCAGGTCAATAGCTGAACCGGTAATTTAAAAATAATATTAATTTTGGTAGTAAAATATAAAATATAAGGTTCAAAAGCTAAATCTTCCATAGAATAAACAACAAGCCGAGCGACCAGGGTTCGAATCCCCTGAGCCACATATTTAATTTTATTCTAGTCATGAGTTCAATCGGGGTGTGCAAGCACCAACGTATGTAAGTGTTGTCATACTCTACCTCTATACGTTGCTATCTAGCAACGCCCTCGTTACCAACGGGTCGATATGCGTTGCATTGTACCATTGCAACGCCCGATAAGGCAACGCATCATAATTCGTTGGTAAATATGCTAGCAACGCCTATATAGACATTTAGATACAGATCAATGCGTTGATGTAGGAGGGGTCCTCTAGTAGTGATGTTGGCAAGACCAACGACTCCACCATCAAAGCTTGACCTTGGAACAATCAGGATCGTTGACTCCATTAAACTCGTCCTAGACACCAACAATATCGTTGATCTCATCAAGTGTCTTCGTCAACTAGAACTACATCAAGTTGAAGAGCCCGTCAAGACTTCGTTATTGAGGACTCAGACATGAACCTGTCTAGAAGGAAGGAGCCTACCTTTGTAACAAAGCCTTGATGGGCTCGGGAGCCAATGACGGGGGAAAATACCAGGTAGTCCCTACAGGCCTATTCAAAAACCGAGTCAAATTGTGAAATCTCAAGCCCGCGAGCACAACGAATAGGCCACCCTATACCGACTGGAATCCATAGCCCGACTAGGAGATTCCGACCCGGCGTGGAGTCCAAACTGTAGCATCGTGAAGCGTTGGGATGAAGATATCCCGTTCGACGGGTGTTAGGGTTGAAAATGATAAGGAAACTTTCCGGTAGTTTCCGCAGAAAAAGGAAATGAAGAGCAAAAAATGGAAACGAAAACGGCATTTTGCGGAAACAAAACGGAAATGGCATATTCAAAAACGGAAATGACAAAGAAAACGATTTAGCAGTTTCCGGCGGAAACGGAAACGAAACGGAAAATTTCGGAAATATAAATACGGAAACTTTCCGCATGACCAGTACACGCTGAATTCAAGCGACCCAAGGCCCAGGTGCCAATTGAGGCCTGCCTATATCACTAGTTAGGTCCATTAACATACATTTTATAAGACTATATTTTATTAGCAAACTAAGTGTGTTAGTGTCTATGTGAAACTATTTTTTGCGAATTTTTGTGCGTGTCAAAGTGTTAAACTATGTGTGTGCTACTACACGTTTAACTGTCGTTGGTCAAGATTGTGAACAATTCTTGTCTTGTTAGCTATTTATACTTATATTTTGTGAGTATCCACCAATATATTATACCGCTATTGTGTTCCGACAAATATCCGCTTTCGTATCGTATCCGTCCTGTATCCGTTCCATATTCATTTCTGGTGATTTCCGATTCCGTATTCGTTTCCGGGGTTTTCGATTCCGTTTCCGATTCCGGCAAGACGAAAGGAAACGAAAACAATAATGCATGTTTCATTCTGTTTTCGTTCCGTTTTCAACCCTAGGAGTTTTTTTTTGCGAGGAAAGACGCAGTACAACAGCCGAGACTCTTACAGAAAAGTCCAGAACATAAAGAAAAATACAACGAGGTCCCTCTGAGCTTCGGCTTCGTCTTCATCGAGCAGGACGCCGCGCCGGCGAAACCCGCCGCACCACCTCCATGACCTTGGACTGGGAGGCTCCCCATCGCGAACAGGAAGTCGAACGCTTCTCGGTGCCTGAGCACCTCCACCCTGCGCGACGGTCGACGACGCCATCTCGGCCTTCAGCACCGCATCTTCCAGAACGTCAATCGCCCGATCCGCCAGCTCGCGGACTCCGGCGAAGGGGATGACCTCTCGAGCACTCCGAAGAGCCGCAAACGAGGCCCGGGCAGCAGATCCACGGCGAAGCTCCGGCGGAGCCGCACCAGCGGAGGGGAAGACCGCCGCCACCAAAAGCCACTCCGGCACCACCGCTTCCACCACAGCGCCGCCGGCTGGCACACCTCCACGCACACCTAGGCTATATACACGCCGGGATCCGTGGATTCCCCGTCCTCCCGCCGCCGAAGCGGCCGCCGGAGGGCGAGGGATCCAGCGGATCGCCGGCGGCGAGCTGGTCCACGCAAAGTCGCCCAAGAAATCACCTTTCACTGTAGCTGGGGAAAGGTCGAGAGGTCCAAGCTCTCTCTACTAGTGTGGAAAATTTATTCTTCAACCCTAGGAGTTACCAAGCAATTAATCCAATGTAGAATTAATTACTAGATTCTGATTACGCATTATTACCACCATCATCTGTAACCCAGCCATGCCACTATATAAGGCATGACTCAGAAATTATCTGCATATGTTAAATTTGCTAGGACAAGTTCTCAAGAGACAATGTATAATCAAGCAGGAGTAGATTTTTGCCTAACCGATGGAAGGAATCTAGGTAAATCTCTCGGGTTAATCTCGTGCCAAGAGACATCACTATTGTCTTTGTCCCCATGGCTGATCCCGCGAACACACATCGACAACCTTGTTGCTAAGAAGAAGTGGAAGCTGATTCTTCATGGAGAGAATCTGAAATGTGACGAGAAGAGTGGTTTACGAGGAATAAACACTATAAAACTTTAATTTTTTGTTTGTTCAGATTTCACTGCTGGTTCTATATCGACTCATATAAAGCAGTTAGAAACATAATTTTAATTTTCCAATAATTAACAAATGTACCATCCTTAGATGGTGCTTTCTAGGAATGACATGTTCTTGTGTGCCACTTCTGGGCCCTATGTCTGGATGCTGCTTGCCTGGTTTTATTCGACCAGCGATAATAACGACTCCATCTCGGTTGCTTCCACTTGGTTGTTTTCCTTCTTCGTGAACATAGTGGTGCACGTATTTGCTGATAATTATGTTCTTTCAAGTAGAGCACATTAGATCTCGGAATTGGCCAACTAGTGTATCTGTTAGGTCAGTCCCAACTTTCTTTGCTTCCTGGGACAAGCGGAGCAGTACTCCTTGATCTAATATGAAACGTGGAAGCATATTACATGGCCACAATTTGAGTAGGTACAGTTGAACTGTGACAATGCATGTATGGGGGCAGCCTGTTTGGAACAGAAATTTAACATGTTGAACTACTATTCACTCGGAAAATCTTGGCGAACCAACCAGTTTTCAACAAAAATCTTTAGTTGTGAGTTACTCAGACTTGCTTGAGATGGCATGAGTTATACAAGGGTAGCCAGATAAATATGTACAAAATGATCTTTATTCCATTAAATGCAATAATTAAATACAATAAGAATACACTCCTCGCATTTGTCCTGACGTCTGAATTCTGAAGCACGAGGTTATTCAGTCTTATTACAATAGCATGCTATCTTAACCAGAAGCTTAACTATACGACTTCTGGTGAGAATTATAAATTTTGCGAGTTTTCTTATCAAATTATTAATTTGATAATTTCAAGGCCTTAGAATTCAAGTTAAAATCCAGCGGCGAACTTGGACTTGAGAAGTTCCACAACTCCGGCATCTACACGGAGCGCCTTGGTGAGTACGGGCGTCGGGATTGGTGGGTTGGAACCGAAGACCGTGAGCGGCACGAAGACTATGCCAGGGTTTTGGCTGTTGAATGACACGACCATGGATGCCTCTGTCTTGCCGACATTGAACTGGAAGTGCATGAGCCCACGAGGGATGAGGAACGTCTCCCCCGCGCGCAGCACCTTGGAGTAGAGCTTGTTGCCGGAGTCGAGGCTGCCAATGATGCCGACGAGGAGCTCACCTTTCATGACGATACCGATCTCGGTGGCGCGTGGTGGATGTGCGGCGGGTTGGTGCCGCTGGGGGCAAAGTCGACGCGGTTCATGGAAACGCCTAGTGTGTTGGTGCCGGGCCACTCCGCCACGTCTAGCTCCGTCACGGCCGAGCCGTTCGGTGTGGATGTGTTGCCGGCCATGGCGAGCTTTGAGGAAAATAGAAAGTCGTCTCCGGCCTCCGACATGGGCTTGCACGGGCGCCCGTTCACCGAGATCGCCTTGCCATCGAGGTCGGCCACGCAGAAGTCCTGGAGAGGGTCCGGGTCACTGGCCAGGATGGATGATGCAAGGAATAGCATGGCGAAGAGGCCAGCGGTTAGGGTTTTAGAGTACGACATTTGAAGCTCACTATGGAACTTAGCTAGGGCTGATTGATCGGCTAGAACTGCTGAGAGTTGTAGGTAGCAGTGGTGGATGAGTTAGTTTGTGAGCAATGGAGTCCCTTATATAGGGATGCACGCAGTCATGCATGCTTGGAGGTAGCTATGTGCATGTCTTGTGGTCACCAACATGCATGTGATGCATGTGTGAACACGCGAAGTAGAGCATATTATTGGCGTAGAGATTTCACCTTGTGATCATAAAAATGTAGCTGGGCTCAAGCTCAGCAGTCAAGGCCAAACCGGCTGCTAAGGAATGGGACCTACGAACAGACAACGAGAAGTTTATCCCAATGGAGTTTTGCTCTTGGAAATAGATGTTCATAATATTCGTGCACACCTCTAGACAGGGACGCTCTTCATGATTTCGTAGACAAGAATTTTTCAAGTCCAAACCGGCTACTAAGGAACTACTACGTCTGAAAGTCTCAGCTAAACTTGGACAACCTTTTTTAAGACAACACGATTGCAGATGCAAAAATTTCATTACCAACAAGACAAGAAATTAACACACAAATTCTCTATTAATATGTATTTTGTGTGATGAAAACTTATAATGAACGTTAAGTAATTTTGAATACGAATTCATTGCCAACTTTGAATACGGTAAGTCATTTTGGCACTGTAGCTCGAACCTGTGGTTTCTGGTAATAGAAATTGGAGAGGAGACTCTCTTTTATCAAAAAAATTGACATAACTTTAATTTCCGATAAAATGCATATTTGGAGAGTAATTGTTGGGTTAACCCTTATCTTAACGAGTCAATCGTCATACATTATAAAAGAGAGCAAATCTATATTCAAGAATCTACCGGTCCGACTCTTATATGCGATCACATCGAGTATGCGATTATATTTAGCTTGAACCATCAATGCTTCTTGGAGGAACAACCGAAAACCACTTGATCTACCTAGCCTCCCCGTGTCCCCTTGCTACAGTAGAGAGGAGGCGAAAGAGGCAACCCGAAGGTTCGAGTTCTCGCCGGCGTTTTCCGCCGCTCCCCTCCGCCTCCAGTCGCTATTTTGGCACCGTGAGGTGGGGGGAGCTCCGGTAGTCGCTCGTGCGTGTAGATAGGTCCTAGTTGTTAGGTGTCTGTGCCTTGCCGGCGGCGTCGAAGACGGTGGCGATGGCGTCGGTGTGGTGGGCCTTCCCCTCCTTTCCCCGTTCCGGTCTCGTCGCCGGGGAGGTAGTGAAGGTGGCTCGTCGGGTGCCCTCCTCCATCCTTGCTTCTCCGGCCGGCCGTGGTGGTGAGGGGAGAAGATGGTGGGTGTTGGCGATCCGTTTTTGGTGGTGGTTGTGGTGGTCCTCTTCGACGGGTTTGCTCCGGCGGGCCGTGGTGGCGTGGGGAGTGGCCGTCTGGAGGTTGCTGGGTGGTACTGTTGGTTGGCCTGGGCGGCACCGTGTCAGCGGGACGCTCGGTGGAGCAAGGGAGTTGGCGCTGTGGCCGTGCGCGTTCAACGCTTTCGGTTTCCGTCGCGCGGCGGCGGACGGCTCTGCGGTCCTCTACAAGGTGTGGTGGTACTCTCTCCCCTGCGGCAGGTGGTACGGCGGCTCCGGCGTCGTCTAGGTGCTCGGGATCACGGCGGTGGAAACGATTGTGTTTCCTTTCGGTGGCTTGGGGTGCTCTTTACATTTTGCTGGGTCCTTTTGTAATTTTCTGTTTTCTTTTGGACCTGTTTGTAATGTGTGCTGAGCTTCCTTAATATATGCGTCGGATCATTTCTAAAAAAAAACCACTTGATCTGCCGAGCGTTGGCCAGTTCCGGTAACCGGCTAGTACTTTGGTTACTTGCTTTACCGTTGCTCAGTAAACTGTGGCACAGAAGAAAAAGTACTCTCTCTATTCTTATTTTCTTTGCATTTTGGGTTTAGTAAAAATCAGTTTTGCCAAGTTTGACCAAATATTTAGAAAAAATATCAACATCTACAATATAAAACCTATAGTATTAGAATCATCGTAAAATATATTTTCATATTATATGCATTTGATATTATGAATGTTAATAGTTTTTCCTATATTCTTGGTCAATTGACTAAACCCCGAACGGAAAGTAAATAAAAACAGAGGGAGTATTACTAAAATCAATATTCATGCAAACTAGGCAATCTTGGTTAGTTGTTGACGAATTTAATCGTGAGGTCGCGGCTAGTGACGCACAACATAAACCTTAGAGAAGAAACGGAAGCAGCGCAGATAAAAACGTGTCCTGGCATCTTGCCAGCATGACTTGTCGCTGTCTAACCACCTCATGCAGGTACGCAACTTACTTCCGTAAAATTTCCTTCAGTTTGAGTTGGCACACCGACGGCTGCACCTCTGCTCGGGAAGGCGCCTGGAGAAACACGCCTCGATGATTCGACGGCGACATACCTCCGGAAGCCTGAAAACCGGGGGAGGTGCCGCAAGAGTGTGTGAGAGAGAGAGACTGGTTTGTTGGATCGATCACAATCAAATACTCTGACTCGCAACAGCCTCGTCGATTTGATTTGATCATCACTGTCCAAGCAAGTAGCCCAATCAGAATCAGTTGTCTATGAACGTACGTATGACTGGCAAGTCTTCGTCGCAGCCACAAGAAGAAGAAAACCGATTTGGTACTTCCAGATTTTCAATTCCGACGAGCGATGAGCCGTCTACATTTGCCAATGTCTCTTCAGCGATTGCAGATAAACCGGCAGAGACAAGTCGGGAACATGGCAGACTTACATCTAGCTACCCTCTGCAAATTTGCACGTTGCTTTGAAACACAGAATTTGTGTGCGTATGCGTTCCGCCGGGCGAATTTGTGTTCATGTACGACATGATGCTTGCATAGCCCGCAAATAAGGAGTTAATGGCACGGGCGGTACCACAACTTGTCGCGCGTGTGCAGTTAAGTCACTCAACTTGCAAAACAGACGAACCCGTCACTAAACTCTTCAACCATGTGCACATAGGTCACAAACGCGCCACGTCAGCCGTTTTTTTTTGCTTTCACCGGTCATGCGCCATGGTCAGAAATTTGCAGAAAACCCTCTACTTGTTAAATCAGAGAGATCGGAGTGTGCTTCCAATCGGAGAGAAAACAAGATATTTGGTGAACGGCGTCCACGTGCGTACCATGTCGGAGACGCCCTCGGCGGCGATCCTGACGATCTCGCAAGTGGAGGCGCCGCCGCCGCTGCAGGCGGGCGCTGCTCGGCCTCGCCGCTGCCGATGGAGATGACCAGCAAGTATCCACGCCGGATGCCAGCGGGAACTCGCGCTTGTTCTTGAGCACGTGCGTGGTGGCCACGGCAGTGGGGTTGCCGAGCGCGAGGCCGCCGCCGACGGCCACGATGCGGGTCGAGCCGTCGCACGACCGAACCTCCACCGCCGCCGACGAGCGGTCCGACCCGGCGCACGTGACGGCACACACGTCGCGCATGTGAAAATCGTAGGCGGGCTTCTCGACGGCATCGGCGCGGGAGAAGAGGAACGGGGCGCCCTTGGCGACGTCGTAGCAAGGGACGAGCACCGGTCGCGCCGTGTCCCGCAGCGTGAGCTCCCCTGAATCTTATTAAGATAAATCTAACCACAACTTTAAACTCTAGGATCCTACGCTCCCTCATGCACTAGCTTACCAACGGGGGTTAAGGTTTCTGTCACTCAGGCAACCCTACAATAAGTAAACTAAATACACAATGCATTCCCCTAGTCCCATAAAGGTGAAGTACCATGTAGTCGACGTTCACATGACACCACTAGAAGAATAACACAACTTAAATATCAAACCATTAAATATTACTCAACATAATTCCGCTAATCGCAACAAGACTTCTCCCATGTCCTCAAGAACTAAACGAACTACTCATGAGACATCATATGGATCATGATCAGAGGTGATATAATGATGGATAACAATCTAGACATAAACTTAATTCACCGATAAAACTCAATAGCATCAACCACAAGGAGTAATCAACATCGGGAGAGTATCCCCAATGAACTAAACATGGTACAACCCTAGATGTTACAGTGGAACGGAGTGGAGCGACGGAGGTGATGGTGCTGTCGGTGTAGATGATGGAGATGATGATCCCGATGAAGCCCGGCGTGATGATGGCGACGATTTTCCGCCTCCCGGAGGGGAATTTCCCCGACAGATTTCTCCCTGCCGAGGAGCTTTTGTCTCTCCATGGTTTCTGCCCCGTGGAGGCGGCGAAAAAATTATGCGAAGTCCTCCCTCAAGGTTTTTAGGTCAAGATGAAGATATACATCGAAGCGGAGCACCATAGGTGGACCAGGGGGTGCAAGCGGGCCCACGACGCGACCATGGGGTGGGCCGCGTCCTCAGGCCGCCTGCAGCCCTCGTGGCGCCCTTCTGGCTGATCTTCTGGCCTCCTACCTTATTTCTTGAGGAAATTATTCCTAGAATTTTTCATGATTTTTGGACCTCCGAAAGTATGGTGTCCTGACGATGCTTTTTCTAGCTGAATCCTGACTCCGGCAGATAAATCCCGGGGTATTGCAAAACATGCAAAATAAGATAAAATGACATAAGTATTGTACTCTAATATAAAATATATCAGTGAATAAGAGTGAATTATGATATAAAATAGTGATGCAAAATGGACGTATCAAGTAGTTGGCACAAAAGAGGTATTGGTCATTGGGTTGACTGTAGGGTCGCCTCGCACCCAAGGTGACGAATTTGAGTTTAGGGCGGCTCCTGGCCCAGAACATTCACCACTGGACCCGGATGACCCACCGAGTATGGGACACTCTGAAACAGAGTTGGACATGGTGCTTTGGCACAAGTCGGCTATCCTGGCTGCTCACCGACTCGCTAGCCGCTGGCTGGATTTGAGGCTTGTTCTTCCTAGCTGTTTCATCCCCCATCATCAAATCATGGACATGGGTGGGACCTCTAGCTACGTAATGTTGGATTTCGGCTATTTGTTCGGGGGTAAAGAGACTATTGCTTACAGAGGGTTTTTTCGATGTCGATAATGAAGGGTGGCGTCTTCGGATCTCCGATCGACGAGATGACTCCCTGCCAATCCTTCTTGAAACCTCCTTGACTTGTTTGGAATGGATGATTTTCTTTGGTGTGAAGCAATACAATTCTTGTGTTCCAAAAGGAGCCTTAGAGGCTTCTTTATCTAGAACAAAAGGCAATGCTCGTGTTGAAGTGATACGTAATTGTTCTACAGACGAACCCTGGGAAAATAGAGCAATTCAGTTTGACCGAGAGACTGAGTAATAGCAGCAACATCATGGAAGGTTAATTTTTTTCTTCTCTTTCTCTGGCGGACGAACCGGAGGGGAAGGAGGGACTTGACGCTGCTCCTGCCTTCGTAGATCTAACTAGTTTCGTGTCCTTGATAGCTGTTTGGGGGTTTCGACTGGTCGGCGTTGAGGATCTGTCAAGGTCTATGCCTTACTTTTACTATATATGGGAGCCTTGTCCTCCCCTCCGCTCCCAGTATGTTCGATTTTAGGAGCTACACCACACACCAGCAGATCATGGTTGTTTTTTTCTCTTCCAGTAATAACCCTCCCTGCCTTTTCTCTTTATATTGGACATATATTGGACATTATATATTGTTTAGGCAATCAATGCGACATCTACTCGTCCACTACGAGGCTATAATAATACATCTATTGTGTGAAAGAAGCCATGGAAGAAGATTCTATGCGAGCCCGTGCGCCTCAGTGCGATCCAGCAACCTGTGACAGCTAGCTGGAGTAAATGGCGGCACCCAGGAGATTCAACAGGAGTGCTAGTGAACGAGCAATTTCCATCTGTTGTTAGAAGCACTACACGATCTTCTCCTGATGCCTCACAAACCTAATCAACCTCTAGATTTGTGTGTGATAAACACAACATGATATGTTTGTTTAAATAGCAACGTATAGTTAAACACGTAACCCTACTGTGCGCAACTAGCTCGTTGAAGACAAATGGTCATGCCCCTTTTCCCCTATCCTCTCTAGCCTTCTAGCTCACCTTTGATCTTGCTCAACTTTTAGATCGTTATATAGTATGATGTACAAGATATACATGAACAAACTAAAGCTGTCCTAAGTGATAAATCACACAGAAGAGTATGTAGTAATTAACTCCCATTTATTATAAATATCATTGAAGATGATAACTTGTTGTTAGTTGAACGAAAGCACTGAAATATTTGGAATCGATATAAAATGTGATTAGAATAACAAATTTTAGGGTACTTTCCCAAATTGCCGCACAAGGTATTTGGGGCATTTCTACAAAATGCGTCGAGTACTATTTGGGGCAGTTTTTGAAAGTACTCCTAATTCAGTTTGGGGCACTTTCTCAATATGGCCCTAAATGTATTTGTGGCATTTTGAGAATAGGCCCCTAACTGAATTAGGGGCAGTTTCTCAAAGTGCTCCAAAATGTATTTGTGGTATTTTGAGAATGTGCCCCTATCAAAGTGTTTCTAATGGCTCCATTTTGGGGCACTTCTTGGAGCACATTTGGAAGTGCCCCTATAACCTTTACCGCCATGACCAAATAATGTACTTCTAAAAAATGCCCCTAAAACAATTAGGGGCACAAAATTGACATATAAGGGCACTTTGAAGTGCCCCAAAATGTCTAGCGTGATGTAGTGGGAGAAGCAGAACACCTCGATGATTGGATGGTGACACGAGGGAACCCTGGGAGTCGGGGATGTGCCGGGAGAATGAGATAGGCTGGTTCGTTGCATCAATTACGACGACTCGCAACAGCCTCGTTGATTGTCCAACACATACTGACAACCTTGTTTCCGTTCCCTAGCTATCGGCCTAATAAAAAGGTATTTTTATTTTAATAAATCTTCTTTTTATCAGTTATATATTTATTTCTAAAAAGTCTTATAAATGTGCAAAGTATCAAAGTAGTGAACCTTTTTTGAAAAAAACATTTGGTCGCATCGTTGAATACTTGTTTCAATCCAATGAAAGTTTGTTTAACCGAGTGAAATTTAGCCTCAACACTTTTCTGAGCCATGTACAACTTTTTAAAAACCATGATTTTTTTCACAACTTGAATAAGTGTTCAATTTTCAAAAAAAAAGTAAAAGGAAAGAAATAGAAAAATAAACTGTTATAAAAAATGTAGATAGGCCAAAAATAAAATAAAAAGGAAGGAGAAAATTATATAATGTAAAAGAAAAAAGATACAGAAAAGAAGAAAAAACAAAATATAAAAGTAAAAAGCAGAAAAAAAAGAAACTAGTAGAATGGACCGGCCCAGCGTGAACTCCATTCAGGCAAACATAGGGAGGGCCGTTCCCGTCGTCACATAAGAGCCAGCCCATCACGTTGCTTGTGTCTGAAATCTGAGAGGGGTATTTAGTCCCACATCGGGGAGTTCACAGTATTTTTCCATGTTTATAACAGCGGGACATGGCACGATAAACGTGCTCTTAACTGAGCACACCATTCGGTGAGACGGTGGCCGATTGTGCGGCACTGCACAATGAGCAACATAACAAATGATCAAAGGTTAAAATCATTGTCACCTGATTACCTCCGCGCATGACATGTGCGCTTGGCAATTTTTAATATGAATGCCAGAAAATTTGGACTCATCTATTATTTTTTTCATAAATTTTTGAATGCACCCTTTATGTTCATCTTCACAAAAGCCTGTACAAAATTCTGTTTTCCCCAACCTAAAACCGGCCTGGGCCAGGGGCAAGGAGTCCCCTCTACTTTTTTTTTTACCTTCAAACACAATTTCTATTGTGTGCTTCCATTTCAGAGCAGAAAGCACCGCACTGTTTATATTTTCCTGAAACGAACAGTTCGTTACGAACTGAGGTACGATTCTAAGAAAATCGCCGGCAGCTCAATATTGCATTTACCGACCCCCAAATTTGCATTGTTTCTCATGTGCCTCTTAGACGATAAATTTTCAACACGGATCCCACCCAGTGGCGGAGCTACAGAGAAAATCTTGGGCGGGCCAAGCTGAAGCGCACGACAAAATATTGCAGACCCTAAACCATCTCCTGATACTTCAATAGACAACTAGGCATTGGTCAGTCCTAAAAAACCTTTGGTTCAGTAAATCGTACATAGATGATATTTTAATTTTATACACAAAAATTACTCCTAAAATTTGTAAAATTTAAAATTAACAAATGCTAACTAGAAATTGGGGGGAAAGGAGTAGTATCTGGATAGGAAAATTGGGGAAGACACTCGGCTCAATTCAGTAGCACGTCGTCGTCGCTGCTAGACCTCCGGCCGGCAGGTCCCCTGTTGAAGGCGGCGGCCCGACGCTACTCTCTATTGCGTAGCTCTGCTCCGCCTCCGTTGATTCCTCCAGTAGTCCAGTTCGTCTATAAATTGCTAAACCTACCATGGCGTGACCGCGTGAGGCAGAGAAGCATCCATGGATTTTGCCTGTGTCGCTCTTTCTGCTCTGTCTACGGCTGTGCGAGTCGTGTGACTTCTTTTTTTTCCGAGTCGAGGCAGTAGAACGAGTCGTGCGGCTGGACTGGCCTCTGATTCGTAGTACTAAAATCTTTTCTAGCCCAAAACCTGGGCGGGCCGTGGCCCAGGTCGGCCCCTACTAAGCTCCGCCAGTGATCCCACCATTAATTTTCTAGATTCACTATGTGGTGTTGGTGCTTATCAGACTCCTGAAGCCTAAATTTGGCAGATGACTGAATAATCTCAAGCTTTTCGGCATGACAATACGTGTGTTGTGAGTTTGGCGATCCAAAGTTTAATTTTGCTAGAGACTTCCATGACTTGTTTGGAATGCATGATTTTTTTGGGGTGTGAAGCAGTATAATTCTTGTGTTCCAAAAGGAGCCTTGGAGGCTTCTTTCTCTAGCACAAAATGCAATGCTCGTGTTCAAGTGATATGTAATCGTTGTACAGATTAAACATGGGAATATAGCAACAACCAGTTTGACCGAGAAACTGAGCAGCAACAACATAGGAGCTGTCTCCTTTCTTTTTCTCCTTACAGCTTTTGCTCTCGCCCCTTCCGCTCTTCCTCCACAAGATTTCTTTCCTTTGATAGTTGTTTGGGAGTTTCGACTAGTCAAAGTGGAGGAGCTTTCAATAGTAGGAAAACCTTATAGTTGTCTTAATATTAGTGGCGATTTTGTTTTATACGGGCCACTGGTATAGGTAGTAGCGCACGCCGCTGGTACAGGGCTACCGGTGGCGCACATAATACGTGTACACGCCACCCGTAAGTGGGACCCGACCACCTGGCTTGAACATGCCAGCGGCGCGCCATTTTTCTTACGTGCCACTGTCTTCTTATGGGCCACTCGCCCATGTTTTCTAAATAGGCGCGTGCCACTGGTACATGCCTACCAGGCAGATGGCAAATGAGCAGGGGCCGGTTGCCCGTGCCCCCGCTCCCCGACGTCGACACAGAGAAGATGGAGGATCGCATCCTCGACAGGTGGAATCGGCTATCGGAGGATCTCAAATTCGATCTAGGCTACGCGCCTCACAACACGGCGTGGGTGGGCATCCTCGAGGCGGAGCGGGAGGAGCAGATCGACCACTGGGAGGGCCCGTTTAGTCCTTGCAGCGTGAAGAACCGTGGAGGCAGGTGGCGTTTCTCGAATGGGCGAACGACCGAGGAAGTCCTTAACGACTGCCAGGCCAGACGGAATCCTCGCCTCCATAAGCCACCCGCATCCGATGCTCTCCCACGTGCATCGTTCCCTCGCTCTCCCGAGCGTACACCATAGGCGCCCGCTCGTATTGTACCGC
Source organism: Poa pratensis (assembly GCA_947311845.1). Classification (NCBI taxonomy): domain Eukaryota; kingdom Viridiplantae; phylum Streptophyta; class Magnoliopsida; order Poales; family Poaceae; genus Poa; species Poa pratensis. The sequence goes on from CAMZMU010000041.1 coordinate 141,338,187, forward strand.
TCGTGGAAAGCTCCGACCTTGACAAGCTCGAGCTCCAGCGCTAGCCGCTCCTTGCCCAAGGCGGCCTCCGTAATGATTCGACGACAGAGGACACGATCCCGGATCCTAAGCCCGAGCCGACGCCACCACCGTCTCATGTTTACATCGACCTCACCGGCGGCTACGAGCAGGTCTTTGTCTAGCATGCGGGCGGCCTCCATAGTTAATTAGATCTAGGATTTATTTAGTTTATTATGTTTTAAATTATTGTAAGGACTTTAGGCGCGAAACATGTTAATTTCCCGGTTTATATGAAATATTAAGTTTAAATTCAAGAAAAAGTTGTAGTTGAATTTGATTTCAAAATTATCAATTTCGATTAAATTCGAGCGAAATCAAAATTAGCGTTGAATTTCAATTTTAATTGTCGAATTGTTCCGGTGGCGTGTGTTTGGCACGCCACATCTAACTCGTAGTGGTGGTGCGCCGGAAGAATCGCTACTGATGCAAAACTTACCTGTGGCGCGTCCACAAGAATCGCTACTGATGCAAAACTTACCTGTGGCGCGTCCACAGAGCGCCACTCTTAGCTATTTACTAGTGGTGCATCCACATAGCGCCACTTTTAGCTATTACCAATGACACATAACCAGTGGCGTGTGGAAAACGCACTACTGTGGGCCAAAATGGCACACCACTAGTAGGCTATTTCCTTTCTATGCCTTACTTTTACCAGATATGGGAACCTTATCTCCCCCGCTCCCAGTCTGTTCGATACGGGGACTACGCCGGAAGATCGTGGTCATTTTTCTCTTCCAATAACCCTCCCTGTGTTTTCTCTTTGTATTGGACAGTTGATGTTGATTAAGTAATCAAGGCAACATCGACTCATCCATTATGTGGGTATAATAATTCTCACAACTACTGTGTTAACGAAGTCAGTGTGAAGAGGATTCTATGAAATGCAGAGCACCTCAGTGCGTAGGTAATGAAGGTGCCGTCCAATCCAGTTGATCATCAGTAATAGCTAGCTGGAGCGAATGGCGGCATCTAGGAGGCACAAGTGCAAGTGAAATAGTAATTGTAAAGATTTGTTGAAAGTACTACACGATCTTCTACCGACGCCTCACAACCCTAGTCAACCTCCAAATACATGTGCGATAAACACAACAAGATATGTTTTGTTTTAAAAGCAACATAGTTAAGCGCGTAACCCTACTAAGCACTGTGCGCTACTAGCTCCTTGAAGACACATGGTCCTGTCCCTTTTGCCCTATCATCTCTAGCCTTCTAGCTCACCATTTGATCTTTCTCAACTTTGTGATAGTTATATAGTATGATGTATGAGATATACATGAAGAAACTAAAGGTGTCATAAGTCATAAATCACGCAAAAGTGTAGGTAGTAACTTTCGGTGATCATAAAAATCATTGAAGATGATAGCTTGTTGTTAGTTGAACGTTATCACATGATATGATATATTGTGGGGTTAGTTGAACATTATTATAAAACTTATAATGTAAAAGAAAAAGATACATAAAATAAAAAAGAGAAAAATTAATATATAAGAATAAAAGCAGAAAGAACAAGAAACTGGTAGAATGGGCCGGCCAGCATGAACTCAATTCAGGCAAACCTACGAAGGGCCGTTCCGTCGCTACACAAGAGCCAGCCCATCACATCTTCGCCACCCAACAACCTGCTCATCACGTTATTTTTCTCTGAAATCTGAACCCTCATGATGAGCTATGACTGTTGAGGGGTATTTAGTCCCACATCGAGGAGTTAAGAATACTTGTCCTTGTTTATAAGAGAGGGACATGACAGGGTACACGTGCTCTTAATTGAGCACACCATTAGGTGAGACGGTGGCCGATTGTGCGGCACTGCACAATAAGCAACGAAAACAATGATTTAAAGGTTAAAATCACTGTCACCTGATTACCTACGCGCATGACATATGCGCTTGGCTTTTTAAGTTTTTCGAAAATACATTTGGCTTTTTCAAAAATATATGTATTTTGATGCATTTTAGTGTACATTTACTTATTTTTCTTCGTATGTAGTCTAAACTGAAGTATCTAAAACATTTTATAATAGTGAAGGAGAAGTATATGGCGCATGCATCTAAAGTTTCCACAAAAATTGGAATGCTTGCGCTATTCTTTGAAATATCTAACCCTTATTGGAGTTAACAATACTTGTCATTATAATGTTCACATCCCTGGCACACTTCTCTTCTTTTTTCACCAAAACATATTCATACTTGGATATATCCTCTGGTATCATTTGAATATTCTCGGTTTTAAAGGCTATTACTTCTGTTTGATATTTCTTGTCATGGTTTTTTCGTATGTTAAATTTCTGTGGAATTATGTTAGAACTCTAGTACTGGTAATATTTGAATTTTTGTGATTTAAAGTATATGACTCATGCATCAAACTTTAGTACTCAACGTAATTATTTATGATGACCAAAAATATATATCATTTTTAACGTAAGTATTCTATGAGTCTGATAATATGTTAGTCTTTTAAAGAAAATCCTACAAACTAAGGATGCAATTATTCGTTATAAGCACCTGTTATACATTAGTTACGAGTGCAATTTTTAGTTTTTTTTTAAAGAACCAGAAGGGATAAATTATTAGCCGGAAATGACTTTTCTGTCTCTCATTTTATTCTCCTCTTTTAAGATTTATGTATGTTTGTTTTTAAACCAAACTAAAACTTGAATTTCTAAAGTGGTTCCAGAAGGGCTTCCGACTGCAAGAATCCTGTTATGTCGGTGTGGTGGCTTCGTGAAGTTATCGCCGGGCTCATCTTGAGCCTACGGTCTAAACAAATAACAACTATCTTGTGACCAAGTTCAGAAAAATCCTTGTTAATATCTCGAAGGACTATAAGTTGCATATGGCGACATAATAATCAAATGAACCTGAACATGCTCATGCTTCATTGGCATCAAATGTTGTGGTGTGGGTGGTAGGGGTCCATGCCGGTATATGAAATGTCGAGTATGCTATGATCATGACTCGGACCTCCGAGCTAGCTAGACACGCCCTATCAAACCTAATAGATAACTGAATAGTCCAAGCTTTTAGGCATGACAATACGTGTGTTGTGAGTTTAGCGACACTAAAGTTTCTTTCATTTGCTAATTGTAGTTTATATTGGTTATGCAAACTCATGTTTTAAAGCAAAGGCTCTAAGCACAGACGTTTGGCGCTCGGGCTACATACAGGTTCGTAGCACGATCTGATCACCGGGTATAGGTCGCTATCTGTGCCATATTTAAGTTTTGTGAGACGATTTTAATACGAAAACCAAATACAAGTACAATACAATGACGTGGAGCCCACTTATGACAGTTTATATTCTATGGCTAGTACATTGATCTGTTTCTTAGATATCTAGAAATTTATCATTTAGATGTGTGGATGTGAACATTCTTAGATGGCTATGCTCTTGTCTATGTTTGACTGTGAACATAATAGGTTGTGAATGATGGTTGTTGTGTATGGCCTGCCTTAAAATTTGTTGTTGACGTGAAATATATGGAAATGATTGTTTACTGGTTATTTTACATTGCACACAACTGTACTTTTACCATGTGTAATATCTGACAAAATGCACAAGGTTAGAGAAACTGAGTGTGACCAATGAGGTTTATCAATGCACACAGATGGGATGAGAAGACCGTTTATCATCAGGTCATATCATAATCTGGAGCTCACGTATAGCCGTGCTCGCTGTGGTTCCCATGCACGTGGTTCTTTCACCGTGTGCGACCTGCCTTTCTATTTAAACAAATATTTAGTTTTTCATGATGTAATGGTACCGTTTAATCTATAAAGTTAAAATTCTAGTTTAAACAATCCCTATGGGAATTCTTCAAACTCGTCTCTGAAAAAGATGCTACCAAAGTGAGACATGGACCGAAGCAGGAACGACCTGCATGCAAACACGTGCGAGCCATCGACGTTAGGGACGTTGGGCGGTCCTATGCACCGCCTAGAGTGTCACCTTGCGCCCGCGGCGCCTGAAGGATGGCTTTAGACCTTTAGTGGCTGCTCCAAAATGCGGACTACCAAGAGGTATTTTTATTTTGTAAAAGTTTTACTTTTTATCAGTTATATATATTATGAAATTCCTCTCAATGTGTAAAAAGAATCAAGCTCGTGCATGTTTTTTGAAACCTCATGAATATTTTATAAATAGATGAATATAGTTTGAAATATATCGAAATCTTTTGTTAACCGAGTGAAATTTTATTCGAGCCTGAATTTTTTTGGGGCCATGCACAACTTTTAAAAACCATGGTTGTTTTTCACAACATGAATAAGTTTTCAATCTTTCAAAAAATAAAAATAAATGAAGGGAAAAAGAAATAGAAATATAAACTGTAGGAGGAATCATAGATAAGCCAAGGAAAATAAAATAAAAAATAGATATAAGTTTATAATGTAAGAGAAAAAAGACACAGAAAATAGAAAGAAGGAAAAAAAAATTATAGTAAAACAGAAAAGCAGAACAAAGAAGAAACTGGTAGAATTGACCGGCCCAGCGTTTACTCATTCAGGCAAACAAGGCCGTTCCCGTTGCGGCGTTGCCACACAAGAGCCAGCCCATCACATCGTCGACGCCCAGCAGCCTGCCCATCACGTGTCTGAAATCTGAACCCTGATGAGTATGACTGTTGATGGGTATTTAGTCCCACATCGAGGAGTTAACAGTTTTTGTCCTTGTTTATAAGAGAGGGACATGGCATTGTACACGTGCTCTTAACTGAGCACACCATTAGGTGAGACGGTGGCCGATTGTGCGGCACTGCACAATGAGCAACATAACAAATGATCAAAGGTTAAAATCATTGTCACTTGATTACCTCCGCGCATGACATATGCGCTTAGCATTTTTTAAATCTGGGCAAAGGAGTCTGCTCTACTATATATTTTTTACCTTCAAACACATTTTCTATTTTGTGCTTCCCTTTCAGATTAGCAAGCACCTCACTGTTTATATTTTCCTGAAACGAAATGCGATACGATTCAACTAATAAAGGGCAGACCTTGTGTTTTCACCCCGGAAAACACGACTCGGTACTCGAGAAGCACCACCAAAATTGAACTCTCCCAGTGTTGCCGCCCCCACTTGTCTAGTTCACTGATGCAAAACAAGAATCACCAGGCTCACAAGTTTCAAGTGTGGGACTCAGACTTGAACAACGTCCCTCAGCCATGGTGATACGTGCATTTTATATCATCATTTATACAACTTTTAGTATCATATTAGAATGTTATTTGCATTGTTATATCATTGTTTTTGCATGTTTTAGATGATTTAGGGGACTTTCATACAAAGTCCCTATTTTTGGTATTTAATTTCTGAGAGGCAGAAAACCTCATTTTTCTTGTTTTTAATGTTTCAGGAGCTACAGGGACTCAAATAATAAAAGGGAAAATACACAGCTGGTTTTTCGTCGAGAGAAAGGCAGAGGGAAGAAGACCGAAGAGAGGAGAGCCACGAGGCCCAAGTAACTGGCCGCGTGGGACCCACTAAGTGGGGCCTCGGGCATCTCCTCGCCTGGGCTTTTTATCGACGCCTTCGTCCTCCCCGAAAAGTTACGCCCTAATTTTTCCAAGTCCATCCGAAGCCGCGGCGGCGGCGAAACTCCTGATTCTCTCCGAGGGGATCAGATTCTGCTGCTCCGGAGCTCCGGAGAAGGGGGAAATCATCGTCATCGCCATCACCTCTCCTCCTTGGCGTGGGAGGAGGCCTCTACATCATCACCATCACCAAGACCAACACCATCTCCATCATCATCTCCGTGATCCACTCCGTTTCCCTCGTAGTTTGAGAGTTGCTATACCCTAGATACTTGTCTTGTGCTACTATTCATGTTTGTGATTGATTACTTATGGCACCCCCTTCTGGCATAGCTTGTCAGAAGGGCGGTCGCCCCGTGCGCCAGCCCAAGATATCTGGCCGCACGTTACGACAATGCAACATAGCGGAAATCATTACACAATCAGGCACAAAGTGCTACAAAAGGGTTTACAAGCCCGTCGAGGCTTTACAAAATATCAAGCCAAGCATGGCCCAACTCAGAGTTTTAACTGGCAGCGGAAGACATAAATGAGGCAACGGCTTGGAGCGGCTCCACTCCACAGGTATCTGGCTGGGTTACTGATCCTAGCACGCTCTTGCTCCCGTTCTGGCTAAGGTAGAAGATGAATCCTCGCCAATATCTAGCCACAAACACAAGGCCCGTGAGTACATTTGTATGCACTCAGCAAGAATCGCCACTCACTACAAACAATCCAACAATCATGCAACGAGATATACATTGGAAATAAACTCCTACAACATGGCAAGGTGTAATCTAGATACATGATACAAAAGTAGCATGGCATTGTCAACCAAACATGTCGTAAGCAGACAACGGGGGTATCACCAGTACAGAGTCCAAGCCAGGTGGGGTTGGATCGTGTACCAGCAATCATACAAGGGCTTACCTGGGACGAGTAAACGGGCGTACCCAGTGGTACCAAATAATATACAACAGCACCTGTGATCACTGCTAGGCCCACTGGCCTCATCATTTCACTCTGGGCACGCACGGTTGATGTGGGCTCTGGCCTAACTATAGGCTCCCGAACGCATCACACCGCCATCCCTAAACCTAGTTCACAATCACTTCTCTAGTAGCATTCCCTGCATCAACTTATTGTTCATTTAGTGAAATCAGGTTGTTCATCTTTCTTTCAAACAGAACTTATGTTTAACCTCCTGACTCGACAAAGACAATAGTGTGACCGACACTGAACTGTTGTTCCATAATCTTGGAACGAGGCTAGATATCCAGATTTACACTCTCGAGAGGTTGTAATACTTCACTTATCTAAGTGGATCATTAACAACCGGTACTTTAGGATCACGTCCTTAAGACGGTCTGATACACTCACTCAACCGTTAACGCCATCAAGACACTCCCTATATTGCCACCGACATAACTATATGCCTTATGCAGAAGTGAATCCGGCACGTCCCCAACCCTTGAGCGACGCCTAGCTCCGGAACCTTCGCAAGACTAGCCTCGACCAACTATGGTAACCGACTAGACTTGCCAAAAGGGTGGCATCAAAGGAGGCTCAATAGGATTACGTAGGTCAAGGCCCGCCCATATGAGCGACAGTGGTAGTGCTTTCGATGTTCAGATTAGTGGCACTATGGACTGACCCTATCGAAGTTTGGAGGGGTGTTTCACTTAATCAAGTTTCATCATAACAAGTCCAAACATCAGAGGATTAGTCCAACACAACAATCACAATATCATAATAATATATATCACCAAACATCAAGACAATAGCAACATCATATTTCAAGCAATGGTTACAAAAACGTCAACCGGAAGACTACGGCGACGATCCCGCCGACCAGCGCCTTCTCGTTTGACAAGGTAAAAGAAACGTCAACCGGAAGACTACGGCGGCGATTCCGCCGACCAGCGCCTTCTCGTTCGACAAGGTAAAAGAAACGTCAGCCGGATGACTGTGGCAGCGATTTCGCTGGCAAGCGCCTTCTCGTTCGACAAAAATAAAAGAAATGTCAACCGGAAGACTATGGCAGCGATTCCGCTGGCAAGCGCCTTCACAGATCAACTTACAAAGTTAGCACAGTTTATTGGCGTCGATCAGGTGACTGTGGCAGAGATACCTCCGACCAGCGCCATCACAGATCAACTACCAAAGTTGGTAGGGCATGTAGTCTCCAAAATGAACCGAAAAGCACTCATAAGAAAGAAAGCATCCATTCCACTCAAGGATTAACCCGGCGTGGTGTCAGCAATCTTGGCAAAAAGAACCAAATGGAAAGCAAATGTCCCAAGCGTCGCAGTCCAGGTGGGCTTACGCCAACCACGTTTGACGGAGGGAGAAGAAGCAAATAACTCTTTTGGCAAATGCCCCCAACTCCGAGGATCATAAGACGACATTCGTCCGCTCCTCATCTCGGCGAAGGAGAAGAAGCAAACACTCATAGGAACGCATGTTTTACGGTTGTTTAGTTAGAGGGTTCGACAAAGCCGCGCAAGTGCGGGGCGCACAAATAATTCACACGTCATTCTAATGCACACATGGATGATGAATGAAACATGGCAGGAGCAATATTCCAGGTAAAAATTGAACACAACAATAACAGACCGACATAATATATACCGAACGCGGACAAATATAAACACTCGGCATGGCAATAAGTAAATACGAACAACATTGCGGGACGGCTCATAGCAAGGGGTTAGCTTGCCTCTGAAGATCGACGCCATTTGGCTCAGGGATCACGGACGCGTCACGGGTTAGGGTCTCGGGTTGCCGGTACCGCGGAATACACCTAAGCAGGCATACAAGGGTACTGAGCATACAAGTATTTTACAAAAAAAGTGAAAACTATACTACTGGACAGAGCTTTTCAAACTAAGAATTTACAAATTTGAATCACTCCAAACAGAGCTACGGATCCAAAGATGCGGCCGTGCGACGGATAGCTATTTGCTGCTCACTAGAGAAAAAAAACAGAACGGGCCGAAACTGAGCTGGGCTGGGCTGAAGGCGTATTTCACGAAAAACCGTCTTCAGCTCGGGAAAGCGGGAAGCTGGCTGGGCGCCTCCACTTATCCCGACAGGTGGGGCCGGGGTCCACCTGCCGGTGACTCCCTCTCTTCTCCCTTTTCTTTTTTTCTTTTTCCATTTCTTTCTCCTTCCTCTACCTCCGGTTCACTCCTTCCTCACGACCGACACACACGGACGAGCAGCACCTGCTCGTCCCACTCGATGCCGACGACCCACCGCGCGGGGACGGCCACCGGCGACCAAGGCGAGGCCCTGGTGCCCTTCCGCGGCCGCGGTAGCAGTCCTGGAGGCCGGGGTGGCCACAGGCGCTGCGGCCCGAGCTCCCCGACCTCGGCCATGGAGGCCGTGCCCTGATCTCCCGCCCCTGTTGCCTCTAGGATGGGCCGAGGGTGGAGATGGGACGGTGGCGGCTAACCGCAGCCAGGGGATGGCTAGGGGCCCGGGGAAACGAGGTCGACGCCTTCCTCCTCGTGGACACGCACGGGAGGCGCTGAAGATCTACTACCGCCGGCGATGGGCGGCCCGGCGGAGCCAGCCGAGGACGGCGGCGAGTTCGTGGTGCAGCGCCGCGCCCGGGGACGGCTCCAGCGCGCGGGGAGAGGCCGGGGCGTCAGCGTGAGCTCGCCCGAGGCTTGGCCAAGGCGGCCGCGCGATTTTTTTAGCACGAACTCGAGCTCTCCACTTGATCTTCTGGACAGAGGGGGAGGAAAAGGAGAGGGGAGGGAGTGTGCGGGCAGTGGAGAGGGCTCAGTCTGGTTTGTAGCTAGAGGAAGAGAGAGCACCGACGGGCACCGATGCAACCGCCTTGCTCCAAAATTTAATGGCAAGGGATAGGAACGGGGATGGATAGGGAGGGCTGAGCTGGGGTACAGTGTAGCACGTGTGTGCACTGTAGTAGAAGGGTTAGGCACTGACCACCGCAGTAACGGAAGCTAGGTCTTGCCAAAGCGCGCGTCCCGGACGTCCAGAGCGCGACACGGGCGACATCGTCGCGTTCCCGGTGACTCGGAGGTCCAAAAGGGGAATGGTTTCCACCACTGCGTTCGTAACGTCGAGAACAACACAACACAACACAACACAACAAGAATCACCCAAGGATTCGAAACTTTGCAGTGTAAGATTTTCAGAAAACCAAAAATAGCGAAGGTGCTCGAAGAAATAACCAGGGTCTTCCGCATCTCAGAAAAATCCCCAAAATTCACAGTAGGTTTGGAATGATGTAAATAGGATGTCTGTGGAGTTTGAGCTAAATTGGACATCTGGAGGTGGGTCAAATAAATTGGATGTCCAAAAGGGCCCTAATGGCGTGGGTAGGTCAAGTGTGCTTCCTCAAATAATCTTGAGCTGATCTTCTGGATATGTGGTTGTATGTGGGAGGTTGTCAATTTGGCAAGGTATCAATGCCAAATGATTTTTGTAGCTAGGGGTTGCTTTGGAAATTGCAAATAGGCATGAAAAGAGCATTACAAAGGAAGTACCTCAAATATTGCTCAGATGAGGTTGGGACAATGGAGTGAAATGTTCAGGAGGTGGAATCATGCACCTTCCCAAAATTGCATAATTTCTGGATGAGTGAAAGGTGTCTAGATAATTTCTGGATCGAAAATGGCATATTAGAGAATAAGGTTTAGCTTTGAAATATTGCATGGGACAATGAAATCTTTTTCCATAGGAGTGATGTATATGTATGAGGGAACCATTTGGTAGCTTGGTGGAATTTATTTCCAGCAGGAGTTGCGGTGGAGACTTTAGTGGGATAGATCGAAAGGATTTTGGAATCACCAAATGGAACCAATGTTTGACAGATAAAACAATGTCATGGAATTAGTGTGGAGGTTGACAAGGACTCGAGGATATCGGGAAATTTTTCTAAGAGAGCGAAACCAAAGTCAAATCAAAGACCAACAGGTTCGAAGAAAACATTTTGAAACCCGAAAAAGTTTTTCAGGTGTGACAAAACACCACTAAAATTAGGGACGGATTTTTGGGGTGTTACAGTACTTGTCATTATTTGGTGGTGAAGTTATATTTTCAGATTGTGTTGTACCACTTATGCCATTGAATATTATCATGTTTGCACGTTGTGAGTAGTTTCCATATGTTCCTGAGGGCATATGATGAATTGGCAATGATTTATATATAACATGTGTTGGTATTTTGTCAAGAGTTTATCTTTTATGTGATTCTATGATGGTGTTGTGCGAACGTCGACTGCACAACACTTCACCTATATGGGCTCATAGGAGAACACCGTAGTATAATAAATTGATGGAGACTTGGGAGGACATGTAAACCTGGGACCGAATCATGAAGTTATATTATGAGGGTATTAGTATCGGGGACCTTAGAGTGTAATGCTATGGTGGGACTTTATGGCTTAATAATTCTTGTGCAGTCATTTACTTGGCCACATGATCCATCATAAGGGGTTGTAGTTTATTTATTTAGCTATACCTATTAATGGCTCCGTCCAAAGAAGATTAAAACTTGACAAGATATTCAACGTGTTGTTTAATAAATCTCTATGCCTAGCAATATCCATGCCGCCCTCGGGAACGTTTTACACATATAAGTTACACATCACTTGAGCTTGTTCTCTTGCACATAAGAGGATTGGGCTTTCTCTCTTTGAGAGCTTTGACTTGCTACTGTTTATTTTCTGCATTGCAACTATACAACCAAAAATGCCAAAAACACTTGCATCTTTTATTGTTTTATTTATCAATCTTGCTAACCAATACCTTCAGCTCCTCGTGAGTTCGACAACCTTTTCTAATTGAAAGGTACTACAATTGATCTCCTGCACTTGGGAGTCATCACATGGCCACACTACATTCTGTGAAGCAATATCTTCAACGCATCCGAGAGACGCCACTGCCCTTATGGTCTTCGAATCATAGATATCTTGACATTCCTTGCCACCACCGACACCATGGAAATTGCAGGCGTTGACATGTCCCATGGTGTCAATGAAAAGTAGAGCTTCAGAACATGCTCCCTTGAAGCCCCACAAGCTGATAGTTGCGGGTGTGCACGACCGGATCACATCCAGTTCAGAGGTCCAGGAGCATCTTATACCAATCCATGACATCCGAATTTGGCGAAATCCAGAACTCATCGACGGTCAGATTAAGAAAAACTAGCATCCAACGGAACAATGATTTGGATGGAAGAAGAGCTAGGGCCAAACTGCCATTATTTTGTCCAAGCCAGCAACCCCCACGCTACCAGTCGGCTCACTGCGGGACCGCCCGAGCCATCATCCGCCATGGGAGGATCACCACCAGCTTCCGGGGTGGCCGCCCCGACTCCCAATCTCCGCCGCCATCACCAGACCGTTCAGGGCGACGCGCCGCAACGCCGCCACACGAGAAGGCACACCGCCACCGCCGTCGACCGAGCGGGGCTTTGCCCCTCGGCGTCCTCTGGAGGCAGCGGGGGAGAATATGGAGAAGGCGATAGGGGCGACGGCTAGGGTTTCCAACCGAGCCGCCTCCTAGGAGAATGACGTGGGGTCAGCAGGTGCCGGTGCTTATCATAGTCCCGAAGACTAAGTTTGGCAGAGGACTGAAATAAACTCAAGCTTTTAGGCACGCAAAGACGTGTGTTGTGAATTTGGCGATTGGAAGGTTTAGGGGTTGTTTGGTTTGCGCCTGTGCATGCCCTACCAAATCATGGTCGTACCAAATTTTTGGCGTGGGAATCGCCCGCCCCAGAATTGCCCAGGCGTGGGCGCAAAATTGGCTGCAGCAGCCAAAATTTTAGCGTGGCTCTCATAGTTGGGATTCAATTCAAACACTAGCCCATGCCACCAGTCAACGCCAAAAAATTGGTATGATAACTGCAGGGCACGATCCAAACACGCCCTTATTTTTTTGGGTTAGACTTCCATGACTCCTTTGGAACACTTGATATTTTGTTGTGTGAAACAATATAACTCTTGTGTTCGAAATGAAGCTTAGATGCTTCTTTCTCTAAGCACAAAGTGCAATGCTCGTGTTCAAGTGCAATCGTTGTACAACTTAAACCTGGGAATATAGAATCAGTTTGACCGAGAAACTGAGCCCCTTACGCAGGTGTCTCCTTTCTTTTCTCTCCTCACAGCTTTTCCTCTTGCCCCTTCCGTTCGCCCTCCAGAAGATTTCTTTCCTTTTATACCTGTTTGGGAGTTTCAACTGGTCGAAGTGGAGGATTTGTCAAGGTATATGCCTTACTTTTACGAGATATGGGAACCTTGTCTCCCCCTTCGCTCCCAGTCTGTTTGATTCGGAGACTTCACCGGCAAACCGTGGTCGTTTTTCTCTTCCAACAAACTCCCTGTGTTTTCTCTTTGTATTGGACATTAGATGTTGTTTAGGTTGTGTGAACAAAGTCACGGTGAAGAAGATGATTCTATGAGAGCCAGAGCACCTCAGTGCATAGGTAATGAAGGTGAAATTCAGTCGATCATCAACACATAGCTGGAGTGAATGGCGGCACCTAGGAGGCACAAGTGCAAGTGAAAGAGTAAGATTTGTTGAAAGTACTACACGATCTTGTACCGACGCCTACCAACCCTGATCAACTTCTAGATACATGTGCGATAAACACAACAAGATATGTTCTGTTTTAAAAGCAACATAGTTAAATCGCGTATCCCTACTAAGCACTGTGCCCAACTACCTTCTTGAAGACACACAGTCCCGTCCCTTTTGCCGTATCCTCTCTAGCCTTCTATCTCACCTTTTTCCTATATATTTGGTCAAACTTCATAATGTTTGACTTTGACTAAACCCAAAACGCAAAGTAATTGTAAACGGAGGGAGTATGATGTACGAGATATACATGAAGAAACTAAAGGCGTCATAATAAGTCATAAATCACACAACAGAGTAGGCAGTAACTTTCGTTGATCATAAATATCATTGAAGATGATAACTTGTTGTTAGTTGAACGTTATCACTGGATATGATAAATTGTGAGGTTAGTAGAACATTATTGTGAAAAATATAATGTAAAAGAAAAAGATACATAATAAAAAAAAATAAAATAAATATATAAGAACAAAAGCAGAAAGAATAAGAAACTGGTAGAATAGACAACCAGACTTGACCAAACTTCGTCCCTCCACCCTGCTACAGTAGAGAGGGCGAAAAAGCGGCGACTCAGATCTCGCCGGCGTTTCCGCCACTCCCCTCCATCTCCGGTCGCCGTTGAGGCACCGTGAGGTGGGGGGAGCCCCGGATTGCGTTCGTGCATGTAGATAGCTCTAGGTGTGAGTGCTGGCCGGCGACATCGAAGACGGTGGCGATGGAGCCGGTGCTTGGCGTGTGGTCCTTCCCCTCCTTGCCCCGTTCCGGCGGCTTCGTCGCTGGGGAGGTCGTGAAGGCGTTCCGTCGGGTGAGTTCTTCTTCCTCTGTTTCTCCGGCCTGCCGTGGTGGCGAGGGGGGAAGGAGGCGGTGTGGTTCTGCCCGCTTTTGGTGCTGGTGGTGGTCTTCTCCGTTGGTTCAGCTCCGGCCGGCCGTGGTGGCGAGGGGAGCGGCATCTGCTGGCGGAGGGGTGGTGTTGGTGGTGGGCCTGGGCGTTGTGGCGTCGGCTGGGTGTTGGGTGGTGCTTCGGAGCTGCTGCTGTGTCTGTGCTCGTTCAGCGAGATTAGGTTCCGGCGCGCGGCGGCGGACGACTTCTGCAGGCGTCTACATCTGGTGGTGGTGGCATCTCCTCGGCGGACGGAGGTACGGCGACGCCGGCGATGCTTAGGCTTCTCGGGAGCGTGGTGGCTGGATCCGATCGTGATTCCTTCAGAGCTCTCAGGGGGCTTTGTGCAATTTGCAGGGTCTTTTTGTTTTTTCTTTTCTTTGTTTGGACCTGGATGTAAGTTGTACTGAGTTCTTCAATATATGTGTCGGATCCTTCCCTCAAAAAAAAAAAAAAAAACTGGTAGAATGGACCGGCCCTCCAATCAGGCAAACCTAGAAAGGGCCGTTCCTGTCGCCAACCAGGAACCAGCTCATCACACCATCGCCGCCCAACAGCCTGCTCAACACGTTGTTCGTCTCTGAAGTCTGATCCCTGAGGGGTTATGTTTGTTGAGGGGTATTTAGTCCCACATCGAAGAGTTCACAGTATTTTTCCTTGTTTATAAGACAGGGTCATGTCAAGTACACGTGCTCTTAACTGAGTGCATCAATCGGTGAGACGGTGGCCGATTGTGCGGCACTGCACAATAAGCAACAAAACAATGATCAAAGGTTAAAATCATTGTCACCTGATTACCTCCGCGTATGACATATGCGCTTGGCCTTTTTTATGTTTTTGAGGGAACCGGTGAGACACACCTTTACTTTGCTCTCATGTGACACACGCATCTAATTTTTCCATCAAATTCTGAATGCACCTTGTATGTTCATCTTCAGAAAAGCCTGCATACAAAATTAAGTTTTGCCCAACCTGAAACCGGCCTGGGCTAGGGGCAAAGAGTCTCCTCTACTTTTTTTAACCTTCAAACACATTGTCTATCGTGTGATTCCTTTCGGATCAGCAAGCAGCTCACTGTTCCTGAAACGAACTGAGATACGATTGTAAGAAATCGCCGACACCTCAATTCTGCATTTAACGTCGCCCAAAATTGCATTGTTTCTCATGTGCCTCTTCTATATTTAATAATAAAAACATTAAGGCTTCTTCTCGTACGTCGTTGAAAATACTCCTAAAGTTGACGCAAATTACCCACCAATGCCACCCATAAGTCAGAAAAACTGTTCGTTGCTTTTGTATCGTCCGTTTAATCCTTCCTGTCATACCGGATTCAAAACAGAGTCCACGGCTGCGTAAGCGTATATAATCTACAGGCTCCCGATCAAATGGCACAGCACCTGGTCGAACACGAGGGAGGCCACGGCAAGTCGAGTACTGGACGTCCCGATCAAAAGCCCCAACAGGCTGCCCTGGCCGCGCGGGTACGATCGCTCCGCTGGCGCGGTCGAGGATGCGGCCTGGGTGTTCTTGCAGATACTTGAGGACCAACTCTTTCCCCTCCCCCCGCATCGCCTCCCCGAGAGAGGCGACCGGGGGCTCCTCCCCGTCCCGTCCCCGCGTCCCCTCCCCCTCTTCCCTCCCTTCCGCCGCCGCCGGTGCGTGCCACCGGGCCTTGCCCGCGTGGTGTCGGCGGCGGCGGGCCGTTCTCTACCCGCGCGCGGAGCCCTATCTCGGGTGGTGGCGGTTGGCGGAGGTGATGGTCGGCCGGCGGCGGATCCGGCCGGAGGCGGCTGGTGGCGGCGGCGAGCCGGCCCCAGGTGTCTCCCCTGCGGTGGTGCTGCTCCTTGGTGGTGCAGGGGCTGCTGCTCGACTGAGCTGCCGCCGGTGGCCTTGTGGCCCAGATCTAGGGCCTTTGGGCCCAATCTGGGTCCGGGCGGGCCGGTCTGCTCCGAAGGCGGCGGCTTCTCATGGAGATGAGGATGGAGGCGACGGTGACGGGGTGGTGGTGATGGAGCCTTCCTGCTGCAGCGCGGTGATGGAGCTTCACGGGCCGTTTTTGGTCCGGCCGGGCCATTGGCGCTGGACCAGAGGGTAGCGGCGGCAACCTACGTATTGCAGCGTGGCAGTGGACTTTGCGGACCCGATCTGGGTCCGGCCGGGTAGTGTGGCCTGGTTTGTCCCTGTGGCGTCCGGTCGGTACCCGCCGCTGGCGGTGGAGGACGTCCTCCAGGTGGTCGTGCTACTGCCGCCCTCCGGTTCTAGTGCTGGCCTGGTGTGCTCCTGTCGCCGTGTCCGGTCGGCTACCGTGTCAGCGGTGGAGGTAGTTCCCTCCCGTGTGGCTACAGAGTTGCCGTCCCCTGAACCTGCTGCCTCCGTTTCCTATTTCTAGGCCCCGCATCGGTTCACAGTGAGACGACGACGACGGTGGTGTCAAGGCCGTGGTGGTACATGCTGGCGGGCGGTGTTGTTGAGTGGAAGACTACGGATCGTTTGGGTAGTGGTTTTTTTTGGGTCGGGAGAAATCCTTGTCGTCTTACGACATCGACGGGGCGACGCCTACGGGTATGGTCATTCCTTCTTGAAGGGCGTCGACTGCACCCCCTCACCACTCACCCCGGCGTACAGGGGAAACCCTAGGCTATGGCCGGGCAGCAGCGTCGTCATCGTCGCGGTCCTTCTTGAAGGTGTTGCTTGGTACGCGACGATTCGGAACTCTAGGAGCGTGGTGGAATGTTTCGGTGGGCGCAGCGGTGGCGAGCCACCGTAGTTTCGTTGATCTGCCGTTGTCGGCATTTTTTCTTTTTTCTTTTTCCTTTCTCTTTTTTTTTTTTTTGGCGTGCTTGTGCTGTGGCCCCAGCAATGGTATCGGTTGTATCGGTTGGTTGCTATATTAATATAGCGGGGCGAAAGCCTATTTCGAGTTCTTACAGATACTGGAGGAGGGCGGGCGTGCGCGGCCATGCGGGCCGGCGGTCAAGATCAGCGCCATGGAGCACGAGTACGTCCTGATCAACATGTACGCTGATTGCGGGACCACGTTGACCGGGCGGGATGTTATGCAGTATGGACTGGGAAGTTCGCCAGTGAAATTGAATATGGCTCAATACATTCAAACTGGTTTCAGTTCTTACTAGCCGGCCGTCAGTTGATCAATAATTTTACCCGGTGGATTAAGACAATGTAGTGCACCTAAAAAAAAAGGTTTGCCAAACTGCTGGTCAGAGAAGGGTAATACACGTCATAGAAGAAAATACCATTAACCAAGCAGCCATATTTTTTATATGGAGATATCTTTAAATATTTTGTGGAACGTCAATAGGACTTTTGTGGAAAGAAAATAAATAAAAGTCTAATCCTTAAAGGATCACACAACAGATCATGAGTTCAAAACCTATGTTTCGAAAATAATAATAATAAGATAATTCTAGCCGAATGATTGTGCTGGTACATATTCGAGAGCCTCTTCTACCATAATCTGTTATCGTGCAATCGAAGTGATTTGAATTCTGGACTGAATATACGAAGTGACAAGTTGATGGATATTTGAGCTGTAACTTTTGAAAAATAATTTTCCTAAGACAAAGTCGCACAAGATGAATACTAAAGGAGAACCAAACGGGTGTCATGCTGAGTGCTCTCGGCAAAAAATGCAACTAAGACGTCGGTTTTTGTGACACAAAACGACAAACGAAATAGTCCTAATTTTATTTTCTCCCCCGTTGCAACGCACGGGCATGTTTCCTAGTAGACGATAAATTTTGAACTTGGATCCCACCCTTTTGTGGATTCACTATGTGGTGCCGGTGCTTATCAGAATCCCGAAGTCTTAAGTTTTGCAGAGGACTGAATAGTCTCAAGCTTTTAGGCAAGGCGATACGTGTGTTGTCAGTAGCGATGCCAAAGTTTATTTTTTGTGGGAGACCTCCATGATTTATTTTGAAGGCACTAATGTTGTTGTTGCGTGAAATAGTAGGCCCCTGAGAACTGAGCCCTGACTCAGTGGCAGTGGCTGTAGGTGTGCGCCCAGCCCACCCGAGTCCGCGTCACCGTTGAAGCGCTCGGACTATGCGGGGTGCTATCCGCGATCAAAAATCGTCCGGAGAGGTCTCATCTATCTAACAATGTATAGCCAAGAGAGGGATCCTTCCTTCGTTGGTCAACGTTTTTCGTTAACAGTATGCCCTCCAGAAGGTTTCTTTCCTCTCTTTCTCCGGTGAACAAAGACAAATCGGCCGGGAAGGAGGTGCTCCGCGCTCCTCCTGCCTTCACAGATCTATCTAGCTCTCTGTCCTTGATAGCTTTTTTGGGGTGTTTCGAATGAAAAATATTGTTCACAAGTTCAAAATATTTATCATAGAAAAAAAGTTTGCAATGCTAAAAAATATTGTCCGCTTGTTTAAAAAATGTTCATATGAGAAGAAACAATGTTCGCATAATTCAAATAAATCATTCGCAAGTAATTTTAATAAAATTATAAAAAATAAAAACTAAACATAAATAAAAAGGTAACAAAATAATAAATAAAAGGAAAGAATAATATAACGGCAAAGGAAATAGAACAGTAAAATAAGTAAAAACAAAAAGTAAAGAAAAGAAAAATAATCTAAAAATAAAACAGCAAAAAGAAAATAGAAAGAAGAAAAAAACCACTACTAGGCTGGCTCGCCACGCTACTGGTTGTGAGTGTCGCGGCATATCCGACGCACGTCGACAACATTGTTGCTCAGAAAAGTCGACAACCTTGTTGCTAATAAGCGGAGGGAACTTTCCTCTGTGTAGGTCCGCCAATTCTTTCATAGGTCGGGCAGGGTCGAAGCTTCCCTCGTAAGCTAACCGTCATGCGTCCCATTAACTGCGGAGTAACCGTTTCGGTCTACCAATGGATCCCACAAGAGATCAAGGCATACTCATCGTGCGACTGAATTACACGCTGCCGAGAGGACACGCGCGGTGCCCTAATCGTCGTGTATTTTCCAATTGATCATGTCTCCAGACGGAATAACCACTCAAAAGCGAATACTCCCTCCGTTCCTAAATATAAGATGTTTTAGGTGCTGCACATGTTGTCCACAAACACACTAAAGTGAGTGAACATACACATGAAATGTGTCTAGATACACTTATGTACATGTGAATGTGGACAAAACCTAAAACATTTTATATTTAGGAACGGAGGGAGTATTAAACGTCTCACATTTCTCATCGACGGAGCCCTTGACGCCTCGACGAGTACTACTCGGAATCTATAGCCTCCCCCATGGGAATTTAATACATCTCTTCGAGTGTCAAGCAGGAGTCAGATGTTGGCAAGACCAACGACTCCACCATCAAGCTTGACCTTGGAACAATCAGGATCGTTGAACTCCATTAAACTCGTCCTAGACACCAACAATATCGTTGACCTCATCAAGTGTCTTCGTCAACTAGAACTACATCAAGTTGAAGAGCCCGTCAAGACTTCGTTATATGGGACTCAGGGCTCGGGAGCCAATGACGGGGGAAAATACCAGGTAGTCGCTACAGGCCTATTAAAAAACCGAGTCAAATTGTGAAATCTCAAACCCGCGAGCACAGCGAATAGGCCACCCTATACCGACTGGAATCCATAGCCCGACTAGGAGATTCCGACCCGGCGTGGAGTCCAAACGGTAGCCTCGTGAAGCGTTGGGATGAAGATATCCCGTTCGACGGGTGTTACCAAGCAATTAATCCAATGTAGAATTAATTACTAGATTCTGATTATGCATTATTACCACCATCGTCTGTAACCCAGCCATGCCACTATATAAGGCATGACTCAGAAATTATCTGCATATGTTAAATTTGCTAGGACAAGTTCTCAATAGACAATGTAATCAAGCAGGAGTAGATTTTGCCTAACCGATGGAAGGAATCTAGGTAAATCTCTCGGGTTAATCTCGTGCCAAGAGACATCATTATTGTCTTTGTCCCCATGGCTGATCCCGCGAACACACATCGACAACCTTGTAGCTAAGAAGAAGTGGAAGCTGATTCTTCACGGAGAGAATCTGAAATGTGACGAGAAGAGTGGTTTACGAGGAATAAACACTATAAAACTTTATTTTTTGTTTGTTCAGATTTCACTGCTGGTTCTATATCGACTCATATAAAGCAGTTAGAAACAGAATTTTAATTTTCCAATAATTAACAAATGTACCATCCTTAGATGGTGCTTTCTAGGAATGACATGTTCTTGTGTGCCACTTCTGGGCCCTATGTCTGGTTGCTGCTTGCCTGGTTTTATTCGACCAGCGATAATAACGACTCCATCGGTTGCTTCCACTTGGTTGTTTTCCTTCTTCGTGAACATAGTGGTGCACGTATTTGCTGATAAATATGTTCTTTCAAGTAGAGCGCATTGGATCTCGGAATTGGCCAACTAGTGTATCTGTTAGGTCAGTCCCAACTTTCTTTGCTTCCTGTGACAAGCGGAGCAGTACTCCTTGATCTAATATGAAACGTGGAAGCATATTACATGGCCACAATTTGAGTAGGTACAGTTGAACTGTGACAATGCATGTATGGGGGCAGCCTGTTTGGAACAGAAATTTAACATGTTGAACTACTATTCACTCGGAAAATCTTGGCGAACCAACCAGTTTTCAACAAAGATCTTTAGTTGTGAGTTACTCAGACTTGCTTGAGATGGCATGAGTTATACAAGGGTAGCCAGATAAATATGTACAAAATGATCTTTATTCCATTAAACGCAATAATTAAATACAATAAGAATACACTCCTCGCATTTGTCCTGACGTCTGAAGTCTGAAGCACGAGGTTATTCAGTCTTATTACAATAGCATGCTATCTTAACCAGAAGCTTAACTATACGACTTCTGGTGAGAATTATAAATTTTGCGAGCTTTATTATCAAATTATTAATTTTATAATTTCAAGGCCTTAGAATTCAAGTTAAAATCCAGCAGCGAACTTGGACTTGAGAAGTTCCACAACTCCGGCATCTACACGGAGCGCCTTGGTGAGTACGGGCATCGGGATTGGTGGGTTGGAACCGAAGACCGTGAGCGGCACGAAGACTATGCCAGGGTTTTGGCTGTTGAATGACACGACCATGGATGCCTCTGTCTTATCGACATTGAACAGGAAGTGCATGAGCCCACGAGGGATGAGGAACGTCTCCCCCGCGCGCAACACCTTGGAGTAGAGCTTGTTGCCGGAGTCGAGGCTGCCAATGATGCCGACGAGGAGCTCACCTTTCATGACGATGCCGATCTCGGTGGCGCGCGGGTGGATGTGCGGCGGGTTGGTGCCGCCGGGGGCGAAGTCGACGCGGTTCATGGACACGCCTAGTGTGTTGGTGCGGGCCATTCCGCCACGACCAGCTCCGTC
This sequence comes from Poa pratensis, assembly GCA_947311845.1. Taxonomy (NCBI): domain Eukaryota; kingdom Viridiplantae; phylum Streptophyta; class Magnoliopsida; order Poales; family Poaceae; genus Poa; species Poa pratensis. Next base: position 141,359,621 of record CAMZMU010000041.1, read on the forward strand.
ACGGCCGAGCCGTTCGGGGTGGACGTGTTGCCGGCTATGGTGAGCTTTGAGGAAAATAGAAAATCGTCGCCGGCCTCCGACATGGGCTTGCATGGGCGCCCATTCACCGAGATCGCCTTGCCATCGAGGTCGGCCACGCAGAAATCCTAGAGAGGGTCCGGGTCACTAGCCAGGATGGATGGATGGAGCAAGGAATAGCATGGCCAAGAGGCCAGCGGTTAGGGTTTTGGAGTACGACATTTGAAGCTCACTATGGAACTTAGCTAGGGCTGATTGATCGGCTAGAACTGCTGAGAGATGTAGGTAGCTGTGGTGATGAGTTAGTTTGTGAGCAATGGAGTCCCTTCACTAGTAGAAACATGGCCATCCATCCGGAGCTTTCGTCCCGGCCGAATTATAACCCGGGATCAATGCACCATTGATCCCGGGTCGAGCCGTCGTGGCGCCCGTGGGCATTGATCCCGGGTCGGTTGGGACCTTTGATCCCGGTTCGTGACACGAACCGGGATCAAAGGGTCTTCACATGCGCGCACATGCGTCGCAGCGCTGGGCCCCTCTGGCAGGGGACCTTTGGTCCCGGTTCGTGTTACAAACCGGGATCAAAGGGTCTCCCTGCTATATATCTTCCACCCCGAGCTAGCTCGAGTTCATCACCATTTCTCCTCCATTTTCCTCTCTCCCACTCAAATTAATCCCCATTTTTTTGCACCATTTGAGAGGATTGAAGGCACCCCATCTATTCAAAGGTTAGCAACATCGTTCTTTCCTCCGGCGTTGCAACTTTAGCTCATTTTGTTGCTAGTTTAGCTCATTTAAATTTTGTAATGCTAGCAAAGTGTTTGATGAAATGCCCAAGCTAGAAAGTGTATTTGCGAGCTAAAATAATTTATTATTTGTGGATTTTAGTGTTGTCCCCGTCCTCACCGCCGTCGATAGCCCGCGTCATTTCAAATTAATTTATTAATGTGATGAACTTGTATTAATTAATTTGGTCAGTACTATATATTTATGATGTAGTGTAATGGTTTTTGATATATTTATATAATGCAGATGAGCCGGCAATGGATGTACAGTGACCGACGCGGTCTCGACTTTATCAATGGCATGCATAGTTTTCTCCGTGTGGCTAATGATAACAAGCCGTCGAGTGGTTATATTCTTTGTCCATGTAGAGTCTGCAAGAATAAGCGGGATTACTCTACGTCAAGAACCATTCACGTCCACCTGTTGGAGGAGGGTTTCATGGATGGTTATTATTGTTGGACCAAGCATGGAGAAAGAGGGGTTATGATGGAAGAAAATGAAGAAGAAGAGGATAATGACACCTATCCTACGTTCACTGCAGACGGTGATACTTCAATGGGGGAAGACGAAGCTGAAGAAGAGCCCAATGATGATGAGCCCAATGATGATTTTGGCCGGGCCATTCTTGATGCACGGATAAACAGCGGAAGTGAAAACGAGAGGTCGAAGTTGGATAGCATGTTAGAGGATCACAAAAAATTGTTGTACCAAAATTGCGAAGATGGCCAGAAGAAGCTTGGTACCACGCTGGAATTGCTGCAATGGAAGGCAGAGAATGGTACAACTGACAGAGGATTTGAGAATTTGCTGAAAATAATAAAGAAGATGCTTCCAAGGGATAACGTACTGCCCCCCAGTACGTACGAAGCAAAGAAGATTGTGTGCCCTCTAGGATTAGAGGTGCAGAAGATACATGCATGCATCAATGATTGCATCCTCCATCGCGGTGAGAAGTACGAGCATTTGAATGCGTGCCCGATATGCGGTGCGTTGCGGTACAAGATAAGGCGAGATGACCCTGGTGATGTTGACGGCGAACCGTGCCCCAGGAAGAGGGTTCCTGCCAAGGTGATGGGGTATGCTCCTATAATACCACGGTTGAAACGTTTGTTCCAAAACAAAGAGCATGCAAAGTTGTTACGATGGCACAAAGAAGACCGTAAGAAAGACATGATGCTAAGACACCCCGCTGATGGGTCGCAGTGGTGAAAAATCCACAGGACTTTCAAGACGTTTGCAGATGACGCTAGGAACATAAGATTTGGTCTAAGTACAGATGGCTTTAATCCTTTCGCGGAACAAATCTCCAGTCATAGCACCTGGCCTGTGACTCTATGTATGTATAACCTTCCTCCTTGGTTGTGCATGAAGCGGAAGTTTATTATGATGCCGGTGCTCATCCAAGGTCCGAAGCAACCCGGCAACGATATTGATGTGTACCTGAGGCCATTGATTGAAGAACTTTTAGAGTTGTGGAGTGACGAAGGGGTACGTGTGTGGGATGAGCACAAACAAGAGGCATTTGACCTACGAGCGTTGTTGTTTGTAACCATCAATAATTGACCTGCTCTTAGTAACATTTCAGGACAGTCAAACAAGGGATACAATGCTTGCACGCACTGTCTAGATAAGACTGAAAGTATATATGTAGGCAACAAGAATGTGTACCCAGGTCATCATCGATTTCTTCCACCTGAGCATCCCGTAAGAAAGAAAGGCAAGCATTTCAAATGTGAGGTTGATGACCGGACGAAGCCTACCTGCCCTGATGGTGATGCTATATATATGAGATGGTCAAGGATTTAGAAGTAATCTTTGGAAAGGGTCCTGGCAGTCTATCTGTTCCGAAAGACGCCAACAAGCGCGTACCCTTGTGGAAAAAGAAATCCATATTTTGGGAGTTACCCTATTGGAAAATCCTAGAGGTTCGCTCTGCAATCGACGTGATGCACGTGACGAAAAATCTTTGCGTGAACCTGCTAAACTTCTTGGGTGTGTATGGGAAGACGAAAGATACACCGGATGCATGACTGAACCATCAACATATGCACGAGAAGACGAAAGACGACCACCTTAATCCAGAGAAGTATCAAGGTCCTGCCAGCTACGCTCTTACCAGAGAAGAGAAGGAGATCTTTTTTGAAGTCCTGAACAGTATCAAGGTCCCGTCTGGCTTCTCGTCGAATGTGAAGGGAATAATTAACATGGCAGAGAAAAAGTTCCAAAACCTGAAGTCTCATGACTGCCATGTGATTATGACACAATTACTACCGATTGCATTGAGGGGGCTTCTACCGGAAAATGTTCGACTACCCATTGTGAAGCTATGTTCATTCCTCAATGCAATTTCTCAGAAGGTGATCAATCCATTGACTCTAGGAACTTTACAGAAGGATGTTGTTCAGTGTCTTGTCAGCTTCGAGTTGGCGTTCCCACCATCCTTCTTCAATATTATGACGCACCTCATTGTTCACCTAGTCGAAGAGATTCAAGTTCTCGGTCCTGTATTTCTACACAACATGTTCCCCTTCGAGAGGTTCATGGGAGTCTTAAAGAAATACGTTCATAACCGTGCTAGGCCTGAAGGAAGCATCTCCAAGGGTTATGGAACAGAGGAGGTCATTGAGTTTTGTGTTGACTTTATTCCTGACGTTAACCCGGTCGGTGTTCCTCAATCGCGCCATGAGGGGAGATTGCGTGGAAAAGGAACACTAGGAAAGAAACAAATATTTTCTGACTGGGATTCTTTCAATTGAGCACACTACACAGTTCTACATAATTCGAGCTTGGTGGCTCCGTATATCGAGGAACACAAGAATACTTTACGCTCATTAATGGCTGAAGAATGCATTGAAAAAGAACACTTGAAGACTTTCTGCGGGTGGTTGCACACACGTCTCATTAATGACAACACTGTCGAAGAACAGCTAAACTTGTTGGCCAGAGGACCATCTTCGACTATATTGGCTTTTCAAGGGTACGAGATAAATGGGAATACATTTTACACGGCCGACCAAGATAAAAAGAGCACCAACCAAAACAGTGGTGTCCGCTTTGATGCATCAAACAACAATGGGACAAAGGACACATATTATGGGTACATAGAGCAGATATGGGAACTTGACTACGGACCTTCTTTCAAGGTACCTTTGTTCCGGTGCAAATGGTACAACCTGGATGGTGGGGTAAACGTAGACCCGCAGTACGGAATGACTACAGTGGATCTCAAGAATTTTGGGTATGACAACGAACCATTCGTACTAGCCAAAGACGTGGCTCAGATTTTCTATGTGAAGGACATGTCTTCCAGACAAAAAAAAAGAAAAGATAAGCAAGCGAAGACATCATATGATGAGCCAAAGCGTCACATAGTTCTTTCAGGGAAAAGAACTATCGTGGGAGTTGAGAACAAGACAGACATGTCAGAAGATTACAACAATTTTGAAGAAATCCGGCCCTTCGCAGTGAAAATTGACCCAAGTCTCGCGTTAAATGGAGAAGCTTGTCCATGGCTACTGCGCAATCAGAAGAAAGTGACGGGTAGAAAGTAGAAGAAGAAGTGTGAGTGATGTGTAATAATGTAACTGTGTGAGTGAAACGATCCGTATGCTTCTTCAGTCCCGGTTGGTAACACACCCCTGTGATGGTTCCTACTCTTTGAGATCGTGTGTTTCGTTTAAGCGACGTCCCCGAAAGATAAACAAAACTACGAAAGCAATTAAATCAATAGATATAAAAGAAAAAGAAAACACAAATAGAAACAAGAAAAAAAGGCTTTTAATGACAACACTGTTGAAGAACAGCTATACTTGTTGGCCAGAGCACCATCATACAGCCCAACGTTGGGCTCGGGTTTTCTATGTGAAGATGCTCCATGGTTAAACCTTTATGTGATGTGTAGTAATGTATTAAAGCATTAAAGTCGTTGTGAGCAGCAAATCGACCTTCGATCCACAGCGGCAAGACGTCTCTGATGATCTACGACCGTCCCAAAAAGTGTTGGGAATGTCGCAGATCATCAGAGCGCCTTGCCGCTGCTTGGATCGGACCGAGGGGCATGGCTACCACTTCCACCACCACCACCACTCCCACCTCCTCGGCAATTCATCATTGCGTCACCCTAATCCAGTGGCTGGATTGAACCTACCTGAGGGCTTGTGTTTCCAACAGCGTCGTTGTGTTGTCATTGTTCACCGACCTACAGGAGGTGGCTCCAATGGCTGCCGGTGAACAAGGACGAACACAATAATGCCAAGGAACATGCCAGCAGGTAGGCTAAATCCAGCCATTGGATTCGTGGCGAAGGTAGATGCTCGTTGTGTGCCGTTCGCTGCAGGGACGCCGCTATTTATAGGCGATTAGAAAGTGTACCCGTGGATGAGGTGGGAGTGGTGGTGGTGGTGGGGAGTGCTGATCCAACAGCTCACAAGCCCTCAAAAGAAACACACCCCTGATCCAACGGCTCACAAGCGCTTGAAAGAAACACACGATCCGTGTGCTTCTTTAGTCCCAGTTGGCCAACCGGGACTAAAGAAGCACACGGATATGTTTCTTTCAAGCGCTTGTGAGCCGTTGGATCAGGGGTGGCCAACTGGGACTAAAGAAGCACACGGATCGTGTGTTTCTTTCAAACGCTTGTGAGCCGTTGGATCAGGGGTGTGTTTCTTTTGAGGGATTGTGAGCTGTTGGATCGACAGTATCACGACCACTTCGTGATCCACATGACCCGGTTGGTGTTACCAACTGGGACTAAAGAAGCACACGTACCCTATATATTGCCCCCCCTCCTCAGACAGGTTACTCACACACAAAACATTCCAGCGTCACTCGGAGAGGCATCTTTGGGCAACCAGCGGCAAGACGTCTCTGATGACCTGCGACCGTTCCAAACGGTTGCAGATCATCAAAGATGTGTTGCCGGATGGTTGTAGATCATCAGAGACGTCTTGCCGCTGCTTGGATCGAAGTGGTGCTCAAACACAAAACATTCCAGCGTCACTCGGAGAGGCATCTTTGGGCAACCAGTGGCAAGACGTCTCTGATGACCTGCGACCGTTCCAAACGGTTGCAGATCATCAGAGACGTCTTGCCGGACAGTTGTAGATCATCAGAGACGTCTTACCGCTGCTTGGATCGAAGTGGCACTCAAACCTAGGACAAGGGTGCTGCGTCGTCGAAGGGGAAGGGTGTTGCGGTCACGACTCGTGTCAGTCACACGTGTCCGCCAGCGGTAACCGTCGCTTTATAAAAGGGGATTGCAGAATAATTCAAAGCAGGGAACCGTATTGTCCTCACTTTACAAAAACATCATTGATCAAATATTCAAAAGTATCACGCATACATCTTTATTTAATCCATAATACATCACGAATAATATAACTAACTTTTGCCGGGTCCTAAGCCGCGAGGTGCTGAGCGGCCGGCGGCTTGCACCCAAAGATAAGGAACCATCACTGGGGCAATACTCACATGAGGAGGATCCCTATGAAGTGTATACCACATATTGTCATGCACCGCTTGCGTATCCAACCTAACCAGGTAACGACGGACGTGCTCGTCCTCCTCTCTGATACGGTGACGCAACTCCACCTCGGGGGCCGGCGGCCTCTGCACCGAGGCCGGCCCACGCGACGGCCACCAAACAAGATCCGGGTCGACAACGTCACCCAGATTCCTCACCAAACTACGCGTCCCGGAAGACACCTCCCAGTGCCAGCCCGGCGGAGCCCAGTCCCGGACACTGCCCGGTTCCAACAAATGGGTGGTCGTCATCGATTCCCGCCGAGATCTGAAAAAATGAGTGGGGAATTTGATCAAACAACTAAGGTGCGTGCAACCTAGGTAGGGGAGGGAGAGGGCAGCACCTTGGCATGGGGACGGAGGGGAGGTCCACGGTGGTGTGGAGAATATAGTGCGGTGCCGGCGGAGGCCACGGGCGTGGAGGAGGGCGTCGAGCGGCGCAGACAAGGGCGGCGGCGGCGCGGATTAGGGGAGATAGCAGGGGCAGGCTCTCAGGTCTCCCGGCCCCTGGCCTTTATATAAGGAGGAAAGATAAACCTTATCCCAGCCCTCACCAACCCCACCTTATCCCGGCCCCTGGCCTTTATATAAGGAGGAAAGATAAACCTTATCTCAGTCAAAAATCAAATTTATCACGAAAGCAATTAAATCAATAGATATAAAAGAAAAAGAAAACACAAATAGAAACAAGAAAAAAAAGGCCTTTCATATATATTGGACCATTTAAGTTAAATTTTAAAAAGAAACTAAAATAACAATTCAAAAACATGTAAAAGAAAAACAAAACTACAAAAGCAATTAAATTAATAGATGTAAAAGAAAAAGAAAACAGAAATAGAAAAAAGAAAAGGAAACAAGAAAAAAAAAGAAAAACACCATTCATCCCGGTTGGTAACACCAACCGGGACCAAAGGCCTACTGGGCTTCGCGCGCAATTTTTCGCGGCCCAGACAGACCTTTGGTCCCGGTTGGTGTTACCAACCGGGATGAAAGGGTCTTCCATCCCGGTTCGTGGCTGGAACCGGGATGAAAGGTTCGTTGCGCGCAATTTAGGGCGGTTCCTCTGAAAAATTTCCCCAAGTCTTCAAATCGACGCCGCCGGCCCTCTCCCTCTGGCGAAGCCCTGCCCGATCCTCCGGCGAAGCCTTGCCCCGCGATTCTCCGGCGCGGCCGCCCTCCACCTCGCGCTCCGCCGCCGTGCTGCGCGCGGCCTCGTCCTCCCTCTGCCGCCGCGCGGATTGAGCCGCGCGCGGAGCCGCCACCTCGCCTCCTCCGCCGCCCTCCATCTACCGCTCCGGCCGCCCTCCCGTGCCCCGACGCACCGCCGCTGTCGTGGTCCGCCGTGCCGTGGTGCTGCGAAGGAGAAGACGACGACGCCCCGCTGCCCCGCCCTGCTCAAATCGATGCCGTCCGCCACGCGTGGCCTGCCCGTGGAGCTTGATCGTCGAGCCGCCCTCCAGTGCCGCACCTCCTCCTCTGCATCGTCCGCGCGCGGGCTGCCCCTGCCGCCTCCTCCCCTGCCTCGCCGTGCCCCTCCCCGACGCGCCCGGCCCCGGCCCTGGCTCCTCTCCTCTGCCTCGCCGCCGATCCTCCCCTGCCTCGCGACCTCCCTCCTCTGCATTACAGAGGTAATTTTTTTTTGCATAGTTTTTTTAGATGATTTTATTAGATGCAAATTAAATTGTAGGAAATATGATGCAAATTTTATTAGATGCAAATTTTAGATGATTTTGTTAGATGATGCTATAGGTTTAGGAAATATTGTGTTAGGAAATATTTTTTGTGGTAGGAAATATTGTAGGATTTTAGTGTAGTTTGTAAATTATGCTATAGGTTTAGGAAATATTGTGTTAGGAAATATTTTTTAGTTTTAGGAATTTTGTGTTAGGAAATATTGTTTCTAATTGTAGGATTTTAGTGTAGTTGTTATAGTTGCTATGAATTTGAATTCCATTTTGTTCTAATTAAGTGATGTTTAGATTAAGTTAAAATTTTAGTGATGTTTAGATTAAAATTTTATGCCATTTTGTTCTAATTAAGTTCACGTGGAGATTAAAATTGATATGAATTTTGCTATGAATTTTGGATCCAAATCATTGATCTAAGTTATAGTAAAATTTGCCATCTTGTTCATCTTGTAAATCAATTTGCCATCTTGTAAATTTGCCATCTTGTAAAATTGATTAAAATTGATATGAATTTTGCTATGAATTTTGCTATGAATTAAGTTCATTTTGTAACTATAACCAAAATGAATTATATAGTTAAAATTGCCATCTTGTAAATCAATTGTAGGCTTTCTTCTTTTGCAAATTTTAGATGTAATTGAGCCATGGATTTGAGTGTCATTTAATTTTACATATGGATATTCATATTCTTGTTACAAAATTGATTGCAGGCACATTAATTGAGCCATGGATCCAAATTGTCCGGACGACTTCGGCATAGACGAGGAGCGTGGAGAGCCATTGGATCCACTTTTTACGGGCCTCGGCGTTAGAGACGAGGATCGTGAAGAGCGAATGTGTATGATTATAGCAGGACGTGCAGCCGCGCCTGTCGGTGAAGAAGACGTTGTGGCAAATTTAGAGGAATTCAGCTCCCAATTTCTCAATGACTCCGGTGAGGGAGCAGAAATTTGTGTAGAGAAGGAAGTGGTAGTAACAAACTCAGGCGAGGTATATATTAATTAAGCCTCTGTTGATCGATGACATAGCTTAATTATTTGATCCTGCGGTTATTAACGAATCTTTTTTTCTTTTAGCCCTCTGGAACAAGCAAATCATCTGCATCTAGAGTGTCGAAAGGGTCGAAAGCCATGAAGCCTCGAGGCCCGTCGAAGCCGATGAAGGAGGGTCAAAGGGTAGTGATCGACATAGTTGATGCTACTGGCCAACCAATGCAACCCTTAGAGTGCCGCCGCAAATTTATAAACCAATGCGGAGTTTTAGTTAGGGACATGGTACCGATCACATGTCAAGAATGGCATCCGCGGAAGGACGGGAGCAACACTTGGACTTATGTCGACGACCAAACAAAAGATTTGTTTTGGGAGAAGCTCTTGACAAAGGTCACCCTGCCTCCAGAAGTGACAGAAAACGAGAAGTGGATGGAGAAAGTCAAGGAGTGGACTCTTGGCAAGGCTGCCGAACAGTTCCGAACCCACAAGAAAACTATATGGAAAGATTATTGTGAAGAGAAGGAAAAAGATCCTGAATACACTCCAGTATTCACCGGAGCACAAGTGAAGCTAAACGACCAGTGGCCCTTATTTAAAGAGCAAAGAGAATCGGAGGCCGCTGTGGCCCGATCGGAAAGAAACAAGTTAAATGCTGCGAAGAAGGAATATCACCACACTTTGGGGGCAGGTGGCTACAAGGCTGCCGTGCCTAAGTGGGAAGCATTTGAAGCAAAACTGCTTGATGAGGGGAAGATTCCACAGACAGCGGGCTGGCCCGATAGGTCCAAATTTTGGTTGTTCGCGCATGGCGCTGGGTTGGACCCTGACACAGGGAAGATTGTTGCTCAGGGAAAATGGGAGGCAAAGATTAGGTTTATAACCACAGAACTTGAGAAAGCAATAGAGCAAGTTCGAAATGGAACCTACAAGGTCGACAGAGAGAAAGACGAGCTGTCACTCGCACTCGGGAATCCTGAAAAAGTTGGACGAGTACGAGGTTATGGATACGGAGTTACTTGGGCACAAGGTTTTCCGGCAGACGCTCACACTTATAGAAGCCGTCAGAGAAAGAAAAAGGAGGAGAGCGACCGGTTATCGGCATTGGAACGCAAGGTGCATCAGCTGTTGCAAAGTCAGCAAAGGGAATCTCGTGTGCAGCTAGAAAGTCCAGAAGTCGAAGCCGCCCCATCTAATCAGCAAAAAAGCAGCGTGGGTTCCACGCAGATGGAACATTCTGAACTTGAAGCGCCGCCGACTCGATACCCCGTGGATGATATCACGGAGAAGACAGAATGCGAGCTACATATGGCAATGGGCAACTTGTCCTTCAAGGTGGCGGTCGGCTATGCTTTACTGAATGAACCTGGACCAAGGTACCATCTCGGCGGGATTCCAGCTGGCTATGCTATTGTCGGGGTGGATGACATTGTGCCGTTATATGCTAATCTAAATCTTGACATTCCTGGAGGTGACGGCGAGAGGACACTAGGAGATGCCAAGAAGTCCATCATTCTGTGGCCAAAGAAATACATCTTGTTTCCAAATTTGCCGCCGCCAAGGCCACCGACTCCTCCAAGTAGCAACCCCCCACCTCAAGATCCACCCTCCCCACGTCATGATCCATCCCCCCCACCTCAAGATCCTCCCTCCCCACGTCATGATCCATCCCCTGCACCACCACCTCAAGATCCATCCCCCCCACCTCAAGATGCATCCTCGCCACCTCGTGACGACTGTCGGGAGCCCAGCCCGAGTCCATCCCCACCACCTCAAGAGAGAGTGCGCTCTGTTTCGCGGAAACTAAAGATCCCGTCGAAATATACAGAGAGGTGCGCTTTAAACTTCCCGCCAGAAACTCGAGAGGAACGTGAGTTGCGAAAGCCTCTTCCAAAGAGATCCTACGACTTGACTCCAGAGGAACTCGAGGAGTCGGTGCGAGCTGATGTGAAAAAACAATTGGCACCGAAACGGCACATGCGAAAGGAGGTAATAGCACCGGGAAAAGTGGCACAATTTCTGAAAAATCTATCGACTGGGCCGGCACGGCCGCCTATTCTGCGAGACGACTATGATCGTACCATTGAAAAGTTAATTAGAGAACGGAATTTGCAGGAGAATGAGGCATGTCGCCAAAAGAGGGAGCAGCAGCAGATGGCAGCTAAAAAGGCCCAGCAGGAGAAGGAGGCTGCATTTCGCCAAAAGAGGGAAGCTAATAAGAAATCCGGGAAACAAGTGGCCCAGCTCGGAGAACAGGCAAACCAGTCGGTCCCCGCGTTCAAAGTGGTGTCCGATAAGGAAATACAGCAAGACACAATTCGCATAGAAAACCCCAAAGAGTATATGTATGCATGGACATATGCCTACGGGAAGCCCTTGGTCAGACCTGAGATGGTCAAATCTCTGCCGACACAATTGCGACGTTTGCATGAGTGGTACGAGGGAGCCGTAAAGGGGCACCATGAGTATTTCCACGTTTCATATAAGAAAGACCATTATTTAGAGGATAACGCGATGTATGTGCCGTTTGACGAAATATTTCAGTTATTCAATCAAGACTCCCTCGACAAAGCCATCATCAGCTGCTATTGTTTGTAAGTGATTTATTTTATGCAATTTAATTAAGTCTCTATCTCAGCTCGTTCGTTGCCAATTATCTAACTTTATTCTTTTGTACGCTATTATATATGCAGAATGAAGATCGTCGAATGCAGAGACAACGGAATCTATAGTTTAGGGTTCATGGACCCATATTGGATTCATGAAGTAACCGTAAGGAACCATCCCGAGGACACCGAGCATTACATGCTCCAATATCTAGTGAAACACCATACATGTGAAGATATACTTCTTCCTTACAACTTCAGGTGAGTGTTACCGTACCTTCTACACATTCTACTTTGCTTACTCGATGTTTAGTGTAACTCATGGACATATAAATGTGTGAAGGAACCATTGGATTCTGGTAGACATTAGACCTGAACAAGCATGCGTTCAAGTCCTGGACTCGTTAAGGAAAGATATGGACGATTATATCAACTTGCAAGCAATGTTTCAGAGGTAACTTCAGTCATTATCGCTCTATATATCGATCTCTTTCGTTCGTTCAAGTCCTTTGATTTTTTCTTTTGCCGGCCAGGGTTTGGGAAAAGTTCATTACCGAGGTTCGTGGGACTTGGAAACCGCACCTGTTTTGGTATGAAACCAAGGTAAGTAGTAGTACTATATATATGTCCGCGCAACTTTTAAATTCTAGTTTCAGCACCATTATCATGCTTGATTGTTATTTTGATTAAATTCTATTATTTGTAAAGTGGTGTCTGAGGCAGGCACAAGGGAATAATTTATGTGGATATTATGTTTGCGAGTACATACGATCTTTTGTTCATCAGCGGGATAGAAAGCTCAGAACAACAGAGGTCTGTATACACTCTCGGCAATTACTTCATTACCATATTTGTGTTCATTTCCATTTTCACATTTTCTGATGATTTCACATTTTCTTATTGATCTAGATGGAACGAGAGAAGGACAAGCTCATACCAACGAAGCGCCTTATAGCAATTCAAGAGGAATTGGCAGGATTTTTGAACAAGGAGGTCCTGAAGAAATCCGGAGAATTTTTTCACCCTAGAAATTATTTTCTGCCTCCAATGTAATTGACGTGATCTCGACGTGAGAAACGTGATGTCGGTGTGTGACTTAATTATATATGTATCAAAACGTATGTGTGTGACTTATATGTATGCATCACGCGTGACATCGATCGATGTGTCAACTTTATATATGTGTGTGACTTTGTATGCGCAACGTGATCTTAATTAATAGGAAATAATTAAATGGAAAACAAAAAATCGAAAACCCTAAAAAATAAGCAAATAAAATACAAAAGATGCAAACCCTTTGGTCCCGGTTCGTGTCACGAACCGGGACCAAAGCTCCCCCGCCCTGCGCGCCCACGTGGAGGCCCTTCTATCCCGGGTCGTGGACACCCGGGATAAAAGCCACCCCCTCTAGTCCCGACCATTTAATCCCGGTTGTAAACCCGGGATCAAAGGCCCTCTGGACCCGGGATAGATGGTCTTGTTTCTACTAGTGCTTATATAGGGATGCACGCAGTCATGCATGCTTGGAGGTAGCTATGTGCATGTCTTGTGGTCACCAACATGCATGTGATGCATGTGTGAACACGCGAAGTAGAGCATATTATTGGCGTAGAGATTTCACCTTGTGATCATAAAAATGTAGCTGGGCTCAAGCTCAGCAGTCAAGGCCAAACCGGCTGCTAAGGAATGGGACCTACGAACAGACAACGAGAAGTTTATCCCAATGGAGTTTTGCTCTTGGAAATAGATGTTCATAATATTCGTGCACACCTCTAGACAGGGACGCTCTTCATGATTTCGTAGACAAGAATTTTTCAAGTCCAAACCGGCTACTAAGGAACTACTACGTCTGAAAGTCTCAGCTAAACTTGGACAACCTTTTTTAAGACAACACGATTGCAGATGCAAAAATTTCATTACCAACAAGATAAGAAATTAACACACAAATTCTCTATTGATATGTATTTTGTGTGATGAAAACTTATAATGAACGTTAAGTAATTTTGAATACGAATTCATTGCCAACTTTGAATACGGTAAGTCATTTTGGCACTGTAGCTCGAACCTGTGGTTTCTGGTAATAGAAATTGGAGAGGAGACTCTCTTTTATCAAAAAAAAAATTGACATAACTTTAATTTCCGATAAAATGCATATTTGGAGAGTAATTGTTGGGTTAACCCTTATCTTAACGAGTCAATCGTCATACATTATAAAAGAGAGCAAATCTATGTTCAAGAATCTACCGGTCCGACTCTTATTTGTGATCACATGGAGTATGCGATTATATTTAGCTTGAACCATCAATGCTTCTTGGAGGAACAACCAAAAACCACTTGATCTGCCGAGCGTTGGCCAGTTCCGGTAACCGGCCAGTACTTTGGTTACTTGCTTTACCGTTGCTCAGTAAACTGTGGCACAGAAGAAAAAGTACTCTCTCTGTTCTTATTTTCTTTGCATTTTGGGTTTAGTAAAAATCAAGTTTTGCCAAGTTTGACCAAATATTTAGAAAAAATATCAACATCTACAATATAAAACCTATAGTATTAGAATCATCGTAAAATATATTTTCATATTATATGGATTTGATATTATGAATGTTAATAGTTTTTCCTATATTCTTGGTCAATTGACTAAACCCAGAACGGAAAGTAAATAAAAACAGAGGGAGTATTACTAAAATCAATATTCATGCAAACTGGGCAATCTTGGTTAGCTGTTGACGAATTTAATCGTGAGGTCGCGGCTAGTGACGCACAACATAAACCTTAGAGAAGAAACGGAAGCAGCGCAGATAAAAACGTGTCCTGGCATCTTGCCAGCATGACTTGTCGCTGTCTAACCACCTCATGCAGGTACGCAACTTACTTCCGTAAAATTTCCTTCAGTTTGAGTTGGCACACCGACGGCTGCACCTCTGCTCGGGAAGGCGCCTCGAGAAACACGCCTCGATGATTCGACGGCGACATACCGCCGGAAGCCTGAAAACCGGGGAGGTGCCGCAAGAGTGTGTGAGAGAGAGAGACTGGTTTGTTGGATCGATCACAATCAAATACTCTGACTCGCAACAGCCTCGTCGATTTGATTTGATCATCACTGTCCAAGCAAGTAGCCAATCAGAATCAGTTGTGCAATTTGGTCACAAATGGGACGTACGTATGGCTGGCAAGTCTTCGTCGCAGCCACAACAAGAAGAAAACCGTTTTGGTACTCCCAGATTTTCATTTCCGACGAGCGATGAGCCGTCTACATTTGCTAATGTCTCTTCAGCGATTGCAGATAAACCGGCAGAGACAAGTCGGGAACATGACAGACTTACATCTAGCTACCCTCTGCAAATTTACACGTTGCTTTGGAACACAGAATTTGTGTGCGTATGCGCGTTCGCCCCAGCGAATACGTGTGCATGTACGACATGATGCTTGCATAGCCCGCAAATAAGCTATTCGAGACAGCATAAAAAAATATGCAATAAATTGGACAAGTGTCTTCCAGCCTTGTGAACACATGACGGGAGCAAAAGGTTCGCCCCAATCTATTAGTTAAAGAGTTTGCGAAAACATAAGTACGAGACCCTTATTACAAATGTCTACTCTCGCGGCATTAAATCGCCCAAACCCTTGGCGGGCGCAAGAACCCACAACAGGGGCTCTTTCATAATCTTATCTAGAATAACAAAGGGAGGAGAATGCTTTGTTTTGGAGGACTCATACGTTGCATTCGTTCCAAAGTTTCCAAGAGATGAGCAAGGTTAAGGAGGCCATGGCTTTGCGGTTTGGAGTAGAGCCATCCGTCATCAACAAACACCATTCATTGATTGCAAGTTTTGCCCAAGCGGAAGGTTGGAGAGCATGAAGTCCCATCGAATTCTTGATGAATTCCCAAAGGCGGGCGGCAACCTACAAAAATGTGAGTGACCGACTCCGGTGTTTGTTTGCAAAGGGTACACAAGCAGCAATTGGGCCACCCTCTTCTAGCCAAGCGATCCGCCGTCCAAATCCGGTTTTGCGTTGCGAGCCAAGCAAAGAACTTGGTAACATAAGTTGGGTGTTTAACTTGGTAACAAGTTCACTTCTACATGAGCATGGAACACATCTTTGCTAAGAGTTGTAATGCTTACTAGACGTGTAACGAAGTTGGTGATGGCAGTGAAACTTGTAATGCTTAGTTGTGGTGGTAGCAGGTTCTTTTTAGTCTGCCGGTTGGCTTTAGTAGTATAGTTTGTTAGATGCTTTTCATGTTTGGTAGTTGCCGGTTTGGTGGCTGCTGGGGGAGTTTGCCCCCAGGGCGAGTGGTTCTGAATTATTGCAGGTTGTATTATCAGTTTCATAATAATGAAATTGGGGCGAGGCCCTCCTATCTAAAAAAAAACTTGGTAACAAGTTAACGAAAGACAATTACATGAAAGCTCCGTTGATATGAATGAAAACACGTGATAATAAGCAGGACATCTTCACTCTTCAGTCTTTACAGGCTATTTCTTCATGCTCCTATAAAATGGCGGCAATGAAGAACTAGTGAAGAACAAAAAATTTGAGTATTTAAATAACTTTGCAGCGATAATAGATAGAGATAGAGAACTGGGGAAGACTGACATTTAGAAGTGTGGCTGATGGCGAAATATATATAGTCGCAATTAATATAGTACAATATGGACCGATTCCAGTTCTGTTACAGACCAACTAGGGTTCTTGACTGCACAGTGATTCACGTTCCAAAATCATATCAGCAACACTGCTTTCTCAGCATGGTCGACGTGTATATGGAATCATCTACAAAAACATGCATCGGCACAACAAATCTTACACATGAGACAACTAGACAGAGCAAAGGAAAACAAATGGCAGACCAGTTTCAGACACTAGATATAGACACCAAAGACCAAACTGATTTAGTGAACCCGGAAGAACAATCATCAAGTATTTTAGGAGATACAAACACCAGCGAACTATGTAGCAGTTCAGAGGCAAGTGCCGCTATCCTCGGGTCGTCAGAAATCATGCTTGGAACCAACATCCAGGAGCTTTCTTGTATTCTTGCTCTAAAACCCATCTAAAAATTCACGTGGGGAACCTGTTCCCCACAAAACTTGACAGACACACAACCGCTAACAAATTGAAGGAGATTGGGACTCGAACCTGGATTTAGGAATTTAAGGCTAAGAGTTTACCACGTTTGCCACGGAGTTCCTCCAAAAATTCCTCATCGTCAAGGTACTTCAGAAGATGAACACAAGAATTAATTAGTCAACTGGTCAGAATAAAGTTGCCACAAAATGGTTCTTTATCACACAATTTACGACATTACATCGAAGGACTCTCTTATCCTATCCTCCTCTTCTTTCCTCAGTTCTTCTTCTCTTCGTCTACTTCCTGCGCCCGAGGAAAAAATACATAATTAAAATTGATACAGCAAAATATGCAACTTTGAAAGATGGACCACAGGAAAGTAACATTGAAGATACTAAAACGGTTGCCAGTATATATATCACACCATACCTTGGTATTGGGGTCGGGCCACTGCGTATCGTTACAGGGACCAAAACCAAGGGGGAAACCAGTGTTCACGTGGCCGCCTTTGTATAAATGAGCAGCGGGGTGCTTCATATCAGTACTTCCATTGTTCATACAACCATGGCAGATTACTCCATCTAAAGGAAGACATGAGGGAGATTTGTCATTTAAGTGTAAGATAACTAGCCTGGCTCAGATACACGAGAATAGCTGAATAGTAGCAAACAAAAAAAATACATGATTGTAGCACATACAACAGGGCATGCACGAACCAGTTCGATTGCTATTGTACAAACATAAATCTATGTATGGTAGAAGATGACACGATGGGCAAACAAACAGGTCAATAGTAACAGCTACACAATAAACCAGAAACGCATTCACAATTATATCTAACAGGTAATTTCAAACAATATTCCAAAAATGCTTATTTTAAGATAAGAGTGTATACTACCCTTGACATCGACGTTTTTAACCCTGCATAAACTGCTGAGAAAATATCCTGGCGTATCGTTCAGATCTATATCTAACAGCTAATTTTAAACAGTACTACAAAAAATGTTTAATTTGAGATAAGACTGCAAACTACCCTTGCTTTTAGGGTCAATCCTCCAGAAAATGGTGAGAAAATATCCTGGCATGTCGTTCTGATCAAGTGTGACTTCAGCGAAGAATAGATTGGAGCTGCCTGCATCATCATCAGCTCCTTTAGTCCTCACAGTGATATTGAAATGATAGTACCATTCACGGAAACCTTCGCAGATTGATTGCCAGTGAACAATATCTTTGAGTTCATACTCCAAATCCTAGAATAAGCATGGATTGGATCAGTGACGTAGCATTTACAAAGCAGTAACAATAAGATACAACGCAAGCATGGTAGTGGGACAGAGTGAGGGCGAGCGGGACAGCGAGAGAATGAACGAACCTTATCGTCGTTCTGCTTGTCCAGTAAACCT
Source organism: Poa pratensis (assembly GCA_947311845.1). Taxonomy (NCBI): domain Eukaryota; kingdom Viridiplantae; phylum Streptophyta; class Magnoliopsida; order Poales; family Poaceae; genus Poa; species Poa pratensis. The sequence goes on from CAMZMU010000041.1 coordinate 141,377,698, forward strand.
TTAACCAGTCTGTGCACATCCTCGGCTTCCCTCTCAGCTATTTCCAACATTGTGGAAACCATCCTCGTACCATCCGACCAGAAAAGAAATTCACGTATAACACGCTCCTTGCGCGTTTCCTGCGGACTAATTTTTCGATCAGAGCATATGATTAATACTGTTAGATGTCACGTTCTTCAGAGAAGGCAAAAGATTTTTCTTTTTTGACAGAGAAAAAGAAAGAGAGAGAGCATAGGTACGGAGAGCACTTTGACTTGCATCAAGGTTCTGGAACGGCCCACCCAGCTCTGGATATGTGTGAAAAGCTCCTCTGACGTAAACTGGTTTAGGCAAACGGACATCCTTCCAGGCCATAACATGGTTGGTGTCCCAAGAACAAGAATGCTTCGGAACCCTGAAGTGGGCAGGCTCGGTTAATGAGTAGAAGAACGATTGTATGTCGTATTACAAGATATAAATAATAACATGGGATTGCAAACTAGATGGAGAAACCGAAACGGATGAGAAGAAGCTTTTGTGTCATACTCTTTGGGCTGTGACGGTCCGTAGGAAGTGGCAACCAGGTCAGAAGATGGCTTCTCCTCACAAGGCAAATCCCTGAAACAAAAAAATGCAAGCTAGATGAGATGAGTACGTAAGAACTGTTTGTGTAGATCTTAGGAGATTGAACATGGTGGCACGGGCAAGCTGAACAGCGAATCGCAATCCAAGGGGCTGAAAACCGGACCGAAATGCACTTCAAGAAATAGAAAAGGATTGAGTAAACAGAAGTATTATGAGTCATACTCTTTGGGCTGTGCCGGTCCAGAAGATGTCTTCTCCTCACCAGGCAAATCCCTGAAACAGAAAAGGAATCTAGATGAGTATCGACAAGAACTTTGCTTTTTGCGAATTAGAGAGCTTTATTATTTAAGGAACGGGATTACAATCCTTTGAAAGGATACTGGCAAGAAATGGAGGCGTGAAACTAATCCACAAGCACCTCCTCCTGTCCGGACTAGCTCTATGAGCACACGCATGAGCTGCCTCATTGGGATGTCTGCTCACAAAAACAAGATCAAAACTAGTAAAGAACCCGCTCAGCTCTCTCACCTCTAGACAAATGCTATTGATGATAGATCTGCCAACACTTTCGTCTTTGTACAACCTGACAGCTTCGGATGAATCCGTTTCGATGCGCCAACTGGATCCCATCACGTACTTCCTCAGCCTCCAAAATGAGCAGACTGGCCGCTCACTCGATCCACCTAGCCGCAGCTCTGATCAGAGTTCCAGAGTGGTCACGAACCACTACCCCTGTTGACCCATCCAGCATATCAGGTCTGAACCCTGCGTCAACATTTATCTTTATGGTACCATAGTCTGGAGATTTCCAACCGGAGACAATGCGATTATGTTCTGGCAAAATCTGCTTGCCCAGTAGCCCAGCGTACCGATTAGAGAATAGAACGGTGACGAGGTTATGCTCTGCGGGTACCCTAGCTTAAGGGTACCTGGTGCACGTGATGATCAAAGAAGACCAAAGATTAAACGAAGCCCATGAAGGAAGGCCTAAAACGAAGAGTATTTTCCAAGTTAGATCAAGTTATAGTCGGTTAAGCCTTTCCATATATGTAACCTTGGTCGGTTATGTTTCCCGAGACCCAGCCTCCTATATAAAGGCTGGGAGGGTGATCGATCGGGGCAAGCAATCCATAGCCACCAAAACCTCGTCGAGATCAGCCGCTCGTCGAACTCTTGTAACCTCCATATTCAAACCATAAATACAGACAAGCAGGAAGTAGGAGTTTTACCTCACTCGAGGGTCCTGAACCTGGGTAAATCCAGCTTGTCAGCCGTCGATTCCACCAATACTACGCGTTCTCTACCACATAATTAACCCTAGGTATAGCAACCATGGGAACTGCCGAGGGCACACCTCGACAAACGGCCTCCATCACCATGCCAGATCGAATTTCTCTCCGTCCAAACTGCCCACGCACCACACAATATCATACATATTTGATCTTCAGACACCACCTTACCCTCGATCAAATCGGTCGGCCAACTCTCCGGGTGTAACCACGGTATTTTCAAACCAGTGGCTTGCTCCATTTCTTGCCAGAATGCCTTTGCCAAGAGCACTCAAAAAGCGCGTGAAACATTGTCTCCCTCTCTGCTCCACAAGTTTTGCAGAAACTAATATGTTCCAAGATAAGAACTATTTGTGTATATCTCAGGACACTGAATATGGTGGCGCAAAGCCGACTGAAATGTACTTCTATATCTACATCTAGATTATAAATGAGAACAGGTAACCAAAAGAGAGGTAAGGTACTAAGGTAGTATAAACAAGTGCAGAGAATCGTCATCCACTGGCCGATTCCTGAAGTGAAACAAGCAAGCCTGAGTCATATACTCGTATAACAAATTTTAAAACCCTAGGAGATGAATAACCCAAAACACATCATGGCGTGATCTGATAGAAAAACTGGTCGCCCATTTCCCTAAACAATAAATAAGGCCAGGAATCTAGGTGCAATTTGCAACATTGCCGAGAGAAATGGAACAAAAATTTAGATACGAATCACCGTCCAAAGCCAAGAACAAATCGATTTCGACGAATCGGAAACAGCAAGTGATGAGGGACTGAGAGCGAGATCTTACAGGGAGGATGGCATCCTCTCTTGTGGCTTGTGCCCGCCCTCGACAGATCTGGGGCTTACGGCCGGCGGGGGTGGTGTAAGGTGCCCCGCCCTACTCTCGTTTGGCTGCTGCCTGTCCTCAACAGATCCGAGGCTTACCAGTGGGGATTGCATGGGGAGAGGTGTTTCGCCGAGGCTGCCGGCGGTGGGCGTTTTCGCTGGGGACTGCAGCATTGCTTCGTCGCTGCTGCCTCCTCCGCGTTGCCGACAAATTATCCTACGACTGCAGTCGGAGCACGGAGGGAGAGGCTCGGTTTTGAATTAGGGCGTTTATTGCGCCGGCCTAGACGGGCAGGATGGACGACTCGTTTTTTTTTTTGGCAGGATGAATTTCGGCGAGCAGATGGACGTGAACACAACCAATATTTTTTGTTGCAAAACACACTACAAATGGAGACGCTCACATATACACGTGCACACACTTACCGCGCACGCACGCACATCATACCCGTATGAGCACTTTTGAGAGACTGAATCGATGGTCGAGTCTTGAGATTGACAGAGTCACAACTGACGCCTCGCTGTCGAGGAGAACGCCGCCTCCCATTAAAGAATATTCCGCCTAAATGAGAAACACCAGTGTCAAAACTGGGGTTTGAATTCTGATGTGCTGGGGTACAACCACCCACCTAAACATCCTACCGCAGGTAGGTTCTCAACACAACCAATCCTCTCGACGCAAAAATACGATAGAAGCACATAAATATTGACCTGACAAAACTGAAAAAGATAGAAAAACTCTAACTTTTATAGCAGGATCACTGCCAGGAAAGAAAAATACAACCAGGACCGAAAAAAACACAAATGACCAATGCCTATCACTCTCCTGCGGCACCACCGTAGCAGGCACCAAAGAGAAACATACAAATCACGGGGAAGACTTGTATAGGATCTATCCTTTAAGTGAGATCATAGGATCACTTCACAAAACCATATTTCAAAATTGTTAAAAAATCTGAAAAAAATTACACAACATACCTATGGGCTGTATTTACATCTCCAAAAAATTTCACCTCAAAATTCGATCTACAAATCACCTCTTCTTTTTTGAAACCGGGCAAGAGGCTTGCCTTTTCAATTATATAGAAGAAGTGACACCCCTCAACGCAACAGTGGAGGCCCTCAACGCAACAGTGAAGGCGAAATCCGGAGCCGCCGCTCCGACATCCACGCTGGCCACGGGCCACGCTCCACACAGGTCGATGACGAAACCGCCCAAGCAGGAAAGGTCGACACCCAGGCACCTCAAAGCGACACAGCGGAGGCGAGATCGGAGCCACCGCTCCGACATCCACGCCGGCCCCAGGGCCACGCATCACCTAGCCGAAGACGAGAAGATCGTCGCCGCTGGCCACCAAACATCCACGGGTCCCTCAGGCCGGCGAAACATCCAAGACAAGGCCCCAAGGGGAATACGACGCCGAAGCGCCACCCTCGCCCGATCCACGGAGGATCTGGAGTTTCCCCGGAAGTTTCCGGACGGAGGAGTGGGAGCCCCGCCACGACGACGCCTACAAGTAGGAAGTGGCGCCCGGGGGCGTCACCGTCGCCTGTCCTGGTCGTCGACCAAGGCAAGGTTTTCACCCGGCGGTCTCCGCCCGCCCGCCCACACGGGGACCGACCAGCCCACCATCGCAAACCCGCACGCATTAACCGTCAGCCCCACGCGCCCGGCGTTCCACGGCCACCAAACAGAGCTAGACGTCGGGGTCTAGGTCAGTCTCGCGCTGAGCCACCTCCTAGCTCAGCTCGACGCCGCCACCAAGTCCGGGGCCGCCGCCACGGCGTCCAAGTGCTGCAGGACAGCCACACGCCCAGCCGCACAAGTGCCGCTGCCCCCGAAGCCAACGCGACGTGCAAGCCAAGGGAAACTAGACGGGGAGCCTCTACCTCCCGCCGGCGGCACTGCAGTTCCCTCGCGCGACCCGCACAGCAGCAGCCAGCCCCGTGCGGCACCATAGCGGTGCGACACACGGGAGGCCGCCAAGAGCAACGGCCCGCCGAGACAATCGGGGCCCAGATCGGGCCCTGGCCGAATCCACCGACAGCCGCGCCGAAGGTCGCTACCACCACCTGCCGCACCCACCCCGGCCACGTCGTCGAGCCATGCCGAGCTCGCTGCAGAAGCAGCGCCGCCGCCGCACCACATGGCCACCGCCGCGGGAGAACGGGAGCCGCGCTGCACGTCCACCGCGAGCTCGCCCCGCGCCGCCTTTGTGGAGGCTGGGGGCGCCGCCGCCGCAGCCAAGCCGGCGGCAGCGGCGGAGGAGGGGCAGGGGAGGAGGACGGCCGGCGGCGGCGGCGCGGTTAGGGTTCCCCCGTGTCGCTCAAGCGGAGCGACGTGGGGGTCGGGCAATTTTACAAATCCCCTCTTCATCCGAGCTGGACCCGGATCCATCACTGCTCTGCAGTTTTAGGACCTCGAAAGTAACTCTTATATTTACGTAATTGCAGTGGGGGGTGGGGGGTCTCGTCGAATTGTACATGGAACTTGACTAGATGAGAATTTTAGGGTTTATTGCTATGTGGTGGATTGTGACGATGGATGGATGTGTCTTGATGTCTTTGGCGATTGGATCTTCCTCCTTCGTCCGTGGTCACCCCCTTTACAAGTCCTCATGGCATATTGGGACGGATTCATCTCTTGTACGCCAAGTGTTCATGATCTTCCATATCATGTCATCGCACATAGGTTAGGTTAGGGGTGTAAACGGATCGGATCGGATCAGATTTTGCTCTTACCATATCCTTAACCATATTTTTTGGTCGGATTCAGAGCGGAGCAGATAGTGACCGGTTGCGGATTCGAATGCGGATGTTGATCGGGGCGGATTAGGTTCGGAACTGGAGCGGAATCGGGTCGGAAATAAAAATAAGCGGATAAATACTTATGTATAGGTAGATCGACAGACTTTATTAAACAAGTTCAAGTCGAGGCTGTGGACCAATCGAACAATTTGCCATGCGCAGCAAACCAACAAGCTAACAACTATTACACGATATAAGTAGAACTTTACTTGATATGTACTGTCAAATAGGCAAAACCTGACTTTGTAGATTTCATTCAATTCCACCATAAAATGATTTAATATTTAATAGTACAGCCTCTTATGATTTCATCTTGTAACTAGGGCTTTCTTTAGCATTTTAGAAGAACAATAATGAACTAAAAACAAAAACTATTATGGAAGATGATATTTATTGAACTTAGTGTTCATTGAGCATGCCATCTTCTTAATAATGTCATTTCTACTAGTACACCACTCTGTAATCAACATTTTAGCCTCACAAAACCCTTTATAGAACAGATTCGCTGTAGGGTATAAATTACCTGAGAAGAGCTCAGTAAGATCATCAAACTTCTTCAAGCATTTGCAAAGCTGAAATGCATTATTCCAATCATCTGCCGATGGCACAAATTTCTCAAACCTTTTCCTATCAAGCTCATAAAGCCTCTGAAAAGCTCTTCTATAGTACAAAGCTTCCTTCAACATTTTGAATGTTGAATTCCACCTAGTCTGACAATCCAATGCTAGGCCCAATGATTTTTTCAAATCACATTCAAGTGCACATTTGTTGAAATCCTCAAACAGCGGAGGAGAGGCCTTCAGTGCCAACACAAATGTCCTAATATTTGAAACAGCACTAGAGATTTGAGCAAGACCATCTCTAGCAACCAGATTTAAGATGTGATTGGCACATCTCACATGAAACAATGAACCATCACATACTAAGGGACCATGCTTTTTCAATTGTTTGACAACATCATTGACACACACTTCATTGGAGGCTGCATTGTCCAACGAGAGAGAAAACATTTTCTTCTCAATGAACCACCTAATTAAGGAACTCATCAATTCATTAGCCATGTTGGAACCGGTGTGCCGCCCTTCTACATTCATGAACTTAATTATCCTTTTTTGTATACTCCAATTATCATCAATCCAATGGATAGTGACACACATATATCCTTTATTCTGATTTGACGTCCACATATCCATTGTAGCACTAAATCGGCACTTAACAGTTTTAAAGTACTCATATAATTTTTTCCACTCTTCATCAAATATGCCCTTTATTGCCTCCCTGGCAGTATTGCGACATCTTAACGGAAAGCTAGGCCGTAAAGAATGGATGAACTCTCTAAAGTAATGATGTTGTACTATACTAAATGGATACTCATGCATGATAATAGCCATATATAATTTCTTCAAGGAAACCTCTTGATCATACTTAAAAGTACCCAAGGTTGCAGGTTCAGCACCTTTCTTCTCGACTTTCAGCAACTGTTGACCTGACTTCGTACCATGCATCTTTATATGGCTCAAAAACACTGAAGTTCCATTCTTACTATTACGTGCAGCTGAATATGAGCAATAGTTGCACTTGGCCCATTCTTCTTTAACCTCAACACCCTTTACCATCTCTATCTTCTCGAACCTTGTGAAGTGATCCCAAGCTTCAGATGTAGTCTTCTTTTGCCTCTTACTTGCTGCAGGTTTATCTTTCACCGCATCAACATCAATAATCTCAGGTGCAACGGTACTTCCCTCTGTTGATGTTGCTACAGTTGGTGGTGGCATAGGACTTGTAGCTGCTGACGAGGAAGCCACACTTGCGCTACCACTTCCACTTGAAGCTCTTTTCCCAGCCATTTTCTGAAAATACAAAAGTTTGTTTAAATGGCAGCATAGTATTAGGAAATAAACACGAAGGGCACTGAAATATATGTAATTAATATATATCAATTACATAGCAAATCTGTGACCTGCTCCCCTATCAATTACATAGCAAATCTGATCAAGCAATGCCTATAATAAGCCATGGACAGAAAACAAAGTCACACGCACACACAGATGCATCAATTATTCACTAGCATGGCAGGCTGGATAAGAACGTGAAGAAATGGAGGCAAAGGAGAAGTGCTCAAGTGTACTCACGTGCGAGGATCAGAAGCAGCGAGCGTCAGGAGTCAGGACGGAGGCACTCAGTAGGGCGGCGGCGTTGCGCGCAGCGGCGGAGGGATCCCGGATGGTGGCGGTGCGGTCGATGTCTCGGGGTCGGGGAGTTGTTAGTCGTCTCGCACAACTAGTTTAGATCGATCCGCTGGTAGCTTGGGCTGCGGGCCTTCTTCGGTGGTTGTTTGTTGGGCTTGGCCTGCGCAAAATGTGAAGTCCGGATAAAATCCGATTTTATTCGGTCGGATAATCCGTTCGCTCATCCGGATACTCCGAATCCGGTGCACATATTGAGTACCATATCCTGCTCCGAATCCGGGGCTTCAAATCCGAATCCGAATCCGAATCCGACGGATGTCATAAAACCGGATGCGGATGCTGTTAAATCGGGTTCGGCGTCGGGTTCGGAACGGAAATTATATATCCTATCCGTTTACACCCCTAGGTTAGGTCGATAAATCCAAAGTGGGCCCGGCTGACCTTGGATGTCGTGAGTTGGATAGGGTGAAGGCCTGTGTAATGTGGAGATACAGGCCAACCCTATATATTGTCGACAACAATGAGGTGGTCCAAAAAACAAAACTAAAACAAAAAAACTAGAGACACTACAAGTTTAACGAATGAAATATGGTTATTGCAAAACAGGGATAAAAGGTTGCAAGACGATGGTGGTTGGTAGAGAGTGTGATGCCGAGGGCACCCCAGGACTTAAGGTTTTACCCTTCCTTTATCTCACATCTCATTCGGTGTTCCTTTTATCGTGGGAGAAAGTTCACCGCAATAATCTCTACTTTTGCTTTCCTGCATAAAATCATTAGTGCATACTATAATAATTCATAGATACTCTAGAAATTATCATATCAAATTGAAGTCGAGAAGTGTTGTGTAAGTGGTGAAATTCAAAATGGTTTAAGATACAAACGAATCAAGTTGAAGACCAAAAACTCGCTCTTGCAACAAAATGGTAAAATATATTTTGTAAAATAGCATCGAAAACATGGAATTATTAGGTAATTTTACACTCGTCGATTTTTTTTTAATAATAGGGTAGGCAGAGGCCTAACGGATGCTTTTTTTTTTATATACACAATTCAAGATTTTTTGAGCTTCCATTAAGCCACAATTAGGAAGTTCAAGCAGTTTGCTCCTACAATGGCCAAGCAAAGGAAATAACTATTTCCATTTATGCTGATCATTCACATTAGCGTTGATGAGTTCATCCATGCACAAGAGGCATTTTAGGCCGGGTTGACAAGATCGGCATCAACATTTCTCACTTTGCAGAAGCTTGTTGATAAGAAGTGGATGATGGTTATTTAGGGAAAATTCAAAATACGAAGAGAAGAGTGATTTATGAGGAATCAACACTTGCCCCTTGTGCATCATTTTGATGGACATATGCATCAATTTGATATAGAGGCCGGGGCACTTCCCCCTTTTCAAGAAAAATATAAATCAACACTAAAAAAAGAGATAGTTCAGAATTACCTACTAGTTTCATCAACTAATTATAGAACTAAGTTTGAAACAACCCTTGCTTATGAGTATGTTTGGAGCTAGTCTAAAGTATACTCCTCAAAGCAAGCATACAAAGTGCTCATTGGCACACAGCAGGCCTCACCTCAATTTAATTGGATCTGGAAGAGCTCTTGTCAAGCAAAGCATAAGATTTTTTTTTTTGAAACGAGGCAAAAACTTTGCCTTTATATTGATATAGGAGATAAGATTTTCTTCTGTCTTCTTCTCCATGATAAGCTCAATACTAGAAATTTGCTAGCAAGGAATAATTTCCAATTACAGTCATATGAATGTGCCACTTTGTAATGCAATCAGAAAGAAACTCTTGTGCACCTCTTCTAGACATGCCCAATGGCTATGGAATGCTGGGATTATGTACGTACTCAAAGAAATAGACATCTATCTTTACAGGAGGCATTCTATGATATGAAGCAGAAACTACAACTTCCTTTCTTCATGGACATTTTGATTCTGGCCTCACGGAGCATTTGGATAATCAGGAACAATAAAATCTTCAAAAATGGAAGGCCAACGACCTTTAGAGATGGAAGGCAATTTATTTGCCAGAAATGACTTGGCTGAAATACAGAGCTGAAGCCAAGCATGCTAACCAATACAAACTTTGGCAGGAGACACAACTTTTTTTGCCGACGGCTGAGTGTTGCCGACAGCCACTGAAAACCGTCGGCATATGTGTTGTATGCCGACGGCTTTTGTTGCCGACGGCTTTTCCTTTGTATGCCGAGGGAGAGAAGGCGACGGCAAATGCTGTCGGCATACACATTTACCGTCGGCATAGTTTTATGCCGACGGCATTTACGTCTATGCCGACGGCATTTGGCTGTAGGCATATAGAACGATTCCTGTAGTGTTTAGGAGCTTTTTTTATTTTTGATTTATTCTAATCTTGTAAATATTTACACTGTAACTTTGTAACATAATTAATAAACAAAAATCAAACGCCAAATTAGACAAATTGTCTTTCTCATTGTAGTGAAATGTTTTTTCCCGGGATACGACATTCTACTTCATAGCTGATCATTTGTTTCGATTTAGTCAATCCTGAAGCTCCGTGACTCCACTTTTCAATAGAGATCGTGTCATTTGCCCATATATATGGTATTGTGTGTGTGCACGTTTGCCTTGTACTTGGTGTTTCAAAAGAGAGAAAAAAAATCAAGTATATCGCATTCACGGCTTCATCCATAGCATAGTTTTTTTTTTTTGGAAACGGGGACAAAGCTTGTCCCTATCATAGCATAGGTTGTGAGATTGTACTTCAAGAAAAAATGGCCATTGGCCTGAGGCCGCCGGCTAACGACTGACATCACATAATCTTTGGTCGTCGAAGCCGTGAAGAGAAGAATCGGAAGCACCGTCGATCACCGTAGAAGTATAACGTGTCATGGCAAGCTGTCTATCCGTAGATTTTTCGGTTTGATTTGACACACCGGCTGCGCGGCAGCTCGGAAGACGCCTGGAGAAGCAGAACGCAAATGCCTCGACGGTGACGCGCCGGAAGCCTGGGAACCGGGGGAGGTGCCGGGAGAATGAGATAGCTAGGCTGGTTCGTTGCATCGCTTGCGATCAAAAAGTCTGACTCCCAACTGTTTGTCAAACAATGTGCTGACAGACTTGTTTCCGTTGCCTAGCTGGCGTCTCGGTTTCAGGAAGGGAATATCAATATGTAGACAGTGAGGAGATCGAGTAGACAATCATATCCGCATTTGATTTCATCACTGATCACGCACGTAGCCAATCAGAATAAGTTCTCTTTGAACGTAGTACTTCCCATTGACAAGTCATCCTCACAGGCAAGAAGAAGAACTAGACTAGACCCATTTCCCTATTTGCTATTTTGGCCTTTTTCAGGGTAGGTAGGCCTCCTGGCCGGCATGAAGATATTTGAATTTTTCAGATTCCCATTTCAGACGAGTAATGAGTTCGCCACATTTGCTAATTTCTCTGCGGTGATTGCAGATAAACTGGCAGATAAGTCTGGACCGTGACAGCCGAACGGCTACCCCCTGCAGACTAGCAGTAGCTCTGCGGTGATTGCAGTTAAACTGGCAGATAAGTCTGGACCGTGACAGCCGAACGGCTACCCCCTGCAGACTAGCAGTAGCTAGAGTGAATTAATAGAGACACATCCCTGGAGGCCTGGACAAACGATGGCGAAAGCGGCAGATGCGCAGCCAAGAAATGCGATGAAGAAGAGCACACAAGTTTTTTTTAAATTTTGTTTAAACGAAAGGCACACAATGTCTGGTTTTAAATTAATAAAGCCTCACAGCCAAACGGTAACAGTGTACTGCTGACCAACTTAGGTTACAAACCACGCCGCATGGAAAAACTAAACAAACAAAATTTATTGATCTGTAAAGCCTGCTTCTTGGCAATATTTATTATTAAAAGTAGAGTAAATTATACCTTTTACCTTATATTTGTGATTTTATGTGGTGCCTCCTTCATTTAAATTATTTTTACTAGATATTAACCCGACAGTGTGTCTAGTTTTCTCCCATTCACAGCTATTTTCTCCCGGATCTGCACAGGCTAGAAAGACAGACCCCCGCGGCCGGTTTTGTCAAGAAAACCGGATATTATAATAATTTCTCTCAGTCCACTGTTAAAGAAAACAATAAGTCGGGTTTGAAATCATGGGTTAGGAAATTTTCCTTTTGGCGGCCGGTTCAAATTGGAAAATGACTCGAAGAGAATACACATAGTCATTTTGGAAAAACCCTATTGGGATATTTATTATTGCGGGTTGCGGGTACGTGGCTGCTGGGAATGGGTCGGGTCGAATGGGTGAAACAAAATGACTAGAGATCGAGTACGCCTTTGATACGGCATCCGCTTCATTGTTCACTGGGTATGAAGTGGTTCATATTGTCAAAACTGGAAATGGCTAAATGTGGTATAACTTGACGAACTGTCCCAAGTTCGGGTTCAAATTTGGCTGAAAAATAAAATAGGAAATCATTGTTTGAAAATCACAACAAGAGGTAAAATGGGGAAGACACTACCAATTTTACTTGCACCAAAGACCAAAGGGCAATCAAGGGTATCAGCGATGGATGTTTGAATCTTTGAAGTGATGTTGCTTCATGCTCAGGCCACTCTCACGACTGCTTCATTGCCTCTCCCAACATAGAAGTAGAACGCTGCACAAACCTTACTCTTTAGTTTTCTTACCACCGAGGAACAACTCAGCGCGGGGCCTTTCTTTCTGAGAACACCCTAGCCTCACACCGGCCTTGAGGTCTTACCACCGGCACAAATTCAGACTTGGTATTAACGACCACTAGTTGAGAACCCACCTATAGTACCGGTTGTAGATGGCCTTTAGTACCGGCCACACAACCGGTACTAAAGGGTCGGCACTAAAGGGGTAACCCTTTAGTACCGGCACCTAAATAAAACCGGTACTAAAGGGTCTCCACGTGGGCGAACAGGCGAGCTCGACCCTGAGGACCTTTAGTACCGGTTTGTAATACAAACCGGTACTAAAGGTTCCTGCTTTTTTTGCTTATTATTTCAGGGGGGTTTTGGTTTTTTTTCTTTTCGATTATTTTTCGGGGTTTAGGGTTTCTGTTTTTTTCCTTTTCGCTCATTTTTCAGGGTTTCGGAGGAGATCGCGTATAAAGTACTCACTACACATATAAAGTAGTCATTATACACATACAAAGTACTCTCGTCACATATAAATTTAAGTACTCCTAATTAATTACAATGGAGCCGGTTCCCTTGTAGCATCGACTGCCGGCGGTTCCCTTGTAGCATCGACTGCAGGGGGTGGAGGTGGTCTTTCGTCAAAGTAGAATTCACCGTGTTCATCTATGACATGTGTAAGTAAGAATCCCGCCAATTCCTCCGCAATAGCTTTTACGCGGTTGCGTGGTAGGAGCTGGCTCCGCTTGTTTGACATCTTTAAAAGAAGGAAATAAAATCAGCTATGATCGAAACTAAACACAATTGATGCATGGTGGCAAAATAAAAGTTGTGTATGATGTTCACGTACCTCTCGATTTCTTACACTCTTGACTCTCTCATTGACCTTCGTGTGAATGTACTCGCAAACGTAGTATCCACATAGTTCTGTCCCCTGTGGTTGTCGCAGACACCACTATATATACAAGAATATAATTTAATCAAATAATAATCAAGAGAATGATAATGGTATTAGAAAGATACACGTAGTAGTACTTACGTTGTTAGACTTGAACTCCAGCTTTTCTGGCCATACACCGCGTTCTTCCGCTTTGAACTTTCTGTAAACCCTGTCCGGAAAAGAAAATGAATTGAGTAGTTATTACTTATACTTTTGATATCCGGAAATGAACGAAAGAGGCTGATATAGTGCGATTGAAATTACCTCTTGAGCATTAGACGCACGCTTTTGTATTCATTTTGATCTTTCCTTAGTGAGTCCCAGACTTCAACTTCTCCTTCCTCGAGTCTAATGATTAGCAGAATGTAGTGGAACCTGCGCACGTTTATATACGCAGGTATTCAGAACTTATCGATTACACTTTATATCGGGGAAGCAAAATAGAATGTGTAGAAGACGGTAAAACTCACCCGAAGTTGTAAGGAAATAGTATTTCCTTTTTGGTACTTTGTCGCTTAAAGAACGTTAGCAAAACGTCCTCTGTGTTCACGGGATTTTCATCCACGGTCTTGACATGAACTTTATCCGGGTCAATGAAACCAATGTCCCAGATTCCTCGAGTCTGCATTCACGTATCTTCATTCTGCATAATTAGCGTACAAAAGAATTTTGTGACGATAATTACAAGCAATGAACGAGAGCTTATAACTATAATAATTAAATTACACGAATAAATTACTTACAGACAATAGCAGCTGATGAGAGATTTGTCGAGAGCACGTTGATTGTACATCTGAAAAAGTTCTCGGAACTCAACATGCACACAATATTCTCGGAAGTAGTGTTGTTCCTTAACCGCCGCCATGAGAGAGAATTTCCCTTCTTTTGCGGCGGTCATGTACCAGCGATTCAAATTCCATAACTGTGTTGTTAGCTGGCTCGGATTTTCCACCATAGGCAGCCCGAGTTCAAAATCAAATCGTGGGGCAATCTCCGCCATGGGGTAACCTGAGTCGCCAAGGACAACTTCTCCATGCTCGATTTCCCGAGTTTCAGAAGGTACAATGAGCGGGGCGAGCGATTGTGCTTCTTGTTCTCCGAGCTGGGCAACTCCTTTCCCGCACAATTTCTCTTGCTCATTCTGCGAGGAAAGTACCTTGTCAATACCTCGCTCGTAGTCTGAAATGGGCGGAGGTGGAGGGTCATATAGGTTGTCAACGGTTTGATCTTTTACCTCATTTGGTATAGTCTTCAGAAGTTCCTTTATGGGGTCAAGTCTTGCCTCCACTCTTTCCTTCTTTTTCTGCTCAAAAAAGGCTCTCGACCCTTCACGTAGGCTCTCAGCTATTTCCTGCTGAGTCATCTCAGAAGTTAACTTCTCAGGAGCCTTGACTTCCTTGGGGTTCTCAGGAGCCCGCACACTTTTTCCACGTTTCTTGACAGGGGTGGACGACGGGAACAGCTTCCGCTTTGTCAAGTTACTAGTGGGCGCATCAGTCGGTTGACGGGACAGCGCGGGAGATGGACTCGCGGCGGGATCCCAAACTTCGTGGGGGGAGGCGGGTGGACTTTGATGTGGTGAATGTCTAACGGGAGGAGTCGGTGGCCTTGGCTCCGAGTCTGGAAACTTGATGTATTTCTTCTTCCATAGAACGATACCAAACTCAACTTCTCCCAATGTCTTCTCGCCTTCAGCTCCAGGAAATTCAAGACGTATTGCGTTGAATCCCGGCATAACTTTCGTGACCCCGACACGAGCAAATCCAGGCGGAATCACACCAAAATGGAAGGTTTCTCCAGGTTGATGTCGTAAAGCATAGCCAGTCGCCACCGGACAAGTAATGTTCATCATCGGCGCATGTAACTCACAATTTGTCTTCTCCGTGATATCATCCACGGGGTAGTGAGCCGCCGATGGTTCAGCAACTGGTTCATCAACTGCAGGATCTTGTAGCTGCGTGGAACCCACGCTGCTTTTCCGCTGAGATGGGCAGGCATCGCCTGCAGGATCTTCTACTCGCAGTTGAGATTCCCTGGTCTGGGTCATTGAGGCCAGTTGCTTCTGCACATCCTGCACCGTGCGTTCTAATGCAGTAACCCTCTCCGCCTCCCTCTTCTTACTTCTGCAATGTTTTCTATAAGTTGCAACGTCTTCCGGAAACCCTTCAAGAAAACCAACCCCGCCTCCTCTGGCTCGACATCGCCCCCAGTGTTCTTTATTCCCGAGGGCTTGTGAAAGCTCGTCGTCCTCTCTATCGGGAACAAATTTTCCCTCCTTGACTAGTACTATGACATTTTTTATTTTTCTGATGACTCTTCTAATTTTTCTCCGCCATTTTCCCTTTGCAACAATCAGCCCTGTTTCTGGGTGCAACACTGCCCCATGCGCGAACAACCAGAACTTGGACCTGTCGGGCCAGTCATCTGTCTGTGGAGTGATCCCTTTTAGTCGCAGCTCGTCTTCATAGGCTTGCCACTTAGGCAAGGCAGTCTTGTAGCCACCTGAGCCCAAATGATGGAAATATTTCTTCTTCGAGGCATTCAACTTATTTTGTGTCGATCGGGCCACAGAGACGCCCGAATTCTTATACGCCGCAAATTCAGCCCAATCATCTTTTAGCTTCTCTAGATGTCCTTTGAAAACTATATCTTTGTTCCCATATTTTCTCCACAATGTGTTCTTCCAGTTGTTGAATTGCTGGGCCATCTTGCTAAGAGTCCACTCCTTGACTTTATCCTTCATCTTCTGTGGGAGATCTGCCGGTAGGTTGAATTTAGACATCATCGAGTCCCAAAGGGTCTCTTTAATTCTTTCCTCGAGATATTTTGCGCCTATGTTGGCTTTCTTCGGCTCATTCCATTCTGTCACAGTGATCGGGACCATGTCCCTTACAAAAACTCCGCACTGCCGTACATATTTATTGTAGATTCCATCGGGTTTCTCTGGTTTGCCTTTGAAGGTAACTTCGTCGATCGACAACGTTGCACCTTCCGGGAGCTTTAACCCTTGGGCCGGGCCTCGTACGGGGATTGACGACTTAGATCCAGAGGGCTGAAAGAAAAATGTTTCGTTAATAAGTGCGCATATAAATCAATTAATGCATCTAGCTATAGTGATCAACAAGACTTAATATATACCTTCTTCTTAGCTAGGGCATCGTCCGCCTTAGATCCAGACGGTTCTTCTTCGTCGTCGTCGTCATCTCTGAATTTTTCTAACTCAAGTCCCTCACCGGAGTCATTCAAACATTTCGCGCTGAATTCTTCGGCGTCTTCTCCGTCGGAATCTTCTCCATCGGAATATTCTCCATCGGAATTGGGTCCGGCAGCGGTGTTATATATTATTTGTTGGAGACGGTCTTCTTCCTCCAAATCTCGGACGAAGGTGGGGGCATCGTCCGCCATAGCTCAATGTCACTGCAAATTTTGAAACTTAGCAATATTTGAACTTAGCAATATTTCAAACTTTACAATATTTCTAACTTACAATATTTCAAACTTAGCAATATTTGAAATTTAGCAATATTTCAAACTTAGCAATATTTCAAACTTTACAATGTTTCAAACTTTACAATATTTCAAACTTAGCAATATTTGAAATTTAGCAATATTTCAAACTTAGCAAAATTTCAAACTTTACAATGTTTCAAACTTTACAATGTTAAACTATATTTGAAACTTAGCAATATTTGAAATTTGCAATATTTGAAACTTTGCAATATTTCTAACTTTCAAAATTGCTAACTTTCAAAAATGCTAATTGAAACTTAGCAAGATTTGAAACTTTGCAATATTTGAAACTTAGCAACATTTTTTATTTTGAACAACAAATTTTCATACTCATTTTAAACAAGAATTTTCATACAAAAATTACAAAAGTACAAAGTACTAAATTACAAAAAATGCTATCTATATTTTCATTCTAAGCTATCTATATTTCTGTTATTTTGCTATCTACAAAATGAATAAAATGCTATCTATATTTTGCTATCTACAAAATTGGTACAAATTTCTAAAAATGCTAAACAAAATTTAAAACTTAACTAAAAACAGTAATAAAAAAAGTAATAACAAAAAAATTGCTACTAAAAAAAAGACTTAGCTAAACTAAACTTAGCTAAAAAAACAGTACTCAAATTACTTAGGTAAACTAAACTTAATATTAACTAAAAAAAACAGTACTAAATTTTTTTTTTACCTTGATGTGGTACTGTGGTGTGGCCGGCCGGAGTGGAGAGAGAGCAGCGCGGTGGAGCACGCGCGGCGGCCGGGGTGCGCGCGCGGGGCGTCTGCGGCGTCGAGTGGGTGCGCGCGGCGGCCGGAGTGGGCGTCGTCGTCGACGTACGGGGGAAATGGAGCGGCGGCTGAGAGGGCGGCGCGGCGGTCTCGTCGGAGTGGGCGCCCGGGGCGTCGACGGCGTGGAGCGGGCGCGGGGCGTCGACGGCGTGGGGGCGTCGACGGCGCGGACGGCGGGGGGCGTCGACGGCGTGGACGCGGCAGGGCTTCGCCGGCGTGGTGTCGAGAGGAGCGCGCGGGCGTCGTCGTCTTCTTCGAGCAGAGAGTTAGCGAATTTGGGGATCGATCCCCTGCTTTAACTGCAGAACAGGCCTTTAGTACCGGTTGTAGACTACAACCGGTACTAAAGGGTCTTTAGTACCGGTTGTAGACTACAACCGGTACTAAAGGTGCCTTTTGGGCCGCGGCGAAAATTCCCGCGCGCAGCCCAGCCCTTTAGTACCGGTTGTAATTAACAACCGGTACTAATGGGCTTTTTGAATTTTTTTCTCTAGTTTTTTTTCTTTCTTTTGTTTTCTGTTTTTTATATCTATTTGGTTTCTATTTTGTTTTTTTCTCTACTTTCTTCTCTACTGCCACCAGGTGATGTCGCCGCAGTAGTCACCCGACGCGGACGCCGAGATCTGAAGACGGAGGAAAGCCATATCGGCGGGGGCGACGCCCCGATTCAATCCTCTTCAGGCGAGCACGCCAACCGACGACCACCGCCGGGAGCAGGCCACACCACCTCTAGTACCTCCGCAGAAAGGTCAGAGCAAACCCAACCGCGACGAAGAGAGGAACAGAGGACACAATCTCCAAAAGTAAAACAAAGACTCTACCTATCTCCCATCAATGCAGAGACGATTTATCATACAACTAGACATCTACGTTACAACTTCACTAGTTCTAAATACTGGATAGAACAAATTAAGGTACAACTTGAAATTACGAAGCTTCAGCCTTCTTGCTCAGTGCTTCAACCCGCCTTCTTGCTCGGTAGAACGGACTATTCGTAACTTTCCTGTCAAACTTCTCTACAAGCGTGAGCATTTCTGCACGAATTTGGAGCGGGGTCCTATACGGAAACCCATCGCGGCATAGCTTCGCCCCGAGCAAAGCGAGATGACTCTCAGTGTGCAAAATTTCTTCAATTGGAACTATCCTACCATCTACCTTCAAATTGCTCGAAAGCCTGGCGAGATGCTCGGATGCGGAAATGTGAAACCCGGACACACACTTCTCGCAAGGACCAATACACACCATGCTTGCGCTCAAGTGAGTACCATGCCTACCTTCGACTGGGTTTTATAGAACTACCGGTGGCGGCATTTGGGGGGAACGATAGCGGGAAATATTTGGGCGGGAAACGGTGGCGGGATCGAATTAAGTTGCCTACCTTCTCCAGTGGATCAGGAAGAAGCACACGGATCATGTGTTTCCTTCCAGCGATTGGGAGCCGTTGGATCAAGCGGTGTGTTTCTTTCGAGCGCTTGTGAGCCCTTGGATCAGGAAGAAGCACACGGATCGTGTGTTTCCTTCCAGCGCTTGGGAGCCGTTGGATCAAGCGGTGTGTTTCTTTTAAGTGCTTGTGAGACGTTGGATCAGGGGTGAGCTCGACTTTAGTCCCGGTTGGTGTTACCAACCGGTACTAAAGAAGCACACGGATCGTGTGTTTCTTTCAAGCGCTCGTGAGACGTTGGATCAGAGGTGTGTTTCTTTTAAGTGCTTGTGAGACGTTGGATCAGGGGTGAGCCCGACTTTAGTCCCGGTTGGTGTTACCAACCGGTACTAAAGAAGCACACGGATCGTGTGTTTCTTTCAAGCGCTCGTGAGACGTTGGATCAGAGGTGTGTTTCTTTTGAGGGATTGTGAGCTGTTGGATCAGCAGTATCACGACCACTTCGTGAGCCACATGACCCTATATATAGCCCACCTCCCGGAAGTCCAGCGTCACTCACTCACTCACACAAAACATTCCATCGTCACTCGGAGAGGCATCTTTGGGCAACCAGCGGCAAGACGTCTCTGATGACCTGCGACCGTTCCAAACGGTTGCAGATCATCAGAGATGTCTTGCTGGACGGTTGTAGATCATCAGAGACGTCTTACCTCTGCTTGGATCGAAGTGGCGCTCAAACACAAAACATTCGGGTTTCCTAGCTATGCCCGACACTGAATGCAACGACATTCGACCGTGAATCAGTGTCGGGCTATAGCTAGGAGAAACCGTGTGTTTTGTTTCCCAGGTTACTCACTCATATATTCGGGTTCCCTAGCTACGTCCTGCAACCGTTTAGATCTCTCTTCTGAGTTTTCAGGACATAGTTACATAAAAGGTTTAATACATTATTACACATCAGCAACAACATCCCTATCTAGTGTTCACTTTTTCTTCTTGTGTGTCCCTTTCTTCTGATTGCGTCGTAGCCATGGACAATCTTCATCATTCAACACGGTGCTTGGGTCAGTTTTCACTTTGAAGGGCGGAATTTCAGCAAACTTATTGTAATCTTCTGACATGTCTGTCTTGTCCTCCACTCCCACGATGTTTCTTTTTCCTGAAAGAACTATGTGGCGCTTTGGCTCATTGTATGATGTACCGGCTTGCTTATCTTTTCTTTTTTTCGGTCTGGAAGACATGTCCTTCACATAGAAAACCTGAGCCACATCATTGGCTAGGACGAATGGCTCGGTTTTGTACGCAAGATTTTTGAGATCCACTGTAGTCATTCCGTACCGCTTGTCTATCTCTACCCCGCATGACAGGTTAACCCATTTGCATAGAAACAAAGGGATCTTAAAATAAGGTCCATAGTCAAGTTCCCATATCTGCTGTATGCAACCATAATATGTGTCCTTTGTTCCATCATCGTTTGTTGCATCAAAGCGGACACCACTGTTATGGTTAGTGCTCTTTTTGTCTTGGGTTTCCGTGTAAAATGTATTCCCATTTATCTCGTACCCTTGGAAAGTCAATATAGTCGAAGATGGTGTCTTGGCCAACAAGTATAGCTCTTGTCCAACAGTGTTGTCATTAATGAGATGTGTACGCAACCAACTGCCGAAAGTATCCACGTGTTTTTCTTTAATCCAGAAGTCAGTCTTCTCCGGGTATTCTGAGCGTAAAATATCCATGTGTTCCACGATATACGGAGCCACCAATCTGGAATTTTGTAGAACTGTGTAGTGTGCTTGAGTGAAAGAATGCCCGTCCATACTTCTTGTTGCTTTCTTTCCTAGCGTGCCTTTTCCACGCAGTCTCCCCTCATGGCGTGATTGAGGAACACCGATGGGCTTAAGATCTGGAAGAAAGTCAACACAGAACTCAATGACCTCCTCTGTTCCATAGCCCTTGGACATGCTTCCTTCTGGCCTAGCACGGTTATGAACGTATTTCTTTAAGACTCCCATGAACCTCTCAAAGGGGAACATGTTGTGTAGAAATACAGGACCGAGAATGGAAATCTCTTCGACTAGGTGAATTATGAGGTGCGTCATAATATTGAAGAAGGCCGGTGGAAAGACCAACTCAAAGCTGACAAGACATTGGACCACACCCGTCTGTAAACTTGGTAGAGTTGCTGGATCAATTACCTTCTGAGAAATTGCATTCAGGAATGCACATAGCTTGACAATGGGTACTCGAACGTTTTCCGGTAGAAGCCCCCTCAATGCAACAGGAAGTAATTGTGTCATAATCACGTGGCAGTCATGAGACTTCAGGTTTTGGAACTTTTTCTCTGCCATGTTTATTATTCCCTTTATATTCGACGAGTAGCCAGACGGGACCTTGATACTGCTCAGGACTTGAAAAAAGATCTCCTTCTCTTCTTTGGTAAGAGCGTAGCTGGAAGTACCTTCATACTTCTCTGAATTCAGGTTGTCTCTTCCGTGGTGCGAACTTTGCTGGTCCTGCCGTGCATCCGCTGTATCTTTCGTCTTCCCATACACGCCTAAGAAGTTTAGCAGGTTCACGCAAAGATTTTTCGTCACGTGCATCACGTCGATTGCAGAGCGAACCTCTAGGATTTCCCAATAGGGTAAATCCCAAAATATAGATTTCTTTTTCCACAAGGGTACGCGCTTGTTTGCGTCTTTCGGAACATTTAGACTGCCAGGACCCTTTCCAAATATTACTTCCAAATCCTTGACCATGCCATATACAACATCACCATCACGGCGTGTAGGCTTCGTCCGGATATCTGCCAAACCTTTGAAGTGCTTGCCTCCGTTTCTTACGTGATGCCCGGTTGGAAGAAACTGACGATGCCCCATGTACACAATCTTCTTACCTATATATGCACTGTCAGTCTTATCTAAACAGTGCGTGCATGCCTTGTATCCCTTGTTCGACTGTCCTGAAATGTTACTAAGAGCAGGCCAATCATTGATGGTTACAAACAGCAACGCTCGTAGGGGAAATTCCTCTTGTTTGTACTCATCCCACACACGTACACCTTCGTCAGACCACAACTGTAAAAGTTCGTCAACTAATGGCCTCAGATACACATCAATGTCGTTGCCGGGTTGTTTCGGTCCTTGGATAAGCACTGGCATCATAATATACTTTTGCTTCATGCACAACCAAGGGGGAAGGTTATAGATACATAGAGTCACGGGCCAGGTGCTATGACTGCTGCTCTGCTCCCCAAACGGATTCAAGCCATCTGTACTTAGACCAAACCTTAAGTTCCTTGCGTCAGCTGCAAAATCACCAAACGCACTGTCGATTTTTCTCCACTGAGACCCATCAGCGGGGTGTCTGAGCATCTCGTCTTCCTTACGGTCTTCTTTGTGCCATCGCAACAACTTGGCATGCTCTTTGTTTCGGAACAAACGTTTCAACCGTGGTATTATAGGAGCATACCACATCACCTTCGCGGGAACCCTCTTCCTGGGGCTCGGCTCGCCCTCAATATCACCTGGGTCATCTCGCGCGATCTTATACCGCAATGCACCGCATATCGGGCATGCATTCAAATTCTCGTACTTCTCACCGCGGTAGAGGATGCAGTCATTGATGCATGCATGTATCTTCTGCACCTCTAATCCTAGAGGGCAGACAATCTTCTTTGCTTCGTACGTGCTGTGGGGCATTTCATTATTCCTCGGAAGATTCTTCTTAAATATTTGTAGCAACTCTTGAAATGCCTTGTCAGATATTCCATTCTTTGCCTTCCACTGCAGCAATTCCAGGGTGGTACCTAGCTTTTTCTGGTCATCTTCACAATTTGGGTACAACGGTTTTTTGTGATCCTCTAACATGCGCTCCAGCTTCGACCACTCGTTTTCAGTTACGCAGTTCATCTGTTCATCACGAATGACCTGATGAAGATCATCATCGTCGGACTGATCAACAATGACCTCATGCTCTTCCCCCATTGTAGTATCACCGTGTTCATCAGAGAACACGGGATAGTTGTCATCATCCTCTTCTTCAGGGTTTTCCATTATAACCCCTCTTTCTCCGTGCTTGGTCCAACAAAAATAATTGGGCATGAAGCCTTGTCGCAACAAGTGGGAGTGTATGGTTCTTACGCTCGGGTAATTCCTGTTATTCCGACATTCATCACATGGACAAATCATAAAACCATTCTTCAGCTTGTTTAACTTAACCACATCGAGAAAACGAATCATGCCATCAATGAACTCGGGACAGCGTCGATCACTGTACATCCATTCTCGGCTCATCTACATTACATAAATATATCAAAAACCATTACACCAGCTAAATAATGAATAGAGATACGTGACCAAATTAATTTATACAAGTTCATCACATTAAAATCAAAGTAGAGTAGTGCCCAAATGTAATACATAGTTCTCACGAAATCAGGGGACGGGACGACACTATATAAAACCATAAATTATATTTCAATTCGAGCTCAAAATGCATATAAAACAAATGAAATCCCTAATTTAGTCATTTCATCAAACACCTTGCAAGCACAACCAAAATCAAACTTGCTAAACTTGCACGAAAATGAGCTAAACTTGAAAAGCCGGAAGAGAAGATGAAGAAGTTGCTAACCCTTGTATAGGGTGCCACCAATCTTGACAAATGTTGGAGAAAAAATGGGTGACCTAGAGCTTGGGAGGGCTTGGGAGAGAGGAAAAATGGGGTTGGGGTCGAGTTTCTCCAAAATGGAGCTGGCTCGGCCGGGGTGGAATATAGGCAGGACCTTTAATACCGGTTTTATTTACCAACCGGTACTAAAGGGCCTGCCGTGGGGCCACTGACCGTGGCCTGCGGGGCTGAACCCTTTTAGTACCGGTTGGCAATAGAAACCGGTACTAAAAGGTTTCCTTTAGTACCGGTTGTTCAGACCAACCGGTACTAAAGGTCCTCGCCGCGGGGCCCTAGCTGGCGCCCAAGCCCAACCGGTGTTAATGCCCCCTTTAGTACCGGTTTTAGTGGCAACCGGTACTAAAGGGGCGCACCAATGCCTCTGTTTCTACTAGTGGACGGTAAATTTCAAGTTTGTGTACGGTTTTCCAATTTAAATTTGAAACTGCCCCAAATTTTGCTTAACAATTCAGTGTCAAACCAAAACAGCCGGATTGGAATTGAAGGGTTCGTTTTCGAGATTGAATAGTGTCAGACCCCTATTCCATGCGTAATGCATTCTCTCTAGCTGAGTGTCCAACCAAGCATATATGGGCAACCAGATAAATATATATTGTTTGAAATCGATATTTTTTACAACACAAGTAAACTCATCGCGTTGGTATGAACCGCGAGGTTATTACCGTACATCTGATTACAACTGCACACTACACCTTAACAAGAACCTTAATATACGACTTTTATTGAACAAGAAATATTAAATTTCGGAATCGCATATTCGCATGCAATATATTGAATTATTGCTTAATCATCTTACGATCAAAACCCAGCGGCGAACTTGGATTTGAGAAGTTCCACGACCCCGGCGTCCACACGGAGCGCCTTGGTGAGCACGGGCGTCGGGATGGGCGGGTTGGAACCGAACACCGTGAGCGGCACGAAGACGATGCCTGGGTTCTGGCTGTTGAATGACACGACCATGGAGGCCTCGGTCTTGCCGACATTGAATTGGAAGTGCATTAGCCCGCGTGGGATGAGGAATGTCTCCCCGGCGTGCAGAACCTTGGAGTAGAGCTTGTTCCCGGAGTCGAGGCTGCCGATGATGCCGACGAGGAGCTCACCTTTCATGACGATGCCGATCTCGGTTGCACGCGGGTGGATGTGTGGCGGGTTGGTGCCCCCTGGCGCGAAGTCGACGCGGTTCATGGACACGCCGAGTGTGTTGGTGCCGGGAAACTCCGCTACGTCCAGTTCCGTCACTGCCGAGCCGTTTGGGGTGGACGTGTTGCCGGCCATTGCCAGCTTGGACGAGAAGAGGAAGTCGTCGCCTGCCTCCGACATGGGCTTGCATGGGTGCCCGTTCACCGAGATCGCCTTGCCGTCGAGATCGGCCACGCAGAAGTCCTGCAGAGGGTCTGGGTCGGTGGCCAGGATGGATGGAGCAATGAGGAGTATGGTGAACAGTACAGCTAGGGTTTTGGAGTACGCCATTTTGGAGCTCGCTATGCAACCAGCTTAGCGGGCTGTTCGGCTAGAGTTAGGCGAGAATGCTTAAGGCAATGGTAGCTCGCTGTGGTGGATGAGTTAGTTCGTGAGTGATGGAGTCCTTTATATAGGGATGCATGTGGTGGTGCATGTGTGGATACGCGAGGCAGTGATTTTTGAACATGGAGGGTAGGAGTGTTAGCCCGTGATAAAAAAAACTGGATGAAGATGGACCTATCAAAGTCAGCAGTCAAGGCCATCCCGGCTGCTAAGGAGGGACCTACGAATAGACAACGAGGAGCTACATCTAAATTAATGGATTATTGCGCTTGGAAACATATGTTCATAATATTCGTGAACACCTCTACTCATCCTCGGCTTAAGCCGAGTTCTTTTGGTGGCTTGAGAAGCTGCCCTTCCCCAGCTTACTGAGAAAGCCGCCCCCAAAATTTGAGAGGGTTTACAAAGTCAATGTGAGGTTTCTATTTTGGAACCCTAGCTAAATTTTGGGGCGGCTTCCACAGGAAGCTAGGGGAGGGGCAGCTTCTCGGAGAAGCCGTCAAAAGAACTGGCCTTAATCTGGTCGGCAGACTTCTGAGTTATAAGAGCATCCCCACCAGCGCTCTCAATAGAGTGTCCAGCAATTGTGCCGGACACATGCTATTGGGAGCGCCGACATAGGTTGACGCGCTATTGGGAGCGGCTCCCCGCACCGGCGCCTCCCAATATCGCTCCCAGTATCGAATCTATTTATTTTAAATTAAAAAAGACGATATTTCATATACTTTTACAAATCTAGACGAAAATTTAAATTTAAAATGACCTAACCCTAAAATTAGACCTAGAGACCGGTGTAGAAATGGTCCCAGTTGAACGCCCTGACCACGGCGTCGACGTCGAACGTGGCGGCCTCCTGCGTGGACCACCGCTCGGGAAAAAAAATAGGAAAGAAAAAAAAAACCGAGAGAAGCAAAAGTCACTTTCGAAGGTTTAGTTACGGAAGCCCTACCCAACGGAATGTTCCGCGTTCCGCTAGAGAATGATACCATCATCCTGGGCTATATTTCAGGAAAGATCCGTTCTATATAGTTCTATACGAATACTGATGGGGGTAAGGTAAAAATTGAAGTAAGTCGTTATGATTCAAGCAAGGGACGTATAATTTATAGACTTCCCCATAAAGATTCAAAGCGTATCGAAGACTCGAAGGGTAGCAAAGATTTGAAGGACAGCGAATATTTGAAGCATACCACAGATTCAAACTCGTCCGTGGCCGGGAGGACGGTCTCGTACGAGACTCTCTTGGCCCCGGCGAGCTAGATCTAGAAGAGGCATCAGCCTCCTCGTCCGTCAGTTCCCGCTACGTCGGCAGTGGTGGTGCGGCGCGCTTCTTGCTGCGGGGCACCTCCTCCGGCTCGTGCTTGACCTTGGCCGGGACAAAATCACGGATGGTCAAACCGCATGTCCTTCGTGGCGGCATTCACCAAGGCGCCTCTGTCTTGATCTTCACAAGGGCGAGGGTGGCCTGCGTGAGGAGCTGGCCTCCTGCTTTGGGATGAGCATGCGCAGCGTCGATGTCGACATCGTTGAGCGCGCCGACGAGGATCTGCACAAGGTCGAGCGTGCCAGGGCCTTCGGCGTCGGCATCAACGTACCCATGGCACATTTTGCTTGGCCGGCGAGACGAACCCGTACTGGCCGAGGACGTCGTAGAGGGGCCGGTCGCCCCACCAGCGGCAGCGCCACACCCTGTTCCACTACGCGGGCTTCGTCGGACCCACGTGCTCGTCGATCACCGCCCGGCTCTGCGCAGCGAGGATCGCTGACCAGTTGGGGCTGTCCTCGACGAAGTCAGGTTCCGCCTGCTGCTCCGGCGTCAGCTGCCGCCGGCGCGCATGGATGAGCGCCCGCGGCTTGTCCCCTTCCGAAAGAGGCGAGACAACATATCCTAGCAAGCTCATCGCCCAGGGGGGCGGGAGGCGTTCACCCGGCAACACGGAGATGTGGTGCTTGGAGACGAACGTTGCCTCGTCTTTCCCGAGGTAGCTCTTATTTCCGCCGCCGCCGCTGCCTCTGGCTTCGGCGTTGTGCGCCACTCCTTCTCTCCTCACCGGTGGTTGGTTGGAGAGAAAGAGAGCGCCGATGAGGCCACAGGGGGCGCCCCGCGCGTTTATAAAGACGGTGTGGGAATGCGGCGTGGGAGGCGAAGCGTGGGAACACGGCGCGGGAGCGCGAGGGGCGTCCATTAACGCCGGCGCCATTTCCTGCGACGCAGTAACTCTGGCGACGCGCGTTGGGAATGAGAGGCGCGACGCGTCCACACATGAGGGGAAACTGCTGGGCGATTAACTTGGTACCTATCGTCCCCAGTCGACGCAATAAATACCGTTGACCGTCGCTGAGTCGCTGATGCGTCGGTCCGCGTGTCAGTATCCCACATGGCACACATTGTCGCGGCTGCCGGCACGTCCGGTTGCCTCCCTGCCAACAGGGCACGAAGCGGGGTTGCCGGACGCGTTATAGGGCCCGGCCGGAACTTTACCGCTATTTTTTTTTAGAATTCCTGGTCTTTTTACAGTACAGTTGTAGTATCTGAACTCACGCACAACGCACTCCACACAGAAACTTTACCGCTATTGGGAGGCCCGGTGGGTGGCAATTTCGTGCCTGCGTGCCCAATACGACTATTGTGAGCGCCGGTAGAGATGCTCTAAGTAACTAGCAATGTGATGGAAGCTTGGTTCACCTTTGAAATTCGCAGTAGTATGTGCTCATTTTAGTAGTGTAGTTTGTTGTGACACTAATTTCTACTTCGAACTACAATGGTGTATCCACCAAATTAACGGCCCCCAGCTATTTTGGATACTCTAAATACAATTTGATCATAATCTAACAAGTTTTACCTTTTTCAAACAGGTGGAAAAAATATTGCAAATTTCTCTCTATATTCTTCATGTTAACCTACAGCTTCAAAATAAAAACACTTCCATATCATTCAAAAGCTACATGCATGTAGTGGTCAAATAGACAAAATAAGAGCTGTATTTGAAAACTAAGGGTCAAATAACTAGTTTAGTATTGAAATTCAGGTACCCATCTATATGGATTCAAGAAGGTATCGAGGGACCAAAAGTAAACATATTACTCATAAGTAAATTTTACGGAAATAGCGGCTGTTTTGGGGGAAATCTACTTTGCTTTATAGGCGTAGATGCACCCACTACTCAAAAATAGCATTTCAAAATCTCAAAAGGTTTCAAACCAATTTTTTGATGTACACCCAAACAGTATATATTCGCACACAAAGTTTCGTGAAAAAATGATATTTTTCGTGGCATGCGTAAAGCGCGCGAGGGGAGAAGCGGAACGGCGGAAGGCCTCAATGATACGATCGATGGCCCTGTCGTCAGTTTGACTCGATAGCAGCAGCCTCGCTGATTGTCAGTGTACTGACAGCCAAGCTTTCGTTGTTTCGCTAGCGTCTCCGTTTCGGCAAGGGAATAAGCCTCGGCATCTGCATTTGATTTGCTCACTGATCACGAATGCAGCCAATCAGAACGCTGTTCTCAGTACACCATTGACAAGTCATGGTAGCCAGGAAGGCAATAAGAGATAGCAAGAACTGTTGACCAGATCGAGATATGATGCGTTGCCGGCATGTCTGCCTGCATTTGACATAAGCTAAACGTTCTATTCTGGGGTCCAGATAAACCAGCAGATCGGTGTATGGACCGCGACACACCAACGGCTGGCTACGACCGACAATGTAGGCTGAAATAGCAATGCAAACCGATCACTTCCCAACGACGGTGGACAAATTGGTCAGGGGCTAGCCGCGGGAAGTCCAGGAACGCGATAAATTAATTAAAACGTTGATCAACTGAACATCTTAACGTGCGTGCGAAGTACAAACAGGGCCAAGCCCGCACGAACACCACATGAAATTTGAATATGTACTCCAAGATATAGACAACATGGCAGCCGTTCTAGCAGGTTTGGGTGAGCTCATGGATCTTGTATAGCTAGCCCCTTTTTACCTCTTCGAACTTTTGATTTAGTTGGCTAGGGCATCAATTCTATAAATTGCAACTAAGAAGACACATCATGATGACCAGGAGATGCAATTTGGTGAAAGCTGTCATTACCTTCTTGGCATTCTACCTCTAAGAACTAAAAAAAAACCGGTCTCATAGACGTCCGGACTCAGATTTCAGCTACTAGTTCAATCATATATGGGTATCCATGCCAAACAAACAAAATATTTTACGCACACACTTTCTTGATCTTAGCAAAATAATTTTGTAGGTTTTGTGAAATTTTGAAAGAAAAACATAGAAGAGTTGCAACTTACTCATGTACGTAAAATAGTAGGACCATTTCCCAAGTTATTTCAAAATTCAGGAAATGAGAAAGCTAAAATTTAAGTTTCAAAACTTGTGTATTTTCTGAGTTTTTAGTTAATTTTTAGAACCAAGATCTGGTGTGATGTGCGTTTAAAATATGTTACAATATTCCGATTACTTGAAGGAAGAACTACTCTATAACTATTTTTTTTAGAATACGCATCCCCAGATTCAAAAAATCGGATATACTCACGCCTCTCATTCTTTTTTCATGAGAGCACGCCTCTCATACTACCTCTAGTTTTGTTGGGGCTTCCTATGGACCGTCATAGAGATGGACCTAGAGTATATAAAGCGGGGTGAAAACCTGTTTTGAGAGTTGGTTCGCCCTAATTTCTGAATTGTTCTTAGTTGAACATGTTTTCAAACGGTCTCCTGTCAGTGCATGCATCGTTGCAGTCCAAATTGTGCCCGCTCAGATTATGTCCATGTAAATATGCGTCCATGTTCTATATGAGATCGAGTAGATGGAGATGCGAACCAGCAAGCTGAAATCAAACCTAAATATTTCCCAAAAGAAATCTCAAAATTAAAAATGCATGCCGCATGCATATGTATATTTGAAACTTTGCTCAGTTAGATCAAAGAGCATAACACCGCTTGATATATAGATTACGAGAGTTGGGACCGATCACTGGCCCGAGGATATAAATTATATGGTAAATTATGAGTTGTTATTTTTATTTCTTGTCGAATAAAACCAAGCAAGCACCAACATGTGTTAGGCACCCCGATGCAGAAAGGTGCACAAACACTAAAGGACAAAGGGGGAGGGGGGGTTGGGGGGGGGGGGGGGATGTCGACACAAGGAAACAACTTAGAATGGGTGGTTCATATATTGTTTGGGATATCATAGTTTTGTTATGATATCTTGTTTTATAAGTCGAATAAAATTGGTAAATGCAAGCAAATAAAGAAACATGCTAAGCAAGTCCATACAAAGTTACAAGCACAAGGAAGAGGCTAGAACAGTTTGCTGAGGGCGAACCAACTAGTTGGATAAAATATTAAAGAGTTACCGTGACTTGGTTTAGATGGCATGAATTATTTAATGCTCCGATCAGATGTCAACAGATATATAATATCCGATCCCGGCACTATGAATCCCATGCTCCGACAGCTAGGGTTTTGGGATACGCCATTTGGAGCTCGCCGTGCTACAAGCTTAGCTAGCTAGGGCTGATTGATCGGCTAGAGCACAGCTGCTGAGAGTGGTAGCTAGCTGTGGTGGACTGGTGGATGAATTAGATTGTGAGCAATGGAGTCCTTTATATAGGAATCCACGCTCGCATGCATGCATGGAGCTACACGTCTTTATGTTTAAGTTTGTACACGTATTTTGTGTTTTGAATTGGCCACGAATTTGACCAACATGAAAACATGACCATGAGGCCGCCAGCTAACAAATAAAGAATACGTATAAATTGATGTTTCTAGCCTTGAATACGTAGAGAAGGAAGCAGCGCAGACGACCGCCGTAGAAGTATAACGTGTCATGGCGCGCTACCAACATGAATTCTTGCCGCCTCATATGCAGGTCATTCACAAAACTAACACTCCATCCGTAGATCTTTCTTTCCGTTTGAATTGACAAACCGGCAGCGCGGGAAGGCACCTGGAGAAGCAGAACACCCTGATGATTGGACAGTGACCCGGGGGAGATGCTGGGAGAGGGAGAGGGACTGGTTCGTTGGATCGCTACGAGTACGATCAAGAAGCTTGACTCGAAACGGTCTCGTTGATTGCCAAACACTCTGCTGCGCTGACATCCTCGTTTCCGTTGCTTAGCTAGCGTCTCCCTGTCGATCATCAGGAAGAGTATATATATGTAAACGATGTTCACGCACGTAGCATATCAGAAACAGTTTTATATACATGTGAAGAACTAGAAGAAGTAAACAATTTTGACCTGAAGATCTAGAAGAAGTAATTAAACAATTTTGACCGGAGCCATTTCTTGCTATATAGTACTGTATATATTTGCGGGCTACTTGGTACGTAGCCGCCGCACGAAGCTATTTAATTACTATTTTCAGATTTCCATTTCCGACGAGAGATCAGATATGCCTACATTTGCTAATGGCTCTTCAGCAAGGCCGTGACGGCCCTGCAGACTCTTGCACGTTGCTTTGACATTTGACCAACAAGCTAGCTAGGTTGAAATAGCAAGCTAGCTAGCTCACATATCCCTCGAGCGAGGTAGCAAAAACGGCAAGTAAGAGCGCGCAGCCGCGAAATGCAATAAAAATAGTCAATGATCATCTTGACGTCGAAGGTACAAAAAAAATACTAGAAACGAAAAGAAGATATGCTCCAACAGTCTGTTACTTCAATCTGTAAAACCAGCTTCGGGGACTTCTTCTTACAAGAGCATTTTTTCGGTAACAAATGATAAATGCCAACTTTCCTTGCTGCAAAGATCAAAGAGAAGCCAAAGAATATTGTGTTTCGCCTGCATCAAACATTTAGCCCAAATCTTCATGGGGAGATATTTGTTTTTCGAGGAAGTTTTTCAAATAACCCACACGGGTCCTCGTCCAGCCCATTTACAACTTTTGGCGAGGGCCAGTAGTATCGCCTGAAATGAATCAGCTTAATGGACCATATTATTGTAGCCCATTAACAGGTAAGGTTTTTTCTTTTTTGTAAAAACATAAAAAAATCTCAAAAAATATTGGGTTCTTATTGTACTTGAAAGAGCAACTAGAAATATTCAGGAATCGATTGGACACCATAATCTAGTGTGTAGATTTAATCAATGTAAAATCATTGTATATTTAACAACTAAAATTGATGAAGGTGAGACATGGTAACCATCCTATTTAACGGGCGCTTTTATTCAGCCTTTTGTCGTTTTGGCGAGGGCCAGTAGTATCGCCTGAAATGAATCAGCTTAATGGACCATATTATTGTAGCCCATTAACAGGTAAGGTTTTTTCTTTTTTGTAAAAACATAAAAAAATCTCAAAAAATATCGGGTTCTTATTGTACTTGAAAGAGCAACTATAAATATTCAGGAATCGATTGGACACCATAATCTAGTGTGTAGATTTAATCAATGTAAAATCATTGTATATTTAACAACTAAAATTGATGAAGGTGAGACCGGGTAACCATCCTATTTAACGGGCACTTTTATTCAGCCTTTTGTCGTTTTGGCGAGGGCCAGTAGTATCGCCTGAAATGAATCAGCTTAATGGACCATATTATTGTAGCCCATTAACATGTGAGGTTTTTTACTTTTTTGTAAAAACTTTAAAAAATCTCAAAAAATATCAGGTGTCTATTGTAGTAGAAAGATAACCTGCGCGTTGCAGCGGGAACTTTTTATAAAACAATGTAATATAAACGAAAGGACATATTACACATGCAACTGGAATAATTTCTTAGGAATATTTAGGAATCGATTGGGCACCATAATCGAGTGTCTAGATTTAATCGATGTAGAATCATTGTATATTTAACAACTAAAATTGATGAGGTATTGTATGGATAAAATAATTTATAATGCGAATAATTTTCATGGATGCATAGAAAATCATTAATAAATGTTTGATGACATGGATAAATAATGGCTCAAATAATGGATGATGTGGCTTAAGAAATAGATGAAGTGTCATTAATAAGTATTAGTGGAGATGACATGGACAATTAATTGGTTAAGAGAATGGATGATGTGTATAGCTTGAGATAGAAAATCATTAATGCAAATTAGTGGGGTTTTGCTTTATAAGAAGTATAGATAGATAGATAGATAGATAGATAGATAGATAGATAGATAGATAGATAGATAGATTTGTAAAAGCATTTTAATGACGAAAATAAAATATTGCAAACCATTGAACATTCTTGAACCCGTGAATACTTTTGAATCTGGTGAACGCTTTTTTAAACCGGTGAACATATTTTGAATAACGAATATTTTTGTAACCCCATTAAAATATTTGAATGACTTCTAAATCATGAATTTATTTGAAAAACAAAAGGAATGAAGAAAAACAAATATCTAAAATAAAAACAAGAGAAAAACAAAATGAAGAAAGAAAAAACAGAAAAGAAAAATGAAGAAAGAAGATGAAAAAAAAAACAAAAGGAAAAGTAGTCTTGGCCAGCCCATTTGTAGGAATATTTTAGACGGCGCAGGACAATAGTGTCGCAATGGGCGGCAAACAGGAGTAGTGCTTTTTTTTACACAAAAATAGGAGAAGCGTTTATTAACCGCTTCAAGAGGGCAATAAGGCACGTCGATTGAAGGATTGTAACACGGGCCTACTACTGGCCTGGCCCATAAACATCTATATCTTTAATTCTTGAAAACATGTTCTTTATATTCAACATTAAAATTATATAGGAATCAGTTTAATGATAGGAAAAACAACATATATTTGGAAAATATAAGTGAAAACTGAAACTAAAAAAGAGAAAAGTATGATGTAAAATATATGTATTTTTGTGGATTTCACGTGTTATGACCTATGACTCACATCTTGCGCTTCCAGGGATGTTGTTGGTACATACGCACTGGTGTCAGCTGGTAGTGAGCGAAACCTTCATTAAATCACTCCTAACTGGCTCAACCTGAATGTAACTAGTTTTTTTTACCAAACTAATGTAAAAGTATAACTAAACCCTAGGGGCAAAATAATGTACTATGTACATGTATGCTGAATGTAAAAATTTAACCAAACCCTAGATGTGAAATACATACCAGAAAACACTATTTATTTCTATAAAGTTTTCCCATGCATGTTGTACGCTAACTATTGACAAGCGCTTAACACTGGTTAGCCTTCCCCACATGCTGGCCAGTGGAGCCTCCCTAGCCCATTCTAAAGTGCCTTATGCTGACCGACAACAACTATGTGCATGTCGGTGGTGAGCTGTGACCAAAAACCTCGAAGAGGCACAAAACATTGTCGCTCAGTGATTAGGTATTCTATAATAGTGGTCGCAAGCATGATATATGATGACATGCATTGACATCGTGTGCAACATTGAGTACAATCTACTCGTGGGTGCCAACAGCCATGGTAAACGAGGATATAACTGGTGCTACCCCTTAGGTGCTACCAATTTTAATTTTAAATGCTGCATAAAATTCTAGAAAAATGCACTACTAGGAAAACGGATATAGGTGGAACCACTTTCTGTGGCGCACCAATATTGCCATGCGCCACAGATTATATTCAGTGGGTGCGCCACAGAATTCTGCCACTTTCTGTGGCGCATCCTTGGTCAATGCGCCACTGAATGATAGCTTTCTGTGGCGCATGTGGCTTGCGCCACAGAAATATGGTGGGGCCCGTCACCAATGATTGGCTTTCAACTTTCTGTGACATATCTGCCACAGAAAAGTCACATTTCTGTGGCGCATGTGACCAGGTGCATATGGGCAGATGCGCCACAGTAATTTTTGAAATCAGATCCCACCCCCGGATCGCTTTTTTAGTTTAGCAAAAAAGAAAAAAAATGATAAAATCTTCAATAAATAAAATCATTTGAGATATAGTTAGGTTTTAGTGTCTAGTTTGTATAGAAATTTTGAAATATGAATTTTGACCTTTTTTGCAAAAAAAGAAGAAAAAAATTAGAACGGTCATAACTTTTGCATACGACGTCGAAAAAATGCATTTAATATATCAAAAAAACTAGAGAAAAATCAAGGAAGAAATTTTGTGGCGCATATGTCACAGAATTTGGGCGGGATTCGAATTTTGAATCCCGCCGACGCCCCCCTTCTCCCTCTCATTTCTCCTTCTCTCCTCTCATTTACTCCTCCTCCTCCTCTCCTCCACTTCTCTCCCCTTCTCCTCCACTTCTCCTCTCCCCTTCTCCTCCCTCCTCCTTCTCAACTCAACCACGGTGACCTCCTCCTCCTCCACCACCTCCGGCGACCTCCTCCATCACCTCCGGTGACCCCCTCCTCCACCACCTCCGGCGACAACCTCCTCCTCCTCCTCCACCACCTCTGGCGACATCCTCCTCCTCCTCCACCACCTCCGGCGATAACCTCCTCCTCCACCACCATCTCCGGCGACCCCATCCTCCACCCACCCACCTCTGGCGACCCCCTCCACCACCCACCTCCGACCAAGCCACCTACGGCCATGGCCACGGGCACCACGGCCTCCGACGAGTTCCGATGAAATTCCGGCGAAATTCCGGTGGCGCTAGACCCAGATCTAGATCTGGCCGCCTTTTTTTTTAAATTCAAAAAAAAAAATTATGTGGCGCATGTCTGCGGGATGCGCCACTGAAATATTCCTGTGGCGCATGGTGGTGGGTGCTCCACAGAATGTTGGTCTTTCTGTGGCGCATATGGGCGTGCGCCACAGAAGACTAAAAGTGGTGCGCCACTAATGACCTTTTCCCTAGTAGTGAGGTATGTGTGTTTACAAGGAACGTGTACACAACCTACAAAAATTTCAGGTCCAATGTCAAAAAGCACATTGAGAAACAAAAAAAGCCAAATCCATGTGACAAATTTCGATTTTGGATCTGACATTTTTGGATGCTGTAGACACCTTCCTTGTAAAACATTCACATATTTTTATCAAAATTTAAAACCTTTTTAATTGATTTTTTAAACGGTAGCATGGTAACACCTGAGAGAGAGGGTAGCACTAGATATATCCTCGTTTCACCTCGAATAGCGTATAGTTAAGTTATACAGTATAGCAGTTAAAAATCCAATCAAACCTTTAGCTAGTCCATAATTGCCACCAAAAGGATAACAATAGCTAGAATAAACATAGTTACCACTTTCAGAAACAAATCGACGAGATCCCCTGGCATCGTCTACGTACCCACCTAATCCGCATGCCGGTTTGCTACTGTCTATGGCCGCTGCGTCCTGGCTTCCACACTGCACATTCTCTGGTCGCTGCAACCCCAGAACCACCATTCCAACTAAAGAATGCCACAGCGCTATACCAATCAAGCGACCGGCTCCTAAAATATGCAGTTCCGAACCATGGAAAACTGACAGTGACATCGCACATGAACGGTTACAGGTGCACTGTCCATTGGAAGCTACCGTGATCTGGAATGGGATGTTTGGGGCTGCATCAGGCCGAAGCTAGTTCGCCAACTCTATCTAACGTGGGAAAAGGGCTAGGGGAAGCTGAACATCCCATGCCGTGTGCTCGTTTTCCTACCTAAAAGCTCTCTCATCAGGGCACAACTACTGAACCAGAGTCTTGCTCTTATCACTCCAAGCCCCAATTGTGGTTAACGGTTTGATCAACCGAGGTTTCGAGAATCGTTTAAAAATGGTAAGGGTGATGATAAAAGTATTGACAAAAAAATATGATCAAAGTGGATTCTACTACCTATCACCAAGTCATTCCATTTAACCGCAAGTCGTTAGATCCTAGGTGTAGGCTCAGTTTTTCTGTTGCTCTAGTTTCATTTTTAGATCCTCTATGATGCGCGGAATTTAAAAAAAAGGGTAGAAATAGGAAAACGGTAAGATTACAATGTAATGCTCGTCTGAATTCTGCGGAATTGAAAGATCGTTTGATTGCAACAGGTAAAACAGAAATGATAAAACTTTGCTAATATTTGGAGTCAATACAACAAAACATTCTGTGAAATATGGCACAGAGAAATTCTTTGAAAGTTACTATGGCTTACATTGCGTCGGCTCTGAAAAGGTTTTCAATGTTTCAAAATTTGTATGGAAATTCTTTTGAATCGGAGAGGCCACCACCATACAGACCATTTTTTTAAAGCCGGAAAAGAAAGGAGTAACTGGTGATTTTTTTTATAAAGCAGAAAAAACAAACAACAAACAACAAAACAGGTGGCTTATCCACTGACAGAGACGCCGTAAAGTGCACCTGGGTTAGCAGCACCTGATCGATCGATGCAGTAGAAACCGACGCACGCCGCAGCTGTATGATGAAACGCACGCACGGACGGACGAGGAAGCGGAGAGGCCAGCTACATAAAGGAAGGCGCGCCTGCGTTTCTTCATCCCACAGCCGCTTCAGTACTGCGAACTGACCACAAACGCCCGCTAGCTCCTTTCGTCTTCCTCTGCCGGGCCGGCCGGTTGATCGGCGCCAGCCATGTCCCCCGTGAAGGCCGAGGACCTGGTGCCGCACCCCTGCCACGAGCAGTTCCGCGGCCTCGACTACTGCATCACCAGCCCGCCGCCATGGAGTGCGTACCATATGCATCAAGTCGTAGCGATCGATGGATGGATTTGAGTACTGAAATCTGTATCTAATGTCTCTGCTTCGTCCTTGGTGCAGTCACCACGGTGGTCGTGGGGTTCCAGCACTACCTGGTGATGCTCGGCACCACCGTCATCATCGCCACCATCCTCGTCCCACTCATGGGCGGCGGCCATGTGAGCAATCGCAGCTAATCTTTCTTTCCTTCCATGTTTGAAACTGCCTGTACTTGTCGTCGTGACACGCTCGATCGTGTGCATTGCAGGAGGAGAAGGCGGTGGTGATCCAGACCATCCTGTTCCTGTCCGGGATCAACACGCTGCTGCAGGTCCACTTCGGCACGCGGCTCCCCGCCGTGATGGGCGGCTCCTACACCTACATCTACCCCGCCGTCGCCATCATCATCAGCCCGCGATACCTCATCATCATCGACCCCTTCGAGGTTAGTTTCCGAGCACAAGCTAGCTACTTAGCTAGCGCTTCTGCAGCAGTTGTGGCACTACGACTGAATGATCGACTGATTCCGTGTTTTATTCTTCAGAGGTTCGTGTACACGATGCGTTCGCTGCAAGGGGCGCTCATCATCGCCGGCGTCTTCCAGGCCGTCATCGGCTTCTTCGGCATATGGCGGTTCTTCATACGGTTCCTGAGCCCGCTCGCGGCGGTCCCCTTCGTGACTCTCTCCGCGCTCGGCCTCTTCTACTTCGCCTTCCCCGGGGTCGCCAAATGCATCGAGATCGGCCTCCCCACTCTCATCCTGCTCATTATATTCGCCGAGGTTTTAACACTATGCTTCTTAATTTATTAGTCGTACCGTTTCACATGGATCCAGAGTCTCTCTTCTCGACGAGTATCACTCACCGAGAGCTACTTGTCTGCTGCAGTACGCGTCCCATTACTTCGCTGCAGGGAGCTTCGTGTTCGGCCGGTGCGCGGTGCTGGTGACGGTGATCATCGTGTGGATCTTCGCCGCGATACTCACGGCGGCCGGCGCATACAACGAGAGGAACCCTGTGACGCAGTTCGCCTGCCGCACTGACAGCTCGGCCTCATCCGCGCCGCGCCCTGGTACGGGCTAGCTGTCTCTTTGCATACTATCTCACGCGTTACTGCTCAGTCTTCTTGCTCAATCTCGAGAGGCTCACATCTGCCGCGTGTTGCTTCTGCGACGAGCAGGGTCAGGTTCCCTTACCCGTTCCAGTGGGGGTACCCCATCTTCTGCGCGCAAGACTGCTTCGCCATGATGGCCGCTTCCTTCGCCTCGCTTATTGAGGTACGCATCATCAGCACTGCACTTCATGTTACTTATCTATACATACTGATCTTCACATAAGCAAATCTAATCATCACAAACACATAACTGAAGCTCATCTTCGGCAGTGTTTCTAGCATGGGAGTGCACAGGACCATTAAACTTGTAGTACATGGCATGCCTGTATGGATGTGCTGATGTTCATCCCAGATATGAAAAACACTACTGTAGTATTAGCACAAACAAGAGCATCATTATCTTGATATAAACAAATATCTCCTCATAAAGACAATGGTTTAACCACAAAAATGTATCTCACACACTATTTCGGCTTCTTGGATAACAGCATACTGAAATAAAGCACGAGAATTAACATGTCATGCCTATATTGGTTCGTCCAGAATCTGCAAACTGAAATATTAGGTATAACATGTAAGTGTCTTGAGTTTATTCTGATGAACACCTCTATCTTTCAGTCTACCGGCACCCTGATTGCGGTGTCAAGATACGCAGGCGCAACATTCGTCCCACCATCAGTTTTTGCTCGTGGAATTGGATGGCAGGTACTTGAATAACACGGTTAAATGCTCCGTTCTTCTCATGAATCATTTGCTCGGAGTTCACTCACTGCAATGCAACTTCCAAACTATCAGGGCATATCTATCATACTGAATGGGATGTGCGGTACATTGACGGGCACATCAGCTTCAGTGTAATGAGCTCTACCTCTACTCCAGTACTCTCACTCTGCTAAGAGCCACTGCTAAAACTCACCTGAATGAACATTTTACCAACTAATTGTCCTTGTTTGATGCTATAGTGAGAACTGTGGTCTACTGGCATTGACACGAGTTGGAAGCAGACGAGTTATAAAGATTGCAGCCTTGTTCATGATTTTCTTCTCACTGTTTGGTAAGGCTCCCATTCTCTGAATCTTTCAGCACTATCAGTGATCACTACTCATATATAGACTTCAATTGGCTGACATGGCTTAACAATAAACAGGAAAATTTGGGGCAATTCTCGCATCTATTCCATTGCCAATTTTCTCTGCACTTTACTGTGTTCTATTTGCTTACGCAGGTGAGCATTATGCACCGGTCAATAAGAGTTTCATGGAATCAAATTCTCGAATGATAATAACATTTTTGTTTTGTTGATCTTGTTTCTATCTGAAACAGCTGCTGCAGGCCTTTGTTACCTTCAATACTGCAACCTCAACACCCTGAGGACCAAGTTCATACTTGGCATCTCCTTGTTCCTGGGGCTGTCCATACCGCAGTATTTCCGGGAGTTCGAGACATTCTACGGCTTTGGACCAGCTCACACACGTTCACTGGCGGTATGTATACTCAACTACAGGATGACACGACTAATTTCTACGCAAGTTAACTTTCGCACTCTGATCATTACCTGAGCCTTCCTATCCCATTGAAATTTCAGTTCAATGTCATTGTGAATGTGATATTCTCCTCGCCCGCGACTGTTGCTGCCATGCTCGCCTACCTGCTGGATTGCACACATACCTACTGGGAACCACATGTGAGGAAGGACTGTGGCTACCTGTGGTTGGAGAAATTCAAGTCCTACAGGCATGATGTAAGAAGTGAGGAGTTCTACGCTCTCCCATATGGCATGAGCAAGTACTTCCCCTCACTTTAGGATATGTGACAATGCGAGGATGAAGAGGTGGGGAGTAGAAATTAGACAGTGATTCAGGGTATCATCTGTATATGAAGCCATATATGATGTTTCGATTACAGCATGCAAAACATTTTGGATGAGAAATGTAGCATACTTACTGTGAGAGTCAGATGAGGATAATGTCATCATCAACCAAGGGGCGCTTGCAATGCTTCTAACACCAGTTTTGTTTTGGTCCTTGTCTCTGATCAAATGCCTTGTAACTCAATTTTATCTCTGATTGGAAACAGCAGATTATGAATGCTTCACCAGGAATTGGATTAAGGAAACAGCTTCGATTCTTTCCCAATTAAACTCTGCACCAGTCAGAAAATCTCCACAATTATCATTGAATACTAGATCATCGATGGCGCGCGTTGCCACACCCGTCTATTTGGCCCACGGGAGTGTTAGTCAGCGACGGAAAGAATATATACATGTCATTTCAAGAAAGAATGATAGGAACTTGTAAATATGAGGATGTACTACCTTCTGTCAATTTGGTCATCACTTAGCTTATAAGATCATTAATAAAAATTCTTATATCTTTTGTCAAAGATGACCAAGACGAATCAATAGGTAGAGGACACGCTACGGGACATGCCCAGCTAGCACATTTGATTTATAATCAAACCAAGAGGCTTGGACTGTTTGAAACAAATTTCAAAATTGTAATAGCAACTTACCCATCTTCATATTTTGTTCAAATAAAGTGCTCAATCAGTCGTAATAGCAGCTAGACCAAAGAAGGAAAAACATCGATAAATTATATATAACCTTAACTCTGTTCATTGCATGTCCCCCATGCACCCTTCGTTTATATCAGATTCATAAGTAATTGTTGCATTCATATTTATTTATTTTAAATAAATTGAGGTTGCTATATCAACTACTCAGATTAAATTCGATAACAGCTTTGACATCAAATCCAGAAAAAATATTGTGCTCACCATTTTAACAGAAAAAACAAGAGTACTTGTGAAGAAAATTTGACCATTTGATAAAACAGAATGAGAACGACATTGTACATAATGCATGATGCACATCGATCTTGATTACTGATGCAGCAAAACCTCTCTATTGATTATATAAAATACAACAGTACATTGCTATATTAATATACCGGTCTTGTTCCGGCATGTTTAAGGCTCAATTTTGCAAGATCAACCCCTGACTATACTGTTCAAAATGAGTATCCTGATCCCGAGTAAAAATTTGTCGTAGCATACTGAAATGGCCAGGAGGTTTTTTGCAACATTCACTTAAGGTTCACCAAGATACTAAATTTTGTTCAGATCAATGTCCATCCTCTCTGCTGGTTTCTTTGATTGAAAATCAGCCACTTGGGTGTCAAATATTCCCCTTGCACCGTGGCACGTAACTATCAAGTCCTGCAAAGCATCTACCATAACATCCTTTGCTGGATCTGCTGCAAACATGTCCAGGAAACATCAGGAGAGCATCATAGCTAAGGGCATTGATGCATGAATACTTAGTACTGTAAAATAGCAGAGACCCAAGCACAAAGTATTTATCGCCGGGATGTGCAATACAAAACAAAAAATCATGTCTGGATTCAACAGAATATAATTCATATTTTCCCAATCAGAAACAACATTCCGAATTCGAAAATCAGAAAACACCACACTGTCCCTAGTATAAGTAGTGCAATTTGTATAGTACCTTGATACCTTCAGCTCAATGCAGTGAATACTTCAGAAGAAAACAGATACTCAGGATCACATGCCATTACCTGCAGTCTCAACTCTTATGTTGACTGTTGTTAGCAGGATGAGGGATGTATACCCACAAAATGCCCTTGGGCTGTAACAAGTAACAACACGAAGGGAATTATAAGGAGAGGTGTAACTGATAGTACCATGGGATTCTATTTCTTCTTCATTTGTTCATATTAAAAAAACTAACTTTGTGCTATTTAAAAGAATGGACATGACATGGTTCCAGGTCCAGCAACGGCAAGCACTGTAAGCAGATTTATACATGGACAGTTGGACACTAATGAACGAAATTCATCAAAATATACAGGTACACATATGAAAGAAATGGATGGGGTAATCTAGGAACTGACCTTGTCCGCCAGCCATTGCAAATAGTGATGTGAAGAAATTCCACAATCAAATAAATCCAAGGAAACTCCAAGATTTAACTGAATGAAATGAGCAGAACCAGAATGAATACGACATGTAATATTTTATTATCTCGGATTGTAGAGCCGATGACCATTGTTTTGTGGAAGGTGGGACCAAGTCAATTCTAATTCACCATCCTAACATGCAATGCCGCTTCTTTTTATATGCGACCTGTTTGTAACGCACAAATCTTATGGAAATTTCACCATAAATTAAAATGATTTAATTACAGCAGGAGTCAACAGAGATTACCATATTCCACCAAAACTAATCGGGCAAACCAATTAGGCAACCTCAAAGCCCGCATTTTCTATTCATACATAGGATTTAGCACATTAATTGGTAGAAAATATACCAATTGGAACATGTTATCACATACTGCTACTATATATACACTACTATTCTATGGAAATTTTCCAACTTCGGCACTGTCCAGCACAGCAGCACCCTTGGGCACCCAGATCATGTCGTGCTGCCTTGCGGCCACAGTCACTCGGCTGTGACCGCCAGGGCGCTGCCTACCAGAGTTCCGCATATCCTTGGAGTCCTCGGATTTTGCCCGATGGATCATCCCTTGATCGCCACTGCTTCTTAAATAGCTACTGCTCTCAGCAGCCGGATGTGGTTGTACCTTCACCTCCACCACTGCCTGTTTTCCCTGAACGCCCTCTGTTTTTGCCCCGCAGGAGGTCCCTTGACTACTGCTGCTCCTCTGGCTGTCGCTGCCCTCAGTGGCCGGACAGGGCTGAGGCTCCATTCCATCAGGCCAATTGGTGCTCGGTGTCATGCATGTGCGTCTGCCTCCTGAGTAGTCCTTTTCCAC
Organism: Poa pratensis; assembly: GCA_947311845.1. Lineage (NCBI taxonomy): Eukaryota > Viridiplantae > Streptophyta > Magnoliopsida > Poales > Poaceae > Poa > Poa pratensis. Next base: position 141,421,293 of record CAMZMU010000041.1, read on the forward strand.
TTGATCTTTGACTTGAAGTCTCGAGCCAGTGATGCGTCGGCTGGCTCGCCTGGCATTCTAGCCAAGGCCGTTTCGGTGCCCTTGATCCCCTTAATCTCTAAACTGACGCCTTCCGGTGGTGATGCGTCTGCTGCGTTGCCGGCCACAATGGTCGTGGCTGTTTCTGTGCTCCGGCCAACTAATCCATTTTCCCCCTTACGCCTGTACATCGTCCTGGGACGCATTCGATATGATGCACCGTCTGCATCGGCCTGCTCGCCTAGCGCACTGCTGAGCACAGATGATGTGGCCTCACATCCTGAGGCCTCCACCTTCTTCCCATCCGGCAAATCGCTGCTCGGTGCCGCGCCTGCCTGCCTGCCTCCCAAAGGTTTCTTCTTGCCCTTGTTGTCCGGCTTGACGTCCCGCGCCGATGATACCTCAGCCACCTTGCCCGGCATGCTGGCCAAGGCTGTTTCTGTGCTCTGGTCACCCGATTGACTCTTCCCCTTGTTCCCAGATTGACTACTGGCAGTGGTGATGCCTCCACCACCTCACCAATTGAGATAGTCATGACTGTTTCTGTACTCCGGCAATCCAATCCCTTCTTATTCCCCCGTTCCTGTGGTTAGGCCTGCTAGGCCCTGAAGCACTGCTGGTCACCGATGCTGTGCCCTGACATCCCGAGGGCTCCCCCTTCCCCTTTTCCTCCGGCTTGCCGCCGTGAGATGATACAGTAGCAGGCTTGTCCGGCTCGCCTGGACCAGCAAGCACACCTGCGGAGACCTTCCCCACATTTTGCGCCTTGAAGCCGCCCCCTATGGGTGCATTGGCCGCGCCGCCGTCCGGCCCCTTCTTGGCACGGCAGCCTCCAGTAGCAGCATCAATCTTCCCGGCAGTACACTCCGCGCGCTGTGGCGGCGGCCGCGGTCGATCCGCCACGACCACCAACCGCTGCACTCCGCGAGCCCTCTCGTTATACCTGAAGGAGGAGGAGGAGGTATGCGACGAGGACGAGGCCCTCATCTCCGGCCTCGGCGCCGCCGCATCCCTAGCCCTCCTCGCCGCGGCGGCCTCCTCCTCCCGCCGCCGCCGCCGCTCCTCAACAAACCTCCTCGCCGCGGCCGCCTCCTCCTCCTCCTGACGCCTCCGCTGCTCCTCCCTAGCCCTCCTCGCGGCGGCCTCCTCCTCCTCGCGCCGCCGCTGCTCCTCCTTCTCCCTCTGCCGGAGTTCCTGGAGGACCCGGAGGCTGACGTAGTTGGGAGGCACGAGAGGCCTGCCCCGATTCGGCTTCCCGCGCCGCGATGCCGATGCCGCCGCCGCGTCCATCCCCTTCTCTCCGGCGATCGCCGCAAGGAAGGGGGAACGGTAACGCTTCTAGAAGAAGATAGAAATTATTTTCCGCGTGAGCCAAATATTCATCGCCGAGGACCCATGTGACTTGTGTACTGGTGTGCGTTTGTGTGTCGCTGACACTGAGGGCCCACCAAATCTTGTGCCTCCAGGGTAGGTCTGCTGTTCAAGCAAACCCCACACAGGATCCAGGTCCGAGACGTACTTTGGCTCCTGCCACGGCCTCTTGTTTCACAAACTTTTTCTCAGTATATTGTCATCGTGTGACAAAAAAGATCCTAGCTAGCAAAGCCTTCACACTGTACAGCGTCGGAAGGTAAAAAGAAAGACTTCGAGGTTGACTGGAGAAGAAGAAAGAATTCTGGCCTCGGTTGGATTGTCGGGCCAGAATATGGAACCGGAATAATTTGCCCTCCTTCGCTGGATTTTCCATTAAAATTTTGCACATAGGTAGATTTCAACATTATCTTCACTTAGGATTTTTGTTCAATTTTTTTGAAACACAAAAATGCAGATTTTTTTTAAACGGCTACATGTAGGTCTACCTATATTGCTGCACTCCAAAGTTATACCACTATAGTGTACCAATGTCGCCATTCCTACTATAGCACTACCAAGTAATTACATGCATCTATGTACATAAATTCTCACGTCCACAAGGATATGGAGTCATTTTATTCTTCGTGCCTTTCTATGCGGTGGTTAACAACAGGGGGTTGTGCATGTGCATACTCCTGTGGTTTGGCGTTTACATATCCCTCCTCGCATTCATGTCTTTTTGTGGCTTCTTGCTAACAATAGAACTCTGACTAGGGATAATTTAGCTAAACGTAGGCCTGTTGCTGACCTCACTTGCTTGTTTTGCTCGGAACCTGAAACATGCCACCATTTATTCTTTGACTGCTTTGTTGCTAAGTTGGTTTGGCCGGTTGTCTTTGAGTTATTTGGTGTACATGTTGGTAACGATTTTGAATCTGTTGCCAGGTGGTGGATAAGCAATAACAAAAAATCTGCCCTGAATGTAGTTTGTACTGCTATTTATGGGCTCTCTGGAAATTGCGTAATGATATGTGTTTCCAGAGAAAAACTTGGCCAGGGTGAACGACATCTGGAGAAGGGCGGCGACGGATTTGGAACAATGGAAAATACTCTCCAAGGATGTAGTCTCCGACGTCCTGGCAAGGTGCACGCTTGTGTTGAACAAGAAGCGTGGGGAGGTGATGCGCATTGCTTGGCGATGACCTCCAAAATCCAAAAAGTGGAAGGAAGCTACTCTGATGCACCACAATATGAGCCTGACGGGTATCAACTAGAAATCTGCAAGATGCTGATCAAGAAGTATGTGACCTGAAGTTGGTGTTCATGTTGAGTAGGATAGTAGTAGGTTCTTTCTGTGGATCTTTCGGTTGTAATAAGCTCTCCAGAACTTAGTGGGGTTGCACTCTGTTTCCGCCTGGATACTGTAAAACTCGGTTCGGTTGGTGGTGATTTCATTGAAATCGGGGGGAGCCTTTTTATCTAAAAATAAATAAAAATTATTCTTCGTGAGCATTTGATGTCGACACTATCCACTGACCATGTATGGGTGTGCCTTCAATTCCAACTTCATTGCTGGAGCCAAGGAATATAAATACACGAGAAATACTCTTCTTTCAAACTAACAATCTGGTGGACAACTTTCTGTAAAAAATCTTAACTTTCAAACAAACATAATATACTCTCAAATTGTTTTTGAACTTCCAACTACATTCGAGTGATCTAAAAATAAATTACATCAACAACTTCCAAATAAACTTCACAACTTTAATCAGATTAGAAAACATTTCACTAATTAATTAGACATCGCAAAGAGGAATTATATAATTTCTCAGAGATTTCAGAAAAACATTTTCAACTACTTGATGTAGACAGTAACACTAGTAGAAACAGGGCCTCTAGTCCGGGTTGGTCAGGATCTCTGGTCCCGGGTGCGCACTCGGGACAACCGAATCGGGACTAGAGGCCCCCCACCTCTCGTCCCGGGTGGGCTACGACCCCGGACCAAAGGGGTCCGCACGTGGGCGCCAAGGCCGCGCGTGCTCTAGGACCTCTAGTCCCGGTTCGTGTTACGAACCGGGACTAAATAGTTTCTATTTTTTTCTCATTTTTGGGGTTTAGGCTAATTTTTTTCTCATTTTTGGGGTTTAGGGTTTATGTTTCTCTTTTTTCATTTTGGGGTTTAGGGTTTATGTTTCCCTTTTTTTCATTTTTAAGTCTAATCATTCTTAATTTCTCACTTCTACTGACAGTTCCCGGTCGGTCACCCATCATCAGACTGCTCCACCTCCAGCACGCTTAACTTCTTGGTTCTTCCTTGTGAGCTTCCAAGAGACAATGAATGTTTACCTAACAATAGTGTGCTATCAATCATATTAACTCTTGGAACATGATGTCACACATCTTTATTTTGTGAATCCGAACAATTATTTAAGTAAACAAAAATAAATAAGTAATCTAATCTTGCATTCAAATAATGTTAAATTTAAATAATAATTAACTTTTTCGCTTTTTGCATTTAATATTGAATAATTCATATCTATAAATTCGTAAATCAAAATTTGACAAAAAAATGTCTAAATCGATTAGAAAAAAGAGAGAAATTGAAATATGACTTGCATATCATCATGCTTGCCATAAAAACATGATAAACAGGCAATTATGCCAATAAAGCCCCGGGTTTATCATATTTTCATGTTTGCCACAAAAGTAATCAATGTTTTCTCCATGATGTCACACATCTTTATTTTGTGAATCCGAACAATTATTTAAGTAAACAAAAATAAATAAGTAATACTAATCTTGCATTCAAATAATGTTGAATTTAAATAATAATTAACTTTTTTGCTTTTTGCATTTAATATTGAATAATTCATATCTATAAATTCGTAAATCAAAATTTGACAAAAAATATGTCTAAATCGATTAGAAAAAAGAGAGAAATTGAAATATGACTTGCATATCATCATGCTTGCCATAAAAACATGATAAACAGGCAATTATGCCAATAACGCCCCGGGTTTATCATATTTTCATGTTTACCACAAAAGTGATCAATGTTTTCTCCATGATGTCACACATCTTTATTTTGTGAATCCGAAATTTGACAAATAATATGTCTAAATCGATTAGAAAATAGAGAGAAGTTGAAACATGACTTGCTCACATCATACTTAAACAGGGACATAATTAATATAAATAATAGTTCAGATATCCATTAATTACATAAAGTACTGCAAACACTATACTATACTCGTCCAGATCACAAGACACGCACTACATAATAATATAGAGATAAAATGTTCGCCATTGCAAACACTAGTAGTACTGATCATCCTCCGAATCCAAAGAAGTAGACCCATGGGGCACTGGTGGCGGTACGAGGTGACGCTGCCCATAGTTGACGATTCTAATCTTGCGGTACACCTCGTATGCAACGTACACATCTATTGCTGCATACTCAATGTTAGTAGCGTCAAGTGGCAGCTTCTCCCATAATTTGTGCTGACCCTTGGGAAATCTTGTCTTCATGTCAACGTACTCGTCCTCATCGATCACGGCCACTGCCATATCAGCCATTCCAGTCTTGTCATGGTTAAGCCTGAACAGAGCCTGGAGATCAATGTGGCAGGCAGCTGGTATCTCAAGATCCCAGGTGCGCCTCATCTTGATCTTGTCATTCGTTATATAAACGCTAGCAAAATGTATGCCGCTACGAAGGAAATCCATGAGTATTGGACAGTGCTTGTCACTACTGAAACAACAAATGGAACAAAATGTTAAATACTGATGCAAGAGTGTATAATTAACAAGAGTGTGTATAAGTAACAAGAGTGTATAATTAATTTGCTATCTATGCAATTTTCGGCACACAAGTACATAATTTTAATTACTTTCCTATATATGAATCAAAAGACACATGATTGAGCAAATTTAAATGTTTTGCTATCCTATGCAATTTTTGGCACACAAGTACATAATTTTAATTACTTTCCTATATATGAATCAAAAGACACATGATTGAGCAAATTTAAATGTTTTGCTATCCTATGCAATTTTCGGCACACAAGTACATAATTTTAATTACTTTCCTATATATGAATCAAAAGACACATGATTGAGCAAATTTAAATGTTTGCTATCCTATGCAATTTTCGGCACACAAGTACATAATTTTAATTACTTTCCTATATATAAATCAAAAGACACATGATTGAGCAAATTTAAATGTTTTGCTATCCTATGCAATTTTCGGCACACAAGTACATAATTTTAATTACTTTCCTATATATGAATCAAAAGACACATGATTGAGCAAATTTAAATGTTTTGCTATCCTATGCAATTTTCGGCACACAAGTACATAATTTTAATTACTTTCCTATATATGAATCAAAAGACACATGATTGAGCAAAGAGAGCAAAGAGACATGTTTTGCTATCCTATGCAATTTTCCTATCTGAGAATGGGATGAGAAATTTACCGTGCCCACTGGAAGACCATGACATTTTTCTTGAAACAAAGTTGAATGACAACAATATCTCTTTGATCGGCTGTGTACTCGAGATCAAGGCTCATGAACTTGTCTTGCTCCTAAGCTTCGTCAAGCCAATACTCGAAATCGGAAAGAAAATCCGGCACCTTGGCACTGTCGTTTGTGTAAACGACTTTGAGATAGGTATTGCCATGTGCAAGCACCGTCCCGTAGCGAGTGATCGGTGGATTCATGGTGGAACTGTGAAGAAGAGAGGAGAGGAGACGAACGAGATGGGGAGATCGAAGAAGACAGATGAGGAGAGGGAGACGAAGAGAAATGGCCGCCGTCCCCACTGTAGCATTTTCCTAGCCGCGGTTAAATTAGATCGCGGGCGGGAGGCGAACGGTTTGGCCTTTAGTCTCGGTTTGAGCCACCAGCCCGGACTAAAGGGGTTCGCGTCAGGCGAACGGTTGCCACCACCCCTCTAGTCCCGGTTCGTATTACGAGCTGGGACTAGAGGTCCCCGACGACCCGGGAGAAGTGCTATGTAGCCTCGTATCTACTGACCCGGGACTAGTCCCCCCTCTAGTCCGGGTTAAAAAGTGGCTCGGGACTAGAGCCCAAAATGACTCTGGACAAAAGACCCATTTTCTATAGTGTAAATTAAAATTTGAACTTTAAACTATATTACTGCCTTGCTCTCAGTGGGGTCTCAAGGCCTGAACGCGTGACAATCGAGCATGCCTGGATTCGGGATGGAGTTGAAAGACTCTCACACCTATGTACTGCTTCAGGCTGTTGGGGTCCACAATGTTGTGCTCTACCAAAAGTATCAATATATGAACTAGGGTCACGGAGTCGCATGTGTTTGCATACAAAGTGTATAACTAATAATGGTACAACAGGTGCAACTAATAATGGTGGGATCCAACTAGCCACCAGAAGCCCAGATCCGGTGCGCCCCCGGCCGCTGCCGCCGCCGCCGCCGGCGGCGGTGGCGGCGCCCTGCCCGTCAGAAAGGCGGAGGGGCTGTGGGCGGACCTGCGGGCCGAGACACCCGTCTCGGTCGCCGGTCGCGCGGAGCGGAGCTGCGCTCGGCGGCGGGACCCTATGCGCGGTGGGGCGACGACAACGAGGAGATGCAGGGCGCGGCGGAGAGGCTGGGCGCAACACACCGGCGGCGGCGCCTGGCCTGGGCGCGAGCGGCGCATCTGGGCCTGTTTGGGTCTGATCTGGGCTCAGCGGGCCCACTCGACGAGGACGCAGTTCGAGCCATGTTGCCACTCAGCAGGGCTAGGCCGGAGCTCGTCCGGCGCAGGTGGTGGTGCGGCGGCCTCGCGGGAGCTGTGGTCCGAGGTGGTGATGACGGTGGTGGACGGGGAAGACGATTGGCGTCTTCGCGGTGTCGGCAGCGTTGCATCCTTCCCGCAGGTGGATCGGCAAGCAAGACGTGCTGCGAGCGTCTCTTTGCCCGTTGCACGGGAGGGATGGTGGAAGGCTGGAGGGAGAGGAACGCCGCCGCTGCGGTTGTTGCATCCTCCGCGGGAGATGAATGGCCCGCAGGCGTTGCATCCTGGAGGAGACGAATGGCGCCTAGTATTTGGTTGCATCCTTCCGTTGGGAGAAGAATGGCGCCGCAGCGGAGGTTGCATCCTCCGTTCAGTGGGGGACACGGCTACAAGGTGGAAGCACATCGAGCTTGCCGGGGAAGTGTGGTTGGCCGTGGTGGCAGGGTAGTGGTTTGGTGTGTTGACTGGTTTGGATCCTGGGTTCGGGCTATACAGGTGAGACGGCCGGCGAAAGCCGTACTCCAGCTGTGGCCGGAGTCGTCGATGGCGGCGCCTTCGAGCGTCACTCCCTTGTTGGAGGCATCGATGTAGCTGTTCCCACTTTGCATTTTTGACGTGCTCCAGGGGAAACCCTTGACCTAGTTTTCTAGATCGGACGATGGCGGCGCCTTCCGGCGTCGTGTTCCCTCTTGGGGGCATCATTTTGGAGGTGGATCCGGCCAGAGGGACTCGTGGCTCGCTAGGTTGTGTGGGTTGTATGGTTTTTGGGTCCGGTTTCCCTCATAAACTGGACCAACCTTCTATTTATTCATTGAATTTAGCTGTTCTCCTTCTAACATTCAAAAAATAATAATAATGGTGGCGGCTGGGCCCACATCGTCCGTTTCAGTTCCAGCAATGCTTAGATTTTCGGTATGTCCAACATGCTGCCTTTGACCCTCGGGCCAGCCGCCTCCCTCCATGGCGGCAGGTTCTACGTGTTGTCTGGCGCATCTGCCGCCACGACACTTTTGACAATTCGTTTCACATGTGATCCTTTTTGACAATTCACTTGTCCAAGTGGTCATTTCTATCAAAAATTCCTCCCAGGGATATTTCAAAACAAAAATATGGTTTGATGTCTCGAGACACTAGATTGGGAACATGGCCGCGAGGAATCCATGTGTGTCGCTTAGGCCGTGGATGGACTGCCCATAAAGCTCATGAGCATCATACCTCTAGCTTGCACTGCTTGAACCATCGTATCGGAATCGAGGCTGGTGTTGCCCAATGAGTACCTACTCCTTCAGATCAAGGAAGTCACTCGTTGATTGCAAGACACTAGAGAAAAGTGTCAAGTTAGAGCAACGCATCACCCTAGACTATCTTTTCACTCCATAATCAACTTTTCTTTCCCAATGTCTCCTATTCTCAAGGTAGCTTCCCTATTATCTTTCTCTTCTCCGGCATTGCATTCTTTAGCAATTAGCATAGAGGGTAGTGAAACTTTGAACTAGGGAGAGAAAACGTTATGCCAATGGGTTATATATATGATTCTTTACCTCTGCGGGGTGTAATAAGAAACTGAACTGAGGGTTGTTGGGTCCATTTATTACAAAACAATTTCATTTTGATTGCATGTAGGTTTTTTGTACCTCCACTGGGACATATACCTCCTCGGGGAGGCGTTAGCTCTTTGAACTTTTTTACTGTTTATTTGTCCACTAGTTGACATGTACGTGCAACGCACGTCTACATGATACAATTTACAAGTAGAAAAAAACCATAGCAGAGTCTATGTTGATTATTTTGTAAAGTCAATAGCAACACATATACATGGCAATGGTGGCTTTTGTTCCACACGGAGGAGGGGATTGTCCCGAGAGAGTAGAGAAAAAGTTTATTTTTAGATCTTTCCATCGAGAGACCTTGCATTTATTTTGTCCTCTTCCCCTGTATGTATACGGATCGAAATAACAAAAAGGTTGGTCCGGTCAAAATTATTTGGTGCTCGACATTTGAACAATCTGGATTGTTGTTTGTCAATTGAACGACCCAACATTTTTGCTATTTTATAAGTAGTATAGATAAGTATAAATGAGTTGATCATGTCATATCATGCATTATTTTGGCACTACGAAAAAATTCATTTGAAGATAAAGAAAGAATCATTAAAACGACATGCTATATTTTTAAAGGTGGTTCAGAAACTACAAAACAAAATTCAAAATGGAAATGTGTGGAGCTTCCCTAATATATATTGAAGTCCGTTGCCCACTGCAGCGGGCTCAATTCCCTGGCCCAGCCTACTTCCACACAGTCAACAATGGAATAAGGAATCCAAACATTATTCAATAGTCAGAGGCTCAGAGCTGCCATAATGCTACCACTATGCACATAAATCTTAGTTACCTGTTGTCATGAACGCTCTAAATCTTTGTTTTCTCCGTTGATATTGCGAATTCATCAACACAATACAAATTAAATCATCTCTTCACTGGGAAGTGACAAAATCAACATCGAATAGACAATTGATTAATTAAGAAGTAAGGCGCATTGCTTAATGAATCCGCCGCTCAAAGTGCTACACCGATTTTGTCACCCTTTATTTAGCTCTATCTTCCCAACGGATCCGCGGCTCCATTGTACGTCCTCTTGATCCGCTTCATTGCCCGTGATATATGGGGTTCATGGTCGTGCAGGCGCATCTGGTACTGACTTTTTCTCTTGATTCAATGATTCACGGTTGTGGAAGTTGCAGGAGTCGTCGTCCGCGCATACATCCTGCAGCAGTACATGGCGGCGTCCGACGGCTACAAGATGTTGCAGTCGGCGCGGAACGCCTACGCCATGGGCAAGGTGCGGATGGTTGCGTCCGAGTTCGATATTGCCAAGCGCGTCCGTCAAGAACCGCGGACCGAGCGGTCGCAGCGCGGCCGCCGTCGAGCAGGGTGGCTTCGTGCTGTGGACGATGGCCCCTGGCATGGTACGTGTACGCGGTCGAGCTCGCCGTCGGCGGCAGCGAAGTCCACACAGGCTGGAGCGGCCGCCTCGTCTGGCGCCACACCCCCTGGCTTGGCGCCCACGCTGCTAAAGGCCTCGTTCGTGACCCGCATCCGGCCGCACTCGGGCGGGCCAGGACGCCGTGTACTGGGAGACCACCATCAGCTCGTCCCTGGAGGACTACCGCGTCGTGGAGGACATCGTGATCGCGCACGCCAGCCTGTCCGCCTTGACGCTGTTCCGGTTCGGCGAGGCGACCATGAGCCACATCAAGACGCCCATAGAGGAGGCCTAGAGCATCGAGGAAGTGACGTTCAACGTCCTGGGCCTGTAGGTGGACTGCTTCATCCCGCCACACGTAGAGGATCGACGACGTGAATCCGCGCGTAATCGATATGCCGGTCACACCACCACGGCTCCCCCGCGAAATCAATCTGCCACCGCCCCCGGTGGATCTGTGCGAGACGACATAAGGTCGATGGCGTTGCGGCGGCCGGCGGGCAGGTGCTCGGCGAGGCGACGCGGGACGCGTTTTCTTTTCTTTTTATCGGTGGCAATCTTTTGTAATTAACAACAAAACGAAAAGGTAGTGGCAATTTGGTCGTATTATGTAATTTGGTGGGAGGGCAAAACGGTCCAGAACAGATAATGTTGAGTTGTCAAACATTGGGACGATTTAAGCCGTTTGATCGGATATTGAAGGGCTCAGATTTAAAGTATTCCAACAAGACAAGTTTGCTCTTTTAATAGTAGTATAGATTACTGGGGTAACATCAACATCTCAGTTGCCCATTCGTAAATGAAGGATTTTCTTTTACAAACACTACTCATGACAGACGAGGCAATAAGCAATTCGTGGTACATTTCATTATATTTTATACTATGATTCACATCAGAAGTAATGATCAAAACTGCATGTTGGCACGGAGGCTCTGCTCACGTCCAAAAAATGCCGTCTATGGACGAGCAAAGGGAGTACCATATATTACGGTGGAAGCATTACCGTTAGCATATTTGGCAATCGCTGCATCAGCCATACAATGCCTGAATAATTAGACACCTAGCACTTGCACCAGCAGCAGATTCAGAGAAACCAACTACTAATCACCAAGTACCATAAAAATTCCTCAACAATTTATGATCCACTTGTCCATCACCCAAGAAAGAAAAAAAGGTTCTTGGCACGCAGTTGTGCTATTATCACAAGATGCTCTAAAGAGATCCATATTTAGACAAACACCACTTCAATTAAAAAATTCCACCATGGAGAATGATTACATGGTCAACATGGAGCACCCATGTAAAGTACTGCTAGTAACATTCCAGTAGTATGTTGCTGAAATGCCATCCACTGAGATATGCTCTCACTGACCCCTGCACAAAGCAAACACTCTTCAATACATAGATCGAAAAATTGCAAGTCATACAACCAGAAGTATGAATTGTGCTCGTTTCCACCAAAGGCTTTCATGGAGCATAATGCCAATAATGCCAGTAAGGCTCCTCAAGTGCTTTATTAGGAATCAATGGTGTGCATCAGGCAAAAGTAGTGGATGATCAAGCTGCAGCTAAGCAGAAAGTGGGTTTGCTAGTTCAGCTTGGTCTATTCAGTCAACTGCAATTCATCACAGGAATTGGTTCTAAAGTACTCTCTAACAATTGCCGTCAACTTAAACTTAGATTTTTTTTATTTTACCAGGATTTTAGTTTTTATTTTGCTTGGCATGCATTTATTAAATGATAGTAAGAGAAAAAGAACAGTACAGTAGAATATAGGCTATACTCCTCATGCAACTCGCAAGTTGTTACATGTTTTGCACAATGATATTCAGTATGTTCATGCCATCAGAAAATATTCACATTAGCTTACTTGACAGTTGATACAGTTCATAAATCATCACTTCATTAGCATAAAGAACATTCTACATTTGCATTGCTCAAGCAGAGGTGAAGGTCGGCCAGGTTTACGTCCATGAACTTCCCCAACTGTTTGCATAACTCGATTACATGTAACTGTTGATTCAGTAATTCGTTTGATGTAAGTGTTGGTACCTGAATCACTTAATTTGGCCAATCATTGCAATTTTGGTTCTCTTCTTCACCCAAGATTACTCAGTTGTTCTGGTACTTTTTTAATTAACGTGGACAAACTAGTTAGTGACCTCAATCTAAATTATGCACCCTTAAATATTCTGGTGAATCCACCCAAGTACGTGCATCCCTGCATCCGCCTACTGCCCAACGATTGTAATCTTGTCGATAAGCTCGGCCAGCAGCACTTTTCGCACTAGAACCCCTTTTAGCAATACAGGGAAATATGCTGGATACTCAACGGCACATAGATATACAGTAGCAAAGCACATATTGTCCCTTACCGAGCCACAGGATAGTGCATTCCATTTCGATCTCAGGTTCCTACAACCTTGTAATCTCTAAAACATTTCATCAAACATGTATAGTGCGCAGCCTAACACACACCCTTGTGCGCAAAACTAGCCTAAATTTCACGGACTTGCTACTAAAATCGCGCCAAGCATTTCGTCGAGCACTTGGAGGGCACCAACAAAAGTCCCCCTGGTTTCTCACCACAACCCACTAGAAAGTTCGATTAGACAAGGAAACTGCGATAACTGGTGACCAGCACATCAATGTCGTACTAGAAGTCTAGAAGGTGAAAGTGGTGGGAGGAGGATGGCACGTACCTGATCTTCTTGATGAGGATCTCGCGGAGCTTCTTGCCGAGCTCCTGCGAGCGGACGCGCGCCATGAGCGCCTTGTGCGCGAGCACGCGCTTCTCGGAGTTCTTGACGTGGTGCTCCGTCCGGCGCTTGATGAGCCGCTCGATGCCGCTCGACCGCATCTTGCGCTCCATCACCTGGAGCGCGCGCTCCAGGTTGCCGTCCCTCACCTGCACCATGATCCCCCGCGACGACTGCACCTGCCCGCAGCGTCCCCTCCCCGCCGCCTCCGCCGCTGCCGGCCAGAACCCCCGCGCCGTCCGCGCCAGCGCCAGCGCCTGCATCGCCGCTTGTTTCGTCGCGCCGCCGCAGCCGAACGAACTGTTTCGGTTGCGTTTCTTCACCACTCCGTATGTTTTCAGTTCCCCTGCAGTTTTCTGATTTCGCGTGCTGGTTCTGTAGGGCAAATAGCTCACTGCCTCTCCGCCCATCCCAACGGGAACGCCGCCGCCATCAAACAGCCGACCCCGTCTCTCCCGTTCGTTCCCGTCTCACGATCCCCTCGCTCTCCCGTCCGGTGGCGAGCCTCCGGCCTCTGGGGACGCGTCCCTCTCTGCCCGTGAGCAGTCCTCCTGACGGCGGCAGCGACGCATCCCGGAGCGGTGTCTCAAGGTGAGTCTTCCCTGCTTCTTACTCCCCTGATCCCCTCTTCCTCAAACTATCCTCTATTGTTCTACCATTCGGTAACCCTAGAAGGTAACTCCAAGGAACAAGAAGAAGAACTAGCAGGAAGGGGCGTCCCCTTCACTTATCACCTTCCCCATTTTCTTTTTGAAAACTGGCGTTGATTGAGCTGAATTGGAGGCATGGACTAGCAAATAGCGAGACAATTCATCTTCAACAAGTATATAAAGCAATGTGTACCTGATAGTGTGCGTAGTGTGCTAGTCTGCTGGACCATATATTCTCTCTGTATTCTTTGAAGAAGCAGTTTGCAACCCGTTGCACATGCCCTACTGTTTGTGGTATGGAAGAAAAAGAAAGGTAGCATTTCAAAGATAAGATGCCTACCCGATACAATCTTCCTAGAGTAAGATTGTCATTTCCTGCTTATATTATTGTTAGCAAGTTCTGCGAATCTCAAATGATAAGACATCTGCATCATTGTTTGTGTATACATAAGTGGATTTTGTGCAGGTTACAGTTATGTTTTCTTGAGGACAACACTCCTTGTTGTTTTCATTGTGATCTTGTCAGGGGGTTTCCGTGGAATGTTATCTTTGTGAATTGTGATGGCAGTGCAACATGTATTATCTTTAATTGAGGTATTTTTGGTGTTGAATGTAATGATGGAAGTTTGAAATTATAGCATCTTTTAGCTATCAATCCCTGTAGAAACAAGATGCTTCTTCACCGAAGCAATTTCCAACACTTTGGTCTTGATCAACTGTTTATGCTGTGGAAGAAAAGAATGGTGGCATTTGAAGGACAACATGCCTACCTGATACAATCTTCCTAAAGTAAACCTGTCATTTCCTGCTTGTGGTATCATAAGAAGTTCTGCAAGTCTCAAATGACAAAACAACCACGCTGGATTTGTTTTGATGTTCCCTACAAAATTGTTTGGCTATTTTAAAAATTCTTTTTGTCGATATAGTATTAGCATTTTCAACCTTGCTATTATTTCCTCAGGGTTCAGTCTGAGTATGTCAATTTGTTTATACAAGTTGTTTTAAGGTCTGAATAAAAGTTGTAGGAGAAAAAGGCTGAATGTGTGAACACCTATTGTGTTGTGGGCTCTTAACACATATTGTACTTTGTTTCTGTGTATTATGTACTCACATACCAGTAACCTGAATGCTACATACTAAAAATTCTTGTTTCAGTGGTAATGTTTTGAATTGATTAATATTTACTGGATCACTCTGTGAATATGAAACTAATGATAATACTTTCTTGACTGTTACATTTTTTCTGCAAGGATAGTGAAGTATGATGTAAACCATCTCATGCTTACCCTAGGTTGAACTGACGACAACCATTGAACGTGGATTCCCTTTGTACGAAATACCATACATGTGTGTGAAATCCTGGATTTAGAATCTTGAACATATTTCATGTGTACTCAGATATCCTTGTCCATTCGTGCAGTTTTTAAAATTACTGGGCATATCGCTAACTCCCTTTTCCCTATTCCTGCCTTGCGCAGATCAGCTTAGGTAGCCGATATGGTTATCCCTCCACCAGCTAGGGCACCTGCAATCACCAAGTTCCTGAAGCCCTATGTTCTGAAGATGCACTTCACAAACAACTTTGTGAGCGCCCAGGTCATCCACACCCCATCATCGACTGTCGCATGCGCAGCAAGCTCGCAGGAGAAGATCCTCCGGCCAAGCATGCAGTCGACGCGGGACGTCGCGGCGGCGGCGAAGATCGGGAAGCTGCTGGGCGAGCGCCTGCTGTTTAGGGGCATCCCCGCGGTGTCCGTCTCCATGTCAAGAGACCAGACGTACCACGGCAAGGTCAAGGCCGTTATGGATTCACTTACAGCTGCCGGTGTGAAGCTACTGTGATGATGGATTGATGGTAGTAGCTGATTCCCACCAGCTTTTTAGTCGCGCAATATGACTGGTGTTCTTGAAGTGAGGTGCGGATAAATAGTGCGAGGTTACGATGCTTTCAGTTTAGCTAACCTGTTCTTGATTTCAACTTCTCGAAATCTGTAATGCCCCGTGCATCAAAGTACAGAATAATACAACCTTGTTCACAACGCTGGAATTTTCCTGGATCCTGCCAGCATTAAATCCGTATGTTGGTAATGCATGAAGTATTTTACTGTAGCGTCCAAACAATATTGTTACTTGAGAACCACGTTGTTGGAATTCTAAATTTCCTAATGACACGACCATAGTTCAGTCATACTGCAGTGTGGTGAAGTCACCCATGCCAAATATAATATGTGAGCCTGAAACTTGACAGCCACGGAATCACTTAATAACTACCGTCACCTTGCACTAATAAGAAAAAGGATATAGAAAAGCAGCACTTCAGTCCAACGGAGGTCAAACTTCCTCTGTTTCATGATATGTCAGCTCTTACCTGCGTTGGCTCCTACACTACATATGATATATACCGCATCATCGGTGCCTAGGAGTTCAGAAAGGATCACCGGGGGTTTGATCAGAGAGCCCTTGTTCATCCTACAGGGGGAATCCAGCAAGTTCAGAGTGAGTGGTGGTCCTTTTCTTCTCTCGAATCGTGTGCTCGTTCTTGTTTTGGACATGCACCTTTCTCATTTGGTGTTGATGTGATGCAGCGGCTGAGAAACAGAGAGGGGAAGCAACTGGAGCGGTTGATGGAAGAGGAAGGGGAGAACATGGTATCTTACTGATCATCTGCACTTCTCCTTTTCCTTGTTTGCTTTGGTGTTTGCAGTCCTAATAATCTGCTCAGTATATTATTAACTGCACTGCACGCATGGGTACAGCCCCATATCTTTAGCTTGGTTGGTCATACATCTGGTGTTTATCGTCTCAGGATCTAGCTGGGGTTGACATGCAGGCGCAAAACGTCCCTGCAGGGGATGGTGATGCAACAGATCCCACTGTCAGTTCTGCAAACCATCAACAGTAAGAAAATATGTCCTTTTGGATACAATGGGTTGCTGATTTGTTTCTTGCTGCAGCAATACTATGAAAATAGGCTGAAGATGCTCGATTCGCTTAGAAGCACAGGCATCGACCCGTATCCCCACAAGTTCGACGCCAGGATCTCCATCGCGGACTATGTAGCCAAGTACAACAGCTTGGGTGCTGGTGAACATTTGCTAGCTGTCACTGAGAGCTTGGCTGGTACTGTTTTCTAGCTGAAAGTGAATGTGGTGAGCACTGCTCAAGTTTTCTTCTCTCTGAAATGATTTGCTTGTGCCTGCAAGGGAGGGTCATGAGCAAGAGGGTTTCCTCATCCAAACTCTTCTTTTATGATATCTATGGCGATGGAGTGAAGGTTCAAGTAATGGCTGGGGCCAGGTATCAATTGCACTGGTTGAATCAAGATAATAAAATTGACACATCATGCGCACGTTTCGTTTGTTATAGTAGCTTTGTTCTTATAATTTTGTCTTGCTTTTACCAAATCACATGAAGTGATTTCTTTCGTATCTCTTGTTTAGCTGCTCGGAGCTGGCCAAAACAGAATTCTCTGAATATCACAACATTGTGAAGCGGGGTGATATTGTTGGTATAATTGGATACCCAGGTTAGTAATCTTGTGTATTAGTCAACTTTAGAAGTTCCTAAATGCTAAGTTTTAGCTATTCTTTCAACTATTTTTCCTGGCTTAGTAACACTTTATTCTTACATGCATATCAGGAAGGAGTAGCAGGGGCGAACTTAGCATATTTGCTAGAAATTTAGTATTGCTCTCCCCATGCCTCCATATGTTACCCAACCAGAGAACTGGGCGTTGTACTACTGTTGTTGGGAAGGTGAGATGGATCCTAAACAGATAACAGTTCCTGACCTACTCTAAGAGCTATCCATAGATATTTCTCTGAACATGTTTTAATTCATGTTGTTTTTTATGAAAGACCATCTGGCAGGCCATGCAAAAAAATATACTATTTGGAAAATTGCTCCCATACCTCTCCAGTAGAATGGCGTGAATATAAAGTCAGCTGAGGGTCGATGTTCACCAATTTATTTGTGTACACTTTGGAGTTTATGTAACCTCCTTTTCTGGGAGAGTATTGTTCTGTCACGCCACATCATTTTTCAGAATTCAAATTATTTGTGAGAATAATAAAGATAATATTTATGATTTATGCATATTTCTCTGATCACACTGAGTGTTGTTAGCTACTCCCTCTGTAACAAAATATAAGATGTTTTAGACATTTCAGTGTGGACTAAATACGAGCTGAAATGAGTGAATCTACACACTAATACGCGTCTAGATACATCCGTATCAGAAAAATGCTAAAACATCTTATATTTTGATATGGAGGTAGTATAACTGTATGTTGCTCACTATACTAAGACATGTAAAAGAGGACAGACAAGAAAATGCAGTCCACCTTTACTTGTGAAATATCAATGCTGGATCCTTCTATCTCAAGTTTGACTTCCCATGGAAAATAATAGAGCATGCATGTTATGAACGATATTCTACTATCTAAAATCAATGGATTACAATATTTCAGTAAAATATGCTAAGATGTATTATTTTACAGACAGCAAGAGCAAAGGCGGCTGCTGATTGCTGGGTTCCAGGAATAGAAAGGAACGCTGAAGCTTATGTTTTAAAGGATCAGGTTAGTGTTTCCATGATCCCTGACAGCCGAAACTCAGCTGAGATGAGAACTTAATAATGTGTTCGAACCACTCTATATTATGTTGAAAACTTGATATGCCCAACAATGCTTAAACAGGTTAAAGTTGTTATATCACAAATTCCTGGGATGCATATAGTGCTTCAGTTTGCTTGTTCTTGAGATGCCGTTTATGAAACTTTGTTTGAACACTTTGCGTTTCGTCACTCGAGAACTTATTTCTGTCTTTTAATATTTTTTGGCCAGTTGTCAGTGATCCATCATAATTTCTTAGTTCCAATGATTTATCATCTATTGTTAGGAAACTCGTTACCGTCAGAGATATCTTGACCTCATGGTGAACCATCAAGTGAGACGTATCTTCAGAACACGATCCAGGGTCATTTCCTTCATCAGAAGGTTCCTTGACGAACTCAATTTCTTGGAGGTGGGCATTGAACCATTATGCATACTATTTGAAGTGCTTCTTTAAAAGAAATCATTCTTCATATGGTTCTCATCTTTGCTATTCCCCAGGTTGAGACTCCAATGATGAATCTGATTCCTGGGGGAGCATCTGCAAAACCTTTTGTTACACATCACAATGAGCTAAACATAGATCTGTACATGAGAATTGCTCCTGAACTCCATCTGAAGCAGCTGATCATTGGTGGTTTGGACCGTGTTTATGAGATAGGAAAGCAATTCAGGAATGAAGGGATTGATTTAACTCACAATCCTGAATTTACAACATGTGAATTCTATATGGCTTATGCAGACTACAATGACCTGATGGATCTTACGGAAACCATGTTATCGAGTAAGTACTTAATTTATCGGTCTGTAATTTTGGCTCATGTTTACCTAAGTAATGCATCCATATACCACTTTGGATAGTTTATATATTTTTTCATTTGCTTGCACGCATGGGCCTAAGAAAACGTATCATGACATGTTTGTGAAGTTCTTATTTGCAACTTGCGTAAAATATAATGTTCATCTAACATTTAGTAACTATGAAAGGTATGGTGAGGGATCTGACAGGCAGTACTAAGATAAAATACCATGCCAATGGAGCTGATAATCCTCCCACAGAGATTGATTTCACACCTCCTTACAGGTATTAGAAATGGCGGCTAAACAGCATGACTGCACCTGTAAAATACAATGAAATGTTATTTTATATTGCCTAAGTTATTCTCTGACATAATTTCTTTGACACTTTTCGTTATTATAGAAGGATAGACATTATGGAGGAACTAAAATCAGTTGCTGGGCTTGACATTCCAGTAGATTTATCAAGCGACGAGGCCAATGTATATCTCGCAGCGACATGTGCTCAGTATGGAATCAAATGTTCGCCACCTCAAACAACAGCACGGTTGCTTGATAAGGTTTTTATTCCTCTCTCTGAAATGACAGCCTTTTATGAGAAATTACTTATCTGTTTTACATTAGTCTTGACTCGAGTTCTGACCACAGCATGGTGCCACTGCAAATACAGTTCATTTTTCTCACACTTTTTTTTGTTTCCACAAGATAAATATCTCGAAGGCGCAAGATATGTATCACGTTGGCTTATTATTTGATGGAAATAAAAATTGGCATGTTGTGCAATTTACAGTTTCTCTGGTCACTGGAATTTATTCAGCTAACATTCCATAATGTGTAGTATTAAGTATACTAGTTTCTTCTTTATCAGATAATTGGGTATTTTCTGGAGGCCAAATGTGTGAACCCAACTTTTATCATCAATCATCCGGAGATAATGAGCCCGCTGGCCAAGTGGCACAGGTCCCAGTCAGGACTCACGGAAAGGTTTGAGTTATTCATCAACAAACATGAGGTAAATCGCGCTATTCCACTAAACAGGGCGTCAATGCTGCACCATTTCACCCTACTTTGTAAAGGTTAATTTGGTGTTTTCTTTGTAATCTGATAGGTATGCAATGCCTACACTGAGTTGAACGATCCATTGGTGCAAAGACAACGATTTGATGAGCAGCTGAAGGTATGTAACCAGAAACCGAAACTTTCCTGACACTGCAACGTTACATTTCTACAGCCACACATTCTCTGAAAACCTGTCTACCATCATGTGAAACCCTTCTCCCCTAGAACCGGCAATCAGGAGACGACGAGGCGATGGCGCTCGACGAAGGGTTCTGCACCGCTCTTGAGTATGGTTTGCCCCCGACGGGCGGCTGGGGATTGGGGATCGATCGCATCGCAATGCTGCTGACGGACTCACAGAACATCAAGGTTCCTCTCCTCTTTGTATTTCTGTTCTTTGTTCAGTGCAACATTATCTCTACTGGGGACCTCAGATTTTCTGAAGCTACCCTGCACTCTGCCTTGTGTCAGGAGGTTCTTCTGTTCCCAACCATGAAGCCCCAACTACCTGGGTAGTACTCCAGCTGCTATGTCCATTAAAGAAGGGGGAGAAACAAACAGCAAAGTACAGATATGTAAATAGAAGAAGTGCTCCAGTGAACAATTTCCTCTGTTCACTTCGTCACATTGGCCGATGGTGGTGTACCGATATGTTGTAATATTTTTTTGTTGAAGTTTTATCAGTTGGTTTAATTGGAACTGTTTTAGATTTAATACATGCAACAAGAAACAATGCAAACTGTCTTTATTCTTTTTCTTACCAAAGAATCCGTACCAACTTTTTCTGAATGTTTTTTGCCAAAATAGTTCCTAAATAAGATGTTAACAAGGAGTTTCAGAGCAAACAATAATTTGGGAAGACTTGCTTAAACCGCTTGTTGCTCTTTAGTTCCAACAGTAAGTTCTTTCATGACACCTTATCGTAGAAAAACATTACTGCCTCCGTCTCACAGAACAAGTCAGATATAAATTTAGTCCAAAGTCAATGTTGTCTAAGTTTGACCATGTTCTTAGACAAAATTATAAGTAGTTACGATACCAAGTCAATATTAATAGATCTACCACAAAATATTTTCATAATATATTTACCAAATATTTTAAATTTTGATACTTTCTCTTATATATGTGGTCAAACTTAGCAAACTTTGACATTTGGCCAAATTTATGAGCCTTGTTATGATGAAACAGAGGTATAGTACCTAAAATGAACTCCTTGGGTGAGTGGTATCCTGTGAAAACCACTTCCCAGTGAAAACTTGAAAACCAAGTTATGGGTCGTTGGATAAAGAATGTACAGTTTTTTTTTAGATCAGATAAAGATTGTACAGCTTTTATACAAAAATCCATCGCTCAAGTTTAACTGAGCATTCCTTGTGGTTTCGAATAGTTTTCGATAATCTCAACACGGATTTGGCAGAAACACGAGTGGAAGCTCATCCCCCATGTCGCCTCCTCGGTGTGACCCATGGCCCAAACCCTACCCCATCGCCCCCCTGGCCACCCTCCTCACGTATGCTATAGTCCGCTCCATTCACAGTGGCAGCGGGCCCTTTCCAAAGGGACGTGGGTCATATGGTCGTTTCTCGAGCGCACGACGGAGCGGCGGACATTGTAGTGTGGATGTTGTGGTGGTTAGATCCTGATATGGTGATAGCCTACTGGTCAACGTGTGGCGTGGACTTCAGAGCTCCGTCATTCCGTTATCGGGACGTCTTTGTGTCGTGAGGTGCGCGGCGACGCAACTCGAAGTGGTTGTGGCATCGATTTGGTGATCCCTTCGTCTCTAGATCTGGTTTGATACGATTTGACAGGTATTTCTTAAGGCAGTCTTAGGTGGGAGACATCACGCCCAACCTATTGTTCACGAGACCTCGTTCTTTTGGCATTAGAGGTGAATACAACAAGTATACACATACTCTGATGGAAACACAATATATCATATCAGGCAATTTCGATGCACATATGTCATGCCTTTTTTGAAGGTGATGACTCAAAACTCGGCTTTGGCCATGAAATTCCCTGAGTTCAGCCTTTGATTGGACTC
Source organism: Poa pratensis (assembly GCA_947311845.1). NCBI lineage: Eukaryota > Viridiplantae > Streptophyta > Magnoliopsida > Poales > Poaceae > Poa > Poa pratensis. The sequence goes on from CAMZMU010000041.1 coordinate 141,443,333, forward strand.
GTCAACATCGGCGCACGTGCAAGGAGCACTTCTCAAAGAGTTTCTTTAAGAGTGGTGTACTTTTCTTTATTAGGTCGCATGTCTCAGCGTTTGTTACAGGATTGTCGACAATGTCGCGAGGCGTACCACTTTGACTGGCCTCGGGATTCTCTTTATTTTTTTCGATGCCTAGTTTTGTCTTGGCATTGTTGATTAAGCAATAATACATGATTATGTGAATCAACCCATGCAGAGGTAGGAGGGCCACCTTTCTTTTCGTATAAATAAGAAATAAACCCGAGTGGAACTTGAACATGCAACTCAAACAACATACTAAACTTATATGAATGAAATCACAATAAGTCTTGCTGGAAGCCAAATACAACTTACATTAATAATGGAAGCGAAAACTCTACTCTAAGGGTATATACAGTGCTAGGTGCTTAGAAGTATACTTACAAAAATAAATTGGTTTATATTCAAACACCTGTGCGCTTATTTCTATTGCCAAGATGCCTAATTAAGCACTTATCCCGTAGAGGTAAGTACATACTTAAGCAACTTGCATTGTATGACCTAACATAGGGAAACCTATGCGAAACAACAACCAAAACTTTGGATCAATGAAATACAGAATGCTTCACTTAAGTGTAGATTTTTAGTCCAATTAGTCTATTTCGTTTCGAGAGAAAAGACGATGTCGAGGAGGCATGGGAGCCAAAGGAAGAAAGGGGCTATTCAAAATAAAGAAAAATCCTTTCTCGAGAATTGTTGTGGATAGGATCCTGTAAAAACATCTTTTGAAGAATGGGCCAAAGCCGAGACCGTTTCTATCGGAAAAGAAGTTCCAAAAGATCCATTGGTACCCATTGTTGGAGATTAGGAGATTTTGTTTATGTTCAAGTAGAAAAGTGAATCTTGAGATTACCTTCTCCAGGTGGGGAAAGGGCGACGAAATGAATTAGATATCTCCCAATATTTATGGTTTTTCATACATAATTTTTCATTAAAACATACTTAATATTGGTCTTGTTTGAAAAACAGAGTTGGATCATGGGTTGATTTTTACAATGCCCGGGGTTCTTTTGGAAAAATGCGCCTTGAAATGTCTTGGACGAAGGATGTTTGTACCGGAAGGTCCATAGCTTCGTTTTCACATTTTCACTAAAATGTGGTTTCATGGGAAATTTTCTCCACAAAGGAACACGCAGTATAGATAACCTGTAGTTTGAGTGGATGATGGTCGACAACTACTCCCTCCGTTCCATTTTAACTGACTCACAAAACGTGTCTAAATACATCCATATCTAGATATATGTGAGTCAATTAAAATGGAACGGAGCGAGTATTTGGGTAGCTACAAGCGTGACGTCGCACATTTCTCAGCATGCGCGGGCCACGACGGGTTAGCGTTGCTTGCACGTCTCTCTTGCGAGGTATTGCATATTTGCATGCACGAGCTCCAGGTCAATGACCTATAAGAGCATCCACAATGGGGCGCTTATCTTGTAGACGTCAGGGTTAAAATCCCAGCCGATCAACGGTTGGGCTAGCAAATTCTGGGCGCCAGACGCAAATAGTTTCACCCGACGCTTCTCCCTTTTTTTTTCTCGCGGCGTGAAAATAGGAAGCGTCCGGACGCTAGGAACCACTGCATGCTACGGAAATATATAGCTCAGTTGGTTAGATCAGCCGCCGAACATAGCCGGTTGATACATTGTGGATGCTCTAAGGCGTGTTAGAGCATCTTCACGCGGTTTTCGAAAAAATGTCCTGTACCCGAAACGGTATCGCACACTTGTCTAGACCGATAAGGGTAGCTCCTCCCAAGTGCTAACTCTAAATTTGTGTGCCTTGTTTAAATTTTTTAGTCAAACTGTTATTATTTGATAAGAATTTGATCAAAAAATTAATCTAACTACTCTAGTATACGTCTACAAACGAATCCTCACCATCGTCATCGCCGCAGTCGAAGCCATCGAAGGAGGAGGAAATGTAGACGATACCGGCGGAGAAGGGGGGCTCCGCCGTGTGGTGCGGCAGCAGTAGCGGGTCGTTCTTGCGACACATGCATGGTGCACATGAGGCCAGGACAATCAGTGCGGTCATTAGGATGGTGGGGGTTGCGGCGTGTCCGTCAAGGCACGCATGCCTGCGTGAGGCTGGGACAGTATGGCGGGTCGGCATTGTCCTAGTCTTGCGAGGGGATGAAGAAATTCGCCTCCACTGGCTGCGGCTTTGGCCTGCGGAAGACGATCGTGTCGCGGCCCCACGGTGGCGAGCGCACTTTGGTCTTCGACTTGCGCATCGTGGCGGTCTGGTTGCGTCGCCTTTAATCGATGGCTTTCTTTACCGTGCGGCCGTGCACACTCTACCAGTTCGTCTTATGTTTGACTTTGTACCGCGGCAGCTGATCTAACGGTCAAACGAACGCAGTGATGGTGGCATCCCACTCCCGTTCGAAGCGAGTGCACCACGCCCCCTCGTTGCCAGGGTTGTTGCGAAGTGGGCCCTCTCCACTCCATCGGCGTCATGCGGTCCGGGTGCTGGAGGATCTCGAGAGAGAGGTCGGCGCCGGTGGAAACGATCGAGCGGCAAGGTGAGGCCGTTGCGGCTTATTTTTCATCGCTTTGGCGGTCTCTATGACTCCGCGGATGAGGAGGAAGTAGGCGTGAAACCCCTTTGCCTCATCTACGGTGAGAGGTTTTGCGGCCGCAATGGATTCAAGTCATCGGCTTCGTCGTTGTGTGCCATGGTGCTAACGGTGGTCGGTGTGGAGGGAGAAGGAGCAAGGCTGAATGGCCGACGCAACGCGACCGGGAGGTGTATATAAAGGTAGGGGTGGTAAGTGAGGGGGCGGTGGTGCCGTTTAATACCGACAACGTGAATGCGGCATCGTGGCGGAAGCCACAATGACGCCACGTGAGTACAACAGTGCCCATATGAGAAACTGGCGAGATGGGTGGGCGCCATTAATCAAGAACTGACTAGCATGTGCCGATGGCATGTTGACCCCTGTCAGAGGGGTGTGGCCAACACTCCCGAACCGTCCCCGTAAGTATTTTTTTTGAGAAAAGACACCCAGATAAATCTTATATTTGATATATACAACTCGACGTAACACAATCAGTACAAAACAAAAAACACACCAAAAATCATACTGGTCATTTTCTTCCTTCGATTGTTCGATAGCTGTCGAAACTTAAAACATGCACCGGATAAGCAGCAAAAAAAACTGGGACACCTACAAACGCTCTCGCAAACCAAAATTTTGAGGACCGCAATAGCTACGTGCTGAAAAAATATCGGATAGGGACACACCCCAAACAGCACATGCTTGCAATTCTGACCACCAGTTCAGCTAGTTGAGAAACTGAAGCGTACCGCAGACCGAAACGAATGAAGAGATCGAATATGTTCCACCGTAGACCAGCTAATAACTTCCTTGCATGACACACCAAGTGCAAAGATCTAGAGGAATCCAACAGATCTGTCAACACCTAACTTCACTGGCCCTTCGCCGAAACCAGAAACATTGATGCGATAGGGAAGTTCCGGAGATCTTATTGCAATGCATCATCGTCACCACCATCTCGTCGATGCCGCAAGTGTGACCAAAACCAAAACTTTAGGGACCTTGCAACAGCGCCGAGCGCAGGTCAAGATCCTGTAACACCCCTAAAATTCAAACCTAAATTTAGCGGTGTTTTCTGACGCCTGAAAAACTTTTTCTGTTTTCCTAAATGTTTCTGCAAATCTTTTGGGGATGATTTGACTTTGGAATTGCTCTCTCAAAATTTCCCCGGTGATCCACGAACCACTCCAATGCCGTGATAATTTTGTTGCTTAAGTTTTCTCTCGAAAATCCTAGCCCCGACTATCAAACCATTTTTAAACCTTTCCTCCACCTACAGAAGGGAAGTCCATTTTCGTCGCTAGATATATTCCACTAAAAATATCAGAGTACTCCCATATCCATATAAAGACATTCCATGCAAAAATATTGCATACTCCAATGCAATAATTCCAAGTTGGACATTATTTCCGAAATGCCATTTTTGATCCAGAGATTATCTAGACACCTTACACTCATCCAGAAATTATGCCACCTTGGGAAGATGCATGATTCCATCTCCTGAACATTTCACTCCACTGTCCCAACCTCATTTGGGCAATAATTGAGGTACTTCCTTTGTAATGCTCTTTTCATGCCTTTTTGCAATTTCCAAAGGAACCCCCATTTTTGTGTCTCCAAAAATTCTATGAAAATTTGGGAATGATCCCTAGGCAGTATGTAACCCATTTATGCAAAAATATTTGGTACCTTGTTAGGAAAATGTTGGACTATTTCCCTGAGCAAGTTTCTGCCCTAAAACCCATTTGTTTTCAAAAACAAGCCAAATGATTTTTGTAGTGGGAGATGAGCACCTAGATGCAAGCACTAGGAGAACCTACACCTCTGGGCCGAGTCTTGATCAAAACAAAAATTTTTTGCTTCTCCGAACAACCTTTTTCAATTTGGGCCAGTACTGTTTTTCAAAAGTTCTAGTCGCACGAAGTTTCGAATTCGCGAAAACTTTAGTCACCAAAGTTGTAGAGTTTTGTTGTTGGCGTGCAGTGGTGAAAACCCCGTCGCGTTTGGAGCTCCGAGTCGCTGGGAACGCGACGATGCCGCTCGTGTCACGCCCTAGACGCCGCTTTGGCGTGACCTAAACCCGCTTAACCCTAAACCCGGCCTAACCCTCCTACACCAGTGCACACACGTGCTCCACTGCGCAACCAGCTCACCCCCTCCCATTCTTATCCTTACCTTAAATATTTGGAGCGTTGTTGTTGCACCGGTGCACCGTCCATCAAGCCTCCCCCTCCTCCCATTGCTCTTCCTCCACTCTAGCTACATAAGGAGGCCCCAAGCTCATTCCCGAGCTGCTGCACCCATTTCCTCTTCCCTGCCTTCTCGTTCAGTGCTTGGACCTGAGAGAAAACCACAGAGAAAATCCCTCCACAAAACTTGGCCGCCATGGATGAAGCTCACCCCAGCTTGCTGGCACGCTCCCGGCCTCTCTCTTCCGCCTAAAGCCATCCCCGAGCCCCCTCCTGGCGTCCACCTCTCTGCCATCCCCGGGCGGCTGAGCAGCCCGGCGGAGGAGCCGCCCGTGCTCGACACCGCCATGGCCGAGCTAGGTGAGCTCGAGGGCGACGTCGCGGTGGCCCTCCCCTCCAGGCCGAGGCCTCCCCTGGGCGCGGTGGACCGCGGCGTGCCGTCCCCGCCGCCTCCCGGCCTCCCCGTGCGTCCGGCAACCGGCGTCGACCTCCACCCGAGCCCTCCCCGTACGCTCCCGTGCGTGCTCGCGAGGAAGGATTCGTTGACCGCGTCCCCGCCGCCCGAGCCGATCTCCGCCACAACACCCAGCTCCCACGACCGTGGCGAGCCGCCGCCGTGCCGTCCCCGCCGCCGGCCGGCCACCCGGTGCCCACCCCGGCCGTCCCCTGCTCGCTCCTGTGCGCGAGCCAGCGCGAAGAAGACGATGCTTCGATCCGTTTCTCCCCGTTCGGTGTTCTTTCCGTTCCGAACCGTTATCTGGCCCAACGGGCCAGCAGCTGATCTCAGCCCACCAGAGGCCCAGCCTCGGCCCGCCAGCGGCCGGCCAGGCGCAGCAGCGCGCTGGCGCGCGATCGGCCCACCAACGGCCTGCCCCGCGCTGGCGCCAGCACGCGCGCGTGCGGCACGCAGTGGCCCATCCGCGGCCCAGTGAGACAGAGCGCAGCCCGTGCTGTTTTTTTCGGCGATTATGTTTTATCTATTTTCCCTGATGAGCAATTTCAAACGACGATATCTCTTGAACCGTAGCTCCGATCGGAGTGATTCAAAATTGTAAATTCCTAGTTTGGAAGGATCTGTCCAGTGGTGTATGTTTTACATTTTTGTAAAATAGTTGTATACTCAGCACCCTTGTATGCGTGTATAGGGTATCCCGTGGTACCGGGAACCGAGACCCGAAACCGTGACGTTCGTGACCCTCCGAGCCAAACGGTGTCGATCTTCGCAGGCAAGCTAACCCCTTGCTATGAGCCGTCCTGCAATGCTTGTTTGTTTATCTGCTTAATACCATGCCGGGTGTTTATGTTTGTCTCCTGTTATGTCTGTCTACTATTATTGTTGCACGTCTGTTGTTGTCCGTATTTTGTATGAGCCTTGTAGTGTTGCATATATTGTTGCATGTTAAACTGTCGCATTACCTTATAATTGCTTATCTGCGCATCACTCCCGTTCCCGAGACAATGGCCGGAGGAACCGCCTCAGTCAAAGGAATGGGGGAAATATTACAACTGTGCGTCTCGCGCTTGCGAGGCTTTGTTTGCTTCTTCTTCTTCGCCGAGGTGAGGAGCGGACGAATGTCGTCTTATGATCCTCGGAGTTGGGGGCATTTGCCAAAAGAGTTATTTGCTTCTTGTTCCTCCGTCAAACGTGGTTGGCGTAAGCCCACCTAGACTGCGGCGCTTGGGACATTTGCTTTCCATTTGGTTCTTTTTGCCAAGATTGCTGACACCACGTCGAGGAAATCCTCGAGTGGAATGGATGCTTTCTTTCTTATGAGTGCTTTTCGGTTCATTCTTTATGGTGACACCGGCTGGAGGAACCGCCACGGTCATCCGTTGAAACACTATGTTATATATGCTGTGAACACTAACCCCTGGTGACACCGGCCGGAGGAACCGCCATAGTCACCCGGATATTATTATTGCTATGTTGATATGGTTATCATGATTATTATGCTGGACTAATCCTCTGTTTTGTGACTTGTTGTGATGAAACCTGATTAAATGAAACATCCCTCCAAACAACGATAAGGTCTGTTCATAGTGCCACTAATCTGAACCCTTGAATGCGATACCACCGTTGTCCCATGGAAACCGTGACCTAGTAGGTTGTTGAGCCCCTTTTGTGCCATCCATTGGGCGCAGTCGTTCGGTTGCGCTGTCCGAGGGGAGTGGTCGACAGGCACGGGTTCGACTGTGATAGGGAGTCCGGAGCTAGGCATACCCGGTCGCGCCGGGGGATGTGCCGGATTTACTTGCCCGTTGTGCCACGCGCATAGGGTGGTGCAGGAGTGTGTCTTAACAGGTGGACCGTCATGTGAGTGTATTTTGCTTAGTACGACTTTGGGCGTGATAAACCTGAAGTGTCGGCTGAGTGGGGTGCATTCTGATAGGTGGTAAAGCAAACTCTCGAGAGCATCAACCTAGCCAGCTAGCCCCGTTCCTGGGATATGGAACAACAGTTCAGTGTCGGTCACACTGTGTGTCCTCGTCGTGTCCGGAGGTTAAACTTAAGATTTGTTTGAAATAATTAATGAACGACCGGATTACACTAAATGAATAAATAAGATGATGCAGGGAATATTGTCTTGAGATGTTGATGGTAATCCGTGATAGGGATGGCGGTGTGATGCGTTGGGAAGCCTATAGTTAGGCCAGAGCCCACATCAACCGTGCGTGCCCAGAGTGAAATGATGAGGCCAGAGGGCCTAGCAGTGATCACAGGTGCCGTGTGTGTTATTTGGTACCAACTGGTATACTCGATTAGACTCGTCACAGATAATTTCTTTGTATGATTACCAGTATACGATCCAACCCCACCTGGCTTGGACTCTGTACTGGTGATAACCCCATTGCTTGCTTATGACATGTTTGGTTGTCAATGCCATGCTATTTTTATATCATGTATCTAGATTACACCTTGCCATGTTATAGGATTTTATATCCAGTGTATACCTTGCTGCATGATTGTTGGAATGTTTGTAGTAAGTGGTGATTCTTGCTGAGTGCATACAAATGTACTCACGGGCCTTGTGATTATGGCCAGGTTTTGTCGAGGATTCATCTTCCACCTTAGTAAGGATTTGAAGCAAGAGCGTGCTAGGATCAGTAGCCCAGCCAGATGCCTGTGGAGTGGAGCCGCTCCAAGCCGTTGCCTTAGCCGTCTTCCGCTGCCAGTTAAACTCTGTCCTGAGCCATGCTTGGCAAGATATTCTGTACTGCCTCGATGGCCTTGTAAACCATTTGTAGCACTACTTGTGCCTGATTGTGTAATAATTTCCATAATGTTGCACTGTCGCGACGTGCGGCCAGATATCTTGGGCTGTCGCACGGGACGACCGCCTCTCTGGCGAGATGTGCCAGGGAGGGGTGTCACAGATCCCCACCCCTTCCTGCAAACAAAGAAGGCAGAAACCCATCGATTCATGATCGAAGACGACAGAGATCAGGAGATGGAGCAGACAGAGGCAGCTGCTAGGGTTGAGCCCTAGGTCGCCGCCTCTTATGTTTTTTGGCTAGTGTGGCATGTGGCCCCAAAAGTTGGGAGCGGACGAGTGGAGGTCGAACATATTTCGGTCCGTATCAATGGGGCGCCGCTGTAGAGATTTTGTGTCCCACCCCCAATTAGGCGGATGAGGAGGCCTATCAAGGACGCCGCCGCAAGTAGTCTTAGAGTCGCATCATAGGGCTTGTAAGCCAAAGGTATGTCCGGTTTAATTTGTGTGTATGTGTCTGATACCCTAATTCACGAACATCAATTTGTGGTCATCTTGATATGATGCTTTTGAAAATGTTATTGCAATACATACGTGTGCAAAACCAAACAAGACGCAGTATTTATGCAGTGTGCTGATTATATGCTGCAGAGTGTGACGATTGTACATGACCGTGACGGTCGCCGGTGCAAAATTAGAATAGACGGAGGCAGGGAAACTTAGTTCTTACGACTACAGGTAAAAAAAAGTTCTTACGACTAGTAAGCTCACTCCTCCAAAGAGAAGCCAAAGAGAAGCTCATTGTTCTGTTTCGGCATCCTTTGTTTCAGGCTACTCCAGAGAGAAGCCAGGATGAACCCACCTTCTGTTCCAACTGAAAAAAAAAATCGTCGCACCACCACCTCACTGCCAAAATGGCTTGGCCTCTGCTTCTCCTTAATTAATAGGACATGGCTTGGCCTTTTTCGTCAAAAAAAAAAAAAACCACCTCGCCGCCAAGACTTATCGAGCCGGCGAGTTGCTCCTGCCCGCCTCGCGTGGCCGCATGGTTTTAAATTTAAGTTTCAGCCACTACCAAAAATACCGAGATTGAGTGAATTTCAGTGATTTCGGCTATCGTATCAACCAGATAACCGATTTTTTCTTAAAATCCATTTCATTATTTGAAAAAAAATTAAAATATTTTAAACATCTTTTGAGTTCTTGTGTATAGTACTTAAATTCCTAAATATTTTGACCGAAAGGTAAGTATTTCGGTGTCTTCTGAAATCGGTGAAATAAAGTGAATTTCGTTGAGAACTCACTGAATTATAAAACCATGCGCGTGGGGCACGGGTGCACCGAGCAGGTCCATGACCCCTCTCTCTCCCTCCTCGATGGCTTACTACTGATCTCAGTCATGTCCACCGTTCCCGCGCACGTCGTCGGAATCGACGTCAATCTATAAGCCAACGAGCCCACAATGCACGCCATCGCGACGCTACTCGGTGCCGACCACGCTCTTGGCTGGACCAACGAGACCACCTTGTAGACGGTTGGACCGATGTGGACTGCAGCAGATGCGGGAGAGTCTCGGCGATCCACGCGTCCAATGCAAAGGGGCATCACAATTGCTTTCTGTCTGAGCCGCGGGAGCTCGACCTCCGCGACAGCTCCATCACCGACGATGTTCCAAACATGGTCTTCCTCGACATTATGTGAGTTTGGCTTGACGACAACGAGTTCACCTCCATTCCCATCAATTGTCCGCCTGATCTTCACTGTTAGCAATAACTCACGGCCCCAGAGCTGGGAGCTGCTGAATGACCCTATCCGGCTCAACACGCTCAAGTGTAGCAGACGACACTACCTCACCTAGACATCTCTGGTTTCCTCGGCGCCTTCTTCCGTAACTTCGACACACTCTCCCTGGCAAACAAATTCCTCACCGGCAAGGTTCCTCAATGGCGGGACTTTTTGGGACCAATAACACATAAAACTACATGATCTAAGTGCCCTAATTTTTATTCATGCATGTTAAATCGGGGGGGGGGGGGGGGGGGTAGCCCCCCTGACATGCACTAAGTTCCGGCCCTGCTCTCACTCATCTCGACTTGAGCTACAACCTCCTCACCGGCGGTGGATTTCATTGCAAATCTTCCGGGGCTTAAAGTGCTTCGACTCAATGAGAACGGCTTTACTAGGCCATTATCCGACTTCAGCTTCCATTGGAGTCTTCGGTTACTCGACTTTGCACACAACCGTCTTATCGGTCCTTCACCAGGAGCGTCAGGGCATTACGCCTCCCAAAGGTATTTGAATCGAGTTAGAAGGGGAACCGGCCGTGCATTAGGTGGCACGACGTCTACTGTGAGAAGAACGTTGCGACTACTGGCGTGGACTTTTGCCGCCTCACACTCAATGGCACTCTTCATCCCTGTTTGGTGATTTCAAGATGTTGGTGATGCTCATTCTTGTAGCAACAACATTACTTGGTATATACCTCGATCGGTCGCCACAATACCGACATTCTAGGGCCAGTGCAATAAAAAATTGGGCCCATGGTGAATAAAAATGAATACAATTTATATTAAACTTCTATACGTCTATGTGTCTTATTTTTATTATGCTCTACTATTACAAGTATAAACTCTTTTTGTTCATTTTCATAGTTTAACCACATAACCAGCAATATTACTAAATATTAGTTGGTATGTTTTTTTAGTGCATTCATAGAAAGAAAGTTGTATTTTATAACAAAGTTTGCTCTAGAACTACGTTTTCTTCACTGCATAATCTATATAATTTATAATTATTTATGGCAAAGATTTATAAAGAGTGCGATATAACATATGTCTCGATAGTAGTTTCTAGTTTCTAATTAAATAAGCTTTATAGAAACTTATACTCCCTCAGTTCCAAAATATAAGATATTTTATCATTTTCGAACTTAGATGGATTTGGATGTCTATAGACGCAGTTTAGTGTGTAGATTCATTCATTTTGGTCCATATATAGTCTATCAAAAAACTTAAAACATCTTATATTATGGAATAAGGGAGTAGAATATAAATCGAACCAATGACACTACTTTTTCATTGTCAAAATTATCTATCAAGTCAAAATTTAACAAAGCGTGCATACTTTGTACCGTGTATTAAAACAACATTTGTTAGAGTAATCATCAGTAAAAAATAGTCCGGATTCTAATATGTTTGCATATGTGACATGCTGTTTTCTCTTGTGTACACAAGTCCCCAACCAAATTACGAAATAAAAATTTGTTACACCTAATTAAACATGGAATTCAGTTATGCAGATTTTCATAAAACCAACATGACTCACCGAAAAGAGAATAGCATGATAGTTAAATTTGTAGTCCATGGTCACATTTGTTTCTAGTGTCTGGTTATCTCCCAAGAGGCATGTGTTGTGTATTTTCTTACCACATGCATTTACCATTTTATTATGTTATAAGATACTTCCTCCTTACCAAACTGTAAGCCGCGCAAGATTTTTTTCACATATTTAATTTACATCTTTGATCAATTAAAATACCAAGTGTGTGTATATTGACCCTGAATAAATGACATTGTTGCTAATGGCTGCATTTTATCTAGGGTTTTGCTCAATGTTTTTAATATGCCCTGAGATACAATAAATATACATATGTTTCATGAATAATGAATTATGTTTTTATAATATAACTGCTATGGTCTATAAATGTGAGATTTATAGGGAAACACATACGCACGTGTAGAGACATGATCAAACTATTTTACCCTTTGTCTCGTCTCTTGGACAAACTCGTTAATACTGGATGGCGATGTTTTCCAGCCATGGACAAGGTCTTTGTCATTAATAATGAGAGCACATTGTTAAGTTAACATTGTGACTGAGAAGACCCAAATATATGATATACTACGAGATCAAGTTTTGGAGTAACTAGTATAGTCTAAGATTGGTTGATTGTTTATTCCTTTGACCATGAGAATTTATGATTGTGTATGCTGGAGAGTTTGCTTGGCACATTCAATCATCACGGCCTTAATTGGGTGATCAAAACGACTATCGCTGGGTAACCTTAAAGGTATGCATTAATTATTGTAGTTCAAGATTGGGAATCACTCCTCTAGATTGTAGAGAGATACATCCTGGATCCACTCTAGTGGGAAAGTGTCCATTGATAAGTCTGTGTAGACAAAGTCATGATATGTGAATATCATGGGGATGCTCGAACACGGGAACGAGTAATGGCATCACACCGGTAACAAGGATAAAGTGACATAGTAAATGAAAGATGTCATTTACGGTAATGTCATATGTCTCGCCTTGGGTATTTGATGAGTATCGTGTAGTCATAGGAACAGACATGATAATCAAACAGGTTCATCAGAGTGTCTTCGTATAATGGTAGCAATCATTCAGATCGTCCATGGTTCTGACCCTAACCGGTGATTGGATAGGCATTTCCAATCATACCTACACGTTGTCGAACCTGTAGGCGTCACTTAACACGTCAAAGTTTGTTGTGTACGTAGTTTGGTTAGGAGTAGAGAAAGAGAGTATCACCTGGGATTGTTCCGACGTGATGGAATTGTTTTGAGAGAATTGATATTAAAGGTATCGGATTTATTCGATGGTTTATATGGAGGAAATATTTGTCCTATGTTTTGTATGCGGACACTGGATGTCCCGGATCATATAAATGGGTTTATATAATAAGTAATTAATTTCGGGAAGTTTATGTTAAAGGATTATTCAAGTTAGGAATTAATTATACAAAATATATTAAAAGGGAAATATTAAAAAGGTGAAAATCCCCAGAGCCCACCAAAAGGGGGGCTGCCGAGTGGGCCCATGGGGCCCGCAAGGCAGCCACACCCCTTCAAGGGGTGGGTGGGCCGGCGGCTAGGGCTAGGCCCAAGAGGGGGAGGCTCCCTCTTCGGCCGAAACCCTAGTGGGCTCTTAGGCCCATGCGGGGGAAGGCGGCGGCCGGCTAGGGTGTGAGCCCCACCCCCTAGGTCGGTTCAGCTAGGGTGGGCCCCACCCTTGGCCGGCGGTTTGGGGGAGGGAGAAACCCCTCCTCCAAGTCTCCCTCCCCCAGGGCCTCCTATATAAACCCCTTCCCCTCCCCTTTTGTGGACACACAATTGAGAAGGATTTTGGGGTTTCTCCCAAGTTTGGAGGAAACCCATTGTCTAGATCAAATCTCTCTCCCTCTCTCCCATGTGTTGGGGTTCTCTCCACCTTACGTACACCAGTAACTCTTAACTCTGGCACGGCGATGCGTGAGCACTCGAAGGGGTGAAGCCTCATAGACGTTTGACCCTCACTCTACTGGATCTAGAAGGTGTACGAGGGACCGGCAACATTCTCACCGCCAGGCTTGGCCGTGAGAATCTTCATCAAGCATCACCGACATCGTCACCGACACCTCTTCCGCATCTTTGTGTTGGTAACGAAACAGATATATCCCTGTTGTACCTTCATAGTTGTTCCTGGTTGTTATATAGGCCGGAAAATTTTAAATTTTGCTACGTAACCCAATAATTCCTTCGTGTACTTGTATATTCATCCATCCATTGTTCATACGATTGCCTCCATGATGTCATGTGTCTCCATGTCTGAGTAGTTTCATTAGTTCTTGGGAAGAAGGGGAAACCCTAGTTCAATTATTTTAAGATGAGATAGAAATCATATGGTTTAATACCAGTCGCCATGTAGTAACCGTCTATTTCTGTTTACTGTAAGAATGTCGACTGCACGCTATTTACCTTCGGGTCAGAAGTAGGTTGTTCATGTCAAGCCAAGAAAGAAGAAGGCCATTGTGACGTGGACATTTTTTTGCTCCCGGGCACCAGTGATCCCTCCCGTTTAAAAAATTTGAAAATCATATTTATATGTTTCAAAAAATTCTGAAAAAAAATCCGAGTGTAGCCAATGATATATCCCTCTAACGTGCGAAATATCAACTTAAAAAACTTTGTATTTTGAGCTACACAAAAATGACAAATTTTTAGATCTGAGTATGTTTATTTTCAAACCTCTAAGTTTTATCAGATTTATTATTTTTGTGTAGCCCATAATATAAAGTATTTCACACTAAAATATTGCACGTTTGTGGGATGCACCATTGGCTACATCAAAATTTATTTTCAGATTATTTTGAAACTCAGAAGTATGATTTTCAAAAAAATTAAACGGGAGGAAGCACTGGTGCTCGGGATCAAAAAGAACTTTCCGGCCATTGTGCCTCACTTAAGGTGGGAAGAGTTGATATCATTCGTACGGTGGGGCTTACCCTTTTTCCTTGGAATCACATGAGAATAACGGGGATCACAGATCGAACCTCTCCCAATTCCATGGGGTATACCCTTAATTGCTAGTGGCTCGGTCTGCGTATGCTGGCGCGCCTTTGGCAACTAGGAGGGCAGGTTTCTTACCGAGGTTAGGAGTGGTTGTGTGGGGGCGTGTATGCAGATAGACTAAGGGCACGTCTTTATAAGTGACTCCGATTTTACGTGAACAATGTGATATTAAGTGTTATAAACTATCTCCGCTCATGAGAACATACTAGGGTGGAACCAACTCTTACTAAGAACGCCTTTATTCTTATTGCAGTTTCCATAACCATCACCGTTTTCTTGCTCTGTCACTGTTCACATTGCCTCACGTTCTGATAAACAACAACAACAGTTAATATCACGAGTGTAAATTTCCGGCTTCCGAGATCTAGTGAGATCCTGATATTTTTGTAAAAATCGAAAATCATACTTACGAGTTTTATTTAAAAAATAATCTGGACATAGCCAATGGTGTATCCCACAAATTTGCAAAATACCATTTTCAAATACTTTGCATTTTGTGCTACACAAAAATGAAAAAGGTGTGGATTTGAGTATGCATATTTTAAAATTTCAAAATTTATCAGATTTAGACATGTTTTGTAACCCATAATACAAATAATTTTGCACTGTGAGTTTTCATATATGTACGATATATTACTGGCTATATCCAGAATGTTTTCTCATAATTGTATTAATCTTGTAAACATAATTTTAAATATTTAAACCGAGGGAGCACTGGAACTTGGGAGGCAAAGACACTTTCATGTAAATTTAATATTTTGGGCCATCTCTTCTCAGGGCACTGGGCGGTCGCCCTTCTTGCGCGACCTATGGGCCGGTAGGCCCCGAGGACAATCATCTCATATAGTTATTTTTTATTAAGGGATATACAGTTGAGAGAGGCAATTTGCTACCCATGGGGTAGCTACACACTCATGCGTTATACGGCGATGCAGGCTGTATACCCATTTTTAGCTTGTTTTCCTAATAGAACACGGATTTTTGGCGTACATAAATGTTTTCAGAATTTTGAAAAAAAAAAATTTGGTCGTGATTTTTAGCTTGTTTTCCTAGGTGAATTTTTTGTTGACTTTTTGGTCAAAATTTAATAAAAAATCATAGTGGATGAAAAAACTGAACAACAAAATTCAAAATTCTATCAACTCTACTAGTGACATTCCCCCGGTCTTTTAGAGTAATCTTTTTTTACCTTTCCACATATTTTTCATTCAAATTTAGCGTGTCTAGCTACCCCATGCACACTTGGTTTTTCCCATACAATTTATTTGGCGTGTCGAAAATAATAAAGCTCGTTTTTTGTTTGCAATTTTTGATTTAACGGCACTGGACATAGACTGGGTCATTTAACTGCACTGCAACAGTTACAATTAATCACCTATAACCACGGAAGAAAGTCCATTTTTCATCCGTAAACTTAGGGGGAAGTTAAATTTTTGTCCTAAGACTTCTTCTTAAAACTTCTGCTTGACCCGAAATAAACCCTAAACTTTTTTTTTTTGAAAGAAAGCAAAAGCGTTATTACTGATTACCAAGGGGCAGATCGCCCGACACATATCCAGCAATAGACGCTGGAACTTCGTACTCCCGCAAGAGAAACCTAATTTAGCCAGCTCATGCGCTGGGTAGTTACACTCACGTTTACAAGCCAAAACATTGCAACGAGAGAAAGTAGTACGGATCTGAAACTTCAGATCATCCAATGCAACACCTTGAGGAGAGTAGTCTGCTTCTCGCTGGTTCAACGCAAGCATCAGCATCTGCGAGTCTGTTTCAATGTCTATATGAATCGCACCCAGCTGCTCTGCAAGGTCTACAGCTTGGACAACAGCTATCAGCTCAGCTAGCATGAAAGGCATCAGCCACATTTTCAGTTCTGCCCGCCTTGGAAGCTATCACTCTCCTCTACAATCACGCACAATGACGCCCCAGCCGGAGTGGTCCATGTCAGGCCTGAAAGCGCCATCAATGTTAAATTTGAGTACGTCATGTTCAGGTGGTAGCCATTTGAGCTGTTCAACAGGAGACTTCTCCTTATCTGTCTTTAAGATTTCTTGGTTCTCAATGGCATAGCAGCGAGCTTGGTGTGCTATATTCACCGCATCCAGTACCTTGTCTCCTCTCTCAGCTTGTTTCGATTGTTCCACCAGAGCCACCAAAAAGTCAAGATCTGAATTCTTCTCAGCTCCGGCAACTTCTACAAGATATCCAGTGCATGGTCGACTGATAGAGAATCTGCGAGTTCCCGTCGAACCCCTTCCATACATAAGCTTCTCCAGATATTTTTCACTTCTTTACACTTGATAAATAAGTGAGCACCGTCTTCCTCACACATATTGCAAAAAGGGCATTTCGTATTCTCAATCTTGACACCTCTCTTCTTCAGTTTTTTTTGAAGGAAACGTTGAGCTTTATTGATAATCAAACACAGTTACATCGTTTATAAGTTTCGGAAATAAAAAGCTAGGGGGATCATCGTCCCAAAAACAATCAACAGAATTTATAAAACTATGCCTAGCTACTTCATGGGCGGCCTCATTTGCTTCTCGATAACAATGCTGGTATACGATCTTCTGGAACCCTGAAGATAGCATCCTGCAATCATCAAAGATCGCTGACGAGGACGTGGAAGAAAACCCTCCGTCGTTCTTAGTGTCAATGACCTGCAAATTGTCAGACTGAAGTATGAACTTGATTGCGCAACAAGCTAGTAGCACAAGAGGGTAGATTGGGCCGAAGTGGAACCAAATCTTAATAGCTTGTTCCACCAAATAAAAATATCCACTCTGAATCTATATCCCCAAACTTCAAGATCACCAGCGGCGCCGTACTCTGTGTTTCATCTGGCTTGTCCGCTTCACTTTGCTCTTGAATGAATAACCCTAGAGCTTGTCTGATCCGTCCACGTTCCAACTCACCCATGTCCTCAGCCCGTCTACATATCCAGATATCTCGGGACTGATGTCTAAGTTCAGCGTTGTCATCACACTCGTTCACGGTATTTTGTCATCGACGCGCTCATCAGAGGGAACTTGTGGTCGACTCATGCCGGAGTTGGACGGTGCAACTAGCTAGACAGTTTAAAGAGAATGATGCGAGCGGGCAGTACATGTCACTGTTTTCTTTGGGAAAAAGTCCAAAACAAATCTTGAATTTGTATATGAAAGATAAATCAAACCCCTAACTTTGAATTCCGGATATTGGCACACCAAACTTGTCAATCCCGGTCTATCCCGAACCTTGCACCCGTTGTTAATGTCAAAAAAATTAATAAAATTCGCTACACTCACTGACAAAGCTGGCCCACTTGTCATTTTTATCTTCTACCCCCAATTCGTAGTGCTGCTGCGGTGCTGCTTGAATCGGTGAAGCTGGTGAGCAGATGGGCATGGCGTGGGCGTCGAACTGGTGCTCTGCTCGAGCACCTCCAGCCAATCGGTAGGTACAGGCGTACAACTAACTAGCTTTTCACGCACTCAAGTTTTCAAGTTTCCAATCAAGGCGTTGGGTGCAATCTAATCTAGTTAGCTTTTACAGGATCAAATCAATCACGCGAAAATCAACTAATCCAGTAAAATTCGAGCTGGCTTTGCGCGAGTGGGCGGATTCCATTCGTGGACATGTACCGGCGCTGCCACCATGACGGGGGGCCTCGGAGGAAGCCGGTGTGTCCTCTATGCGTCAACGGCGCAACGTGGCAGGCGAGGCGCTCAGGAATCCGAGCAGCCGGTGGAGGCGCTTGCCCGCATCCTGCGCACTCAGGCCGCCGTCTCCGGCGTCTCCCGCAAGCACAGCCACGGCCTCCAGCCAGCAGTCTAGAACTCCAGATGGATTATGTTAGAGAATTTTTTTTGGAAGATGAATATGACACGTGGGTCCCACTATTGCGGGTCCAAATTGTCAGCCAAAATAGACGGGGATTAACAAGTTTGGTGTGCCAATTTCCGGGATTCAAAGTTTGGGTTTTGATTTAGTTTTCATCTACAAGTTTAAGGTTTGTTTTGAACTTTTTCCTTTTCTTTGGGTCACACGGGATGTGAATTTTTTTCAAGACTTCAAGTTTGATTTTGCATCAAACAGAAGTTTTAGGACAAATTTTAGGATAAAACGTAAATTTCCTCAACTATTCAGGGACGGAAGTAGACGTTATTCAAAACCACGCACAGTTTTAGGTCTTGTACGACCCCGTTACTGCGATGCCGATGTCCTCCTCAACTTCACACGCACACGCGCACGCGCACCACACCTCCCCACGCCCAGTATCTAGTCCGCTACATCGACCGGCGCCGCCTCATGCTGCAGCTTCGCGGCTGACATGTCCCGTTGGTTCGGATGCGATGGTTCAGGGTCGCGCCCGACATTCTCCATCGCGGCATCGCGCCATACCGAGAGGGGTGTCGAGCTCCCGCTGTGCTTGCACTCGCGAGTTTTGGTCAAGCTCATCATCCTCCTCTGCCTTCTTTCCTTGAATAAAATGTAGTTTGACGAGCTTGATTCTGGCTTTCGCCGTGTATTTCGATGGTAGCTTGAATAAAGTGTAATACTCGGCAAACAAGATGCTGACATGATTTTGGCTTTCACCGTGTATTTCGCGTACATGGTAAAGAAGCCGATTCTTGTAATGCTCGCACGTGATATCAATGTTCCACGGTTCCCTCAAAAAAAAAAAAAATCCACGGGTGCATGTGGCAAACGACTGTCGAAACGTGATAAGGGGTTTTGGAGCATGGAACCACGAGGGCTTATGCACACATCGCTCGGGAGATCATCGAGTCCAACCGAGAGTTTGGTGAGTTGTGTTTCTGCCATGAAAGTAGAAAGTCAACGGTTATGGTCTTGTGCAACCCATATGGCGCCAAGGGCATATCTGGGCCGTCCGTTTCGGCGATCCGACGGCCCAGATTCACCGTGGACCGGTCAATTTTTGTCCGTGGTCAACGGTGAATCTGAGCCGTCGGATCGCCGAAACGGACGCCCAGATATGCCCTTGGCACCATATGGGTTGTAGAAAAGCGGCACTATGTTGGTGAAGATGGATTCTGGCAGTGAATGTGGCTGATCAAGCTCGTCATGGCGGACTGGCGGGTATGGCTGACTTCCGCTGTACACATAGGATGTGTCCTCCCCTCGGCCCCTCCGACCGGCGATGATCTGTCAGGGTTGCAGAGGAGCACGGGTGGCTTGATGGGACGGTGGGTGGTGTGATCTTTGGGGAGGTGGTGAGCAGGGCCATGAGAATATGAGATCATGCAGGTTTGCCGCATGAGGGTGATGGCAGCCCTCTGAGGGGAAGCAGTAGCCGCAGCGGTGGGCGGCGCATCTCAGCAGCCGTGTCATGACGACGGCCGGTGGGTGGCCGGGGGGAGGGTGGTGGAGCTTCAGATCCCGAGCGCACCCAGGTCCAGGTATATGAGGTGTGCTGTGGTATTTGCGGTGGCGATGTGGCGGTGGGTCGGCGTGCGCGGAAAACATATGAAATCACGACTTAATCTCTCTTTGATAGCATGCCGTGGTACACGCTAGAATTGCTCTGCACAAAAGATATGGAGCATATCTTTGATTTTATAGCGTGTAATTCTGTAAATTTAATTGGCGAAAATAGATATGATATTTATGGACTGTCTAGACATATTTGATACGAGGAGATCACATGCCAAAATACCATGCCGTCATACTTGCTATCGCACGCATTCCATGACGTCATACTTGCCATTGCCCGCATCCTGGCATCCATATGGGGCGTACGTACTATAAATATGTCGCTACGCGATCATGTAATCGGATCATAGCTGATATATCGATCCAATGGCGCTGTACCAGATGTGGACGATGCGAGTGCTTGTCCTGACCGTCGTCCTCTGCGGCGGCGTCGTCCCCAGGGCCGCAGTCTCTGCGCCGACCGCGAACCGCGTTGACGCTGCGGCCATGCAAGCCATCGCCAAGTCGATCGGGTGGGGCGTCGAATCCTCCGACCCGTGCACCTGGGCGGGCGTGAGCTGCAATGAGGTTGGCCGCATCACCTCCATCGTCGTAAGCCACGCTGGCCTCCACGGCAATCTCCAAGGGGACGATCTAAGCAAGCTCACGTTCCTGTCCAACCTCGACCTCAGCTTTAATGGGCTCTTCGGCAGCCTTCCTGTGTTGCCGACGCCTCTCCAGTTCCTCCGCACCATCGATCTCGGCTCCAACTCCTTCTTCCGTCTCCCCGAAGGTTTCTTCGCCGGCCTGCCTGCCCTCGAGACAATCGTACTCGACAACAACGACTTGACGACAGCATTGTTTGAGGAGACCAACGTTACCTCCTGCTCTCGCCTACGGAGCTTCTCGGCCAACAACGCATCCATATACGACGGATTCCCGAACTTCTTCGGCGACATCACCTTGTTCCCTGCTCTAGAGAGATTATCCCTGGCGCGGAACAAGCTCTGGGGGAGCATCCATACCAAGTTCGGGGCTAACAGCAAAATAAGGTATCTTGATGTCGGTGGCCAGAAAGCCGACCAAGATCAAGATAAGATCGACGGGCGCATAAACTTGTTCATCCCCGGCATGGTGAACCTCGTGGAGGCGCACCTGGATCACAATGGCTTCAGCGGACTCGTGCCCGACGCCACCCAGCTTGTGAACCTGCGTGTCTTCGATGCGTCCTATAATGACCTGTGTGGAGTCCCCAAATTCCCTGTCGGGACGGTAGTCGATCTTACTGGAAATCCGAGAGTCGGCGGCGGATGCTCTAGTACTGTTTGATCATATGTATTTTATTTTTTTGAAACCTTGATCATATGTATTCACACAGTGACACAGGTTAAAATAACAGTCAGGCTATTTCTTAATAAAGTTAAGAAGTTTGGGGTTATTTCCACTTCCAAAACGAAGTCACTTCTCGATAACTTGATTTTCCACGACTGTTTATGGTTTCACGTTACTCCTTTTACAAGGACTAGTTCAATGCCCATGCGTTGCTACGGTTTTTTTTTGCGTGACATATATGAAGATAATAACACATAGGAGTAGTGTTTCTAAAAAAATAAGATTCCATTTTTTTCTAAAGTGGAACTAGACAAACAATCTCCAAGCTGACGTCCTATGCACATAAAGCAACAACCCATATAATTATCTCTTCTCAACTAAGATTTCCCCTTAGTCATGTAATTGAGGCGACTTAAATTAATAATTACCATACACGTCACCCCATGTTGTACAAGCTCGTAAATTTTAACTAAATACCAGGACATTGTTACAAAACAACAGTACAATTTCAATGCTTTGACAAACTCAGCATCGATGAATTTAAGCATTGTCCAAAATTTTGAGGCTTTTGACCATGTTACGTGAGACACTGGGGTGTTCCTCTAGCAGCCACTATGGGTGTGTTTGGTAGACCGGCTCACCTCAGATAATCTCTCTCCATACGTATTTTGGCTGTTTGGTAGCCCGTGTTGTGGTTCTGGGCCATGCCCACCTCGCCCGAAAACCTCTCTCAGCCTGGTCGAGGAGAGAAGCTCAGATCGAGCTTCTCACCTCAGCCCTGCCGAGCACATACTGGAAAAATCCCACGTGTGGGCCCCACCCGGGCGCCGCGCCCCGCGCCCCTCCGCCCCGTGCGGCATTTCCCCCCGTTTCTCTCCTTTCCTTCCTGCTCCCAGCACCAAGCTCGACAGGGAGGAGACGAGGTCAACGCCGCCCAACGCCGTAGCGCCGCCCACCTTCGCCCCCCAGCGGCCTGCGCCGTCCATCTCCCAGCAGCCCCGCCGCCCAGCGCCCGGAGGAGTCACAGCGCCGCCACGGAGGAGCAACGGCGCCACCACGGTCCAGCTCCCAGCTCCGCCGCCGACGGCTCTGCCCCTCGAGCCCAGAGCCCCTCCGCCCGTCGCCATGGCCGAGCGCATGCTCCTGCGCCGCCCCTCGCCACGGCCACGGAGCTCTCGCGCGACCGCCGGCCAGCTCCCTCCAGCGCCGCCGACGGGCTGTAACACGCGGCCATGGAGTTTGCAGAGATACGAGCTGTAGCATGCGGCCTCCCCTGCTACCCTACTCGCGCCTCCTCCCCTGCTCGCGACCCGCGTGCGCCGCCTCCTGCCGCGGCACGCAGAACCAACGCCGTCTGCTAGCCTGACCACGAGCACCGCCGGCGGCGATTTGCTCCCCGCACGGTCAGCTCCGATCGGGAATGGGGACTTGATTGCTTTTTGTATTTTTGTACAAGGACTTGTCTGTAAACGTTTGGACTTCTTTGTAATTTTAATTTTTGGACCCTAGTCTCAGCTCGGTTCAACATGCACAGGGCACCAAACAGCTTCCCACCTCAGCCCGTTTGGACACATGCAATCTACCAAACAAACAAAAATATCTCAGCCCAACCCGTATAATCTCAGCTTGGCCCAGTTGAGAAAGTCTGGTTGAGGTGAACCGGGCTACCAAACACACCCTATGTGTCCTTCTAGCTCCTTTTTTTTTATAAGACCCTCTACCATGTGGTGAAGGAGAAGACACCAATGATTAATACAACCATATTGTCCCAGAAGCTGAAAAGATACAGCGGATATATACTCGGCCACTCGGGGGCAAAAAAAAAATTCTACAAATTTCACTGAAAAAGTCGTGCACGGCTCGAGCAGAAAAAACGCATGCATGCTACAACATAAAAATCAGTGGGAGGAGGGGCATGGAAGTACATGATCTTATCTACAAAGGCTTAAATCTTTTTTCCGTGCAACCTGCATCCCAGAAAACAAACTGTTATCTTCAAGATTAACCTCTTCCCAAAAATGCTCCAAAAAATTACCTTGATTAAACACGAATTAACTCAAATAGAAATGTTTGCACCACTCTCATCGATTTCCACTGGTATGGTGGCATAGCCCACCCTATTATATTTTTCCTCCCATATGTTCTGTTCTGACGAAGAACATTTGGATAGTTCTATACTTACTGGAGCTACATCAGCACAAAAGGGAAAAGAATAATCAACACCCCACTAATTACTGCAACAAAGGATCTTGGCCATGGCTGTTCACAACGTACAACTGTCTTACGGAAACCAAATTAAAGAATCAGCTCAACATGAGCTAACTTACAGAATAACACTAATTTAAAGGTAGATTCTTATTCCTCTCCTTATTTTCAATAATAATGCACAGTGAAATATATAGCTCTAGAATTTCATAGACATCTTATAATATACAGTAAAAATACAAAAAACTGCAACAAGAAAGTGCTGCTAGTTTGAAAGCATCAAACAAACAGACATAATAATTTTGTACGGCTAAATTACAAAGGTATGCACAAATAAAGTCCCGCTAATTTCTCGAACACAAAGTAATGCTAATTTGAAAGCACCAACCAAAGATAATCAATCAAGTATACATATACAAGTGATTTTGATGCTTTGATTTGCAAGAAAAGGAGGTAAAGTGAGTACACGGATTTATTTCACCATAATATATAATGCCATGAGATAGAGTAGAGCACGGTGGAGGTGCAGTTCAAGATGTAGAAGCGGCATCAACAATCTTGTGGCCCCTTGAGACCATTCTATGCACCGAGGCACAAAGAGGAACGCTTCGGCGTTTTTTAAGTAGTACATATTTGCAGAAAGTAACTCTTTGACAAGATAAACCTTGTATTTTAGATTTGAGCGTGTGTAACGTTTTTAATGCAACCAGGATGGTTAAATAAATTATGATAGAATATAGTAGAAGCAGAAATATGGAGTTGTTAAATCCAAATGGCAGAGTCAGTTCAAATCTAGATCTGCTACAGAAAAAACACTACACATTTCCTCCTTTCAGTTGTAAAGATCATGTACATGACGTCTCTAGAATGTTTAATTGGCAAATAAAAGATGTGAATCCTTATCTACTTAAGATACTACCACGCATCAACTATCTCAAAAACAGAATGATTCACTAATGTGCTCCCAAACGAAATTACAATGATATTTGGTTCTAGCACACATTGAGCTGAGATGATTATGATATGCTTTGAGTATGCAGGTAGCACAAAGCAACCTCATTTTAGCTAAAACTACTCACTTGTCTCACTCAAGTAATATGAAGATGCAATTCATTCCCCAAGATAGTTTAATCCGCTACTCCTAGCAGGATATATTCTACATTTGTTACAAGCACCTGAAGGTATTCTTATTTTTCTTATTTCAGATAGCACTGCCTTAACTGAAGCCCTAAAAAAAACACCCTGCTACATCAATAAATGGGTGGCAAATCATGGCAATTGTTCTTTGAGCGGGTCAATAAGTTAATAGAACAGAAGGTCAAGTTCCAACATAGCAATAAACAGCACAATTATAAGGTCGACACCTTCAGGTACATAGGCAGATATGATGCTTATATAATTTAAAATTTATATGTAATTTTGCCTCAATGCTCAGTTCTTGTAGTATCTCATGTTAAATGACTGAATAGAATTTCTAACTTCCTAGTGGGATATATTGGCCTTCAAAAGAGTTGGTCATGCTTAAAATGATAAGACTAAAATAACCAAGTAGAAAAAATTACAAAAAACCACTAAGAGGTTAACTTGACCATCCTTTTTCAATCCCCCTTGTTATTTCAGATTGGCCTAGCAGGAACCCGGATTTGAAGATGGTTTTAATTGGAATTATTGTTGTATTGTGTGATATTAAAGTTTTAATAGAGGATTGATTTATGTTGCTGTAATATTAAGTTTATCTTGTCCATTATCACTAATTTAGGCTAAAACCTCTGCGGTACCCATGGTGGAACAAATTCCACAAACGTAAACTGAATATTCACTCAGTAGTGCAAAACAGGTTTTAGGTTTTAGGTTTCCCACAAAACAGGTTTTAGTTTTCCCACAAAACAGGTTTTAGGTTTCCCTTATCAGGCTTTTGCGGTAGGACGATATATTTGGGATGTGCTAGAGATGCTCTAATACTGGCCTGGTTGACATTTGAACGCATATACACTCTATCTATACAAACAGACAATCTCCCTTGTTGTTTCAGAGTAATACTGACCTTGTTGAGGGCTGAATGCATATACACTCCATCTCTGCAAATAGCAGTACTGAAATAAGTTCCATGAGAAACTGAACTCATAACCATGTAATGCTCCAAAAACAGTTTTCCCACATTCTAACGATTTGCTTTCTTGGTAAAACTAAATAAGAAGAGGTGCCCATGTTTCTTTCCGATGTGTGTGATTTAGCCAACCATACATTGACATGATACAAAAAACACAAACAAAGTAAAGACTTGACGATTGAAGATTCGTGTTTCTTTCTGATGCTAACAGAAATGCGCAAAGAGAGCAGTACTTAATAGCCAATACGATATAAATTACCTCTTTACTGTGATCGTTTTGATTAATGCAGCAAGACTCCATCTATTTAGAGGCCCAGCTAACTTGGCATTCACAATAGCTAACAAAACCAACAATGGTTGTACACGGACATCATAATCATTGAACATTTTCCCTACAACACAGTCTATACATACTCCAGCCTGCATAGACAAGAAAGCAGGACTTGACTGTCGAATGACAAAAAGGGCGATCCATGTCTGGAAAAAAGAGCAGGGGAAATGATCAAACTCATTATGAGGGAATCATAATTATCCTTCAAAAGAAATTTCAATATAGGCGGCACTCCAGAGTGAATGATATGCATAAGATAACAGTGAGTTTTTTCCATGAATAATTGCATTAGAGCGACTTTACATGGTGATTCTCCTACAAAGCCCACAGTCCACATATAGCTATACCATCAGATTCCATTATTTGCAGCAGGTAACTTATAAAGCATTCATCCAACAACAAACAGTTTTCAGTTCAAAGGATTGAAAGTGCAATTAAATATTAGTTCAGCAAACCTCTCCTCGGAAAGGGGCGCCATTCAAGATCGAACCCAAAGGAGACCTGCCAGGAAGCAGCCATTTTTATTTTGTGCAAAATATCCATCATAGCTTTCTCCACTTCAGAACGTGGAAGGCATTATACTATCTCACCGTTGCTATATGTTGGTATCTTCCCTTCACATTCTCTATAGCTTAAAATCAAACGGGGGCGGAATTATGATGTCAATCCTATAAGAGGATTAATTACAGATAAGCTACAACTATGTGGCAGTCTACAAAAATCGACCAACTATGAGGCATTTAAGCAAACACGTAAAGAGCAGTCGAAATAACCTCATATCAGATTGTGGTGGAGACGATCTGGAGCGGGGTTGTTAAAGGCGGTCGCGGTGCGGGACAGTCTCGGCGTCGTGGCTGTGGCATCAGAGTGATCAGAGTATATATCAGGTAAAAAAAGAAGAGGAGGAGAGGATGGAGGAGTGGGACAAGGTCACAAGGATCACCTGACGTAGCCATTCCTGCCCTTAGGTCACTGACAAATGGGGCCCACCTGGGGTGGGACCCACATGTCAGCATCCCAAAGTCAGGGAACGGCAGGGTCATGCACGTTAGAGGAGGAGTGGGGCGTGGTGGAAGGGGAAGCAGCTCCCCTGACGTAGTGTACCCTGCAGTGGAGCCACTGACATTTGGGTCCGCCGGGCGTGGGGCCCATAGGTCGTGACCCCACGGCAGGGGTGCCGTATGTCAGAGGATCCATGTCCGGTGGAAGGAGGAGTTGAGGTGGCGGTTTGCAGAACCTCGTCTAGGGTGATGTACGTATGAGTGGGGTTAATGTGGTTCGTAGCAATAGAGACATGGCGCTAATCACGGTAGTCGGGAGGGATTACGGGGAGGGACGAAGTGAAACACGGAGTGAGCAGACCACAGAACGAAATGTTCTTCTAAGATAGTAGAGAATAGAGATAGAGATTTTTTTATTTTTCTGTGGGTAAAACCGGATCTTTGTCAAGCAGTAGGGACTTCAGGTAGTTCTGATTGAAGTTCCCGTTAAATGATTTCAGGACCTGAGTTATGTGCTCCGTCCTGCGACTAATCCTTTTTTTTTTTTTGAAACGGGAGCAAAAGATTTGCTCCAATCTATCAATTAAGTAGAAGAGAATTGCTCGGTTAATTACGGGAAAACGGGCAAAATCCGATACAAACACCTCAAAGCGAACTAATCACAAATAATGAAAAACCCCATAACCATAAAACCAGCTCGGCAAGCTCTCCCAACACATAACAAGCACAACTTCACACTCTTGGACAACGAAATGGAACCACCAACCCTTACGTGCCTAGCTCCGGTCTATT
Source organism: Poa pratensis (assembly GCA_947311845.1). Lineage (NCBI taxonomy): Eukaryota > Viridiplantae > Streptophyta > Magnoliopsida > Poales > Poaceae > Poa > Poa pratensis. The sequence goes on from CAMZMU010000041.1 coordinate 141,470,884, forward strand.
CTTACAAATCTGCATTGGTTACCACCTCTAGCTAAACTTTTAATATCAGAAAAAATATGCATATAGAGCGTCGACGGCTCTAGAATTGTCTTTACACGAATTGCAAACAATTTGTTTCAACGAAGATAGCTGGGTTGCTAAAAATCTTCACACGACTTATATCGTCTAGTTTTTAGAATATCAAATCTTGCAAGGTTCCATCAATGATACACTTGTTACAACACAAAGGCATGATGTCTCCCTTTCATGCCAATCACATCTCCGTGATATTCCCTTCCTCTATCGTAACTCCGTTTAGATCATTTCCATCAGCACACCCAAAAATCTTTGTGACACAGGCAAATTATGTGTGGATGCGGGAGCCGGATGCCCGATATAATGGAGGCGGTGCCCCTAGCAGCCCCCCACCACAAAAACAGTCATATCCATTTTGCCATTTTTTGCATTTTGCAAAAGAATTATCAATGTCAACAACAAATCCAACTACCAAAATATAGATAATCAAAGTCTAGCCATATCACAGTAGGCACCAAATAAAAGTCTCGGCCATCACCAAGTCCAGCCAACAAAATGCCAAAATGTCCGGTCACATCACACAACACATTATCGAGAATGCATAAAAAACATTCTTTTGTCGCCTTGATCCTTGCTTTCCTCTCATCCATGATGCGTGCCACTTTTTTTTTTTTGGCAAATTAAGCCTTCCGGTTAGAACTCATGTTTGTTGGACATGATCTTGCACTCCTCGGCCTTCACTAGTACAGAACGACACATCGGATACCCCTCTATGGAAACGGCACGAGTTAGGCGACGGAGAATCGCGCTTTCCGCGTGAGAAAACCCGCCGCTAGGCCGCGTCCCGTCCTTCATAGGCAACGGTCGTGAATTATTAACCGTTGCCGATATGTTGGTAACGGAGTTTCTTGTGACTCCGTGTGTGATATGTTCTTCAATGGCATCGGACATTTGTATACAACCGTTGGCGAGGTTGCGTATATAAAATTCCTTTTTTAGCACTATCTTGGATATTATAAAAGACTGTCGATTCGCCCTTGTTCCTCTGCTTCAGCTTGTTTTTACTCCGCACTCGTGTCCTCCATGCCCAAGAGCATGAGCTCGTCGGGGAGATCGAATGCGTCATCCTCCTGTGCCGCCAGGGCCGGGTCAGATCTGCCGCTTGTGAAGTGTGTTTGCTGCCGATGTCGGAACGCGATTCGTCGAGTGTCGCGTTCGGATCTGAACCCAGGCTGGGTCTACATCAAGTGTCCAAATCACAGGGTTAGTTCGACGCTTCGACCAGTTTTGATTGATTCTATTCTATGTGTGATGTTGATTTGCCTCTGGATTTGATTTACCATTTGGCAGGGGAGGGGCGAAGAGTATTCTGGGAGCTGTGATTATTATTTTTGGATTGAAGATTATGTTGAGATGCTGCTTGCTAATGGTGTCGAAGTGGAATCTGCAGAGCTGGAAAATGTAGCCTTGATAGTCAAGAAGGCGAACATGGAGATGAAGCCGCACACTGCAGCAACTCTAGCTAGTTTGACATGGAGCCCAACCAACACTTCGACTAAATCTGACCATGTTGTTGTTGTGCGCAAGGAGCGGCATAAAGGAACAGAAATAGCTCAGTTAAATGTTCTTGTGAGCATTGCTAGAATGATTTTGTGTGTTGCTGTTAGGTGTGAACTTGTATGCAGCAATGAAAATCAGTAGAATGTATTAGGTTCATATGCAGCTATGCAAATCAGTACAATGTATAAGGTTCGTATGCACTTTGAAAATCAGTAGAATGTATTAGGTTCGTATGCAGCTATGCAAATCAGTACAATGTATTAGGTTCGTATGCACTTTGAAAATCAGTAGAATGTATTAGGTTCGTATGCAGCTCCGGAATCAATAGCACATAGTAGTTGTGAACTTGTATCCAATGGAAACGGTTATATAAAATGTCCGTTGCCAATTGGGCGCTTATAAATGTACTGCCGATAGAGCAAGTCATCAGTCTCATTCTCACTCTCTCACTGTCAATATTTCAACCCTAGCCGCCACACACTGTAACTTTTTGCTCTCCTCACTCTCTCATGGCTTCCTCTGCCGACGCTTCTAGATCCCGCCAGCGCAGCCGCGGCTCTAGCGGCCGCACCGATCTAGCTGCATCCTTTCGTGATGAGGCAGATCTGGAGGCGGCTGTGATGCGGCAGGTGTGGGAGCGCATCAGGCTAATCACCTATGGTGATGCCCTGCGTCCTCTGGGCCACGCGGAGCTGAAACAGATCATTCATCGGGTGGTGATGCAGCAGTTGTGGCGGATTCGCCGTCAATGGAGGCCGATCTGGAGGCCGCCGTTGACGGAGGAGGTGGCCGATCTGGAGGCGCCGTCCACGGTGGAGGAGGTGGCCGATGTGGAGGCGCCGTCCACGGAGGAGGAGGTGGCCGATCTGGAGGCGCCGTCCACGGTGGAGGAGGTGGCCGATCTGGAGGCGCCGTCCACGGTGGAGGAGGTGACCGATCTGGAGGCGCCGTCCACGGAGAAGAAAATATGAGGTCTAAATCGCTCAGCTCATGAACTAGTTCATCAATTAGTTTTATATTAGATTGTTCATCAATTGTGCTGTCTCTATATGTCATATTCTGCAGCGGTATAGGCAAGATCTCATGAACTAGAGATGCTCTGTTTTGATATGTGATTGGTATTAGCAACTAATGAAATGTTCTATTGGTTTTATATTAGATTGTGAATTATTTCGGTCAATTGTGCTCTGTTTTGATTTGTGATTTGTATTAGCAACTCATGAAATGTTCTATTGGTTTTGTATTAGATTGTGAATTATTTCGGTGACACTGTCCAAGATGGAGTGATTTGTATTAGCAACTCATGAAATGTTCTGTTGGTTTTGTATTAGATTGTTAATTATTTCGGTGACACTGTCCAAGATGGAGCAAGCTTCAAAATAAAGAATTTGGCAAAATATATTTGCTACGGAGGCTTGCGATCTCGGTATGGTTTCATGTTTTTAGTTTCTCCATCTATCTTCAGGATGTGTAGCAATTATGCTGTATATGTGATTTGGAGAAGCATGAAACCACTACTTGGAGAGCGAGCTGAGGAAGAAGGAGAATAGTGGAGGACTATAAACGGACAGTGAGCTAAGAAGAAGGAGAAGTCTCGATATGTGTAATTGATCATCTTTTGATGCTATGTAATGGTTACAATTGTTATATACATTATGAATGGATTTTATAGCATTGTTGTGCTTCTGCTGTCAGATTTTAAATGTCCAGTGGCAACTCTATTACAGCTCTAGGCTTATGAAGAAACCACAACGCAAACGAGTCAAAACAGAATCTCCGTTTCTGATGTTCCGATACATCGGAAACAGAGGTCTGGGCACAACCGTTGCCAAATGGAGACCTCATTGGAAACGGTGTTTTACCTCCGTAACCGATGAGGGCCTTCACATCAGTCACGGAGGCGGGGACACGGACCCTTTTTTCTGTTTCCGATGGGTTTTTTGGCCCGTTTCCGATGTGTCGTTCTGTACTAGTGCTTTTTCTTGAGTTACTAATCATCTTGCATCTCCTTGAGTTTTTGGCCTTGCACGACAAAGTATGTGTCCACCTTTTTTGGTTCTCTTCGTGCATCTTCGCCTTGAGAGTCGAGAATGATGATTCCTCCATGTACTCGGCAAGTGAATCGTGAAGGGAGGTAGCAGATGATGTCGCCTTTTTTTCGCCCTTGACTTATTTGTCCCAATTGGCCGTTCCATGCCGCCCCATGGCATTCGATTTTCTTCTACACCACTCTTGCCCCCCTCCTCGCCTCGGTCGTTCAAACAGAATCAAAGTGTTTTCCACTTTTGACAATCTTGAAGCTTGGTCCAACAATGCAACAAATTGAAGGGCATCCTATCGTACATGCTGAAGGCCACGCCTCTAGGTTTGCCCGATCTTCACGGATTGACGGCGGATCAGTGGACGAACGCACACAAGAACACTAGGAACACGAATAACATGAAGACACAAGGGGGAATTCGTGGCAAATAGCGGGGATAACTAGAAGAGCCTGCAAGGATCCCCACTCAACAACAACTCTCTCAAATAGAGAAGCCTTTGAATCAAGAAACCAAACCAACTCAACTCTTAATGAAACCGATTTCCTCTTACCGGCCAATCCACCGATCCAATAGAATCCACAAAGGTGGGCGATTGGCTAATAGTCTCAACTAAGAGAAGAGGATCTTGATACAACTCAATAGATGGATGATCTAAGGAGAGGTCTTGAATCCACAAGAGGGATCTTCTCCACAAGGGGAGGAATCATCTCCACAAGGGGAGGAAGTGAGCACAAGCTCTATCTCTATCTCATAGCTTGTCTCCCCCAGATCTGAGCAAAGGGGGTCCTATATATAGAGTTGACCACAAAGGGGTAGGTGGGAAAGGGATACAAAGGCTGCAGCCCCTAATCTGCACGCAGGCAGTCGGCCCACGTCGGTAGTACCGGCCTCGGGGCGGTAGTACCGGCTTCAGGAACTGGCGCGGTAGTACCGGGTTGGGCTGTCCGGTAGTACCGAACAGAGAGTAGTTGTAACATCCCAAAATTATTATAAGTATTATTATTTCAAAAATGTGGGCCAACAGAAACTTTTGTTAATTTATATGTGTTGATTGTATATGGTTGCTTGTGATGTTGTTTGCTCTAATTAAAAACTTGAAGAAAACAAAGAAATAAAATAAAAAGTTAAAACAATAAAACAAATGTGACAAGTGTCACACAATTTCTCCAAGTGAGAAATTAAATTTTTCTTCCAAACAAATTCAGTGGAGTGAATATGACCACACCCATTTTAATTCTCACCACGTTTCCCTCTCAAATAAATATTTCCAAAAAGCCTAAATTGAAATCCTAATTCTTCTTTATCTTATTCAAATAAAAAATGTGCTATGTTGCACTTGCCAAATAAATTCCAACACAGCACAACAAATCATGATAAATATGTAGGAAGCAAATTATGAAAACAATTGCATAAATATGAATTTCTATCTGGGTGAGGACACGGTCGAACACCTGGTGGCAGGCCCATGTTCTTCCCCAAATCGAAGATCAAATCGATCGAATCCGAGTTTAGTTCGTCGAATCCCTGGCACCAATCAATCCCTCTCACTCCACTCCTCTCACCGCGCCCGTTGGAGCCAAAGAATCGAGCAGGGAGCAGCCGCCGTGGTCGCCGCCAGGGGACAGGCGCCGCGCGCCCATGCCGCCGCCACTGTGGAGAAGGAGGTGTCGACGCCGTGGACGCCAGCGCCATGCCCCCCTCTCTCCCTCGCTCTTCTGCTCCCTTGGACACGAAAACACCGGCCAGACCGCGCCCCACTCGCGTGCGTAGCATGCGCCCGTGCTCGCCGTTCGCCATGGCCGACCCAAGGACACCGCGGTCGAGCCAGCGGTCCACTGCACCCCTCGCCGCGTGGCTGCGTCCAGCCACTCCAAAGCTCGCATGCGGCCCCCCGACAACCTCCGCCGATCTCTCCCACTCTCTGGCCACCGCGTGAACGTTGACCACCGTGGACCGAGCTCCGCGTTTAAATAAAGCCACCCGAGCCCTCACTTCCTCTCCACCCCGCACCACTCCCTCTCCCTTGCTCCACCTTCACTCGTGCACCTCCAGGAGGGCGGAGCCGTAGCTGCAAAGTTGCTGCAGCCCGTGACCGTCTCCGAGCTCGGCCGTGCCCGAGGTAGAAGACGATCACGGCCGTGCCATGCTGCTGCCCCCTTTCTTCCCTCTGACCCCTCTACGTTGTTGCTCGAGTTCACCGCACTCACACGCACCTTTTTCCTCTCTGAATCATGCACAGAATCGCCGCCAGGAGCTCGCCGGAGTTGGTGCCGTGGCCACGGAAGCGGAGCTGCTCGCCGTCGTCGATTAGAGCCGTCCCAGGAAGCGCAACTCGTCCAGCAAGCTTCCCCAGGCTTCCGTGACCTTTCTGCATCGTCCACGCATCCTCCCGAGCCCCTAGGTGAGCTAATTGCTGACCTCGCCGTCACCGGAGCCACGGCGCTGCTAGTTTTAGGTCGTCGCCGATGTGCTGGCTTCTCAGCCGTTAGATCTTTAATCTACAGTAGCATACCGTTTCGTTTAGATGTGTCACTGACCAGTGGACCCCACTGTCAGTGTTTTAAACATTGTCCAGCGCGCGAGATGTTTTCGGTTGAGTCACTGATGAGTGGACCCCACCCGTCAGGATTCTCAACATTATCCAGAACAGAGTAGTTTTCTAATTTAAATTCTCTAGAAATTTTAGTACTGGACATAACTTAGAAATTTAATATCTCGAGATTTATAAATCACTGATGTTAGGTCACATTTAGTTATGGTTAGTTACCCCTAAAAGGATTTAATTTTAGGATCAACAGAACTTAATTTGTAGCTAAAACTTGATTATTAAGTTTCTGGATTAAAACAATTATGTAGAGAGTTTGGTTAACTCCAATTAATCCAAATCAAATTGTGTTGTCTTCTACACATCAGTAGCTCTCTATAGAATTTTATTTGTATTTTTGTGACCAACAAACTTGAGTTGTGTAATTAAACGTGTTCAACTAGTTTCTGCCACATTTAAGACATAAATAAATAATGATTAATTCAATTAAATTGAAACCAAATTGTGTTGCTTGATGTGTGTAGTGGCTATTTAGAGCATTTAAGATTGTAATGTTGTGATGTTGATTGAGTAGGTTAGTGATTGTTGTATTTTTTTGTTTATTAATTAGACGAGAACGTTGTCGGATTTATCGAGGAGGGAGAATTTGTTGAACCTGAAGATCAAGACCAAGGTCACTTTGTCGAGCAAGGCAAGCTACTCTCTGAGCTTGCACCCAAATATATGCATCTACTTTGATAACATGATTTACTCTTAAGGCAAAGATTTTTAAAACCTTTTTCAAAAGTATATGGAAACTATTTTGCCACCCTATGTAGAAGATAGGATAGTTTATATAAACTATAGGATGGGAAAAATATTGTTTATTCAAAACTCTTTGAAAATACTTGTGTGGTTATGAATGCCGAGATGTCGGTGTTGAAGTGGAGAAATGGAGAATGGAGATGTTTATGAAAAATGCACAGTGTGTCCTAGTACTATGACGACAATCTTACCCTGTGCGACCACATTTACCCACATATGGGAAAGGGCTTAGTCATATAATTTGCTCATATTAGTATGGGATGCCTCATCGACGGAGATGACTCCGTTATGCATGAGGGGATGGTTTGGTGACCTACCCCTGACCTGGGTCCTCGCTCAAACTCTATGGAAAGATAAGGAGGAGGATAGAAGGATGTCCCCTATACACCGCCGGGCAAAACTATGAGTCCTCACACTTAGATTCCGACGGGCTGGGTTAAGTGTTGATGGAAAGTGTCATATGGGCAGGGTCCTATACTAGCATGAGCAAAGGACAGGCTAGGGTCGGTGACTCAACTTCGCATACACCTTGTATGGCGGACGTGGCTGACACGATGAGTTATCGGATGGATGTGGGAAAAGCGTGCTACCTCTGCAGAGTGTAAAACTATTCGAATAGCCGAGTCCTCGGATATGGACAGTTGGAAGGCTGTCCTAAGACCATGTGCAAGTTTTGAAAAGATTTGAGTTTTAAAAGAAAATGAAGTGGAGAATGTTTCATACACCTATACCAACGGATCGGTATGAGGTTGTTGGAGCAAGTGGACCATGACGGGCTATGGTCGGAAAAAGGAGGAGTTTTGGAGAAACAGATAAAATGGTGATTTTTTTAAGATAGTTATAAAATTCTTCTTACCTTTTTCAATAAAGATATAGAGATGTTTTAAAAATAAAAGTTGAAATTAAAATAAAACTAGTGCATACTCATGTTGGGGTAGTTTGCGAGTACAATCAAATGTACTCATATTGGTTTCGTCCCTGGCTATTGTCTTAGCCAGACTTCGAGGAGCACTACGCCGAGGAGGAGTATGGCGACTTCTATGCGAACTAGGGATCTCCATAAGTCAGCTGCCTGTCGGGTCGTTGTTAGATATGATGTCTACTACGCCGTAGCTTCCGCTGATTATTTTGGTTTGGCCCATGAAGGCACCTATGTAAGACTTGGTCTAAATGACCATTTATGTAAGACTTTAATTCGGTATTGTAATGGATGTAAACTTTGGTATTCAGTTCGGATTATGTGCAACGACAGACTGATCACGGGATCGTTGTGTTAAGCATAATCGGGTATTTCGGACGGCTAGTCCGGGGTCCCCACAGAGCTGGTATCAGAGCCATCCTGACTTTAAGAGACCTTAGATTAGCATGGTCGCTAGATAGGTGTTACAAAAGTTAATTTCTAAAAATAAAGGAGTGAAGTATTTTCGAAAATTTCTTATCTCCAATCCTCTTACTTATGCAAAATTTTACTCTCATTAAATATTACATTTTCCTTGTATCCTTAAAATTTTGCACACTTGTCATCCATTAAGCTTAAAATTTTGCTCACTTGTTGCCTCACTAAATTTAAAATTTTGTACACTTGTCATCTCACTAACTTAAAATTTTGCTAAAAATTGTAGATGGCGATCCATTTCACCGAGTTCGTTCAGCTTGAGAGGGACGGCAAGTTGATGTTCGAGAAGGACTTGTTCGAGTTGAGCAAGTGTTAGGTCGCCCCGCTCCAGAGTTTAAGGGAGCCCAGGTTGACACTCTCGGCAACGGGAACCTGTGTTGGCTAGTTGAGTCGTCTGTTCGGGGAACATCAAGTCTCCCGGATCCAGGACGCTGATCTTCCACTGGGACGACGGACTGTGTCGTGCCATGCAGAGGCTGCTGGCCCGACTTTGTGAGGAGCACAAGGCGGAGTTGGTGAACTCCCGTTTCCGGTTCTACGGGAGGCGCACGATGATGGACACCCTATCGATCCCCTCTACACCCGACGTTCGGAGAGTACATCCTGGACATGGAGATTATGCTCTACCGCACCCAGGAGGATCTGATGTGCGCTAGACTTCGGTCTCGCTTTGAGCGCATCTCGCTCAAGGAGAGTCGCGAGAGTGAGGCGCTTGAAGGAGGAGAAGGTCGCTCTTCTCAAGAAGAGGACCCAGCTGAGGAGGACCATCGCCAAGCTCCGCAAGAGGGTGGCGGAGCAGGACGAGATGATTGAGGACATGGAGCATCAGGCCAACGAGATGGAGGAGGAGGGCGAGGATCTCCGCAAGGAGAACAACGCTTTCCTCAGTGACGACGACGACTTCCTGGAGGAGATAGGACTTAGGAGGAGGAGGAGCCACTCGAGGCAGTTCTCGAGGACGAGGAGGAGGACCCGGAGGAGCCACCCTACCAGTCCGACGCTGACGCAGCAGAGCCGAGGTTCCACCTCAGTAGGCGAGTGACTTGAGTACTACCGCAGGATTAGGTTGACCCCCTATCGCTAGTCGAGTCGAAGTAGTGGTTCTTTTGGAAACCATGTATTATGTACATTAGATGTAGGGCGATGTTGTAAGCTTGATGTTGTGAACTCCTTGATGTGATGTTTGTGTTATATAAGTGTGTTTGTCTTGTTTGATCTGTGTAAAATATTTTCCATATAATCCTTAATTAATCAACCACTTGCGAAATCGTTTTTCCCTTAGTCGAAACCTTTTTGCCTTGCCTCTTATACCCGGTGTGCTTCAGGATGGTGGACACTCGTCGCACCACACGGATGGAGGACCACCACCACCACCAAACCCGACCCCCGCCCAACTTCTGCGCTTATCATGGAGGAACGCCAAGCTGCCCGGGAGGAGCGTCAAGCTCATCTCGCTGCCCTGCAGCAGATCGCTGCCGCCCATCTCAACCAACAATAACAACAACAAACAATGGTGGCAATGGCAATGGCGATGGAAACCAGCGATCCACTTTGAGCGATTTCCAGAAGACCAACCCACCTACCTATTCCAAGGGACTTCACCCACTGGAAGCCGATGATTGGCTTCGCACCATCGAGAACAATCTGGAAGTTGCTGCTGTGGAGAATGAGAAGGTGCTGTATGCAACCCACTATCTTGCTGGACCTGCACGAGCTTGGTGGGAACTACCAAGGCTCTCCAGCAAGCTGGCCATGTTATCAACTGGGCTGAGTTCCAGGAGAAGTTCCGCAAGAAGCACATTCCCGGCGGACTCATTGAGAGGAAGAAGGATGAATTCCGCAAGCTGAGGCAGGGAAGTAAAGATGTGGTCGGTTATCTGATGAGTTTACCGACTTATCTCGGTATGCTCCTGATGACACCGACACAGAGAAGAAGAAGATGGAGCGTTTCTGAATGGACTTCATGATGAACTGCAGTGTGCTTGGTTATCCATGACTTCTATGATTGGAGTCACTTGTGGACAAAGCCATCCAGCTGGAGACCAAGCGCAAGTCTATGTTTGAAGGTCGTAAGAGGAGGATGAATGCTCAGGAAGGTTCGAGCACCAGAAGCCTCGTATCTTTCAGCAAAACCCCAAGCCTGCCTATCGACCACCACAAGCTCCACGCCCCAATTTCCCTAACCGCCCAAACAACTTCAACCGCCCCAATGACAATAACCGTCCCGGAGGAAACTTCAACAACTTCAACCGCAATGCCAATGTTGTCTGCTTTGAATGCGGCAACAAGGGTCACTACTCCAGAGAATGCCCCAATCCTAAGAGGAATGTTCAGCGCCCCAATGCGCCGGCACCGAACAATGGTCAAGGCCGCAATGGAAATGGCAAGAATGCCGCACCCCGCGGAAATGTTGCTGTTGCCAAGGGCCGTCTGCACCACATCAATGCTGAAGAAGCCCAGGATGCGCCAGATGTTGTGCTGGGTACGTTCCTTGTCAACTCAGTACCTGCAACTGTTCTGTTTGATTCTGGTGCTACCCATTCCTTTGTTACCCAAGAATTTGTTGCTAAGGGAGGTTTAGTCGAAGCCTCTTACCCAAACCCATGGTCATCCAAATCCCAGAATCCACCGTAGAGACCAAGTTGTTTTGCCCGATTTCCCTTGAGATCAAAGGAGAAAAGTTTCCAGTCGACTTAATCGTTCTGGGAACCCAAGGCATAGATGTTATACTTGGTATGAATTGGCTAGCCAAGTACCATGGTCGAATGACTGCCAGAAGAGCTGTATCCATCACCACCGACAAAGAGTAGAAGTGGAGTATGTGTCTGAAACCAATCATTCCCACCAGGCTGCCATGAGGCATAGCTCGACCCACCCTAGATGAGATCCGTGTTGTTCACCTATTCCGAGATGTTTTCCCTGAAGAATTGCCTGGTATGCCGCCAGACCGGGATATTGAGTTCATAATTGAACTTATCCCAGGAACAGCCCCTATATCCCAAAGCCTTATCGGATGAATCCGGAAGAACTGGTTGAGTTGAAGAAGCAGTTGGCTGATATGCTCAGCAAAGGTCTTGTTCGCCCAAGCGCTTCACCTTGGGGATCACCCATCATTTTTGTGGACAAGAGAGACGGTACCACACGCCTGTGTGTGGATTATCGCAAGCTAAATGACGTGACCATTAAAAACAAGTATCCTCTTCCCAAGATCGAGGATCTGTTCGATCAGATGAACGGAGCCCGAGTCTTTTCCAAGATCGATCTTCGGACAGGATATCATCAGTTGAAAATCCGAGAGTCAGACATTCCCAAGACCGCCTTCACCACTCGTTACGGTTTGTTTGAATACACCGTGATGTCCTTTGGTCTGACCAATGCCCCAGCCTATTTCATGAATCTCATGAACAAGATTTTCATGGAGTACCTCGACAAGTTCGTGGTAGTTTTCCTCGATGACATCCTTATTTATTCCAAGACCGAAGAAGAGCATGCTGAACACCTGCGTCTAGTTTTGGAGACCCTCCGAAGCACCAGCTGTATGCCAAGCTTAGCAAGTGTGAGTTTTGGCTCAGTGAAGTGGCATTTCTCGGACATGTTGTATCTGCGGAGGAATTTCTGTTGACCCCGAGAAGATCCAAGCCATTGTTGACTGGAAAGCCCCAACCAGTGTGACTGAAATCCGAAGCTTTCTCGGACTAGCGGGTTATTACCGCAAGTTCGTTGAAGGATTTCCAGTATAGCCAAACCCATGACCCAACTGTTGAAGAAGGACAAGAAATTTGAATGGACTCAGAAGTGTGAAGATAGTTTCCAAGAATTGAAGAAGAGACTGACCTCAACCCCAATCTTGATTATGCCAGACGTCACCAAGAGTTTCGACGTGTATTGCGATGCATCACGCCTCGGACTTGGTTGCGTTCTGATGCAAGAAGGCAAAGTTGTGTCGTATCTGTCCCGCAGTTGCGACCGCATGAAGAGAATTACCCAACCCATGACTGGAGTTAGCTGCTGTTGTTCTTGCTCTTAAGACGTGGCGTCCCTATCTTGCGGGACATCGCTGCGAGATCTATACGGATCATAAGAGCTTGAAGTATATTTTCACCCAGAAGGAGTTGAACCTGCGACAGAGGAGATGGATGGAATTAATCAAGGATTATGATATTGGAATCCATTATCACCCCGGAAAGGCTAATGTAGTTGCCGATGCCCTTAGTCGCAAACCTTGCACCCTGAATGCCTTGATCCAAGCCGAACAGCCAGCCTTGTTCAAAGAGTTCAAAGATTTTGGACTAGACTTGTTAGCCATGGTTATCTCGCCAATTTAGATTAGCCCCAACCCTGATGGATCAAATCAAGAAGCCCAAAAAGGTCATGAAAGCATTGAAGGAATTAAAAGAAGATTTCTCTCGGCAAAGCACCCGGTTTTACCGAAGATGCTGAAGGAGTGCTGAAATTCAATGGCCGTATCTGTGTGCCCAATGTCGGAACTTAAGGAGTTAATCCTGAAGGAAGCCCATGAGACCCCTTATTCAATCCACCCCGGCGGAACCAAAATGTACCAAGACCTTCGAGAAAGATTTTGGTGGCATGGAATGAAGCGAGAGATTGGTTCTTTGTAGCCAAGTGTGATATCTGTCAGCGAGTCAAGGCTGAACATCAGCGACCCGCTGGATTGCTTCAACCTTTGAAAATTCCGAGTGGAAGTGGGATGAAATTGGAATGGATTTTATTACCGGACTTCCAAGATCCAACCGAGGCCATGATTCAATCTGGGTCATCGTTGATCGACTGACCAAGGTTGCCCATTTTATTCCTGTCAAGACCACTCACACGGGTCAGTTAGCAGACTTGTATATTTCCAGAATAGTAAGCCTGCATGGTGTGCCTAAGAAGATTGTATCTGATAGAGGCACGCAATTCACTCAAGATTCTGGAAATCCCTTCACGAAGCCCTCGGAACCAAGTTAGCATTTAGCACAGCTTATCATCCCCAGACCGAGGCCAAACTGAGCGAGTGAACCAGATATTGGAGGACATGCTTCGCGCATGTGTTCTATCCTATGGTTCCAAGTGGGAAGATTGTCTTCCGTTTGCAGAGTTCTCCTAACAATAGTTATCAGTCTAGTCTGCAAATGGCCCCTTTTGAAGCCCTTTACGGCAAGAAGTGTCGTACGCCCCTGAATTGGTCCGACACCGGAGAAGGCAAATTGTTTGGACCAGATACCCTCCGTGAAGCTGAAGAGCAAGTTCAGCTTATTCGTGACGTCTCAAAACTGCCCAATCCCGTCAGAAGAGTTACGCTGACCAAGCGTCGCGATGTCACTTTCATGTCGGAGATTATGTCTATCTCCGAGTGACACCCTCAAGGAATGCAGCGTTTCCATGTCAAAGGAAAATTAGCGCCAAGATATATTGGACCTTCAAGATCATTGCTCGTCGAGGAGAAGTATCCTATCAACTGGAGTTGCCCCAGTTAGCGGATTATCACGATGTCTTCCACATTTCCTTGCTCCGGAAGTGTCTTGAAGTTCCCGACCAGCCTGATGTTTTCAAAAACATCGACCACCTCTCCATCGACCTGAACCAAGACCTGACTTATCGTGAGAGACCCGTCAAGATTCTGACGAAGATGTTCGTCTTACCCGGAGGCGCGCGATCAAGTTCTACAAAGTCCAGTGGACTAACCACTCGAAGAAGAAGCAACTTGGGAACGCGAAGACTATCTTAAAGCGAATTCCCAAACCTCTTTAGTACCTAAGCCTAGCAAATCTCGGGACGAGATTTATTTTAAGGGGGGAAGGATCTGTAACATCCCAAAATTATTATAAGTATTATTATTCCAAAAATGTGGGCCAACAAAAACTTTTGTTAATTTATATGTGTTGATTGTATATGTTGCTTGTGATGTTGTTTGCTCTAATTAAAAACTTGAAGAAAAAAGAAATAAAATAAAAAGTTAAAACAATAAAACAAATGTGACAAGTGTCACACAATTTCTCCAAGTGAGAAATTAATTTTTCTTCCAAACAAATTCAGTGGAGTGAATATGACCACACCATTTTAATTCTCACCACTTTTCCCTCTCAAATAATATTTCCAAAAATCCTAAATTGAAATCCTAATTCTTCTTTATCTTATTCAAATAAAAAATGTGCTATGTTGCACTTGCCAAATAAATTCCAACACAGCACAACAAATCATGGTAAATATGTAGGAAGCAAATTATGAAAACAAATTGCAAAAATATGAATTTTTATCTGGGTGAGGACACGGTTAACACTAGTGGCAGGCCCATGTTCTTCCCCAAATCGAAGATCAAATCGATCGAATCCGAGTTTAGTTCGTCGAATCCCTGGAACCAATCGATCCCTCTCACTCCACTCCTCTCACCGCGCCGTTGGATCCGAAGAATCGAGCAGGGAGCAGCCGCCGTGGTCACCGCCGGGGACAGGCGCCGCGCGCCATGCCGCCATGGTCGCCACTGTGGAGAAGGAGGTGTCGATACCGTGGAGGCCCAGCGCCGTGCCCCTCTCTCCCTCGCTCTTCTGCTCCCTTGGACACGAAAACACCGGCAAGACCGCGCCCCACTCGCGCGTAGCACGCGCCGTGCTCGCCGTTCGCCATGGCCAACCCGAGGACGCCGCGGTCGAGCCAGCGCTCCACTGCACCCCTCGCCGCATGGCCGTGTCCAGCCACTCCAAAGCTCCTGCGGCCCCCCAGACAACCTCCGCCGACTCTTCCACTCTGGACACCGCGTGAACGTCGACCACCATGGACTGAGCTCCGCGCTTAAATAAGCCACCGAGCCTCACTTCCTCTCCACCCGCACCACTCCCTCTCCCTTGTCCACCTTCACTCGTGCACCGCCAGGGGGCGGAGCCGTAGCTGCGAAGTTGCTGCAGCCCGTGACCGTCTCCGAGCTCGGCCGTGCCGAGGTAGAAGACGATCACGGCCGTGCCGTGCAGCTGCCCCTTTCTTCCCTCTGACCCTCTACGTTGTTCCTCGAGTTCACCACACTCACACGCACCTTTTTCCCTCTGTATCGTGCACAGAATCGCCGCCAGGAGCTCGCCGGAGTTGGTGTCGTGGCCACGGAAGCGGAGCTGCTCGCCGCCGTCGATTGGAGCCGTCCCAGGAAGCTTCCCCAGGCTTCCGTGACCTTTTGCATCGTCCACGCATCCTCCCAGCCCCTAGGTGAGCTAATCGCCAACCTCGCCGTCGCCGGAGCCACGGCGCCGCCGTTTTAGGTCGTCGCCGATGTGCTGGCTTCTCAGCCGTTAGATTTTTAATCACGGTAGCATACCGTTTCGTTTATATGTGTCACTGACCAGTGGACCCCACTGTCAGTGTTTTAAACATTATCCAGCGCGCGAGACGTTTTTGGTTGAGTCACTGACGAGTGGACCCCACCCGTCAGGATTCTCAACATTATCCAGAACAGTAGTTTTCTAATTTAAAGTCTCTAGAATTTCAGTACTGGACATAACTTAGAAATTCAATATCTCGAGATTTATAAATCCAAATAAATCAAATCCAAATGTTCTGGAAAGCTTATGAATTTTTAACTAACCCAGTGGTTTCATTTCATTTAGATAAATAATAAAAATGTATTATTAAAAAACCACAGAAGGTTTAAAACCTAAACTTGTTTGTTTCTGATACTCTATGAACCCAATAATTCCAAACCAATTTTGTTAGCTTGGTACTGTGATCTATTACTTCCCTAATTTTGGTAGAATTAATTAAGCAATATTAATTGTTTGGCATTAGAATAAAATTTGCAAACCCTTATGCACTAAAACAATTATAGATGTTTAATGTTTCATCCAAATGAATTAGGACCAATTTGTTAGGTCACATTTAGTCATGGTTTGTTACCCTAAAAGGATTTAATTTTAGGATAACAGAACTTAATTTGTAGCTAAAACTTGATTATTAAGTTTCTGGATTAAAAAAATTATGTAGGGAGTTTGGTAACTCCAATTAATCCAAATCAAATTGTGTTGTCTTCATACACATCAGTAGCTCTCTGTAGAATTTAGTTTGTATTTTTGTGACCAACAGAACTTGAGTGTGTAATTAAACATATTCAACTAGTTTCTGCCACATTTAAGACATAAATAAATAATGGTTAATTCAATTAAATTGAAACCAAATTGTGTTGCTTGATGTGTGCAGTGGCTATTTAGAGCATTTAAGATTGTAATGTTATGATGTTGATTGAGTAGGTAGTGATTGTTTGTATTTGTTTGTTTATTAATTAGACGAGAACGTTGTCGGATTTATCGAGGAAGGGATAATTTGTTGAACATGAAGATCAAGACCAAGGTACTTTGTCGAGCAAGGCAAGCTACTCTCTGAGCTTGCAGCCCAAATATATGCATCTACATTGATAACAGGGGTTTAGGTTTCTATCGCTCCGGCAACCCCACAATAGGTAAACTAAAATACACTGCATTCTCCTAGGCATAAAGGTGAAGTATGGTAGTCGACGTTCACATGACACCACTAGAAGAATAACACCACAACTTATATCAAATATTAAATACATCAACATAATTCCACTACTAACACAAGACTTCTCCCTTGTCTTCAAAACAAAACGAACTACTAAGACATCATATGGATCATGATCAGAGGTGATATGATGAGTAATAACAATCTGGTCATAAAGTTAATTCACTGAAACAACTCAAAAGCATCAATCCACGAAGGGTAATAATACCGGGAGAGTACCCAATAAACTAAACAAGTACAACCCTAGATGTTACAGCGGAACATAGCGGTGGGGATGAGGGCTGGCGTGGAGATGATGGCTCCGATGAGCTTGGAGATGACGGTGGCGATGGCGATGATTTCCCCTCTTGGAGGGAAGTTTCCCCGGCAGATTTCTCCCTGCCAGAGAGTTTTCTTTCTCTCTGTTTTCCGCCCCGTAGAGGAGGCAAAAAAAATGCGAAGTCATGCCCGTGATTTTTAGGTCAAGAGGGGATTATATCAGGGGGCATCAGCGGTTAGAGGTTCCAGGCGGGCCCACGGGCGGCCAGGGGTGGGCTGTGCCCCTAGGGCCGGGTCCTCGTTGCATGAGGAAAGGTCTTCTAGGGTCGGTGATTAACTTCCATAACCTTGTATGGCGAGACTTGGCTGCAGATTGACGGTGCTCTCAGCAGAATCCTAACTCGACAGAAAATTCCGTGTAATTGTAAAACATGCAAAATAAGATAAAATATCATAAGTATTGTAATAAAAATGTGAAATACATCAGTAAGTAAGAGTAAATTATGATACAAAATAGTGATGCAAAATGGACGTATCAACTCCCCAAGCTTAGACCTCGCTTGTCCCCAAGCGAAAACTGAGCTTTAATAAACGTGACCATAGGTTTATGGAGTGAAGTGTCGATAAAAAGAATACGAACATGAAGCATCAGTATTTCCTTAACAATACACACATTCTTTTAGAAGAGCAACCTTTCTTATAAAATCTAACTTGAGTCAAGTAATGATCAATCACAAGTAAGAGTATATCAAGAAGATCTTTAAATAAGTAATGGAAAACCTTGCTCCCTGTCAGAGAACAAATAGCATAATAAACTTATCTTTCAGGCAGAGTCTTTATATATAAAAGAGCTGTGTACCGCAGATGTCACATGTTCAACTATCACAGGTTATTTGCATTTACCGAAAACTTTCAATCTTATATCCTTGCAGGTAAAGGTTCAGTGATAACAAAAGAAAAGGTAGGTATAAACAATCAAATTAGCAACAAATAAGTGAATGAATCTCAGCAACACTAATGCTTGCCTTGGGGTATGAGAGAGATAGGTATACTGACTCAACATAAGTAAAAGATAGGCTCTTCGCAGAGGGAAGCATAGATCAAGTCAAGTGCTAGAGCTTTTTAGGTTTTGGAAATTGCATAGAGGGTAAAAATATATTTTGAGTGGTTCATGTTAATGGTCAATGAATGGCAGCAGACAATACAGTATTACCCTTGCCAACCAAACTTTTTAAGAGCGGCTACCATTGAGGAACGTTATTTCTGCAGCAAGCAGATCATCCCTCTTTTCTCCTTTGTTTACACATGCAGATGTTTGACTGAGTGCTCAGGAACAAAATATGAGGAGAGTTTGCAGTTAAAGTTGTAAATTAAGGGGGCTGGGCACCCCGCTGCTAGCTCTTTTTGCAAAATTATAGATAAGCAGATGTAAGCTGCTAGTCTGAAGATAAAATCTGATTGACAAGTGAAATAAAGATCATCTACTACTTCCTCATGAGCTGGTAAACAGAGACACCAAAAGGATTAGTAACAATTTTGAATAGTTTAAAGATAGCACAAGACTGATTTACTTGGAGTGGCTGAGAAATACCACATATAGGAAATTTATGGTGGACACTTTGGAGGGTTTTGGCTCAAGGTTTTGAATGCACAAGAAGTATTTCCTCTCAGTACAAGGCTTTAGGCTTAGCAAGGCTTTGCAGCAAACATTAGTGTTGAAAGATACATGCAAATATAAAAGAAATATGAGTGATCATACATCTTTTCTTGTCAACACATACTCTTTAAACCAAAGAATAAAACTTTTGCTAGTTAACAAGTATCAAAGTTAACAATGATAATATATTTGCATGTAATTCTCTCTTCTTTACTTAAGTGTCTTAAGAACTGTTGCTAATGACCAATGCTAAGTTTGCCATGACTAAGAAGATCTACTGGTTATACACAATGTGAGGTCAAAACTCCAACAAGTTCACCAAATAGTAGAGGTTGCAATGCTAAAAATAAAGGTGCAAGAAAGTAAACATGAAGCTTCTCATTAATATTCCATCAAAGACAAACTCACACCAAAGGATACAAAGATAACTCACTAAAGGGAAAATGATACCACACATTGCAGACTAACTTATATAATAACCTCTCTACCAATGATATAACCACAGAATTATAAAGATAAAAGATAATGATACTGGGGCACTCCCCCAAGCTTGGAACAAGCCAAGGGAGTGCCATTACCCCTTGACGATCAAGCTTGATCCTTGGGTGGTGAAGGAGGAACCATAGCAATAGGGGTCAGGAAACGCTGGAGCATAAATCATAGCCTTTCATTCTCTTCCTGAAGTATATCCACTTCCAACCTCAAAACTCGGTATTGCTCACAAAACTCATCAGCCACCCGATGTGCTTCGGCCTGAAAGGATCGTTTGACACCTAGAGGGGGGTGAATAGGTGCTACTTCAATTTTAGTACTTTTTCAAATTAGGCTTGACACAAAAGGTAAATTATCTAGATATGCAACTACGGTGAATTTACCTATATGACAAGCTAGCAACTAAGCAAGATACACGAAGTAAAGACGGTAAACAAGGATAGAGGTAACCGAAGTGAAAGCACACGGAGACACGGATGTAATCCTGAGTTCCTCCTTTTTAGGGGAGTACGTCTCGTTGGAGAGGGGTGAACCAACACAATGGTTCAAAAGCCACAAAGGCTTCACCTTCTTCTCCGATGAACCGCACCACAAAGGTTTGGTTCACCTTCAACTATCGGAAACCTTCAAGGTGGAGTCCGGAGCCTTTACAACAACAATCTGGGGCACAACCCACAACTGGATTGGGGGCTCCCGAACGGCTCTAATCTATCACAAAGACAATAAGTGAGATCAACAAGAAGCTAGGTTTTCCCAATGGAAACCCTAGCAAAGGGGCCCTCAAGAGAATGAGGGGGAAATGAAAAACTGCTTGGTGAAGATGTAGATCCGGGCCTTCTCCTTCAATCCTCCAAAGATCAATGAGTTTGGGTGGAGCGATTGGGAGATCTAGTGATTCTTGAGCTTGCAATAATGGTAGACTTCAATGTTGGGCGAGCTAAATGGCTGGAGGAAGGTGGAGGGGTATTTATACCCCTCCTCGAATTCTTGCCGTTGGAAAGTCTGGGAACCGGATAATCTGATTCAATATGGAACCGGATAATCCGACTAATCGTATTATCCGATTACTTCAGGAAAATCTGGCTCCCTGCAGTACCCTTCGAGTTCTGGTCCTTAGCCGTTTTTTCACTTTGCTTCGCCAGAACCGGATAATCCGATTGTCATCGGAATTTTCGGTATGGAAATATCCGGTTACCTCCAGTAGCTTCTGCATTCTGGTCCTTAGCCATTTTCTCACGTTGCTTCGACTGAACCGGATAATCCGGTTACCCTACCGGAATATCCGGCTACCAAAGTCTGACTGATGTTTTCTTCTCTCTTTTTGGTGATAATGCACATAAGCTTTTATATAGCTAACACCTGCATCACTTAGCACCTGATTAAGATCTCACTAGTGTTGTTAACTAACACACAAAATATAAGGGATCACGAAATGTAATTTCAATCTCCCCCCTTTTGGTGTTAGATGACAACACTAGGATTTGCAATAAAGTTTCACAACTAGATCATGTTTAACAGATAAGAAAAGGACTTCCCCTAGATGTGTGCATATAACTCGTTTGCTTTGGAATGCAATTACACACACATATAGGGAGAAGCGAATTCCGACTAGATTCAACAACATGATATATTTGGACAGCAGCTACTGTGAATTCACTTCAGTCCACAGCCCCCCCCCCCCTATTTTTAGGACACCCTGCTCACCTGGTCGGTGAAGCGGAACCTAGATCTCTCCCGAGCTAGTTTGCCGACGATGACGGTCGCACGTGCATATCGAAGGCTGGATTTGCCGATGTTTCACACGGTTGCGCCGGCTCGTCCTCGCCCACCACCGTTGCGACATCGCCGTCATACTCACAAGGTTGCTCGTCGTCGTCCTCCTTGTCCCCTTCTTATATGAAGGTATACACATGCGCTCGTGTACACTATTTTATGGATTTGTACTCAGATCTACTTTAGCACGGTTAGCAAAGTCGTATTCTGTAGAATGTTGTGGATTGAAACTGTTGTCTTCATTTTTAAATAGATAAGCGCTCGTGTACACTATTTTATGGGCCTGATTCCGGATCCATTTGTTAGATTTACTATATTCTGTCAGACCGGATCTATTTATTAGATCTATTTTTAGAGATGCATGTCTCGTTTATTATAGTAATAATGTCACATGCAGTAGCTTAATAATTATCTCGATCTGATACTGCTGATGATGACTACACAACCCGTACTAATTTGTTAATACGGTTTAAGGTTTAATATCAAGGATTTGTTCCAATTACATTAAATTCAGGACCTAGACCCTATACCTTAAACTCTATTTAAATTCTAGCTAGTAGGGTTATACCTGAGGCTTATACACTTCTGTAAGTTTAGTTCATAACTTTAAGTGTTGTATTTGTAACTCTATCTAGCTTGGCACTGTACAAGAAGATGTGATTAAGTCTTTGCTTCCGGCTTTGAGCAGAGATACGAGAATTGAAGCACACAAGTAACCAACAAGGGCGTATGCATCCGTATGTTCTTCCTCCTGGGTGAAGTCGTGATATCGCAAAGGAGCTAGTGTTGATGTAGCACGACATGATCACGTAAGCTAGAGGTTGAATTGTGGAAGGTGATTATCTTCCACAGAGGTGTATAGGGTCTTGTATGTAATGGTTGCATCATTGTCATGTTACCTTTAACTTGACGATGGTCATACCGGTTGAATCGTTGTCATATTACCTTAAACTTGACAATGGTCATACCGTAAATTTGAAGATGGTAAGTCCACATAAATTATTTGTTCTACCATTTAGCTCTTGGGTGTTTATATTCTCACACTGCCATATCAGCAGGTCATCCTTTTCATACACCCTTCAAGACCTTCAAGATGACAACGATGCATTAAACCCGTCACTTTTGTGATGTTTTGGGGCACTGCATAAGGCAATTTTTAGTTAAGAGTGTCTTGTACAATTCCCCCAAAATATCACAATGGTGGCGAGAAGAGTTAACTAATGGTTCTGAACAAGTTAAGGATCAACAATGGTAACCGTAAGGTCTTAATTTGGCAAAACAGAGTGTGGCTGCAATCTAAAGCAAAGACGTAACCAAGATATTTCTCATTTGTTGATCAATCCATTTGTATAACTTGGTAGCAGCATAACCTGCTATGTTCCAATGTGTATATGTACAGTTGGTTTCTAATATGTTCAGTGAATTATTTGATTACGATGTGCCACTATGTATATATGTGATTTTGATGAAATGATTAAATTATGAGAGTTATGCACACTGTTAAGTTTTGACTAAACGTGGACCATTAGACTATCAACACTGGCGATTCATTAAATGAAACTGTTTGTGATAACAAGAAAGCGCGCACGGCAAAATAAATAAAACTGTGTGCGATCTTGGTGATCACGCACGATTCAAATACACAAACCGTGTCCAATGCCTTGGATATCTCACACGCTTTCATATTATTCTCCGTGTGCGAAGTGCGACCCATCACACACGGTTAATTTGACCGTGTACGATGGACGAGCACATCGGCCACCCATGAATAGCGACGGGTGCTAGAACCGTTTGCGATGGCCAAAGTCGATCGTGTGCGTTTGCCTGATCTGTACTAGTGTAACTTATGCTAATAATCTCGAAATAAGCCAATACTTACACTGTAGTCACATAGATACCACATGGATCTAATCCAAGGCAGTGTGTGGTAGCATGTGAGGATAGAATAGAGGTGGATGGATATGGTTTCAACAACGACACTATGACAAATTAGAGCATCTCCACCGGCGTTCCCAATAGGGCAATTGGGAGCGCCGACATAAAAAAGGAGCACCGGTGGTTCCAATAGCGCAAATTTACCAGACGGGCCCAATAGCACGTCAGGCAACCCTGTTCCGCGCCCGCGGTCCATAAGGGGAAGTAGGAGTGCCGGCAATCGCAGAAACACCCGCCATGTCGGATACCGACAGGCGGATACCACATGGCAGAGACTGGAGCATTCATTTTCCCCACCGTCTCATCTCCTTCCCTACCTCCACTGAATCGCCGCTGCCGCCCCCTTTCGACGCTACCCCACCCTACGCTACTCTCTCGCCACTGCATGAGAATTGTTCCTGAACTCCATCTGAAGCAGTTGGTCTTTGGTGGTTTGGACCGTGTTTATGAGATAGGAAAGCAATTCAAGAATGAAGGGATTGATTTAACTCACAATCCTGAATTTACAACATGTTATGGTTTATGCAGACTACAATGACCTGATGGATCTTACGGAAACCATGTTATCGAGTAAGTACTTAATTAGCGCTCTGTAATTTTGGCTCATGTTTACCTAAGTAATACATCCATGTACCACTTTGGATAGTTATATATTTTTCCATTTGATAGCAGGCATGGGCCGAAGAAAACGTATCATGACATGTTTGTGAAGTTCTTATTTGCATCTTCTGTGAAATGTAATGTTTATCTAACATTTAGTAACTATGACAGGTATGGTGAGGGATCTGACAGGCAGTACTAAGATAAAATACCATGCCAATGGAGCTGACAATCCTCCCGTAGAGATTGGTTTCACAACTCCTTACAGGTATTAGAAATGGCGGCACAACAGCATGACTGCACCTGTAAAATACAATCAAATATGACTTTATATTGTCGAAGTTATTCTCTGACATAGGTTCTTTGACACTTTTCGTTATTATAGAAGGATAGACATTATGCAGGAACTGAAATCAGTTGCTGGGCTTGACATTCCAGTTGATTTATCAAGCAACGAGGCCAACGTATATCTCGCAGCGACATGTGCTCAGTATGGAATCAAATGCTCGCCACCTCAAACAACAGCACGATTGCTTGATAAGGTTTTTATTCCTCTCTCTCAAATGACAGCCTTTTATGAGAAAGCACTTATCTGTTTTACACTTGTCCTGAGTTGTGACCACGACATGGTGCCACTGCTCATACAGTTCATTTTTCTCACACTTTTTTTGTTTCCACAAGATAAATATCTTGAGGGTGCAAGATATGTATCACGTTGGCTTATTATTTGATGGAAATGAAACTTGCATATGGTGCAATTTACAGTTTCTCTGGTCACTGTAATTTATTCAGCTAACGTTCCATAATGTGTAGTATTAAGTATACTAGTTTCTTCTCTATCAGATAATTCGGTATTTTCTGGAGGCCAAATGTGTGAACCTAACTTTTATCATCAAGTCATCAACCATCCGGAGATAATGAGCCCTCTGGCCAAGTGGCATAGGTCCCAGTCAGGACTCATGGAAAGGTTCGTGTTATTCATCAACAAACATGAGTTAAATCCGAAGAAGTGATCCAATGAAAAATTTCCTCTGCTCACATCGTCACATGGGCCGATGGTGGTGTGGTGTACCGATATGTTGGAAAAATAATATTGTTGAAGTTTTTCCCGGTTGGTTTAATCGGAACTGTTTTAGATTCAATACATGCATCACAACAAACCATGCAAACTGTCTCTCTTCCTTTTCTTACCATATTCCCATTCGTTATTTAAATAAAAATCCCTAGCTAACAACTTTTTCTGAATGTGTTTTTGCAAAATGAATTCCTAAATAAGATGTTAACAAGGAGTTTCAGTGCAAACAATAATTTGATTCCAACAGTAAGTTCTTCCTTGATACCTTATCCTAGAAAAAAATATTACTCCCTCCGTCTCACCAAACAAGTCATAGAAATTTAGCCAAAGTCAGCGATCGAGGGTTTCCTGCCTCTTGTCGGCGCCGCTGCTGATCCACCACGTCTCTGTGGCCTTAGTGCCATGGGGGTGTGGTGGATCCCGGTCCTTGCCGGTGGGAGGGCTCCGTTACACATGTTTTTTTGTGTTTGGTTAGGGTTTATGTCCTATTCAGGGAGATGAGGCGGCGGCTACTCCCTGAAGATGGAATAAGTTTCTTCCCGCCTAGCCTTCGTTCCGACGATGGTTCTAGCATTGTCGAAGGGCATGTGGAGATGTGTCTCTGGCGGATCACGTGGGCTTCGGTCCATGGTTGTATTCGGTGGATCCGTTTGGGTCCGATCTTCGCTCGTTTGCGTTCTTGTGTCTACAGGTTGGATTCTTCTGATCTATGCTTATGTTCATCGGCGACGGTTTCTTTTCTAGTGCGCTGATCCTGTAGGGCCTTAACACGACGACTTCTCGACTCTCTACTACAAAAAGGTTTTCCCGGCTCTGTCGATGGAGGGGTGATGACAGTGGCGCGCCTTCGGCTCACTCTAGTACTCGTAATCGTCGCTAGGTGGTCTATGGATATCCATGTAATTCTTATTGCTTTTGGTGTTCTTTGTACCGCCCTGACAGTTGATAAATAGATCGGAAGTTTCTCGCATTTTTTTTTTGCCTAAGTTTGATCCATATGTTTAAACAAAAATATAAATAGTTACGATACCAAATCAATATCGATAGATCTACCACAAAATTTATTCAAAGTGTATTTACCAAATATTTATAATAATAAACGGGTTTATATGCAAACTCTACTCTAAGGGCATGTATAATGCGAGGTGGTTAGAACTTAGAAGGATATTTATAATAACAAATTGGTTTGTATTCAAAACACCGGTGCTTGTTTCTATGTACCAGACATGCCCAATTAAGTACTTGTCCCATAGATATATAAGCACGGGTGCTTAATCTAAACCCAGTAAATTTATTGTAAGCACCTACTTAAGAAACTTACATTGTATGCGTTAACATAGGTAAAACCCATGCGAAACAACAATCAAAACTTTGGATCAATAAAATACAGAAAGTTTCATCAATATTTATGAGGTTCATAACATAGTTTCTTATAAAACATATTTAATATTGGTCTTGTTTGAAACAATCTAGAGGTGGATCGTGGATTGATTTCGACAATGCCTGGAGTTGTCGATGGAAGAATGCCTCAAAATGATTTGGACGAACGATGTTTGTATCTAATGGTCCATAGCTTGGTTTTCATATTCTCACTGAAATGTTTGTATCTAATGCCACAAAGAAACACACATCATTGATAACCTGTAGTTTAAGTGGATGTGGGTCGACAACTATTTGGGTAGCTAAGAGCGTGACGCTGCAGGCATGTCAAGGCTCGCACATTTCTCAGCATGCGCTCGGCCCGGCCACGACTTCATGCACTGTTATGTGGGTCAATGACCGGGTTCTAAGGTGTGTTAGAGCATCTCTAATTAATCATAACTAGTCGTCAACCCGTGCCTTCGCACGGGCTCGTGTGTTTACCTTTTGTTGGAACATAATTTTTTAGATCTTAGTGTTTTTATTTAATAATCTAGAGAGATAGACACTAAAGTTAGATATTGCAAAGAATTTCTTCACGTTTGCATTAGTAATGGAAATTTTACGTAAATTTAAATTAACCATTATTAATGTCTTTGCACTCTTTATGTCACTTCTTCTATAGTGGTTAAGTGACAATTTGAAAAAACACTGCAACTGTAAAGACAATCCTTTAGTTATTGAAATTTTCTAGTATTGCTTTACTCTATAAGGACTCTTCATTTCGTCTTATAAAAATATCAATTTTACATATTACAACTATGAGGCAAGGTATTAATAATAATTGAGGGCGGAATCAAAAAAATTGGGAGATTAATTGTAATATGATGTGATCACACTAAACAAACTTTGCTCCGACTAATTGCATCTTGGATGGAAAATTCTGTTAGGTGGTACTGTAATCTATTATTCACTTGAAATCTATGCCGTATTAGCCTTGAGAGTCATACGTATATTTGAAACATGGCAGTTTTATTCCTTATAGCTTATCTGTAAAACGGGGTTAGATTAATAGTTTTATGAGAGCAAAGTCCTAGCCTCTGCATCATGATGATGCACACAACTTTTATATTAAAAAAGAAGGTAGCAAAATAGTGTCAAGGTTTATGAGATGCAAGCATAAATGTTTAATCATGTGACTTTACGTAATTTAGAACTCAATTTTGCAATGCGAAATCTTTGATACCATAGTATTTGAGTTCGCAAATATTACTTGCATATAACTTATATCTACAATCAAAGCCTATACAAAAGTGAATTCCAATTATAAAATTATTTTCAAAATGTATTCACATAAAAACAGAGCAATTACATATTTATCTAACTTGCTCTGATTAGTATGCAATATTTTGTCTCTTATAGATACTAAAGTTGGATATTGATCCCTGCTAAGATAAATTGGCTATGTGTCCTCATGGGTTCAGATACAAAAAATCTTCCAAGGAAAGAGAAATAGAAATGTACTAACTCTGCATGACCGACTTTGTTTATCGCTGCC
Source organism: Poa pratensis (assembly GCA_947311845.1). NCBI lineage: Eukaryota > Viridiplantae > Streptophyta > Magnoliopsida > Poales > Poaceae > Poa > Poa pratensis. The sequence continues at coordinate 141,498,470 of CAMZMU010000041.1, forward strand.
AGTACATAATATTCAACATAGAAAGAAACAGTCGATTAGTACAGGTTATGGATTAATTTAACACATACAGCTCAGAAGAATATGAGAAGAGCACATGAGTAGATGTCTTGACAGCATGTCAGTAGAGCAGTTAATGCTCTAAGTGAAATACCAAGTATTTTTTTGAAATGGAAAATACCAAGTAATAAGCGTACCTTTCTCTAGACATCCTCTTTCGTTTGAATCCTTCTCTGAATTAGTCGTGGCCATATGGCCTGCAAGACATGATTATATCTTCAAATGATAACGGCCGAATCTTCACGAACAAATATTAAGGACCAACTAGCTCAGCTGATTAACAGAGAAAAGCGAAAGAAAAATACTGAGTTCCATTCCTTGATAGTTCCTTCGTTTGAGAAGTTTCTTTTACTCCATACCCTGTACATATGGACAGGACTACTGTACGAAAATCGATCAGCAGATGATCAAGCTAGCTAGGTTTTTTAGCTGGAGGGGTAAGTCATCTGTAATGGAATAGCTAGCTTGCGGATATGATTAAAAATTCATGGCTCTTTGGTACCTGGTGCCTCTCAGATTACCCCTGAGTAGACGCTAACACTTTACGTTCACAAAATGTTCATTCTAATGGATATCTTATAGTTATAGTTATTAGCTGTTTCTAGAAATACTGCCATGCTTGTAAGTAATTCCTGTTCGTGAAAAAAGAAGATAAACAGCTGGCCAGTGATTTACACCATGATGTCGATCAGACTACAAAAGAAAAATCGTTCCCAGAGAAGAAGGTAAGGCTAATAAGCTTCAAAAGCAACTAAATAATGAATGCAGTCATTCTATCCGACGGAAAATAGAACATTGACACCATAGTGACAACCAACGCGTGCAGAAATTTGAAGAATTGTGTAAGAATAACAAAATTATAATATGGATCAATCAGGTAACAATAAGACGTGTTTGTTTCATCGTGCTTGACCTATGCAGACTTACGTGCAAGTGAATCCACAAAACGAAAAACAAACGCTTGGACTATATATATGTTTCCAAAGAAGCATGGATTAGCTGGCTATACCTGAACGAACTGGATTTACTGGTCCAAGAAATACATATATATGGGGATTCAGCTATGTAGAAGATAACCAAACCTGAGCCTGCATTGGCTAGAGATGCGTCTGAGCGTGCCAGGAGAAAAGTGTTCTATGGTGGATGGTTTAGAGACGGCGAGAGCGTTCGGCGAGTCGGCGACCGCGGAAAGCGGAGCGCCGCCTACGTATTCCAGCCGCCACCGACGTATTCCGATCCGGCGACATGTCACGTACGCTGCTTTTACCCGTTTTATTCACTTCCATGCCGCCGGCAGATTTGATGCAAGCAGCGTTGCAGATTTCAATGCTACCTTGGCATTAGCCATGCATCGGAATAATGCCTCGTGTGCGCCGTGCGTGGCCGGCGGCGCAATGGAAAACCTAGTTAAATGGAAGGATGACGGGACAGCTTAGACCTACCTGGCGCACTTGAGGAGAAAACGGGAGTTTATTTGGGTAAAAGCGATAGATTTATTTTGCGGTCTTGGCGACTCGAACCTTGCATCGGTGCTTCGTCAACAGATAATACGGCGTGATCGGACGATTATTATAATGCCTTGTAAAGATCTAATGGTTGTTATTCTTTTACCGTGAGAGTTACGCCTTCTACGGTGCCTCCAATTAGTAAATATAAGATGGCCAAATTTGGCCCCTAAAACATGCCTGGGCGTGTCTAGATGGTGCCCGTCGACGTGTCCACTTTTAACTCTCAAAAGTATGTGTCTCCAATCGTATACCCCAAAATCACCCCAAATTATCCGGTCACTTGCATGTGATTGGTGGGGAAGAAGAGAGAGCAACTAAACAAATAAGAAAGAAAAGGATAGAGTGGTCCACGTCCTATGTGGCACATTGTCCGGGCATGCCTGGACACTCACATCCAATCCCAAACTCTCCCCACATATGGGTTTTGTTCGGGGATTTCCGGACAGCCCGGATGTATAAGGACAAAATGTGGGGCGGGGGAGGCGGTTGGTTGGCAAATTTGCCCCATTTTCTTAACGATCACTATCTGGGTTGTCCGCCCGGGAGTTTAGGAAGGATTTGGCCACCACGGGTCTCCAAAAAAGAGTCCGGTACCCCAAAACAAAGATTGTTTTAGAGGGTGATGGATACTTGTCTGGACCGATAGGGGTAGCCCATCCCAAGTGCTAACCCTTAATTTTTGTGCAATTAAATTTTAAACAAACTTTAATTTTATTCAAAATGTTGTTATTTGATAATAATTTGAACAAAATTCTAATCTATACCACTCTAGTCTATAAGCAAATCCTCACCATCGCCGCAGTCAAAGCCATCGAAGGAGGATGAGAGGTAGACGATACCGCGGAGAAGTAGGGCTCCCCTATGTGGGCGGCAGCAGCAGCCTCTCGTTTGCCGACACGTGCATGGCGTACGTGAGGTCAGGACAATCAGCGCGGTCATTAGGATGGTGGAGACTGTGGCGTGTCTGTTAAGGAAAGCATGGCATGCGTGAGGTCGGGACAGTCCGGCGGGTTGGCATTGTCCTAGTCTGGCGAGGGGATGCAGAAATTCACCGGCATAGTCCTTCACCGGTTGCGGCTTTGGCCTGCAAAAGATGGCCACATCGCTGCCCCGCGGTGGCGAGCGCGCCTCCGTCTTCGACTTGCGCAAAGGTAGCGAGCCCTGCTTTCTGGCGGTCAAGGACACCACCTTTCCCACACGGCGATTATTAGACATCTGATCTTCACTGTTAGCAATAACTCGCAGCCTCAGAGCTGGGAGTTGCCGAATGACCCTAGTTGTATTGACACAATCAAGGACACTCTCTGGTTTCCTCGGCGCCGACTTCTTCCTTACCTTAGACACACCCTCCCTTAGGCGAATAAGATAAAGGGGCAACAAAACATAAAAATACTTAGAGGGGGGCCATATAGCATATTTTAGCAAATTTAGGGATAAAAATGTAAAATAGGGGGCTTTGGTAAAAATTCTGACATTAGGGGGGGGGGGCTAGCTCTGACCCTGCTCTCCCTGGTGAACAACTTTGAGTGGTTTGACTGAACGGGAACGGCTTTACCGGGCCATTGCCCGACTTCATTATCCATTGGAGTCTTTGGGTGGTCGACGTTGCACACAACCGTGTAACCGTTGTCGTGTCGGCGTCTCTACTTCTATTGGGAAAGGTTAGCACATTGACTACCAAGGGCAAACTTTCGGAGTTCACCGGCTCAGTCCACACTAACATCGCTTAATTAGGCGGCATTGGATGGGAGCTTCTGCCGGCTAGAGCCTGATCCATGTAATAGGCATGTCCAGTCCTTCATCACGGTCGCTAGGGCATTTTGCCTCCCAAAGGCATTTGCATTGAGTTTGAAGGGGAACTAGCGTTGCAATGGGTGGATCTGTATCTAATGCGACAAGATTAATGGCGCAATCACCGATGTGAACATTTGTCGCTTTGCCTCAATGGCACTTTTCATTCCGCGTTCGGTGCTTTCAGGATGCTGGTGATTCTAATTCTCGTCAACAACAACATTACTAGAAATGTACCTCGATTAATCGCCACATTACCCTCTCTGAGGTTCCTGGATGTCTCTAACAACTCACTCACCATGCCGAAATTCTAGGGCCAGTCCAATAAAAATTTGGGGCAGGGGTGAATAAAAATGAATACAATTTATATTAAACTTGTATACTTCTATGCGTCTTATTTTTATCCTGTTATAGAATTGCAAGAATATAATCTTCTATTTCTTCACATATTTTAACCACATAATTGGCAATATTACTGAATATTAGTTGGTATGAGTTTTTGTAGTGAACTCATTGGAATAAAGTTGTATTTTGTGAAAAGTTTGTTCTAGAACTATGTTTTCTACAATGCATAATATTTATAACGTATATGTATTTCTGGTATGGTTTTTTATAAAAAATAGGACCTAACAAAACTCTCAATAGAAGTTTCTAGTGTCTGATTAAGTAAGCATCTTTATAAAAACTTGTAGAATATAAACTGAACCAATGTCACTATTTTTCATGGTCAAAATCGTCTAGCAAGTCGAAATTTAACAAAGTATGCATGATTTGTACTTGGTATTGAAACGACACTGGTTAAAGTAATCACCCATGAAAAAATTGTGTGAATTCTACTATGTTTGCATATGTAAATTTATTATATTATATGGTCTTATGCAACATGTTTGTTATCTCTTATGTACACAAGTCCCCAGCGAGGTTATAAATAAAAATTTGTCGCACCAAATTAAACATGGAATCTAGTTACGCAGATATTCCTACAACCAACATGACTCATCAAAAAGAGAACATCATGGTAGCTAAACTTGTATTCTCCGTCATACTGGTTTCTAGTGTCTGATTATGTCCCAAGAGGCATGTGGTGTGTATTTGCTTCCCACCTTTTATTATGTTAAGACACTTTCATCGGAAACGGAGAAATGGTTCGTGTCCCCGCCCCGCTGCTGATGTTAAGGCCCTCATTGGCAACTAAGGCATTAAGCCTAATCGGAAATAGAGAAATGGTTAACTACATATCTCCATTGCCGATTCACCTGCCACATCTGCAACGGAGTTTGTTCTTTTTACTTGTTTGCATTGAGATTTCTTCATAAGCGAATACAGATGCCACTAGACATTTAAAATCTCATAGCACAAGCACAAAATGATAGCAAATTAATTCATAACGTATACCAATAATAACCATTACATTGCATCACATCACAATATGACGAATTACACATTACATGCCTCACTAAACTTATCACTCGCTAAACCTATCATTGTCATCTCTTGCTACACCTAGCTTTTGTAATGACTCACTAAACCTATGTTACTACACCTATCATTGGAGATAGTGCAATAAGCGAGTGTTGATGTTGTTGGAGATATGCCCTAGAGGCAAATAAATAATAAGGATTTATTGCATTATCTCATTAATTTTATAATTAGTTTTATACCATGCTATAACTGTATTAATCGGAATTATTATTACACGTGTGGTATGTAGAACAAACCAGAATCCCTAGTTAAGCCTCTATATAAACTAGTCCATCAGTCAATGGATGATCGTGATTTCCCGATCATATTGATTCATAACAGTTGATGATGGAGTCATTTTATTAGTGGAATAATTTGATGGACATTACCCACCAAAGTATTGCAAAAGGATTGTATCACTAAGTTCAACACTGCAATAGGAAAGTAATGTGATAGCTTATTCCTTAGACCGTGAGATCATATCAAGTCGTTGCTTCTAGAAGATACTTTGATCGCATCAAACGTCATATCTTATATAGTGTGACAATAAAGGTGACACTTTCGGGTATTGGAATGAAGTAGTCGGGGCGAGTGATCAAGGGCGAGTGATCAAGAGCGGGATTTGTTCATCCGTGTGATGGAAAGATACTCTGGGCCCACTCGGTTAGATTATATCTATAAAGCTGCGCAGCGTATGACTAGGTCATTGGAGATATGATATCACGGAATGAGTTAAAGCAACCTTGTCGGTAACGAGATAAAACACAACATAGGATGTTGACGATCGTATCTCGGACAAAGGTAGTATCGATGGAACAAAGGGAATGAACATATCATGTTAACGGTCCAACGACGATTTATTCTGGAATGCACAGGGGCCGTCATAGTCATCCAGGGCTCCCTGACGGTCATTGGCGAGCGAAGGGTCTCGGCCATGTCTGAAGTATTCCCGAACCGTAGGGTAACACACTTAAGGTCTTGACGACGCTAGGAGAACGTTTTGGAAACATCGGAATAATTTAGGTATAGAGAGAAGAGGTTCCGGAAAGGTTCTAGCAAGAACGGAAGTGTTCCGGGAAGACCGAAGTGAGTTCGGAGTGATTAGGAAATTGTTTCGGAGTCACGGGAGATTAAATATTATGTAAATATATTAATTATGGAATTATATATATTTATATTAATTTAATATTAAATAAAAAGGGGAAAAAGTGGGCAGCCCACCTAAATGGGCCAAACCCCGGAGGGAAAGGCCCAAGTGGGGGACTTCCCCCCCAGGAGGTGGTGCGGCTGGGCCCTAGGGGCCCATGCGGCTGCATGGGGGTGCGGCTGGGCCCCATGGCCGGCGCACCACCCCCTCCTCCTCCTTTGTTTAGTCCCACATGGACAATTTGAGGAGAGGTGCAACCCCTCTCCTCCAATAAATAGGAGGCCGGATTAATTGAGAAAATACATAATAAATCAAGGAATTAATCCCGGTTAGCCAAGGCTTCTCCCTTTGTCCACTTCCACCCTCCCGTCTCTCGGAGTATGCGATCCCACGTTTGGATTGCGTATACGTGAGACCTATATACTGCAGTACGCCATTGTGATGCGGGATTCCACCCAAGTTCTCGCTTCCGCTATCTCGGCTGGATCGGAGAGCCCGGAAGTCATCGTCAAGGTCCGTACGTGTCCGAGTACTCGGAGGTGCCGCTCACTTAGGCTCGGCACCGGAGCATCGTCGTCGCGCCGCCTCCTTCTTCGTCGCGCCAAGTTCTTCGCGACCTTGAGGTCGGCTACGTACGTCTTTATCGGCAACGCTTGTGCGGGAGCGTATTTCCCGCTTATCGGTCTACGAGGGTACGTATCCGATAACTTCTCCGTTACAGCATTACTAGATAGATAGATCCTGGCTAGTTTTCGGTGTTGCGACAGTTAGAAAAATTATTGTTTTCTGCTACGAACCCCATCAGATGTACCAAAGGTTGCTATCCGTTGGGTCAAACTCAACAGTCTTCAGGCTAGCAAGAGACTCGAGTAGTGGTTTCATGCTCCTCCAAATCAAATCTGCCGCTTAATTTTTTATTTTGGAGCGCAAAACAGTAGGGAAAAATCCCTACTGTTTAATTCTCTATTTTCTCATCATATGTACACCGTTACATTATAAAAGTTCATAAAGTGTCCAACCACTGGCACATCCCCTCTTTAAGAGAAGTCTTGGCCCTATGCATGATAAGTTTGAAAGAATATAAAAAGTCCTGAAAACAAACATCAAGATCAACCGGGGCATTATCAAAGATGCATCGATTCCTATGGTTCCAAAGCGCCCAGCAGCCAACAATGAGTAACTCCTTGAAGCAAATAAGCTTGTATCTTCTCTTGGCATCAATAAGCATGTTCAATAGGTCCACATCAGCATTCCATTCGAAATTCAACTTCCACCAGAAGTTTGTACTGAAATCACAATCGAAGAAGAGGTGCATGAAATCTTCAGTTTCCCCTTGTGTGCATAACACACAGTCATATGACTCAATCTTAAAGTTTTTACGGGCAAGAAGACCTCTGATGTTCGAGCTTTCTTGCAAGAGGAGCCAGAAAAAAATCTTATGCTTCGATAGTACACAAGATTTCCAAATCCATCTCATTGGAACAGGGGCATGTTCTGAAGGTGATAAAGCAGCATATACCCTCTTACATGAATAATTATTTCTTGTGTTTGCCATATTCCAAATATTAATGGAGGAATTTGCAGCTCTGGCATTCAGTATTCCGGCAAGTTCATTGCATTGCTGGGCAGCTATCATAGATACATGAATGTGAAACATGTTATAAATGTCCTCATTACAGCATATGGCCACAGCCTTACTGAGTGAAATATCCTGGTCCTTTGCAAAGGAGCATAAGTGAGGCATTTTGATTCTGAGCATCTCATCTGTCCATGTATCCATCCACAGTCTGATTGTGTCCCCCTTCCCATGCATACAGGCAGCTAATTCCAAGAAGGTGTTCAATAATTTGATGCAATCCTTCCACCACAAAGATCCACAAGGACCCGCAGTCTGTGGTAATTTACTATCAGGATAGTGTGCTTGCCAAATCAGTTTCACCCCCAGGGGATATCCTGTTTATTCATGAATTTGAACAAGTGTTTCATCAACAGGGCCACATTCTGTGTTCTTAAATTCAAAACACCTAAACCTCCAGAGTTCTTGGGTTTGCACACATTTTCCCATTTTACAAGGCATTTGCCTTTCTCATGAATATCCTTTCCTCTCCAGAAAAAACCTCGTGTGACTCCATCTGCATAATCAAGAAATCCCAAAGGAAGTTTCAATGTACACATTGCAAAGTTGGGTATGGCCGTGATGATGCTTTTGACTACAACCAAACGACCATCATAGGATAGGGTATCGGCAATCCCAACTAGCCTTCTGTCAATTCTATGTAGTATGCCAATCAAATCCTCCATTCTTGGCTTTGTAGTACCCATAGGCAACCCAAGATAAGTAAATGGCATAGACTCAACTTTGCATCCAAGTGAGGTAGCAAGCTCTTTGCTTCTGGACTCAATCACATTGATGGGCGCCAAGGAAGATTTATGAAAGTTCACTTTAAGTCCAGTGAAGGCAGAGAAATTATTCAGTATGTCCTTTAGCCTTCGAAGTTGTTCTGGGCAGGCATGCATAATGACCAGAGTATCATCAGCATACTGAATGATAGGATAGTCAAGACCAAAGGAACAATCCAGAGGAAGTTCTAGCTGACCCTCTCTCCATGCTTCATTAATTACATATTGTAGCAACTCAGCAGTCGAGACAAATAATAAAGGAGAAAGAGGGTCTCCCTATCGTACTCCTCTCATACAATTGATCTTCTTACCCGGGACACCATTCAGTAATACAGATGTAGAAGCAGAGTAAAGAATGGATTGTATCCAACTGACCCATTTGTCTCCAAATCCCAGATGCTTCAGCATAAGCAGTATGACAGAGTATTCCACCTTATCAAATGCTTTTTCAAAATCTAGCTTAAGAATAACAATCTCTCTCTTGAACTTATGGCATAAATGAATGTATTCGAAGGCCCAGGCAAGGCAGTCATGAATAGTTCTAGTTTTAATAAACCCATATTGGTTTGTATGGATAGCAGGAATAATCACCTTCTGCATACGGTTTGAAAACAGCTTGGTAAGTAGTTTCAGTGTAAGACTGACCAGAGAGATGGGCCTATAGTCATTGATAAATTCTGGGTCTGTCTTTTTTTGGAATGAGGGTAATATAAGCTATATTAATGCTGTGGATATCCAAGTTTCCATCATAAAACCTGAAACAGAGATTGTAAAACTACTTTTTACTTGGTCCCAACACTTCTTCAAGAAAGCCCCATTAAATCCATCTGGCCCTGGTGACTTATCTGAAACAAAGATAGGCTCTTCGCAGAGGGAAGCATAGATCAAGTCAAGTGCTAGAGCTTTTTAGGTTTTGGAAATTGCATAGAGGGTAAAAATATATTTTGAGTGGTTCATGTTAATGGTCAATGAATGGCAGCAGACAATACAGTATTACCCTTGCCAACCAAACTTTTTAAGAGCGGCTACCATTGAGGAACGTTATTTCTGCAGCAAGCAGATCATCCCTCTTTTCTCCTTTGTTTACACATGCAGATGTTTGACTGAGTGCTCAGGAACAAAATATGAGGAGAGTTTGCAGTTAAAGTTGTAAATTAAGGGGGCTGGGCACCCCGCTGCTAGCTCTTTTTGCAAAATTATAGATAAGCAGATGTAAGCTGCTAGTCTGAAGATAAAATCTGATTGACAAGTGAAATAAAGATCATCTACTACTTCCTCATGAGCTGGTAAACAGAGACACCAAAAGGATTAGTAACAATTTTGAATAGTTTAAAGATAGCACAAGACTGATTTACTTGGAGTGGCTGAGAAATACCACATATAGGAAATTTATGGTGGACACTTTGGAGGGTTTTGGCTCAAGGTTTTGAATGCACAAGAAGTATTTCCTCTCAGTACAAGGCTTTAGGCTTAGCAAGGCTTTGCAGCAAACATTAGTGTTGAAAGATACATGCAAATATAAAAGAAATATGAGTGATCATACATCTTTTCTTGTCAACACATACTCTTTAAACCAAAGAATAAAACTTTTGCTAGTTAACAAGTATCAAAGTTAACAATGATAATATATTTGCATGTAATTCTCTCTTCTTTACTTAAGTGTCTTAAGAACTGTTGCTAATGACCAATGCTAAGTTTGCCATGACTAAGAAGATCTACTGGTTATACACAATGTGAGGTCAAAACTCCAACAAGTTCACCAAATAGTAGAGGTTGCAATGCTAAAAATAAAGGTGCAAGAAAGTAAACATGAAGCTTCTCATTAATATTCCATCAAAGACAAACTCACACCAAAGGATACAAAGATAACTCACTAAAGGGAAAATGATACCACACATTGCAGACTAACTTATATAATAACCTCTCTACCAATGATATAACCACAGAATTATAAAGATAAAAGATAATGATACTGGGGCACTCCCCCAAGCTTGGAACAAGCCAAGGGAGTGCCATTACCCCTTGACGATCAAGCTTGATCCTTGGGTGGTGAAGGAGGAACCATAGCAATAGGGGTCAGGAAACGCTGGAGCATAAATCATAGCCTTTCATTCTCTTCCTGAAGTATATCCACTTCCAACCTCAAAACTCGGTATTGCTCACAAAACTCATCAGCCACCCGATGTGCTTCGGCCTGAAAGGATCGTTTGACACCTAGAGGGGGGTGAATAGGTGCTACTTCAATTTTAGTACTTTTTCAAATTAGGCTTGACACAAAAGGTAAATTATCTAGATATGCAACTACGGTGAATTTACCTATATGACAAGCTAGCAACTAAGCAAGATACACGAAGTAAAGACGGTAAACAAGGATAGAGGTAACCGAAGTGAAAGCACACGGAGACACGGATGTAATCCTGAGTTCCTCCTTTTTAGGGGAGTACGTCTCGTTGGAGAGGGGTGAACCAACACAATGGTTCAAAAGCCACAAAGGCTTCACCTTCTTCTCCGATGAACCGCACCACAAAGGTTTGGTTCACCTTCAACTATCGGAAACCTTCAAGGTGGAGTCCGGAGCCTTTACAACAACAATCTGGGGCACAACCCACAACTGGATTGGGGGCTCCCGAACGGCTCTAATCTATCACAAAGACAATAAGTGAGATCAACAAGAAGCTAGGTTTTCCCAATGGAAACCCTAGCAAAGGGGCCCTCAAGAGAATGAGGGGGAAATGAAAAACTGCTTGGTGAAGATGTAGATCCGGGCCTTCTCCTTCAATCCTCCAAAGATCAATGAGTTTGGGTGGAGCGATTGGGAGATCTAGTGATTCTTGAGCTTGCAATAATGGTAGACTTCAATGTTGGGCGAGCTAAATGGCTGGAGGAAGGTGGAGGGGTATTTATACCCCTCCTCGAATTCTTGCCGTTGGAAAGTCTGGGAACCGGATAATCTGATTCAATATGGAACCGGATAATCCGACTAATCGTATTATCCGATTACTTCAGGAAAATCTGGCTCCCTGCAGTACCCTTCGAGTTCTGGTCCTTAGCCGTTTTTTCACTTTGCTTCGCCAGAACCGGATAATCCGATTGTCATCGGAATTTTCGGTATGGAAATATCCGGTTACCTCCAGTAGCTTCTGCATTCTGGTCCTTAGCCATTTTCTCACGTTGCTTCGACTGAACCGGATAATCCGGTTACCCTACCGGAATATCCGGCTACCAAAGTCTGACTGATGTTTTCTTCTCTCTTTTTGGTGATAATGCACATAAGCTTTTATATAGCTAACACCTGCATCACTTAGCACCTGATTAAGATCTCACTAGTGTTGTTAACTAACACACAAAATATAAGGGATCACGAAATGTAATTTCAATCTCCCCCCTTTTGGTGTTAGATGACAACACTAGGATTTGCAATAAAGTTTCACAACTAGATCATGTTTAACAGATAAGAAAAGGACTTCCCCTAGATGTGTGCATATAACTCGTTTGCTTTGGAATGCAATTACACACACATATAGGGAGAAGCGAATTCCGACTAGATTCAACAACATGATATATTTGGACAGCAGCTACTGTGAATTCACTTTAGTCCACAGCCCCCCCCCCCCCCCCCCCTATTTTTAGGACACCCTGCTCACCTGGTCGGTGAAGCGGAACCTAGATCTCTCCCGAGCTAGTTTGCCGACGATGACGGTCGCACGTGCATATCGAAGGCTGGATTTGCCGATGTTTCACACGGTTGCGCCGGCTCGTCCTCGCCCACCACCGTTGCGACATCGCCGTCATACTCACAAGGTTGCTCGTCGTCCTCCTCCTTGTCCCCTTCTTATATGAAGGTATACACATGCGCTCGTGTACACTATTTTATGGATTTGTACTCAGATCTACTTTAGCACGGTTAGCAAAGTCGTATTCTGTAGAATGTTGTGGATTGAAACTGTTGTCTTCATTTTTAAATAGATAAGCGCTCGTGTACACTATTTTATGGGCCTGATTCCGGATCCATTTGTTAGATTTACTATATTCTGTCAGACCGGATCTATTTATTAGATCTATTTTTAGAGATGCATGTCTCGTTTATTATAGTAATAATGTCACATGCAGTAGCTTAATAATTATCTCGATCTGATACTGCTGATGATGACTACACAACCCGTACTAATTTGTTAATACGGTTTAAGGTTTAATATCAAGGATTTGTTCCAATTACATTAAATTCAGGACCTAGACCCTATACCTTAAACTCTATTTAAATTCTAGCTAGTAGGGTTATACCTGAGGCTTATACACTTCTGTAAGTTTAGTTCATAACTTTAAGTGTTGTATTTGTAACTCTATCTAGCTTGGCACTGTACAAGAAGATGTGATTAAGTCTTTGCTTCCGGCTTTGAGCAGAGATACGAGAATTGAAGCACACAAGTAACCAACAAGGGCGTATGCATCCGTATGTTCTTCCTCCTGGGTGAAGTCGTGATATCGCAAAGGAGCTAGTGTTGATGTAGCACGACATGATCACGTAAGCTAGAGGTTGAATTGTGGAAGGTGATTATCTTCCACAGAGGTGTATAGGGTCTTGTATGTAATGGTTGCATCATTGTCATGTTACCTTTAACTTGACGATGGTCATACCGGTTGAATCGTTGTCATATTACCTTAAACTTGACAATGGTCATACCGTAAATTTGAAGATGGTAAGTCCACATAAATTATTTGTTCTACCATTTAGCTCTTGGGTGTTTATATTCTCACACTGCCATATCAGCAGGTCATCCTTTTCATACACCCTTCAAGACCTTCAAGATGACAACGATGCATTAAACCCGTCACTTTTGTGATGTTTTGGGGCACTGCATAAGGCAATTTTTAGTTAAGAGTGTCTTGTACAATTCCCCCAAAATATCACAATGGTGGCGAGAAGAGTTAACTAATGGTTCTGAACAAGTTAAGGATCAACAATGGTAACCGTAAGGTCTTAATTTGGCAAAACAGAGTGTGGCTGCAATCTAAAGCAAAGACGTAACCAAGATATTTCTCATTTGTTGATCAATCCATTTGTATAACTTGGTAGCAGCATAACCTGCTATGTTCCAATGTGTATATGTACAGTTGGTTTCTAATATGTTCAGTGAATTATTTGATTACGATGTGCCACTATGTATATATGTGATTTTGATGAAATGATTAAATTATGAGAGTTATGCACACTGTTAAGTTTTGACTAAACGTGGACCATTAGACTATCAACACTGGCGATTCATTAAATGAAACTGTTTGTGATAACAAGAAAGCGCGCACGGCAAAATAAATAAAACTGTGTGCGATCTTGGTGATCACGCACGATTCAAATACACAAACCGTGTCCAATGCCTTGGATATCTCACACGCTTTCATATTATTCTCCGTGTGCGAAGTGCGACCCATCACACACGGTTAATTTGACCGTGTACGATGGACGAGCACATCGGCCACCCATGAATAGCGACGGGTGCTAGAACCGTTTGCGATGGCCAAAGTCGATCGTGTGCGTTTGCCTGATCTGTACTAGTGTAACTTATGCTAATAATCTCGAAATAAGCCAATACTTACACTGTAGTCACATAGATACCACATGGATCTAATCCAAGGCAGTGTGTGGTAGCATGTGAGGATAGAATAGAGGTGGATGGATATGGTTTCAACAACGACACTATGACAAATTAGAGCATCTCCACCGGCGTTCCCAATAGGGCAATTGGGAGCGCCGACATAAAAAAGGAGCACCGGTGGTTCCAATAGCGCAAATTTACCAGACGGGCCCAATAGCACGTCAGGCAACCCTGTTCCGCGCCCGCGGTCCATAAGGGGAAGTAGGAGTGCCGGCAATCGCAGAAACACCCGCCATGTCGGATACCGACAGGCGGATACCACATGGCAGAGACTGGAGCATTCATTTTCCCCACCGTCTCATCTCCTTCCCTACCTCCACTGAATCGCCGCTGCCGCCCCCTTTCGACGCTACCCCACCCTACGCTACTCTCTCGCCACTGCATGAGAATTGTTCCTGAACTCCATCTGAAGCAGTTGGTCTTTGGTGGTTTGGACCGTGTTTATGAGATAGGAAAGCAATTCAAGAATGAAGGGATTGATTTAACTCACAATCCTGAATTTACAACATGTTATGGTTTATGCAGACTACAATGACCTGATGGATCTTACGGAAACCATGTTATCGAGTAAGTACTTAATTAGCGCTCTGTAATTTTGGCTCATGTTTACCTAAGTAATACATCCATGTACCACTTTGGATAGTTATATATTTTTCCATTTGATAGCAGGCATGGGCCGAAGAAAACGTATCATGACATGTTTGTGAAGTTCTTATTTGCATCTTCTGTGAAATGTAATGTTTATCTAACATTTAGTAACTATGACAGGTATGGTGAGGGATCTGACAGGCAGTACTAAGATAAAATACCATGCCAATGGAGCTGACAATCCTCCCGTAGAGATTGGTTTCACAACTCCTTACAGGTATTAGAAATGGCGGCACAACAGCATGACTGCACCTGTAAAATACAATCAAATATGACTTTATATTGTCGAAGTTATTCTCTGACATAGGTTCTTTGACACTTTTCGTTATTATAGAAGGATAGACATTATGCAGGAACTGAAATCAGTTGCTGGGCTTGACATTCCAGTTGATTTATCAAGCAACGAGGCCAACGTATATCTCGCAGCGACATGTGCTCAGTATGGAATCAAATGCTCGCCACCTCAAACAACAGCACGATTGCTTGATAAGGTTTTTATTCCTCTCTCTCAAATGACAGCCTTTTATGAGAAAGCACTTATCTGTTTTACACTTGTCCTGAGTTGTGACCACGACATGGTGCCACTGCTCATACAGTTCATTTTTCTCACACTTTTTTTGTTTCCACAAGATAAATATCTTGAGGGTGCAAGATATGTATCACGTTGGCTTATTATTTGATGGAAATGAAACTTGCATATGGTGCAATTTACAGTTTCTCTGGTCACTGTAATTTATTCAGCTAACGTTCCATAATGTGTAGTATTAAGTATACTAGTTTCTTCTCTATCAGATAATTCGGTATTTTCTGGAGGCCAAATGTGTGAACCTAACTTTTATCATCAAGTCATCAACCATCCGGAGATAATGAGCCCTCTGGCCAAGTGGCATAGGTCCCAGTCAGGACTCATGGAAAGGTTCGTGTTATTCATCAACAAACATGAGTTAAATCCGAAGAAGTGATCCAATGAAAAATTTCCTCTGCTCACATCGTCACATGGGCCGATGGTGGTGTGGTGTACCGATATGTTGGAAAAATAATATTGTTGAAGTTTTTCCCGGTTGGTTTAATCGGAACTGTTTTAGATTCAATACATGCATCACAACAAACCATGCAAACTGTCTCTCTTCCTTTTCTTACCATATTCCCATTCGTTATTTAAATAAAAATCCCTAGCTAACAACTTTTTCTGAATGTGTTTTTGCAAAATGAATTCCTAAATAAGATGTTAACAAGGAGTTTCAGTGCAAACAATAATTTGATTCCAACAGTAAGTTCTTCCTTGATACCTTATCCTAGAAAAAAATATTACTCCCTCCGTCTCACCAAACAAGTCATAGAAATTTAGCCAAAGTCAGCGATCGAGGGTTTCCTGCCTCTTGTCGGCGCCGCTGCTGATCCACCACGTCTCTGTGGCCTTAGTGCCATGGGGGTGTGGTGGATCCCGGTCCTTGCCGGTGGGAGGGCTCCGTTACACATGTTTTTTTGTGTTTGGTTAGGGTTTATGTCCTATTCAGGGAGATGAGGCGGCGGCTACTCCCTGAAGATGGAATAAGTTTCTTCCCGCCTAGCCTTCGTTCCGACGATGGTTCTAGCATTGTCGAAGGGCATGTGGAGATGTGTCTCTGGCGGATCACGTGGGCTTCGGTCCATGGTTGTATTCGGTGGATCCGTTTGGGTCCGATCTTCGCTCGTTTGCGTTCTTGTGTCTACAGGTTGGATTCTTCTGATCTATGCTTATGTTCATCGGCGACGGTTTCTTTTCTAGTGCGCTGATCCTGTAGGGCCTTAACACGACGACTTCTCGACTCTCTACTACAAAAAGGTTTTCCCGGCTCTGTCGATGGAGGGGTGATGACAGTGGCGCGCCTTCGGCTCACTCTAGTACTCGTAATCGTCGCTAGGTGGTCTATGGATATCCATGTAATTCTTATTGCTTTTGGTGTTCTTTGTACCGCCCTGACAGTTGATAAATAGATCGGAAGTTTCTCGCATTTTTTTTTTGCCTAAGTTTGATCCATATGTTTAAACAAAAATATAAATAGTTACGATACCAAATCAATATCGATAGATCTACCACAAAATTTATTCAAAGTGTATTTACCAAATATTTATAATAATAAACGGGTTTATATGCAAACTCTACTCTAAGGGCATGTATAATGCGAGGTGGTTAGAACTTAGAAGGATATTTATAATAACAAATTGGTTTGTATTCAAAACACCGGTGCTTGTTTCTATGTACCAGACATGCCCAATTAAGTACTTGTCCCATAGATATATAAGCACGGGTGCTTAATCTAAACCCAGTAAATTTATTGTAAGCACCTACTTAAGAAACTTACATTGTATGCGTTAACATAGGTAAAACCCATGCGAAACAACAATCAAAACTTTGGATCAATAAAATACAGAAAGTTTCATCAATATTTATGAGGTTCATAACATAGTTTCTTATAAAACATATTTAATATTGGTCTTGTTTGAAACAATCTAGAGGTGGATCGTGGATTGATTTCGACAATGCCTGGAGTTGTCGATGGAAGAATGCCTCAAAATGATTTGGACGAACGATGTTTGTATCTAATGGTCCATAGCTTGGTTTTCATATTCTCACTGAAATGTTTGTATCTAATGCCACAAAGAAACACACATCATTGATAACCTGTAGTTTAAGTGGATGTGGGTCGACAACTATTTGGGTAGCTAAGAGCGTGACGCTGCAGGCATGTCAAGGCTCGCACATTTCTCAGCATGCGCTCGGCCCGGCCACGACTTCATGCACTGTTATGTGGGTCAATGACCGGGTTCTAAGGTGTGTTAGAGCATCTCTAATTAATCATAACTAGTCGTCAACCCGTGCCTTCGCACGGGCTCGTGTGTTTACCTTTTGTTGGAACATAATTTTTTAGATCTTAGTGTTTTTATTTAATAATCTAGAGAGATAGACACTAAAGTTAGATATTGCAAAGAATTTCTTCACGTTTGCATTAGTAATGGAAATTTTACGTAAATTTAAATTAACCATTATTAATGTCTTTGCACTCTTTATGTCACTTCTTCTATAGTGGTTAAGTGACAATTTGAAAAAACACTGCAACTGTAAAGACAATCCTTTAGTTATTGAAATTTTCTAGTATTGCTTTACTCTATAAGGACTCTTCATTTCGTCTTATAAAAATATCAATTTTACATATTACAACTATGAGGCAAGGTATTAATAATAATTGAGGGCGGAATCAAAAAAATTGGGAGATTAATTGTAATATGATGTGATCACACTAAACAAACTTTGCTCCGACTAATTGCATCTTGGATGGAAAATTCTGTTAGGTGGTACTGTAATCTATTATTCACTTGAAATCTATGCCGTATTAGCCTTGAGAGTCATACGTATATTTGAAACATGGCAGTTTTATTCCTTATAGCTTATCTGTAAAACGGGGTTAGATTAATAGTTTTATGAGAGCAAAGTCCTAGCCTCTGCATCATGATGATGCACACAACTTTTATATTAAAAAAGAAGGTAGCAAAATAGTGTCAAGGTTTATGAGATGCAAGCATAAATGTTTAATCATGTGACTTTACGTAATTTAGAACTCAATTTTGCAATGCGAAATCTTTGATACCATAGTATTTGAGTTCGCAAATATTACTTGCATATAACTTATATCTACAATCAAAGCCTATACAAAAGTGAATTCCAATTATAAAATTATTTTCAAAATGTATTCACATAAAAACAGAGCAATTACATATTTATCTAACTTGCTCTGATTAGTATGCAATATTTTGTCTCTTATAGATACTAAAGTTGGATATTGATCCCTGCTAAGATAAATTGGCTATGTGTCCTCATGGGTTCAGATACAAAAAATCTTCCAAGGAAAGAGAAATAGAAATGTACTAACTCTGCATGACCGACTTTGTTTATCGCTGCCAGTACATAATATTCAACATAGAAAGAAACAGTCGATTAGTACAGGTTATGGATTAATTTAACACATACAGCTCAGAAGAATATGAGAAGAGCACATGAGTAGATGTCTTGACAGCATGTCAGTAGAGCAGTTAATGCTCTAAGTGAAATACCAAGTATTTTTTTGAAATGGAAAATACCAAGTAATAAGCGTACCTTTCTCTAGACATCCTCTTTCGTTTGAATCCTTCTCTGAATTAGTCGTGGCCATATGGCCTGCAAGACATGATTATATCTTCAAATGATAACGGCCGAATCTTCACGAACAAATATTAAGGACCAACTAGCTCAGCTGATTAACAGAGAAAAGCGAAAGAAAAATACTGAGTTCCATTCCTTGATAGTTCCTTCGTTTGAGAAGTTTCTTTTACTCCATACCCTGTACATATGGACAGGACTACTGTACGAAAATCGATCAGCAGATGATCAAGCTAGCTAGGTTTTTTAGCTGGAGGGGTAAGTCATCTGTAATGGAATAGCTAGCTTGCGGATATGATTAAAAATTCATGGCTCTTTGGTACCTGGTGCCTCTCAGATTACCCCTGAGTAGACGCTAACACTTTACGTTCACAAAATGTTCATTCTAATGGATATCTTATAGTTATAGTTATTAGCTGTTTCTAGAAATACTGCCATGCTTGTAAGTAATTCCTGTTCGTGAAAAAAGAAGATAAACAGCTGGCCAGTGATTTACACCATGATGTCGATCAGACTACAAAAGAAAAATCGTTCCCAGAGAAGAAGGTAAGGCTAATAAGCTTCAAAAGCAACTAAATAATGAATGCAGTCATTCTATCCGACGGAAAATAGAACATTGACACCATAGTGACAACCAACGCGTGCAGAAATTTGAAGAATTGTGTAAGAATAACAAAATTATAATATGGATCAATCAGGTAACAATAAGACGTGTTTGTTTCATCGTGCTTGACCTATGCAGACTTACGTGCAAGTGAATCCACAAAACGAAAAACAAACGCTTGGACTATATATATGTTTCCAAAGAAGCATGGATTAGCTGGCTATACCTGAACGAACTGGATTTACTGGTCCAAGAAATACATATATATGGGGATTCAGCTATGTAGAAGATAACCAAACCTGAGCCTGCATTGGCTAGAGATGCGTCTGAGCGTGCCAGGAGAAAAGTGTTCTATGGTGGATGGTTTAGAGACGGCGAGAGCGTTCGGCGAGTCGGCGACCGCGGAAAGCGGAGCGCCGCCTACGTATTCCAGCCGCCACCGACGTATTCCGATCCGGCGACATGTCACGTACGCTGCTTTTACCCGTTTTATTCACTTCCATGCCGCCGGCAGATTTGATGCAAGCAGCGTTGCAGATTTCAATGCTACCTTGGCATTAGCCATGCATCGGAATAATGCCTCGTGTGCGCCGTGCGTGGCCGGCGGCGCAATGGAAAACCTAGTTAAATGGAAGGATGACGGGACAGCTTAGACCTACCTGGCGCACTTGAGGAGAAAACGGGAGTTTATTTGGGTAAAAGCGATAGATTTATTTTGCGGTCTTGGCGACTCGAACCTTGCATCGGTGCTTCGTCAACAGATAATACGGCGTGATCGGACGATTATTATAATGCCTTGTAAAGATCTAATGGTTGTTATTCTTTTACCGTGAGAGTTACGCCTTCTACGGTGCCTCCAATTAGTAAATATAAGATGGCCAAATTTGGCCCCTAAAACATGCCTGGGCGTGTCTAGATGGTGCCCGTCGACGTGTCCACTTTTAACTCTCAAAAGTATGTGTCTCCAATCGTATACCCCAAAATCACCCCAAATTATCCGGTCACTTGCATGTGATTGGTGGGGAAGAAGAGAGAGCAACTAAACAAATAAGAAAGAAAAGGATAGAGTGGTCCACGTCCTATGTGGCACATTGTCCGGGCATGCCTGGACACTCACATCCAATCCCAAACTCTCCCCACATATGGGTTTTGTTCGGGGATTTCCGGACAGCCCGGATGTATAAGGACAAAATGTGGGGCGGGGGAGGCGGTTGGTTGGCAAATTTGCCCCATTTTCTTAACGATCACTATCTGGGTTGTCCGCCCGGGAGTTTAGGAAGGATTTGGCCACCACGGGTCTCCAAAAAAGAGTCCGGTACCCCAAAACAAAGATTGTTTTAGAGGGTGATGGATACTTGTCTGGACCGATAGGGGTAGCCCATCCCAAGTGCTAACCCTTAATTTTTGTGCAATTAAATTTTAAACAAACTTTAATTTTATTCAAAATGTTGTTATTTGATAATAATTTGAACAAAATTCTAATCTATACCACTCTAGTCTATAAGCAAATCCTCACCATCGCCGCAGTCAAAGCCATCGAAGGAGGATGAGAGGTAGACGATACCGCGGAGAAGTAGGGCTCCCCTATGTGGGCGGCAGCAGCAGCCTCTCGTTTGCCGACACGTGCATGGCGTACGTGAGGTCAGGACAATCAGCGCGGTCATTAGGATGGTGGAGACTGTGGCGTGTCTGTTAAGGAAAGCATGGCATGCGTGAGGTCGGGACAGTCCGGCGGGTTGGCATTGTCCTAGTCTGGCGAGGGGATGCAGAAATTCACCGGCATAGTCCTTCACCGGTTGCGGCTTTGGCCTGCAAAAGATGGCCACATCGCTGCCCCGCGGTGGCGAGCGCGCCTCCGTCTTCGACTTGCGCAAAGGTAGCGAGCCCTGCTTTCTGGCGGTCAAGGACACCACCTTTCCCACACGGCGATTATTAGACATCTGATCTTCACTGTTAGCAATAACTCGCAGCCTCAGAGCTGGGAGTTGCCGAATGACCCTAGTTGTATTGACACAATCAAGGACACTCTCTGGTTTCCTCGGCGCCGACTTCTTCCTTACCTTAGACACACCCTCCCTTAGGCGAATAAGATAAAGGGGCAACAAAACATAAAAATACTTAGAGGGGGGCCATATAGCATATTTTAGCAAATTTAGGGATAAAAATGTAAAATAGGGGGCTTTGGTAAAAAATTCTGACATTAGGGGGGGGGGGGCTAGCTCTGACCCTGCTCTCCCTGGTGAACAACTTTGAGTGGTTTGACTGAACGGGAACGGCTTTACCGGGCCATTGCCCGACTTCATTATCCATTGGAGTCTTTGGGTGGTCGACGTTGCACACAACCGTGTAACCGTTGTCGTGTCGGCGTCTCTACTTCTATTGGGAAAGGTTAGCACATTGACTACCAAGGGCAAACTTTCGGAGTTCACCGGCTCAGTCCACACTAACATCGCTTAATTAGGCGGCATTGGATGGGAGCTTCTGCCGGCTAGAGCCTGATCCATGTAATAGGCATGTCCAGTCCTTCATCACGGTCGCTAGGGCATTTTGCCTCCCAAAGGCATTTGCATTGAGTTTGAAGGGGAACTAGCGTTGCAATGGGTGGATCTGTATCTAATGCGACAAGATTAATGGCGCAATCACCGATGTGAACATTTGTCGCTTTGCCTCAATGGCACTTTTCATTCCGCGTTCGGTGCTTTCAGGATGCTGGTGATTCTAATTCTCGTCAACAACAACATTACTAGAAATGTACCTCGATTAATCGCCACATTACCCTCTCTGAGGTTCCTGGATGTCTCTAACAACTCACTCACCATGCCGAAATTCTAGGGCCAGTCCAATAAAAATTTGGGGCAGGGGTGAATAAAAATGAATACAATTTATATTAAACTTGTATACTTCTATGCGTCTTATTTTTATCCTGTTATAGAATTGCAAGAATATAATCTTCTATTTCTTCACATATTTTAACCACATAATTGGCAATATTACTGAATATTAGTTGGTATGAGTTTTTGTAGTGAACTCATTGGAATAAAGTTGTATTTTGTGAAAAGTTTGTTCTAGAACTATGTTTTCTACAATGCATAATATTTATAACGTATATGTATTTCTGGTATGGTTTTTTATAAAAAATAGGACCTAACAAAACTCTCAATAGAAGTTTCTAGTGTCTGATTAAGTAAGCATCTTTATAAAAACTTGTAGAATATAAACTGAACCAATGTCACTATTTTTCATGGTCAAAATCGTCTAGCAAGTCGAAATTTAACAAAGTATGCATGATTTGTACTTGGTATTGAAACGACACTGGTTAAAGTAATCACCCATGAAAAAATTGTGTGAATTCTACTATGTTTGCATATGTAAATTTATTATATTATATGGTCTTATGCAACATGTTTGTTATCTCTTATGTACACAAGTCCCCAGCGAGGTTATAAATAAAAATTTGTCGCACCAAATTAAACATGGAATCTAGTTACGCAGATATTCCTACAACCAACATGACTCATCAAAAAGAGAACATCATGGTAGCTAAACTTGTATTCTCCGTCATACTGGTTTCTAGTGTCTGATTATGTCCCAAGAGGCATGTGGTGTGTATTTGCTTCCCACCTTTTATTATGTTAAGACACTTTCATCGGAAACGGAGAAATGGTTCGTGTCCCCGCCCCCGCTGCTGATGTTAAGGCCCTCATTGGCAACTAAGGCATTAAGCCTAATCGGAAATAGAGAAATGGTTAACTACATATCTCCATTGCCGATTCACCTGCCACATCTGCAACGGAGTTTGTTCTTTTTACTTGTTTGCATTGAGATTTCTTCATAAGCGAATACAGATGCCACTAGACATTTAAAATCTCATAGCACAAGCACAAAATGATAGCAAATTAATTCATAACGTATACCAATAATAACCATTACATTGCATCACATCACAATATGACGAATTACACATTACATGCCTCACTAAACTTATCACTCGCTAAACCTATCATTGTCATCTCTTGCTACACCTAGCTTTTGTAATGACTCACTAAACCTATGTTACTACACCTATCATTGGAGATAGTGCAATAAGCGAGTGTTGATGTTGTTGGAGATATGCCCTAGAGGCAAATAAATAATAAGGATTTATTGCATTATCTCATTAATTTTATAATTAGTTTTATACCATGCTATAACTGTATTAATCGGAATTATTATTACACGTGTGGTATGTAGAACAAACCAGAATCCCTAGTTAAGCCTCTATATAAACTAGTCCATCAGTCAATGGATGATCGTGATTTCCCGATCATATTGATTCATAACAGTTGATGATGGAGTCATTTTATTAGTGGAATAATTTGATGGACATTACCCACCAAAGTATTGCAAAAGGATTGTATCACTAAGTTCAACACTGCAATAGGAAAGTAATGTGATAGCTTATTCCTTAGACCGTGAGATCATATCAAGTCGTTGCTTCTAGAAGATACTTTGATCGCATCAAACGTCATATCTTATATAGTGTGACAATAAAGGTGACACTTTCGGGTATTGGAATGAAGTAGTCGGGGCGAGTGATCAAGGGCGAGTGATCAAGAGCGGGATTTGTTCATCCGTGTGATGGAAAGATACTCTGGGCCCACTCGGTTAGATTATATCTATAAAGCTGCGCAGCGTATGACTAGGTCATTGGAGATATGATATCACGGAATGAGTTAAAGCAACCTTGTCGGTAACGAGATAAAACACAACATAGGATGTTGACGATCGTATCTCGGACAAAGGTAGTATCGATGGAACAAAGGGAATGAACATATCATGTTAACGGTCCAACGACGATTTATTCTGGAATGCACAGGGGCCGTCATAGTCATCCAGGGCTCCCTGACGGTCATTGGCGAGCGAAGGGTCTCGGCCATGTCTGAAGTATTCCCGAACCGTAGGGTAACACACTTAAGGTCTTGACGACGCTAGGAGAACGTTTTGGAAACATCGGAATAATTTAGGTATAGAGAGAAGAGGTTCCGGAAAGGTTCTAGCAAGAACGGAAGTGTTCCGGGAAGACCGAAGTGAGTTCGGAGTGATTAGGAAATTGTTTCGGAGTCACGGGAGATTAAATATTATGTAAATATATTAATTATGGAATTATATATATTTATATTAATTTAATATTAAATAAAAAGGGGAAAAAGTGGGCAGCCCACCTAAATGGGCCAAACCCCGGAGGGAAAGGCCCAAGTGGGGGACTTCCCCCCCAGGAGGTGGTGCGGCTGGGCCCTAGGGGCCCATGCGGCTGCATGGGGGTGCGGCTGGGCCCCATGGCCGGCGCACCACCCCCTCCTCCTCCTTTGTTTAGTCCCACATGGACAATTTGAGGAGAGGTGCAACCCCTCTCCTCCAATAAATAGGAGGCCGGATTAATTGAGAAAATACATAATAAATCAAGGAATTAATCCCGGTTAGCCAAGGCTTCTCCCTTTGTCCACTTCCACCCTCCCGTCTCTCGGAGTATGCGATCCCACGTTTGGATTGCGTATACGTGAGACCTATATACTGCAGTACGCCATTGTGATGCGGGATTCCACCCAAGTTCTCGCTTCCGCTATCTCGGCTGGATCGGAGAGCCCGGAAGTCATCGTCAAGGTCCGTACGTGTCCGAGTACTCGGAGGTGCCGCTCACTTAGGCTCGGCACCGGAGCATCGTCGTCGCGCCGCCTCCTTCTTCGTCGCGCCAAGTTCTTCGCGACCTTGAGGTCGGCTACGTACGTCTTTATCGGCAACGCTTGTGCGGGAGCGTATTTCCCGCTTATCGGTCTACGAGGGTACGTATCCGATAACTTCTCCGTTACAGCATTACTAGATAGATAGATCCTGGCTAGTTTTCGGTGTTGCGACAGTTAGAAAAATTATTGTTTTCTGCTACGAACCCCATCAGATGTACCAAAGGTTGCTATCCGTTGGGTCAAACTCAACAGTCTTCAGGCTAGCAAGAGACTCGAGTAGTGGTTTCATGCTCCTCCAAATCAAATCTGCCGCTTAATTTTTTATTTTGGAGCGCAAAACAGTAGGGAAAAATCCCTACTGTTTAATTCTCTATTTTCTCATCATATGTACACCGTTACATTATAAAAGTTCATAAAGTGTCCAACCACTGGCACATCCCCTCTTTAAGAGAAGTCTTGGCCCTATGCATGATAAGTTTGAAAGAATATAAAAAGTCCTGAAAACAAACATCAAGATCAACCGGGGCATTATCAAAGATGCATCGATTCCTATGGTTCCAAAGCGCCCAGCAGCCAACAATGAGTAACTCCTTGAAGCAAATAAGCTTGTATCTTCTCTTGGCATCAATAAGCATGTTCAATAGGTCCACATCAGCATTCCATTCGAAATTCAACTTCCACCAGAAGTTTGTACTGAAATCACAATCGAAGAAGAGGTGCATGAAATCTTCAGTTTCCCCTTGTGTGCATAACACACAGTCATATGACTCAATCTTAAAGTTTTTACGGGCAAGAAGACCTCTGATGTTCGAGCTTTCTTGCAAGAGGAGCCAGAAAAAAATCTTATGCTTCGATAGTACACAAGATTTCCAAATCCATCTCATTGGAACAGGGGCATGTTCTGAAGGTGATAAAGCAGCATATACCCTCTTACATGAATAATTATTTCTTGTGTTTGCCATATTCCAAATATTAATGGAGGAATTTGCAGCTCTGGCATTCAGTATTCCGGCAAGTTCATTGCATTGCTGGGCAGCTATCATAGATACATGAATGTGAAACATGTTATAAATGTCCTCATTACAGCATATGGCCACAGCCTTACTGAGTGAAATATCCTGGTCCTTTGCAAAGGAGCATAAGTGAGGCATTTTGATTCTGAGCATCTCATCTGTCCATGTATCCATCCACAGTCTGATTGTGTCCCCCTTCCCATGCATACAGGCAGCTAATTCCAAGAAGGTGTTCAATAATTTGATGCAATCCTTCCACCACAAAGATCCACAAGGACCCGCAGTCTGTGGTAATTTACTATCAGGATAGTGTGCTTGCCAAATCAGTTTCACCCCCAGGGGATATCCTGTTTATTCATGAATTTGAACAAGTGTTTCATCAACAGGGCCACATTCTGTGTTCTTAAATTCAAAACACCTAAACCTCCAGAGTTCTTGGGTTTGCACACATTTTCCCATTTTACAAGGCATTTGCCTTTCTCATGAATATCCTTTCCTCTCCAGAAAAAACCTCGTGTGACTCCATCTGCATAATCAAGAAATCCCAAAGGAAGTTTCAATGTACACATTGCAAAGTTGGGTATGGCCGTGATGATGCTTTTGACTACAACCAAACGACCATCATAGGATAGGGTATCGGCAATCCCAACTAGCCTTCTGTCAATTCTATGTAGTATGCCAATCA
The DNA here is from genome assembly GCA_947311845.1 of Poa pratensis. Classification (NCBI taxonomy): domain Eukaryota; kingdom Viridiplantae; phylum Streptophyta; class Magnoliopsida; order Poales; family Poaceae; genus Poa; species Poa pratensis. Next base: position 141,525,332 of record CAMZMU010000041.1, read on the forward strand.
AATCCTCCATTCTTGGCTTTGTAGTACCCATAGGCAACCCAAGATAAGTAAATGGCATAGACTCAACTTTGCATCCAAGTGAGGTAGCAAGCTCTTTGCTTCTGGACTCAATCACATTGATGGGCGCCAAGGAAGATTTATGAAAGTTCACTTTAAGTCCAGTGAAGGCAGAGAAATTATTCAGTATGTCCTTTAGCCTTCGAAGTTGTTCTGGGCAGGCATGCATAATGACCAGAGTATCATCAGCATACTGAATGATAGGATAGTCAAGACCAAAGGAACAATCCAGAGGAAGTTCTAGCTGACCCTCTCTCCATGCTTCATTAATTACATATTGTAGCAACTCAGCAGTCGAGACAAATAATAAAGGAGAAAGAGGGTCTCCCTATCGTACTCCTCTCATACAATTGATCTTCTTACCCGGGACACCATTCAGTAATACAGATGTAGAAGCAGAGTAAAGAATGGATTGTATCCAACTGACCCATTTGTCTCCAAATCCCAGATGCTTCAGCATAAGCAGTATGACAGAGTATTCCACCTTATCAAATGCTTTTTCAAAATCTAGCTTAAGAATAACAATCTCTCTCTTGAACTTATGGCATAAATGAATGTATTCGAAGGCCCAGGCAAGGCAGTCATGAATAGTTCTAGTTTTAATAAACCCATATTGGTTTGTATGGATAGCAGGAATAATCACCTTCTGCATACGGTTTGAAAACAGCTTGGTAAGTAGTTTCAGTGTAAGACTGACCAGAGAGATGGGCCTATAGTCATTGATAAATTCTGGGTCTGTCTTTTTTTGGAATGAGGGTAATATAAGCTATATTAATGCTGTGGATATCCAAGTTTCCATCATAAAACCTGAAACAGAGATTGTAAAACTACTTTTTACTTGGTCCCAACACTTCTTCAAGAAAGCCCCATTAAATCCATCTGGCCCTGGTGACTTATCTGAAACAAAGATAGGCTCTTCGCAGAGGGAAGCATAGATCAAGTCAAGTGCTAGAGCTTTTTAGGTTTTGGAAATTGCATAGAGGGTAAAAATATATTTTGAGTGGTTCATGTTAATGGTCAATGAATGGCAGCAGACAATACAGTATTACCCTTGCCAACCAAACTTTTTAAGAGCGGCTACCATTGAGGAACGTTATTTCTGCAGCAAGCAGATCATCCCTCTTTTCTCCTTTGTTTACACATGCAGATGTTTGACTGAGTGCTCAGGAACAAAATATGAGGAGAGTTTGCAGTTAAAGTTGTAAATTAAGGGGGCTGGGCACCCCGCTGCTAGCTCTTTTTGCAAAATTATAGATAAGCAGATGTAAGCTGCTAGTCTGAAGATAAAATCTGATTGACAAGTGAAATAAAGATCATCTACTACTTCCTCATGAGCTGGTAAACAGAGACACCAAAAGGATTAGTAACAATTTTGAATAGTTTAAAGATAGCACAAGACTGATTTACTTGGAGTGGCTGAGAAATACCACATATAGGAAATTTATGGTGGACACTTTGGAGGGTTTTGGCTCAAGGTTTTAAATGCACAAGAAGTATTTCCTCTCAGTACAAGGCTTTAGGCTTAGCAAGGCTTTGCAGCAAACATTAGTGTTGAAAGATACATGCAAATATAAAAGAAATATGAGTGATCATACATCTTTTCTTGTCAACACATACTCTTTAAACCAAAGAATAAAACTTTTGCTAGTTAACAAGTATCAAAGTTAACAATGATAATATATTTGCATGTAATTCTCTCTTCTTTACTTAAGTGTCTTAAGAACTGTTGCTAATGACCAATGCTAAGTTTGCCATGACTAAGAAGATCTACTGGTTATACACAATGTGAGGTCAAAACTCCAACAAGTTCACCAAATAGTAGAGGTTGCAATGCTAAAAATAAAGGTGCAAGAAAGTAAACATGAAGCTTCTCATTAATATTCCATCAAAGACAAACTCACACCAAAGGATACAAAGATAACTCACTAAAGGGAAAATGATACCACACATTGCAGACTAACTTATATAATAACCTCTCTACCAATGATATAACCACAGAATTATAAAGATAAAAGATAATGATACTGGGGCACTCCCCCAAGCTTGGAACAAGCCAAGGGAGTGCCATTACCCCTTGACGATCAAGCTTGATCCTTGGGTGGTGAAGGAGGAACCATAGCAATAGGGGTCAGGAAACGCTGGAGCATAAATCATAGCCTTTCATTCTCTTCCTGAAGTATATCCACTTCCAACCTCAAAACTCGGTATTGCTCACAAAACTCATCAGCCACCCGATGTGCTTCGGCCTGAAAGGATCGTTTGACACCTAGAGGGGGGTGAATAGGTGCTACTTCAATTTTAGTACTTTTTCAAATTAGGCTTGACACAAAAGGTAAATTATCTAGATATGCAACTACGGTGAATTTACCTATATGACAAGCTAGCAACTAAGCAAGATACACGAAGTAAAGACGGTAAACAAGGATAGAGGTAACCGAAGTGAAAGCACACGGAGACACGGATGTAATCCTGAGTTCCTCCTTTTTAGGGGAGTACGTCTCGTTGGAGAGGGGTGAACCAACACAATGGTTCAAAAGCCACAAAGGCTTCACCTTCTTCTCCGATGAACCGCACCACAAAGGTTTGGTTCACCTTCAACTATCGGAAACCTTCAAGGTGGAGTCCGGAGCCTTTACAACAACAATCTGGGGCACAACCCACAACTGGATTGGGGGCTCCCGAACGGCTCTAATCTATCACAAAGACAATAAGTGAGATCAACAAGAAGCTAGGTTTTCCCAATGGAAACCCTAGCAAAGGGGCCCTCAAGAGAATGAGGGGGAAATGAAAAACTGCTTGGTGAAGATGTAGATCCGGGCCTTCTCCTTCAATCCTCCAAAGATCAATGAGTTTGGGTGGAGCGATTGGGAGATCTAGTGATTCTTGAGCTTGCAATAATGGTAGACTTCAATGTTGGGCGAGCTAAATGGCTGGAGGAAGGTGGAGGGGTATTTATACCCCTCCTCGAATTCTTGCCGTTGGAAAGTCTGGGAACCGGATAATCTGATTCAATATGGAACCGGATAATCCGACTAATCGTATTATCCGATTACTTCAGGAAAATCTGGTTCAGAAAATCTGGCTCCCTGCAGTACCCTTCGAGTTCTGGTCCTTAGCCGTTTTTTCACTTTGCTTCGCCAGAACCGGATAATCCGATTGTCATCGGAATTTTCGGTATGGAAATATCCGGTTACCTCCAGTAGCTTCTGCATTCTGGTCCTTAGCCATTTTCTCACGTTGCTTCGACTGAACCGGATAATCCGGTTACCCTACCGGAATATCCGGCTACCAAAGTCTGACTGATGTTTTCTTCTCTCTTTTTGGTGATAATGCACATAAGCTTTTATATAGCTAACACCTGCATCACTTAGCACCTGATTAAGATCTCACTAGTGTTGTTAACTAACACACAAAATATAAGGGATCACGAAATGTAATTTCAATCTCCCCCCTTTTGGTGTTAGATGACAACACTAGGATTTGCAATAAAGTTTCACAACTAGATCATGTTTAACAGATAAGAAAAGGACTTCCCCTAGATGTGTGCATATAACTCGTTTGCTTTGGAATGCAATTACACACACATATAGGGAGAAGCGAATTCCGACTAGATTCAACAACATGATATATTTGGACAGCAGCTACTGTGAATTCACTTTAGTCCACAGCCCCCCCCCCCCCCCCCCCCTATTTTTAGGACACCCTGCTCACCTGGTCGGTGAAGCGGAACCTAGATCTCTCCCGAGCTAGTTTGCCGACGATGACGGTCGCACGTGCATATCGAAGGCTGGATTTGCCGATGTTTCACACGGTTGCGCCGGCTCGTCCTCGCCCACCACCGTTGCGACATCGCCGTCATACTCACAAGGTTGCTCGTCGTCCTCCTCCTTGTCCCCTTCTTATATGAAGGTATACACATGCGCTCGTGTACACTATTTTATGGATTTGTACTCAGATCTACTTTAGCACGGTTAGCAAAGTCGTATTCTGTAGAATGTTGTGGATTGAAACTGTTGTCTTCATTTTTAAATAGATAAGCGCTCGTGTACACTATTTTATGGGCCTGATTCCGGATCCATTTGTTAGATTTACTATATTCTGTCAGACCGGATCTATTTATTAGATCTATTTTTAGAGATGCATGTCTCGTTTATTATAGTAATAATGTCACATGCAGTAGCTTAATAATTATCTCGATCTGATACTGCTGATGATGACTACACAACCCGTACTAATTTGTTAATACGGTTTAAGGTTTAATATCAAGGATTTGTTCCAATTACATTAAATTCAGGACCTAGACCCTATACCTTAAACTCTATTTAAATTCTAGCTAGTAGGGTTATACCTGAGGCTTATACACTTCTGTAAGTTTAGTTCATAACTTTAAGTGTTGTATTTGTAACTCTATCTAGCTTGGCACTGTACAAGAAGATGTGATTAAGTCTTTGCTTCCGGCTTTGAGCAGAGATACGAGAATTGAAGCACACAAGTAACCAACAAGGGCGTATGCATCCGTATGTTCTTCCTCCTGGGTGAAGTCGTGATATCGCAAAGGAGCTAGTGTTGATGTAGCACGACATGATCACGTAAGCTAGAGGTTGAATTGTGGAAGGTGATTATCTTCCACAGAGGTGTATAGGGTCTTGTATGTAATGGTTGCATCATTGTCATGTTACCTTTAACTTGACGATGGTCATACCGGTTGAATCGTTGTCATATTACCTTAAACTTGACAATGGTCATACCGTAAATTTGAAGATGGTAAGTCCACATAAATTATTTGTTCTACCATTTAGCTCTTGGGTGTTTATATTCTCACACTGCCATATCAGCAGGTCATCCTTTTCATACACCCTTCAAGACCTTCAAGATGACAACGATGCATTAAACCCGTCACTTTTGTGATGTTTTGGGGCACTGCATAAGGCAATTTTTAGTTAAGAGTGTCTTGTACAATTCCCCCAAAATATCACAATGGTGGCGAGAAGAGTTAACTAATGGTTCTGAACAAGTTAAGGATCAACAATGGTAACCGTAAGGTCTTAATTTGGCAAAACAGAGTGTGGCTGCAATCTAAAGCAAAGACGTAACCAAGATATTTCTCATTTGTTGATCAATCCATTTGTATAACTTGGTAGCAGCATAACCTGCTATGTTCCAATGTGTATATGTACAGTTGGTTTCTAATATGTTCAGTGAATTATTTGATTACGATGTGCCACTATGTATATATGTGATTTTGATGAAATGATTAAATTATGAGAGTTATGCACACTGTTAAGTTTTGACTAAACGTGGACCATTAGACTATCAACACTGGCGATTCATTAAATGAAACTGTTTGTGATAACAAGAAAGCGCGCACGGCAAAATAAATAAAACTGTGTGCGATCTTGGTGATCACGCACGATTCAAATACACAAACCGTGTCCAATGCCTTGGATATCTCACACGCTTTCATATTATTCTCCGTGTGCGAAGTGCGACCCATCACACACGGTTAATTTGACCGTGTACGATGGACGAGCACATCGGCCACCCATGAATAGCGACGGGTGCTAGAACCGTTTGCGATGGCCAAAGTCGATCGTGTGCGTTTGCCTGATCTGTACTAGTGTAACTTATGCTAATAATCTCGAAATAAGCCAATACTTACACTGTAGTCACATAGATACCACATGGATCTAATCCAAGGCAGTGTGTGGTAGCATGTGAGGATAGAATAGAGGTGGATGGATATGGTTTCAACAACGACACTATGACAAATTAGAGCATCTCCACCGGCGTTCCCAATAGGGCAATTGGGAGCGCCGACATAAAAAAGGAGCACCGGTGGTTCCAATAGCGCAAATTTACCAGACGGGCCCAATAGCACGTCAGGCAACCCTGTTCCGCGCCCGCGGTCCATAAGGGGAAGTAGGAGTGCCGGCAATCGCAGAAACACCCGCCATGTCGGATACCGACAGGCGGATACCACATGGCAGAGACTGGAGCATTCATTTTCCCCACCGTCTCATCTCCTTCCCTACCTCCACTGAATCGCCGCTGCCGCCCCCTTTCGACGCTACCCCACCCTACGCTACTCTCTCGCCACTGCATGAGAATTGTTCCTGAACTCCATCTGAAGCAGTTGGTCTTTGGTGGTTTGGACCGTGTTTATGAGATAGGAAAGCAATTCAAGAATGAAGGGATTGATTTAACTCACAATCCTGAATTTACAACATGTTATGGTTTATGCAGACTACAATGACCTGATGGATCTTACGGAAACCATGTTATCGAGTAAGTACTTAATTAGCGCTCTGTAATTTTGGCTCATGTTTACCTAAGTAATACATCCATGTACCACTTTGGATAGTTATATATTTTTCCATTTGATAGCAGGCATGGGCCGAAGAAAACGTATCATGACATGTTTGTGAAGTTCTTATTTGCATCTTCTGTGAAATGTAATGTTTATCTAACATTTAGTAACTATGACAGGTATGGTGAGGGATCTGACAGGCAGTACTAAGATAAAATACCATGCCAATGGAGCTGACAATCCTCCCGTAGAGATTGGTTTCACAACTCCTTACAGGTATTAGAAATGGCGGCACAACAGCATGACTGCACCTGTAAAATACAATCAAATATGACTTTATATTGTCGAAGTTATTCTCTGACATAGGTTCTTTGACACTTTTCGTTATTATAGAAGGATAGACATTATGCAGGAACTGAAATCAGTTGCTGGGCTTGACATTCCAGTTGATTTATCAAGCAACGAGGCCAACGTATATCTCGCAGCGACATGTGCTCAGTATGGAATCAAATGCTCGCCACCTCAAACAACAGCACGATTGCTTGATAAGGTTTTTATTCCTCTCTCTCAAATGACAGCCTTTTATGAGAAAGCACTTATCTGTTTTACACTTGTCCTGAGTTGTGACCACGACATGGTGCCACTGCTCATACAGTTCATTTTTCTCACACTTTTTTTGTTTCCACAAGATAAATATCTTGAGGGTGCAAGATATGTATCACGTTGGCTTATTATTTGATGGAAATGAAACTTGCATATGGTGCAATTTACAGTTTCTCTGGTCACTGTAATTTATTCAGCTAACGTTCCATAATGTGTAGTATTAAGTATACTAGTTTCTTCTCTATCAGATAATTCGGTATTTTCTGGAGGCCAAATGTGTGAACCTAACTTTTATCATCAAGTCATCAACCATCCGGAGATAATGAGCCCTCTGGCCAAGTGGCATAGGTCCCAGTCAGGACTCATGGAAAGGTTCGTGTTATTCATCAACAAACATGAGTTAAATCCGAAGAAGTGATCCAATGAAAAATTTCCTCTGCTCACATCGTCACATGGGCCGATGGTGGTGTGGTGTACCGATATGTTGGAAAAATAATATTGTTGAAGTTTTTCCCGGTTGGTTTAATCGGAACTGTTTTAGATTCAATACATGCATCACAACAAACCATGCAAACTGTCTCTCTTCCTTTTCTTACCATATTCCCATTCGTTATTTAAATAAAAATCCCTAGCTAACAACTTTTTCTGAATGTGTTTTTGCAAAATGAATTCCTAAATAAGATGTTAACAAGGAGTTTCAGTGCAAACAATAATTTGATTCCAACAGTAAGTTCTTCCTTGATACCTTATCCTAGAAAAAAATATTACTCCCTCCGTCTCACCAAACAAGTCATAGAAATTTAGCCAAAGTCAGCGATCGAGGGTTTCCTGCCTCTTGTCGGCGCCGCTGCTGATCCACCACGTCTCTGTGGCCTTAGTGCCATGGGGGTGTGGTGGATCCCGGTCCTTGCCGGTGGGAGGGCTCCGTTACACATGTTTTTTTGTGTTTGGTTAGGGTTTATGTCCTATTCAGGGAGATGAGGCGGCGGCTACTCCCTGAAGATGGAATAAGTTTCTTCCCGCCTAGCCTTCGTTCCGACGATGGTTCTAGCATTGTCGAAGGGCATGTGGAGATGTGTCTCTGGCGGATCACGTGGGCTTCGGTCCATGGTTGTATTCGGTGGATCCGTTTGGGTCCGATCTTCGCTCGTTTGCGTTCTTGTGTCTACAGGTTGGATTCTTCTGATCTATGCTTATGTTCATCGGCGACGGTTTCTTTTCTAGTGCGCTGATCCTGTAGGGCCTTAACACGACGACTTCTCGACTCTCTACTACAAAAAGGTTTTCCCGGCTCTGTCGATGGAGGGGTGATGACAGTGGCGCGCCTTCGGCTCACTCTAGTACTCGTAATCGTCGCTAGGTGGTCTATGGATATCCATGTAATTCTTATTGCTTTTGGTGTTCTTTGTACCGCCCTGACAGTTGATAAATAGATCGGAAGTTTCTCGCATTTTTTTTTTGCCTAAGTTTGATCCATATGTTTAAACAAAAATATAAATAGTTACGATACCAAATCAATATCGATAGATCTACCACAAAATTTATTCAAAGTGTATTTACCAAATATTTATAATAATAAACGGGTTTATATGCAAACTCTACTCTAAGGGCATGTATAATGCGAGGTGGTTAGAACTTAGAAGGATATTTATAATAACAAATTGGTTTGTATTCAAAACACCGGTGCTTGTTTCTATGTACCAGACATGCCCAATTAAGTACTTGTCCCATAGATATATAAGCACGGGTGCTTAATCTAAACCCAGTAAATTTATTGTAAGCACCTACTTAAGAAACTTACATTGTATGCGTTAACATAGGTAAAACCCATGCGAAACAACAATCAAAACTTTGGATCAATAAAATACAGAAAGTTTCATCAATATTTATGAGGTTCATAACATAGTTTCTTATAAAACATATTTAATATTGGTCTTGTTTGAAACAATCTAGAGGTGGATCGTGGATTGATTTCGACAATGCCTGGAGTTGTCGATGGAAGAATGCCTCAAAATGATTTGGACGAACGATGTTTGTATCTAATGGTCCATAGCTTGGTTTTCATATTCTCACTGAAATGTTTGTATCTAATGCCACAAAGAAACACACATCATTGATAACCTGTAGTTTAAGTGGATGTGGGTCGACAACTATTTGGGTAGCTAAGAGCGTGACGCTGCAGGCATGTCAAGGCTCGCACATTTCTCAGCATGCGCTCGGCCCGGCCACGACTTCATGCACTGTTATGTGGGTCAATGACCGGGTTCTAAGGTGTGTTAGAGCATCTCTAATTAATCATAACTAGTCGTCAACCCGTGCCTTCGCACGGGCTCGTGTGTTTACCTTTTGTTGGAACATAATTTTTTAGATCTTAGTGTTTTTATTTAATAATCTAGAGAGATAGACACTAAAGTTAGATATTGCAAAGAATTTCTTCACGTTTGCATTAGTAATGGAAATTTTACGTAAATTTAAATTAACCATTATTAATGTCTTTGCACTCTTTATGTCACTTCTTCTATAGTGGTTAAGTGACAATTTGAAAAAACACTGCAACTGTAAAGACAATCCTTTAGTTATTGAAATTTTCTAGTATTGCTTTACTCTATAAGGACTCTTCATTTCGTCTTATAAAAATATCAATTTTACATATTACAACTATGAGGCAAGGTATTAATAATAATTGAGGGCGGAATCAAAAAAATTGGGAGATTAATTGTAATATGATGTGATCACACTAAACAAACTTTGCTCCGACTAATTGCATCTTGGATGGAAAATTCTGTTAGGTGGTACTGTAATCTATTATTCACTTGAAATCTATGCCGTATTAGCCTTGAGAGTCATACGTATATTTGAAACATGGCAGTTTTATTCCTTATAGCTTATCTGTAAAACGGGGTTAGATTAATAGTTTTATGAGAGCAAAGTCCTAGCCTCTGCATCATGATGATGCACACAACTTTTATATTAAAAAAGAAGGTAGCAAAATAGTGTCAAGGTTTATGAGATGCAAGCATAAATGTTTAATCATGTGACTTTACGTAATTTAGAACTCAATTTTGCAATGCGAAATCTTTGATACCATAGTATTTGAGTTCGCAAATATTACTTGCATATAACTTATATCTACAATCAAAGCCTATACAAAAGTGAATTCCAATTATAAAATTATTTTCAAAATGTATTCACATAAAAACAGAGCAATTACATATTTATCTAACTTGCTCTGATTAGTATGCAATATTTTGTCTCTTATAGATACTAAAGTTGGATATTGATCCCTGCTAAGATAAATTGGCTATGTGTCCTCATGGGTTCAGATACAAAAAATCTTCCAAGGAAAGAGAAATAGAAATGTACTAACTCTGCATGACCGACTTTGTTTATCGCTGCCAGTACATAATATTCAACATAGAAAGAAACAGTCGATTAGTACAGGTTATGGATTAATTTAACACATACAGCTCAGAAGAATATGAGAAGAGCACATGAGTAGATGTCTTGACAGCATGTCAGTAGAGCAGTTAATGCTCTAAGTGAAATACCAAGTATTTTTTTGAAATGGAAAATACCAAGTAATAAGCGTACCTTTCTCTAGACATCCTCTTTCGTTTGAATCCTTCTCTGAATTAGTCGTGGCCATATGGCCTGCAAGACATGATTATATCTTCAAATGATAACGGCCGAATCTTCACGAACAAATATTAAGGACCAACTAGCTCAGCTGATTAACAGAGAAAAGCGAAAGAAAAATACTGAGTTCCATTCCTTGATAGTTCCTTCGTTTGAGAAGTTTCTTTTACTCCATACCCTGTACATATGGACAGGACTACTGTACGAAAATCGATCAGCAGATGATCAAGCTAGCTAGGTTTTTTAGCTGGAGGGGTAAGTCATCTGTAATGGAATAGCTAGCTTGCGGATATGATTAAAAATTCATGGCTCTTTGGTACCTGGTGCCTCTCAGATTACCCCTGAGTAGACGCTAACACTTTACGTTCACAAAATGTTCATTCTAATGGATATCTTATAGTTATAGTTATTAGCTGTTTCTAGAAATACTGCCATGCTTGTAAGTAATTCCTGTTCGTGAAAAAAGAAGATAAACAGCTGGCCAGTGATTTACACCATGATGTCGATCAGACTACAAAAGAAAAATCGTTCCCAGAGAAGAAGGTAAGGCTAATAAGCTTCAAAAGCAACTAAATAATGAATGCAGTCATTCTATCCGACGGAAAATAGAACATTGACACCATAGTGACAACCAACGCGTGCAGAAATTTGAAGAATTGTGTAAGAATAACAAAATTATAATATGGATCAATCAGGTAACAATAAGACGTGTTTGTTTCATCGTGCTTGACCTATGCAGACTTACGTGCAAGTGAATCCACAAAACGAAAAACAAACGCTTGGACTATATATATGTTTCCAAAGAAGCATGGATTAGCTGGCTATACCTGAACGAACTGGATTTACTGGTCCAAGAAATACATATATATGGGGATTCAGCTATGTAGAAGATAACCAAACCTGAGCCTGCATTGGCTAGAGATGCGTCTGAGCGTGCCAGGAGAAAAGTGTTCTATGGTGGATGGTTTAGAGACGGCGAGAGCGTTCGGCGAGTCGGCGACCGCGGAAAGCGGAGCGCCGCCTACGTATTCCAGCCGCCACCGACGTATTCCGATCCGGCGACATGTCACGTACGCTGCTTTTACCCGTTTTATTCACTTCCATGCCGCCGGCAGATTTGATGCAAGCAGCGTTGCAGATTTCAATGCTACCTTGGCATTAGCCATGCATCGGAATAATGCCTCGTGTGCGCCGTGCGTGGCCGGCGGCGCAATGGAAAACCTAGTTAAATGGAAGGATGACGGGACAGCTTAGACCTACCTGGCGCACTTGAGGAGAAAACGGGAGTTTATTTGGGTAAAAGCGATAGATTTATTTTGCGGTCTTGGCGACTCGAACCTTGCATCGGTGCTTCGTCAACAGATAATACGGCGTGATCGGACGATTATTATAATGCCTTGTAAAGATCTAATGGTTGTTATTCTTTTACCGTGAGAGTTACGCCTTCTACGGTGCCTCCAATTAGTAAATATAAGATGGCCAAATTTGGCCCCTAAAACATGCCTGGGCGTGTCTAGATGGTGCCCGTCGACGTGTCCACTTTTAACTCTCAAAAGTATGTGTCTCCAATCGTATACCCCAAAATCACCCCAAATTATCCGGTCACTTGCATGTGATTGGTGGGGAAGAAGAGAGAGCAACTAAACAAATAAGAAAGAAAAGGATAGAGTGGTCCACGTCCTATGTGGCACATTGTCCGGGCATGCCTGGACACTCACATCCAATCCCAAACTCTCCCCACATATGGGTTTTGTTCGGGGATTTCCGGACAGCCCGGATGTATAAGGACAAAATGTGGGGCGGGGGAGGCGGTTGGTTGGCAAATTTGCCCCATTTTCTTAACGATCACTATCTGGGTTGTCCGCCCGGGAGTTTAGGAAGGATTTGGCCACCACGGGTCTCCAAAAAAGAGTCCGGTACCCCAAAACAAAGATTGTTTTAGAGGGTGATGGATACTTGTCTGGACCGATAGGGGTAGCCCATCCCAAGTGCTAACCCTTAATTTTTGTGCAATTAAATTTTAAACAAACTTTAATTTTATTCAAAATGTTGTTATTTGATAATAATTTGAACAAAATTCTAATCTATACCACTCTAGTCTATAAGCAAATCCTCACCATCGCCGCAGTCAAAGCCATCGAAGGAGGATGAGAGGTAGACGATACCGCGGAGAAGTAGGGCTCCCCTATGTGGGCGGCAGCAGCAGCCTCTCGTTTGCCGACACGTGCATGGCGTACGTGAGGTCAGGACAATCAGCGCGGTCATTAGGATGGTGGAGACTGTGGCGTGTCTGTTAAGGAAAGCATGGCATGCGTGAGGTCGGGACAGTCCGGCGGGTTGGCATTGTCCTAGTCTGGCGAGGGGATGCAGAAATTCACCGGCATAGTCCTTCACCGGTTGCGGCTTTGGCCTGCAAAAGATGGCCACATCGCTGCCCCGCGGTGGCGAGCGCGCCTCCGTCTTCGACTTGCGCAAAGGTAGCGAGCCCTGCTTTCTGGCGGTCAAGGACACCACCTTTCCCACACGGCGATTATTAGACATCTGATCTTCACTGTTAGCAATAACTCGCAGCCTCAGAGCTGGGAGTTGCCGAATGACCCTAGTTGTATTGACACAATCAAGGACACTCTCTGGTTTCCTCGGCGCCGACTTCTTCCTTACCTTAGACACACCCTCCCTTAGGCGAATAAGATAAAGGGGCAACAAAACATAAAAATACTTAGAGGGGGGCCATATAGCATATTTTAGCAAATTTAGGGATAAAAATGTAAAATAGGGGGCTTTGGTAAAAAATTCTGACATTAGGGGGGGGGGGGCTAGCTCTGACCCTGCTCTCCCTGGTGAACAACTTTGAGTGGTTTGACTGAACGGGAACGGCTTTACCGGGCCATTGCCCGACTTCATTATCCATTGGAGTCTTTGGGTGGTCGACGTTGCACACAACCGTGTAACCGTTGTCGTGTCGGCGTCTCTACTTCTATTGGGAAAGGTTAGCACATTGACTACCAAGGGCAAACTTTCGGAGTTCACCGGCTCAGTCCACACTAACATCGCTTAATTAGGCGGCATTGGATGGGAGCTTCTGCCGGCTAGAGCCTGATCCATGTAATAGGCATGTCCAGTCCTTCATCACGGTCGCTAGGGCATTTTGCCTCCCAAAGGCATTTGCATTGAGTTTGAAGGGGAACTAGCGTTGCAATGGGTGGATCTGTATCTAATGCGACAAGATTAATGGCGCAATCACCGATGTGAACATTTGTCGCTTTGCCTCAATGGCACTTTTCATTCCGCGTTCGGTGCTTTCAGGATGCTGGTGATTCTAATTCTCGTCAACAACAACATTACTAGAAATGTACCTCGATTAATCGCCACATTACCCTCTCTGAGGTTCCTGGATGTCTCTAACAACTCACTCACCATGCCGAAATTCTAGGGCCAGTCCAATAAAAATTTGGGGCAGGGGTGAATAAAAATGAATACAATTTATATTAAACTTGTATACTTCTATGCGTCTTATTTTTATCCTGTTATAGAATTGCAAGAATATAATCTTCTATTTCTTCACATATTTTAACCACATAATTGGCAATATTACTGAATATTAGTTGGTATGAGTTTTTGTAGTGAACTCATTGGAATAAAGTTGTATTTTGTGAAAAGTTTGTTCTAGAACTATGTTTTCTACAATGCATAATATTTATAACGTATATGTATTTCTGGTATGGTTTTTTATAAAAAATAGGACCTAACAAAACTCTCAATAGAAGTTTCTAGTGTCTGATTAAGTAAGCATCTTTATAAAAACTTGTAGAATATAAACTGAACCAATGTCACTATTTTTCATGGTCAAAATCGTCTAGCAAGTCGAAATTTAACAAAGTATGCATGATTTGTACTTGGTATTGAAACGACACTGGTTAAAGTAATCACCCATGAAAAAATTGTGTGAATTCTACTATGTTTGCATATGTAAATTTATTATATTATATGGTCTTATGCAACATGTTTGTTATCTCTTATGTACACAAGTCCCCAGCGAGGTTATAAATAAAAATTTGTCGCACCAAATTAAACATGGAATCTAGTTACGCAGATATTCCTACAACCAACATGACTCATCAAAAAGAGAACATCATGGTAGCTAAACTTGTATTCTCCGTCATACTGGTTTCTAGTGTCTGATTATGTCCCAAGAGGCATGTGGTGTGTATTTGCTTCCCACCTTTTATTATGTTAAGACACTTTCATCGGAAACGGAGAAATGGTTCGTGTCCCCGCCCCCGCTGCTGATGTTAAGGCCCTCATTGGCAACTAAGGCATTAAGCCTAATCGGAAATAGAGAAATGGTTAACTACATATCTCCATTGCCGATTCACCTGCCACATCTGCAACGGAGTTTGTTCTTTTTACTTGTTTGCATTGAGATTTCTTCATAAGCGAATACAGATGCCACTAGACATTTAAAATCTCATAGCACAAGCACAAAATGATAGCAAATTAATTCATAACGTATACCAATAATAACCATTACATTGCATCACATCACAATATGACGAATTACACATTACATGCCTCACTAAACTTATCACTCGCTAAACCTATCATTGTCATCTCTTGCTACACCTAGCTTTTGTAATGACTCACTAAACCTATGTTACTACACCTATCATTGGAGATAGTGCAATAAGCGAGTGTTGATGTTGTTGGAGATATGCCCTAGAGGCAAATAAATAATAAGGATTTATTGCATTATCTCATTAATTTTATAATTAGTTTTATACCATGCTATAACTGTATTAATCGGAATTATTATTACACGTGTGGTATGTAGAACAAACCAGAATCCCTAGTTAAGCCTCTATATAAACTAGTCCATCAGTCAATGGATGATCGTGATTTCCCGATCATATTGATTCATAACAGTTGATGATGGAGTCATTTTATTAGTGGAATAATTTGATGGACATTACCCACCAAAGTATTGCAAAAGGATTGTATCACTAAGTTCAACACTGCAATAGGAAAGTAATGTGATAGCTTATTCCTTAGACCGTGAGATCATATCAAGTCGTTGCTTCTAGAAGATACTTTGATCGCATCAAACGTCATATCTTATATAGTGTGACAATAAAGGTGACACTTTCGGGTATTGGAATGAAGTAGTCGGGGCGAGTGATCAAGGGCGAGTGATCAAGAGCGGGATTTGTTCATCCGTGTGATGGAAAGATACTCTGGGCCCACTCGGTTAGATTATATCTATAAAGCTGCGCAGCGTATGACTAGGTCATTGGAGATATGATATCACGGAATGAGTTAAAGCAACCTTGTCGGTAACGAGATAAAACACAACATAGGATGTTGACGATCGTATCTCGGACAAAGGTAGTATCGATGGAACAAAGGGAATGAACATATCATGTTAACGGTCCAACGACGATTTATTCTGGAATGCACAGGGGCCGTCATAGTCATCCAGGGCTCCCTGACGGTCATTGGCGAGCGAAGGGTCTCGGCCATGTCTGAAGTATTCCCGAACCGTAGGGTAACACACTTAAGGTCTTGACGACGCTAGGAGAACGTTTTGGAAACATCGGAATAATTTAGGTATAGAGAGAAGAGGTTCCGGAAAGGTTCTAGCAAGAACGGAAGTGTTCCGGGAAGACCGAAGTGAGTTCGGAGTGATTAGGAAATTGTTTCGGAGTCACGGGAGATTAAATATTATGTAAATATATTAATTATGGAATTATATATATTTATATTAATTTAATATTAAATAAAAAGGGGAAAAAGTGGGCAGCCCACCTAAATGGGCCAAACCCCGGAGGGAAAGGCCCAAGTGGGGGACTTCCCCCCCAGGAGGTGGTGCGGCTGGGCCCTAGGGGCCCATGCGGCTGCATGGGGGTGCGGCTGGGCCCCATGGCCGGCGCACCACCCCCTCCTCCTCCTTTGTTTAGTCCCACATGGACAATTTGAGGAGAGGTGCAACCCCTCTCCTCCAATAAATAGGAGGCCGGATTAATTGAGAAAATACATAATAAATCAAGGAATTAATCCCGGTTAGCCAAGGCTTCTCCCTTTGTCCACTTCCACCCTCCCGTCTCTCGGAGTATGCGATCCCACGTTTGGATTGCGTATACGTGAGACCTATATACTGCAGTACGCCATTGTGATGCGGGATTCCACCCAAGTTCTCGCTTCCGCTATCTCGGCTGGATCGGAGAGCCCGGAAGTCATCGTCAAGGTCCGTACGTGTCCGAGTACTCGGAGGTGCCGCTCACTTAGGCTCGGCACCGGAGCATCGTCGTCGCGCCGCCTCCTTCTTCGTCGCGCCAAGTTCTTCGCGACCTTGAGGTCGGCTACGTACGTCTTTATCGGCAACGCTTGTGCGGGAGCGTATTTCCCGCTTATCGGTCTACGAGGGTACGTATCCGATAACTTCTCCGTTACAGCATTACTAGATAGATAGATCCTGGCTAGTTTTCGGTGTTGCGACAGTTAGAAAAATTATTGTTTTCTGCTACGAACCCCATCAGATGTACCAAAGGTTGCTATCCGTTGGGTCAAACTCAACAGTCTTCAGGCTAGCAAGAGACTCGAGTAGTGGTTTCATGCTCCTCCAAATCAAATCTGCCGCTTAATTTTTTATTTTGGAGCGCAAAACAGTAGGGAAAAATCCCTACTGTTTAATTCTCTATTTTCTCATCATATGTACACCGTTACATTATAAAAGTTCATAAAGTGTCCAACCACTGGCACATCCCCTCTTTAAGAGAAGTCTTGGCCCTATGCATGATAAGTTTGAAAGAATATAAAAAGTCCTGAAAACAAACATCAAGATCAACCGGGGCATTATCAAAGATGCATCGATTCCTATGGTTCCAAAGCGCCCAGCAGCCAACAATGAGTAACTCCTTGAAGCAAATAAGCTTGTATCTTCTCTTGGCATCAATAAGCATGTTCAATAGGTCCACATCAGCATTCCATTCGAAATTCAACTTCCACCAGAAGTTTGTACTGAAATCACAATCGAAGAAGAGGTGCATGAAATCTTCAGTTTCCCCTTGTGTGCATAACACACAGTCATATGACTCAATCTTAAAGTTTTTACGGGCAAGAAGACCTCTGATGTTCGAGCTTTCTTGCAAGAGGAGCCAGAAAAAAATCTTATGCTTCGATAGTACACAAGATTTCCAAATCCATCTCATTGGAACAGGGGCATGTTCTGAAGGTGATAAAGCAGCATATACCCTCTTACATGAATAATTATTTCTTGTGTTTGCCATATTCCAAATATTAATGGAGGAATTTGCAGCTCTGGCATTCAGTATTCCGGCAAGTTCATTGCATTGCTGGGCAGCTATCATAGATACATGAATGTGAAACATGTTATAAATGTCCTCATTACAGCATATGGCCACAGCCTTACTGAGTGAAATATCCTGGTCCTTTGCAAAGGAGCATAAGTGAGGCATTTTGATTCTGAGCATCTCATCTGTCCATGTATCCATCCACAGTCTGATTGTGTCCCCCTTCCCATGCATACAGGCAGCTAATTCCAAGAAGGTGTTCAATAATTTGATGCAATCCTTCCACCACAAAGATCCACAAGGACCCGCAGTCTGTGGTAATTTACTATCAGGATAGTGTGCTTGCCAAATCAGTTTCACCCCCAGGGGATATCCTGTTTATTCATGAATTTGAACAAGTGTTTCATCAACAGGGCCACATTCTGTGTTCTTAAATTCAAAACACCTAAACCTCCAGAGTTCTTGGGTTTGCACACATTTTCCCATTTTACAAGGCATTTGCCTTTCTCATGAATATCCTTTCCTCTCCAGAAAAAACCTCGTGTGACTCCATCTGCATAATCAAGAAATCCCAAAGGAAGTTTCAATGTACACATTGCAAAGTTGGGTATGGCCGTGATGATGCTTTTGACTACAACCAAACGACCATCATAGGATAGGGTATCGGCAATCCCAACTAGCCTTCTGTCAATTCTATGTAGTATGCCAATCAAATCCTCCATTCTTGGCTTTGTAGTACCCATAGGCAACCCAAGATAAGTAAATGGCATAGACTCAACTTTGCATCCAAGTGAGGTAGCAAGCTCTTTGCTTCTGGACTCAATCACATTGATGGGCGCCAAGGAAGATTTATGAAAGTTCACTTTAAGTCCAGTGAAGGCAGAGAAATTATTCAGTATGTCCTTTAGCCTTCGAAGTTGTTCTGGGCAGGCATGCATAATGACCAGAGTATCATCAGCATACTGAATGATAGGATAGTCAAGACCAAAGGAACAATCCAGAGGAAGTTCTAGCTGACCCTCTCTCCATGCTTCATTAATTACATATTGTAGCAACTCAGCAGTCGAGACAAATAATAAAGGAGAAAGAGGGTCTCCCTATCGTACTCCTCTCATACAATTGATCTTCTTACCCGGGACACCATTCAGTAATACAGATGTAGAAGCAGAGTAAAGAATGGATTGTATCCAACTGACCCATTTGTCTCCAAATCCCAGATGCTTCAGCATAAGCAGTATGACAGAGTATTCCACCTTATCAAATGCTTTTTCAAAATCTAGCTTAAGAATAACAATCTCTCTCTTGAACTTATGGCATAAATGAATGTATTCGAAGGCCCAGGCAAGGCAGTCATGAATAGTTCTAGTTTTAATAAACCCATATTGGTTTTTATGGATAGCAGGAATAATCACCTTCTGCATACGGTTTGAAAACAGCTTGGTAAGTAGTTTCAGTGTAAGACTGACCAGAGAGATGGGCCTATAGTCATTGATAAATTCTGGGTCTGTCTTTTTTTGGAATGAGGGTAATATAAGCTATATTAATGCTGTGGATATCCAAGTTTCCATCATAAAACCTGAAACAGAGATTGTAAAACTACTTTTTACTTGGTCCCAACACTTCTTCAAGAAAGCCCCATTAAATCCATCTGGCCCTGGTGACTTATCAGTAGGCATGTTCTTAACAATGCCATCAATTTCCTCCTTAGTGACTGGTAACTCAAGTGTAGAGAAATCAATGTCAGGATTTGGTGTAATAATTCTCTGCAGGTCAAACCTCATCACAGTGTTGTCAGTTACTCCAATATGTTCCTTGTATGCATGCCAGATGACAGCTGCTTTAGGCTCATGATCACAAATCATACGACCATCCTTAGTAGTTATGTTTGAGATATAATTGCTGCGGAAGGTTTTAGTAGTATAGGTGTGGAAAAACCTTGTATTTTCACCTCCCAACTTGGCCCATCTAATCTTTGCTCTATATTTCCAATATATCCTCTTTGCTTCTAGTAGGTGTGCAAGATGAGTTTTGAGAAGTTTTCTGAAATTTCCTTCAGGACAAAGAGTTGTCTCTGATCTTCTAAACCATCCAATAAAGCTAACAAAAAACTACAAGAATCAATAACCTTGTTTAGCTGAGAGAAATGCCTGCTCCATTTCTTGAGACCATATCTTAAAGACTTGAGTCTGGCAGTGATATCTTGAGCTGCATTTTTATAACAGCCAGTACGCTGCCAATTGGTGAAAACAACATCTGAGAAACCTTGAAATTCCATCCAATAATCCTCAAACCTGAAGATCTGAGCCTTTGGGATATCTGTTCCAATCCGAATTTGGATCGGTACATGGTCTGATGTTAGTTTGGCAAGTGGAGTAGCAAAAGTATTGGGGAAGGTGGCAGTCCAACTTGGAGAAGTAAAAATCCAGTCGAGCTTCTCAAGCAGAGGATCCTCCTGCATGTTACTCCATGTAAAAGCTCTTCCTTTCAGAGGGATTTCCACAAGATCATGCTGACTAATAATTCTGTTAAAAAGAAGCATAGAATTTATATCTCCTCCAGGTATGTTTCTATTTCCAGGGCCTCTCATCAGGTTAAATCCCCAAGAATCATCCAAAAATGCATTAGTGAAATGTCAATCCCTTGAAGCCAATTGGTAAATAATAGCATGTCCTCAGTAATCGTAGGTCCATAAACATTAGTCAGATACCAAACATGTCCACTCATTTCGCAGATAAATTGAACAGTGACATGGAAACGAGATATACTAATCTGCTGCCCAGTAAACATAGACCATTCCAGATGATAATAAGGCCACCCGAGCTACCCACTGATGGAGAGAAAGCAAATTGATCAAATCTTCGGGACAGAAATTTTGAGATAATTATGCAAAACTCTCTCGTTTAGTTTCTTGAAAACACATAATATTGCAGTTTGATTCAGCAATATTTTTCTGATATCATCCCAACGCAGCTGTGAATTAATACCCCTTAAGTTCCAGTCAAATATAGTCCAGTTCCGATTCATTTTATAACCAAATGGATGTGGAGTTGGGGACTGAGCAAAATTAATAAGCTCAGTTGCAGGGGTAAACAGATCATTTCATCCATGAAAAGTAGGTTCAAGAAGATGACAGTACTCCAAGGATAAATATGGCTATAGCAAACTGCTTTGAAGGACATATAAACAGGCAAATAAACATCACATATAACAGAGCAGCGCTAGTTGTATGCCTTACAAATCAAGTACTCAACAGATTTATGCAGGATGTGCCAGGAACAGAACAGAGTTATAAAAGTATTCAACTTATTACATGCCAGAGACACAAAGCGACAACAACTGAAATAAGAGAGAACAAGTGTTTCAAAAGGACACAGGACTGGCATGCTGAACATAGATAACATCTTATTCAATACTATCATTGGTGATGTCATAGTTCAGACTTTCTTCAGAAACATCGTCAAGATGCATCTGACAGGGTCTAGTGGCAATGGCCTGGATCGTCTCAAGTGGCAGGTGTGGTGGAGGGGGAGCCTCAGAGTCTCTGACTGCAGCTTCATAAGTCTTGCTCGTGTTGGCTTCAGCATCATCTGCAGAGTCAAACAACATGGTCAGCTTCAGTCGAAGTTTTTGTTGGGCTCCAAGCCAAACCAGCTACGGCAAGTACAGTGTGTGTCTGCATCTCCTTCTTCGCCCTCCTGCAATCAAGGCTACATTTCTAGCCCTGTACCTTCCACTTCGACGCCATTAGCAAGCAGCATCTCAGCATAATTTTCAATCCAAAAAAAATCACAGCTCTCAGAATACTCTTCGCCACTTCTTGTCAAATGGAAACCCGAATCCAGAGCCAAATCAGCATCACACATAGAATATAAATCGATCAAAATTGGTCGAAACGTTGAACTAACCATGTGATTTGAACATTTGAAGTACATCTGGCCTGGGTTTAGATCCGAACACGACACTTGACGAATCACGTTTCTACAGCGGCAACACACGCACTTCACAAACAGCTGAGCTAGCCCGGCGCCGGCGGGGCAGGACGAGGATGCCATCGATCTCCCCGACGAGCTCATGCTCTTGGTCATGGAGGACACGAGTGCGGAGTAGAAACAAGTTGGAGCAGGAACAAGGGCGAACCGACGGTCTTTTACAATATCCAAGATAGGCTTAAAAGGAATTTTATATACCCAACCTCGTCAATGGTTGCACATAAATGCACGATACCATTGAGCAACATGTCGCACACGGAGGCACAGAAATCTTCATTATCAATATATTGGCAACAGTTGAAAATTCACAACCGTTGCCTATGAATGTCGAGACGCGGGCCAGCTTGCCTGGCAGGCCGCATTTTTCACGTGCAAAGCGCGAATTACAGTCGCCTAACTTGCGTCGTTTCTATAGAGGGGTATTCGATGTGTCGTTCTGTACTAGTGACATCATTGCATTTTGTCCTGTAAAATACTTTTTAATATGTATTAATAGTATTTTTATACTTATTATAAGTAAAAAATAATAGTTATAGTTGTGCGTTATTGATCAGGAAAAGTCATTCATCCTTTAATTTTTACAGCGGAATAGAAAATAAAAGCATAGTGGTTACAAGTGGAGATTTCTGGGTCCCGACTTCTAGTGATCTTGTTATTTTCAAAAACTCAAAAATCATATTTACGAGTTTCAAAATAAATGGAGAAAAAAGATAGCCAATGATCTATCCCACAAACATGCAGAATACCTATTTAAATACTTTGTATTTTGAGCTACTAAAAAATGAAAATGTTGTGAATCTGAGTATGCATATTTTAAAATCTCTAAATTTATCAAAAAAATCATTTTTATGTAGCCCATAATACAAATAACTTTATCAGATTTTGTAATTTTTGGCATTATGGGTTAAAGTAACATTTTTTTAATAAAATATAGAGATTTGAAATATGCATATTCATATCTACATTTTTGTCATTTTTGTGTAGCTCACAGAACAAATTATTGGAAATTTATATTTTGCATGTCTGTGGGATATGCCATTGGCTACATCCGGTATTATTTCTCAGAATTTTGTGAAACCAATTTTTTAATCTAGAGAGCACTGGATTTTGGGAGCCAAAAATCTCCACTATGTCTTCCGTGCCTATAATATTTTGAATTTGTCGGCATTATCTACATATGTGTTAGTTTAGCTTCAGTAAGTTGGCTATGTCAGTAGGAAGTGAGATCCTCTATGTTTGTTGTTTTAGCTGGTTTCTTTCTTGGGAAGATCACACGCTCGAATGGGCGAGAATGAAGACATATGTTCACTTGTCTGGTAAGAATTCTTAAGACGGGTCATGAAAAAGACTCTTATCACCAGTAAAATGAACTGCACAAATATTTGAACACGAGTTGCATTATGTGCAGTTTTGTAGCATTCTTGTTAAGGAAAAAAGACAAGGAAAAAGGTGCCCACTTTGGAAAATAGGAATAACGCAACTATAACTGAAACTATCTCAACTAACTGACCTTGGTCACATCATAACCACGCATAAGCTCCTCTCTGCTCTTCGTAAAATACGGTCTGACAAAGTGGAACATCATTTGTCGGCCTAAGGAAGAAGGGGTCTTGGGAATTGAGTTACTTGACATAAAAAGTAAATGCATACTTAGCAAATGACTACTTAAATTGCTTCATGAACATGGGGTATGATAGGAGCTGCAATCTAACAAATATTTAAGGGGCAACACTTTAGCTGAAGTAATTTCCAAGCCCGGAGAATCTTCCTTCTTGAACGTGGCTCATTAGAGTTAAACAATAGCTTTTCAGCGTGTCTCATTTGTTTGGAAATGGATAGAGGTTAGATTTTGAATAGAATTCGTGGTTAGGAAATAATCTTTGTCAGTGCAATATCCTTCTCTATATAATATCCTGCTACATGAAGGTGTTCTTGTTGTGTATGTTATATCAATGGTGCATCCGAATATGGAGTTTCGATGGGCTATTACGGGGGAAGGATTGCCTGATCGCACCTAGTAGAGAGACTAATGACGGCTTCTCTTTGGGCGCAGCATATGCTTATTTCCTTTGTGTGCCCCAGACTGATGATATGTTACTGGTTTGTAGCATATGCTTGTTCTAATAGGAATGATACGTCTTCATTTGCGGAAATCCACTTTGCCTCCCAGGTGCATATGCTCCTGTTATAGTTTTGAAAATTAAAAAAATATGAAAACACTTCAAAACAATCTGAAAAAATGTGAAAACAAACCTACGCATGTTTTCAACATTTCTGCAAAATTTCAGAAGGAAATGACACTTTCTGTTGTCTGTGCAAAAAATACAAAATCTTTGGCCGAAATGAGATTAAAAACACAATTTTCAAAGCACATAATTTGTCTCTTTCGCACAGCCCACAGAAAGTGTTATTTTCTTTCGAAATTTTGTTCGAATGTTGAAACCATGTATATGTTTGTTTCCAATTTTTTCAGATGTTTTTGAAGCGTTTTCATATTTCTAAAATTTTGAACAAAATATCAGTAGCATATGCACCCGGGAGCCAAAATGCTTCAGTTTCTGATGATACCTTACTAACTTTGTCTGCTCCTTATCTACCAGTCTGAATAACTTATATGGTTCCAGGTTCTGTAAAGATACTTCTTGTAAGACTGTTCCCGTGTACGTTAAGAATTTCTTATAGAACAACTTTGAAATCCTTGAAGGGCCAAAGTAATGTGAAATTAACAGATGTATGTCATGTGTTCAGCGCATAAATTATAAGAATGGCAAGTGTTAAAATAATGCTATTAGAGAAAATATATGTAGGTAACATGAGCATGGTGTTTACATCGCCAACATATGGTACCTGCAGTTCTATCTGGAAGTGAAGTTCCTGGGGTTTCATCGCTTTCGGATAATTAGGATGAGACATCTAAGAGAGTTGGTGAAACAAACTAAAATAAGAGTTCTTGCCCTAAACTTCTTATGTACTGCTAGCGAAACTTGGGTTTCCATGAGCTGAATACCACCGATGATAATAGGATCTGTGTAACAATGCTTTTCAACACTTTGACGATCTCCCTCAAAGGTGCATATATGTTTTGACCTACAACTGTTAAGTCATATATGTTAGCACGTATTTGATCTGATATATGCCAAAAAAAAACTTTGCACAAAAGCTAAAGAATCTTTATGCATGTATTTGATTTATGAGGGTGCTCTAAAAAATATTGCTTCATATGTTCGAGTAGTTGCCATGGTCCTTCCTTCTTTGCTCTTTGCTCTGTCCCGTCGCTGCCGCCACCTCCTATCACACTTCCCCTCCCATCGCGCCACACCTGACTTGGCCTCTCCCTTGGCGTCGAACACGACGAGCGGGACCGCTGCTCGCGCTCTCCGGTGCGCTGAAGCTGGTGGCAAGAAGGAGGACGCTGGGAGGCGGCGCCGCACCGCTGTCGGCTGCTCGAATCATGGCGACACCGGAGCCGCTGGTAACAATGTCAACCGCGAACAGGACGCGGCGACCTACACTCCTGGCAGGGGCACCATTGACCTGCGAGATAGATCTGATGGAGTTGTGGTGGGCTGCAGGAAGGAGGGAAAGATGGCGGCATCATGCATGACCCGTGACAAGCCAGGGTTGCGAGTTCCCGGAGACCCAGGCGAACCGGACGGGGGGAGGCGACGCCTCTTCTGGTTGGTGTTCGCCTCGTTGACATGGACTCTTTGGACAATTCTCAATAAAATGGTGATTGAGCGGGTGTTTCTTCGACGTGCTTCTGACTATGTTTAAATTCCTGACTTTCTTGCAACAGTTGCACTCACTATGTAGGCAGCGAGATAGGGAGCTGGCTAGATGGCATGCTTGATAGTCTTCCGGGAACCGCACGTCATATCTCTCTATCTATCCGTTGAGCGTCGAATAGCCTCTGCTTTTGTTCTCTCCTCCCGCCACCCCTACCTCCTCTTTGCCCCATCCCTATTTGATATCTTAGCTATATGTTGGGCTTATTTGTGCTGCTGCCCAGCGAACTTCTCTAGTTTTTCGTTTCGTGCTTGTGGAATTCTATGGAGTTGCTTGGGCATGTTGTTTTATTTATAAAGCGGTGCGAAAACATGTTTCGAGAGAGAGTGACCTGCCAGTGCGAGACGCATCCTCTCGCTCGGCGCCCCGGGTAGCCGGCATGCCTCCTCCACCCTGCCCCCAAGATCTTCTAGCCCCCAGCCCTACTGTGGCAAGGTCGCTGACACTCAGACATTTACAATTACCTGGGCTGAATGTTTTTTCCTACATACCTGGGGATTAGCTTGTGTAGAGCATTCGTGTAGCATATTGTCATTTCCTTTGCCAGCAATTCACGAACCTGACAAAACCCTTTTGACTCTTGTTGCCTTCTCATTGTGGTTAAAAAGACATGTAGGGTAATCCAAGTAAGGACTTGGAATAGACTCAACAAGGGGAGACTGTAATAACAACTGACAAAGATAATGTTGGTAGGGTATTGCACGGTACCTCCAAGGGTCCGGCGTATCTCATTATATATGGGTAAAGTTACAATACGGGTACAAGTACAAGTTAGATTAGAGTTCTATACAGATACGTTTATCACCCTCCCTCAATCTCAACAGGGGTACCAATGTTGAGATTGTGTCTACAGAACTGAAACAATGGTAGTGGGAGAGGTTTAATAAATATGTCTGCCAACTGATCCTTGGATGAAATGAACTGAATTTGCAACAGCTTCTGTGCAACCCTCTCTCAAACAAAATGAAAATCCACCTCAATGTGTTTATTCCGTGCATGAAATACTGGGTTCGAAGAAAGGAACGTTGCACCAATATTGTCACACCATAATACTGGTGGACAACTCTGAGAAACACCAAGTTCAGCTAGCAAGGCTTGTACCCAAATCAACTCTGCCGTAGGTTTAGCAAGTGACTTGTACTCAGACTCAGTACTGGAACGAGACACAGTAGCTTGCTTTCTAGCACTCCAAGAAACCAAATTACCACCATAGAAGATGGCATATCCCCCAGTTGATCGCCGATCATCAGGATTACCAGCCCAATCCGCATCAGAGAAAGCGGACAAAAGATCAGAAGACGAGGGAGGTCGTCTCAGTAGTAAACCGTATGTCAAGGTGCCATGAACATACCGCAGTATACATTTCACCGCTGCCAAGTGACTACAACGAGGAGCAGAGAGAAACTGACACACCTTATTCACCACAAATGCAATATCAGGTCTGGTCATGGTAAGATACTGCAACCCTCCAACAATGTTGCGATAACGAGTAGACTCATCTGCTGAAAGTAAGGTGCCATCAGTAGAACTCAACTTATCAGTAGAGGTCATAGGAGTAGTCGTGGGGGCACACTTCAACAGACCAGCACGCCGGAGTAGCTCAGACGCATACTTTTGCTGACTGAGGTGAAGACAACCAGGGGAACGCTTCACCTCTATCCCAAGAAAATAATGCAGCTCACCAAGATCCTTGAGAGCAAAAGAGGAACCCAGCTGAACAAGCAGGCGACCAGTAGCAGTAGTGGAGGAGCTCACCACAATAATATCATCGACATAGACCAGCAAGTATATAGTGACCTCAGTCTTCTGAAGAATAAAGAGGGAAGTGTCGGCAGTAGATGCAACAAACCCAAGTCCAGAAAGAACAGCACTCAACCGGGCATGCCAAGCATGAGGAGCCTGTTTCAGTCCATAGAGAGCCTTATCAAGTCGACAAATATAACCAGGATGTGATGAATCCTCGAAACCAGGGGGCTGACGCATGTATACCTCCTCCTCAAGAACACCATGCAAAAAGGCATTCTGAATATCTAGCTGTCGAAGGTGCCATCCGTGTGTAAGGGCCATGGTCAGCAGTAATCGAATAGTAGTAGGCTTGACAACAGGGCTGAAGGTATCCTCATAGTCAAGTCCATAACGCTGCTTAAACCCTTTTGCAACCAAGCGTGCTTTGTATCGCTCTATTGTACCATCAGATTTTTGCTTGATTTTGAAGACCCACTTGCAGTCAATGACATTAACACCAGGGCGAGGAGGAACTAGTCGCCAAGTCTTGTTGGCTTGAAGAACAGAGTATTCAGTCTCCATAGCAGTACGCTAGTGGGCACAAGTCATAGCATCATGATGAGTGCGGGGCTCGTTATGAACAAGATCGGTAGCACGAGATGTATTCTAGGCCACCATATCATCCGGCAACCTTCTTGGTTGACGAATACCACGCATTAGTATGGTGGTAACACCAGGAGGAGAGGCAGGTGACGGGGACGGCGTTACAGCAAGCAGCGAGGCGAGCGACGTGGAGGAGGCCGCTGTGTCGGGCGACCGCCCGGGCGTGGACGGGGTGTCGGAGTGCGGCCCAGCTGGAGGCAGCCCAGCTGGAGGCGAGCCGGGCAAGGGTGGGCCGGCCTCGGATGCATGGCCATCACCGGCACCATTCATGCGATCGACGTGATCGACGTGACCACGCACCGCGTCAGCTGGATCGTCAGCATCCAGCAATTCGAGACGAGCTCCTCTTCCAACACCTGCACCATGGTTAGGCAAAAGAGACGGTGTATATGCAGCATCAACAAATTGGTCAGGAGTTGGAGGAGTGGTGGAGGTAGATGGTATTGTGGAGTTTTGTGATAAATGAGATAAAGGAAAAACTGTCTCGTCAAAAACAACGTCACGAGAGATGTACACTCGGTTTGTAGGAATATGTAGGCACTTGTAGCCTTTATGGATGGAGCTATAACCGAGAAATACACACTGCTTAGAACGGAACTCAAGCTTGCGTTGATTATAAGGACGGAGAAGCGGCCAGCATGCACAACCGAAGACTTTGAGAAAAGTATAATCAGGCACCTCTCCAAGGAAGCGCTCAAGAGGAGTCTCCATGTTGATGACACGACTAGGCAAATGATTTATGAGAAAACACGCTGTAGAAAACGCATCACTCCAAAAACGGTAAGGCGCAGAGGCATGTGCAAGAAGAGTTAAACCAGTTTCAACAATGTATCTATGTTTGCGTTCAGCGGTGCCATTCTATTGGTGTGTATGAGGACAAGAAACGCGATGTGAGATACCAAGGTCAGTGAAAAACTTGTTTAGCCGATGGTATTCACCCCCCCCCCCCCCCCCCCCCTGGACATGAATAATTTTCTTGTTTAAGAGGTGTTCAACATGTTTTTGGAACTCAATGAAGACATGGAAAACATCAGATTTTCGTTTTAGCAAGTAGAGCCATGTAAAGCGACCGTAAGCATCAACAAAACTCACATAATACTCATGTCCACGGTAGAAATAGGGCCAGGGCCCCAAACATCTGAATATATAATCTCTAAAGGAGAAGTAGTAACACGAGTGGACAACGAAAACGGTAACTGATGACTCTTTCCTTGCTGACAGGCATCACACACTACAGCTTTATTGACTGACACTGAGGGAAGTTCATGACGGTGAAGAACATGTTGAACTATGGGGGTGGCTGGATGCCCTAAGCGTGAGTGCCATTGCTCACGGGAAACTTTAACACCACTGAAAACTTGCTTGACGGACGTCTCATCAAGCCTGTAAAGCTCACCACGGCAACCTCCACTAAGAAGAACGTCTCTCGAAGCCCGATCCTTAACAAGAAAATACCAAGGATGAAATTCAAAGAAGGCGTTATTATCACGTGTAAATTTTTTGACAGAGAGGAGATTGCGTGTGATGGAAGGAACATGAAGAATATTTTTAAGATGAAGTGGATGTGATGACGAAGGAATAGTCGCATGACCAATCTAAACTATAATGTGGCCTAACGACCGTACGTACGTCGGGTCGTTTTGCACTTTAGTCCATCGAAAAGTGGAGAATCAACCCGCAATCCCTCGTTAAGTCACATACCGCTTCGAGCAGAAACAAAGATAAGGCGAAGCGCACCGAACCACTACCTCGGGCCCCGGCCGCGCGTTGCCTGCCTCTGCTCCCCCAAGCACCGTCTAGGTTCCGGCCGCCGCGGCCATTCCAGGCCTCCCGCGCCTGCCACGCACGTGCCACTTCCGGTACCCCTCGCGCCTCCCGCCGTCGGTTGGTCTCCAGCGCGCCGCCGCCCTGCACTCCGGCGCGCCCCGCAGATCAAAGCGCCACCTCCCTGCATCCCAGTGTCGCCGCCCCTCCTCTCCCGCGTTCTTCCCCGCAGCAGCATCATCTTCCTCAAGTTTCACTCATATTCCCCACCTAGGTCGACAAGAACTCGAGCCCAATGGCGCTCGGTGCGTTCCCGTGTCGATGCATCCAAGGGGAAAGAAGGGGTATGTGAAGACGGTGGCCGCGTCCCGGTGGGCGCGGGTGGTGGCGAGCCGGCGGCCGGCGTGGAGGTCGACGGTGGCGTCTGAAAGTCGGCAATTCTTCCTGGCCGTGGTGACGGTGCTCACGACGGCGAACACGTACGGTGGACCTGCTCAACGACTTTCCCGGCGACAATGTATGTACCATCCGTCACTGCTGTCTGCCGTAATGGGTACTGGAGCTCCCGGCGACCCGGCTGCCGTGTGGTTCCGGGAGCGCTCGTGTCTCGCCTGGGCGGCCTGGGAGACGAGCATGTCCGACTGAGCCAGCATCCTGCTGAACTTGCTGCTGGCCAAGCGCTAGCTATCTCCCTTTAGGAAAAAATGATTATGTTTTGCTGCCAGAAAAGGTACGGAGTAGTTGTTAGTGCTGGATAGTTTGGCGTGTTCGAATGTGTAGTGTTGTGTCAGCTCTGACTTTATTTCAACCTTCTAGCAATTCGATGGTCTTATGATCTCCTGAATGTCACTAGAGCTCGATTTGTTGATTTTGACACTTTGACTGCAATAAGGTTCAGGTGTAGTGTACAATAGTACGAATTCGTTGTCTACTGGTCCAAATTTCTGTACATGTTTCACTTTATGAATAATATTGTAAAATCGGGTAAAAAAAGAATAATATTGGAAAATATTACTCATATAGGAATGGTTGGGAGCACACAAGACCTGGTCAATAGATGAAAAATATATAATTTATTGGAGGAATATTCCCGAATGGAATCATTGGTCATTATGGATCATCTTACAATTAATCTTTTTCATGGTGATATTGCCAACAATAAATGTACTAATTTAGTTATTTTGGCATGCTAAATATAGAGTCGTTGGATTCTTTTTTGTAACAGAGCAACAAGATAGATAGTAGTGGAACCATCCACTTACTGCTCAATAAAATAATGGCTTTGGAATTATGTGTCATACGCAAACGAAAAATATGTTTCCATGTAATTTAAGTAGTGATTTTCTGCATGATGATTCCATAGTTTTGGATTCCCATGATGACACAAATAAGATTAGAAAGTAAATGATGTCTTTTTTTTCTGATGATTGTCGTACTACGATACATCTAAGAGAAGTGAAATATGAGAGAAAGCAACTATACTTCTAAAATGATGATAGAACTGAAAAATTTTATTTCAAACATATGATGTTTTATTTATTTTATACCCGTTGCAACGCACGGGCACTTTGCTAGATGTGGTGTCAGGGGTAATTTCGTGCAGAAAAAATACATGATCAATATTTGACAAATTTTTAATAGAACATAAACTGAGCTAAAATGGCTGGAGTGGCATATGTAGAAGTATACATAAATTGGAGTGGCATTTTTCAAAAGTTGAAATATGTAGTGGCATTTCTTGAAATGGCATGAATTAGAGTGACATTTATCCAATTAACCCTTGTTTTTATTATAGCGTGAATGGGATAAAACTCCTTAAGTTTTTCAATGAACATGATTCAGCATATGCATATCTCATATTGTGGTCCGATAAAAGCTCGCGAGGTATATGTAGGAGTTGTACAGGTTAGATCGCTTTCCTACGACACATTACATATTGGTGGAAATGTCAGATATTCATATGGAGTTACATTCACTTAAACCATTGGATTGCTTTTACACCATACTTCACAATTTAAATAGTCAAATTTCCGTAAAGCAAATATTAATTCCAAGTATTATGTTTCACTTATTACGTTAGCCACTCTTTTAATCCAAGTCGCGTTATTGGTCTGTTATTTATTAATTATAGCATCTTTTCATTTTAATGTCGTATTATAAAAAGAAAAATCTCCCGTTGCAACGCACGGGCATTTTGCTAGTATGTTTAATGCGCATACCTGAACCGTTCGCGGTTTGCACTTGATCCTTGCCTTTGTAGGGCTCGTGTTCGGAGAGCTTGGCGAGGTCGTTGGTGAAGTGATCGGTAGCCGCCGTGTCAGCATACCAGGCGGGGTCGATCGGGTAGGATGGAGTCGCGCCGTAGGAGGTGTTGTTGGCACAGTTGTTGACAGCAGCGGCGTTGGCGGCGCGTTTGGTGAAGGCAGCGAGCTGCCTGTCCTTGTAGCGGTCGTCATTGCCGGCGCCTAGGTAGTCGGGATCATACTGCTTGAAGCAGCAGGAGCCCACGTGTCCAACCTTGCTGCAAATCTGGCACGTGGGACGGTTGCCACCGCCACCACCACCACCAGACGATGAGCCTCCTCCCCCTCCACGGGAAGAACCACCACCGTCGCCGCGCTGCTGTGTATGGAAAGGCGGCGGTGTCGGCTAGTTGTAGAAGGGGGCCGAAGGAGCAGCACCACGGGCCCTGAAGTTGATGTTGGCCATGTGGACATCGGTGGCAAGATCGGCACGATGCGCGTTCATGCGCTGCTCAGTAGCAAGGAGCTGCGCGTAGATATCCTGGACCGGCATAGGATCACTGAGCGCCCGTGCCGAGACCATCTGAACGAGAGCATCATAATCACCATCTAGCCCCGCACACAAGTATCCAGTAAACTCGTCGGGGCGTAACGGCTGGCCAATGGACGCCAGCACATCTGCCATGGACTTGACTTCGTTGAAGAACACAGTGGCAGTTTTGTCCAGCTTCTTGGCCTTGTTGAGTTCACCACGGATCTGCATCGCACGCGCCGTAGACTGCGAGGTGAAACTGGCGGAGAGGGTTTCCCACGCCTCTTGGGATGTAGTCACCATCGTCATCATCCCGAGGACACTCTCGTGGAGGGAGCACACGATGGCGGTGAGGATGGCCTGGTCCTGTTGATGCCAGGCAGCGTACTGCGGGTTGTACTGCGGGTTGGGGATGGTCGCCGGCTCACCAACGGTTGCAGCGGCAGGGTTGGGGATCGTCGCAGACGGACACCGGAGAGTGCCATCGACGAACCCAAAGAGCAGATTGCTCCTTAGCATGGGAACAACCTGGGTCTTCCAGTAGATGAAGTTGTTGGGGTTGACGCAGACAGTGATCTGCCCCGTCAGGTTGATCGGCGACGACGGGATGACCGAGGTCACAGTGGAGGCGCCGGCCATCGTCGAGCCGAAGAGGCCAGGGAAGGCGGTGCTGAGGGAGCCCGAGGAGACAGCCGAGGTAGCGGACGAGGTAGAGCTCGAGGTCGTCATGATCGGCAGCGAGGTCGGGAGGTAGGCGGAAGCGAGAATCGGCGGCGGCACTAATGTGAGTTCGGCGGCGGTGGCGATTTAGGGTTTGGCCGATTTCGGCTCTGATACCATGACAAAGATAATGTTGGTAGGGTATTGCACGGTACCTCCAAGGGTCCGGCGTATCTCATTATATATGGGTAAAGTTACAATACGGGTACAAGTACAAGTTAGATTAGAGTTCTATACAAATACGTTTATCAACAACAATGATCAATGCAACCTCACACTGAGCACTAAAGTTTTTCTCAAGTGAAGATGGCATAACCGTTGCTGACTCCGGTAGAATTTGTGATGAATGTTGAAAGACTTGCTTAAGAGTTTGATCCCACCTGCCAGCCCGGTTGCTTTTGTGTGCGCGTGTTCTCTGCGTCGATCACTAGGTAGTTGTGCTAGTTGATTTTTTTTTTTAAACGAGGCAAAAGCTTTGTCTTTTATATTTATATAGGAGGAGAAAACAAGGGGTGACCTAAGCCAAAAGAAAAAAGTCCGTTCAGGCCATAGAAACACTTCTAAGCAATAATCTCCGCCAGGTGCCAAGCGCCCGCCAGGATCCATCCTTTGCTCTTGTCTTTAATTTCTGAATAACTGCTAGAGGCGCCTGCCAATATTGGATGACTGTTGAACGCCCTGATCGAAGGTTCTGAGCCGGTCTGAACAGGATACCCAGTTGGCAGCCACTTGCAAAATGCGCTTAGAGAAACGACAATCAAACATAATGTGTCTAGCAGTCTCAGGTTGGCAACGGCAGAGCTGACACAGAGGGTTATGAGGCCAACCTCTGACTGCTAGGCGAATTGGTCCATAATCTGTTCTTAAGTGCCGGCCAAGCAAAGAAGCGACACTTACAGGGCGCCTAAGTTTTCCAAACAATTTTCTCGAAGGCGCATGGTGTGGAGCCCAAAAATTGCGCCCGGTAAGCAGCGCCCGCCAGGTAGCGGCCGCTTGGAGAAAGGGTCCAAGAGATAGAGTCATCGATGTCCGGATACAAGGCAATTTCCTGAAGTGGTTCCAAAAGGTTGATGAACTGCATGAAGTGGTGAACGGTGAAATTATGAAGTGTGATATCAGCGATCCATGTTAGGTTGTGAAGGGAATCGTGAACACTTCTCCGCTTGTGCTTGGTCACTTGAAATCAGAGGCGCGATGGATTAATTTAGGAGTGACTCCATTAAGCAGACCATTGCGATAGAAGAGCACATTACAACCTCGAACTTATGCCTTAGTTCAATTTACAACCCTCAGCTCTAAAACCGGTTAGAACACAACCTCCAACTATGAATACCATTTTACTTACCCCCTCACACGATTCAAAGGTGGTTTTGTACGACGTGGCATCCAGGTGGAAGTCAACGTTGCCCACGTCCAAAACTTCGAACTCCTAATCTGCAATGCATGCGCGTGTGTCCGTGCGTCCAGATAATTTACCAGCTTGATAATTAACTAGTCTAGCTAATCACTCGAGCTTATACCCGTATGTATGCACTTGCACGTTGGCTTATGCAGGTGGACGAGTTGGCGACGTAGCGTGGGGCGCCGTTCTTCAGCGGCGACAGGTCGGCGGCGGCGCTGTGGCTAGCTTCGCGAAGGTGCTGAGCGGGCGTGGTCGACGGTGCCGCCGCACCAGGGGTCCTTCGCGTGCGCGTTGGCCAAGTTATCCCTACCGTACTCGCTAGTCTCCGGTAAATAGTGGGCAGTAGCAAATAATACCGGCGTGGAGGCCCCGCGGGCTACCACCTCCGGCGAGATCAACGCATAGAATGGTGGCGTGGCCACCACGTCTGCCTGCCGTCCTTGTTGCTGTTGACGGCCGGGCACGGCGCCCAGGGAGCTGGCCGGGCAGTGCGCAGCCGAGACTCCTCACCACCGTGTTGTGTGCAGGCATGCAAATGTTAACGCTGATTTAATCAAGCAATGCTTACTAAGGACAAAGATCTCTCTATCCACATGCCACGTCACGCAATACCACCCTGACTTGTCCCAGGGGTGTAAAGTGAATGGTTTTGAGAGTATAAGATTGCGTTCTAACCGGTTTTGAAAATGAGGGTTGTAAATTAAACTAGGGCGTAAGTTGAGGGTTGAAATGTGCACTTCTCTCGACCATTGCCCATTGTGACCTTAGTTGCTGCATTGAACATATCTCTATCATTCTTGTCATTTGGGAACTACACTTCAGGAATTCTGACTTCAGTGAAACTTTAGCAAGGTTATTTCGTGTAAGCATCCTTATATATCAGGCACTAAGTCACTATGTTGGTTGAAAATATTTTACTGTCCTTTTGTAAGATTAAGATTTTAAGAACTCACACTAAATCTCTCTTTTGTACTCCCTCCGTTTTTTAATATAACATGTTTTAGCTTTTGTCCACATGCACACAAATGTATATAAACACTTTTTTTTTGCATGTTCAGTCATTTTAGTTTGCATATAGACAACATGTGTACCACCTAAAACATCTTATATTAAAAAACGGAGTGAGTAATAGCTAGACCTGCAAGTAAAAGACCTGTCCAATCGAACGACAAACATAGTGGTGTTGCATAATCGAGATGACATGGTGGAAGAATAGCAACCAGAGAGTGTAAAAAAAAGTCTTGTTCACTGCACTGCCATTGTGCTGTAATTGGGGCGCACAACACCGGCGAGGAGGCGCCCCCCAAGCCGTGAGCGCAACTGGGTTGAAAGGCATGTTGAAAAGCGGCACTATGTTGGTGTAGATGAGCTGCATTGGCGGTGGATGGGTGCATGGCTACATGCGTGTCTTTTTTCTTTTTTTGATTCTGGCAGTGAATGTGTGTGATCAAGCTCGCCGATAGCATGCCCCTGGTACTCGCTAGAATCGCTCTGCACAAAATATATGGAGCATATCTTTGATTTTATAGCGTGTAATTTCCGTAGATATAATTGGCGAGAAAGATATGATATTTATGGACTGTCTAGACATATTTGATACGAGGAGATCACATGCCACAATACCATGGAGCCATACTTGCTATTGCACGCATCCATGGGGCGTACTATAAATATAGCGCAACTCGATCGATCGTGTGATAAGATCCTAGCTTGATATCTCGATCCAATGGCGCCGTACCAGATGTGGATGATGCGAGTGCTTGTCCTGACCGTCGTCCTCTGCGGCGGAGTTCCATGGGGCGCAGTCTGCGCGCCGATCGCGAACCGCTTTGACGCTGCGGCCATGCAATCCATCGCCAAGTCGATCGGATGGGGCATCCAATCCTCCGACCCGTGCACCTGGGCGGGCGTGAGCTGCAACGAGGTTGGCCGCATCACCTCCATCGTCGCCAGCCATGCCGGTTTCCGAGGCAATCTCGACGGAGACGATCTAAGCAAGCTCACGTTCCTGTCCAACCTGGATCTCAGCTTCAATGAGCTCTCGGGCAGCCTCCCTGTGCTGCCGACGCCTCTCCAGTTCCTCCGCACCGTCGATCTTAGCTCCAACTCCTTCTTCAGAATCCCCGAAGGTTTCTTCGCCGGCCTGCCTGCGCTCGAGACAATCGTACTCGACAACAACGACTTGACGATAGCATGGGTCGAGCAGACGGGCGTTACCTCCTGCTCTCGCCTACGGAGCTTCTCGGCCAACAACGCATCCATATACGACGGATTCCCGAACTTCTTCGGCAACATCACCTTGTTCCCGGCTCTCGAGAGATTATCCCTGGCGCGGAACCGGCTCTTGGGGAGCATCCACCCCCAATTCGGGGCTAACAGCAAAATAAGGTATCTTGATATCGGTGGCCAGAACGTCGCCCAAGATCAAGATAAGATCGACGGGCGCATGGACTTGTTCATCCCCGGCATGGTGAACCTCGTGGAGGCGCACTTGGATCACAATGGCTTCAGCGGACCCGTGCCCGACGCCACGCAGCTTGTGAACCTGCGTGTCTTCGATGCGTCCTATAACGACCTGTGTGGAGTCCCCAAATTCCCTGTCGGGACGGTAGTCGATCTTACTGGAAATCCGAGAGTCGGCGGCGGATGTTCTAGTTATGTTTGATCTAACGTACTATACAGGTCATCAATAATCTATTCTTAAACTTTCAGACGCATGTGGTACTTTCAAGTTCCCAAATCTCCCGTCAAAAAAAAAAGTTCCCAAATCTAGTCGCTTCCTGAAAATCTGTTTTTTCACGACTGTTAAAGTTTCACGATCCTTTACGGCTCGTTCGGTTGGTGCGCCTCTAGTGGATCGAATCGCTGCAGGTATTGGGTGAACCCTTCCCCTCCACCCGATTCCCACAAAACCATGCGTATCCCTTTCCTAACTTTTTAGCCATTCGGTTAATCCCTGCTGTACTACTAGTAGTGCGTACTGATACTGTTGCCTGAGATATTGAACGCTAGATCACTGGAAACTGGACGTAAGACTATACCAACAGGAAAATTATGTTTTCTAGATGAAATTACCAATATCAACAAAATTTAAAAAAAAAGCTTTTTATACCAACAGGAAACATAAACAATATACATCTCGATATTCACCTTTTACATGCCCAAAATTACATGGGAGAAGCATTTATGTTCGAAAGCGACAAATTATACTCCCTCCGTTTGGAAAAGGATGTCACAAAAATGGTCTATAGACCATTTTTGTGACATCCTTTTCCGAACGGAGGGAGTACATGATTAACAAAATTTCAGCCATTATGCGGAGGATGGTATTTTGAAACTGATACGGATGAAACAAGTTTTCATGGCTCTTGTAATAGACATTCTCTTCGCCCCCATCTGCAACCCTTCTCCCTTCTCTCTCCTCCCACCCCTCCCGGATGCCGCTGGTGGAAGATACGGGGCGGCGCGGCGTCCATTGTCCACTGTGGCGCGGTGCAGATGGATGTGTGTCGCCTGCTCGACGCGCTTCTAGCGGTGGCCGGCCTGCTATCCCGGGCTGCCGTCTGGAATCTGTCACATGAAAAGATTCAAAAGAAGGCATACACTGGCTTTAGAAAGCTGATTTCAAATTTTCAATTCTTCGGCAGTTGAATCTGTCTTAGAGCCTTATTCGTCTCTATTAGTATCTACTCCAGGAGTACTAGGTTGTTAAAAAATCAAGGAAATGATCAGCTTCAAGTTCAATATACCAACCAAAATGTTCAAGCACCGCTCACAGCCAAACCTAAAAAATATAAGTACCTATCCTTCTCACTTTCCTTGACCTTAAACTGAATAGGTTTAGTGGCATATATAACTAGATAACCTCAAACGATGGCATTATCATTGCTGGTTTCAGATTACATGAACAAAAATAATCTAACAAAACCCACACAAAAGAAATAGAATTATACTTGATGATCATCTAGTAGCAGTTAATTAATCTGAATCAACCACCATCGTTCTTTGTGGTCAAAGTTTAATAGTACTGCAAACCTTTTTTAGGTTAATTACTGCAAACTGTAGAACCACCACCACCGTTATACATAGCATGTACTGCAAACTTCGACTTTTTGTAGGTAAAATTACTACTATTTGATGCCACAAATTTACAAACCGCAAGCAAAAAAGTTCTCTTCAAATAAGGTACTCACTCCTTTTTTACAAGCTTTCTTCTCTTCAAATCGTCTGTTACTTTGTCAGGAATAACCTACATAAAAAATCTTTTTTTCTTAAAGGGAGGTAAAGAATCCAGAGTAAAATGGTGGAAACAGTCCACTGCAATACAAGATAATTTTATTCTGTACAAATTAAAAAGTACCCAACTTGGCAGAGGTAAAAGCTCTGACGCATTGACAAGGATCAAAAGGAAAACTAGATACCATCTATTGTACCTACTAGCTATTTGTGATGTGCCATCACACAGTTCAGTAAATGGTTCAGATGTAAATGCAAACTATGTGATGAATGACGAGCAATAAGCAACACAAACCTCCCCGTTCTCCAGCCTTTTAAGCTGCTCTTGCAACTCATCCTTGGTGTTCACAACCTGAATAAAACATATTACTAGATGTCATGCCTAGAGATAAATCTTGACGACAGATGAAAGCACTGCCAAGAGACCTTTACTGAACACACAACTAGTTATAACACCTTGAAAGAATTGAACTATGATTAGCCAATTTCTACATCTACAATCCATACATGACTGACTTCATTGAAGAAATTGAAAAAATGAGAACATTCCGGCCAGAAGAAGAGTAGATATGTCAGACAAGTTTGCTACAGAGGTACACACTGAACTCAACTCATATATCTCTATGAGGACGATGAAATAAACTGAGCTCAACTCTATCCTTCTCTAAATGAAGACAGCGATCCGACAGATATTTCCCCCCTTGTTTGGCATGGCTTAGTTTAATTCAGAGAGGAGAGAGAGCTCATATCCTAGAACAAGCATCTGACAGCCATGTGAGCTAATTTGTGTTAACCAATAAGACCACGAATTCAATATTTGCACCAGACCAAGGACCCTAGAAATTATCCAAGAACCAGACCAGAAACCCTAGAAATTAATGAACCAACTAGAATAAAAATAAAGAGGATGAGTGGGGGAATGAAGAAGAGGATGAGGAGCGGGGCCTTACCAGTCCAACATCGGGCGAGAAGCACACCGGCGACGGGGTCCTTGCGTTCACCACTCCTGGTCACCACCGAGCTCACGCCGCTGTGATTGGATGTGGTGCCTTCGGTTGCACAGGGGGGTATGGTGAATTTTTGACAAAAGAGACCACCTAGCCAAATGAATTGTTACAAAAGACCACCTTCTTCACCGTGACGGTAGGGCCACCAGACGACACGTGCCACATGCTGCCACGGCCACAGGCGGCAGGTACTGCCGCCATGCTCGCAGGCGGCACGCTGGCCTCAACGGTTTTCCAGCGTATCCAGAACGGAAAACATGGTCGTGTGGGGCCCCGGCTGCATGCCACGTCCGGTTGCCGCCATGCATCGAGGCTCCTAGCCGGCTGGCCCCACACGACCACGTTTTCCGTTCTGGTGCTCCTGAACGTGTTCGTACCAGCGTGCTGCCTGCGAGCGTGGCGGCAGGACCTGCCGCCTCTAGCCGTGACGTGACGGCATGTGCCACGTGTTGCCTAGCAGCCACCGCCATGGCGAAGGTGGTCTTTTTTGACAATTTATCTGTGAGCTGGTCTTTTTTAACAATTTATCTGTGAGCTGGTCTTTTTTGCCAATTCACTCGGTCAGGTGGTCCCTTTTGTCAAAAATTCAGGGTATGGTCGGAGTGAGCCCGCCGCTGCCATCTCCTCTGGTTGCCATGTTCGTCCTTCCCTGTCGACGCCGGTCAGCCGGTGTCGTCACCGCTGCGTCGACCTTTTTCGTGAGAGGGAGGAGGGTCGGGGCGAGACGGAGTAGCTTCGTTCGGCGAAGAATCCACGAGGTGGAAGGAGTGGATCGGATCCCGATGAGTTCCACAGGGATCGCGGTGGAATTGGACGGGGTGTGAACCCGGTCGGGTTTAACCGAACACGTATATGAGGGAGGCCGGAACAAAAACCCATCGGTGTGAAACCACGAGGTTCAGCGGGGATTGGAGGCAATCCCGGCGGGGAAGGGGCTAACCGAACAAAGCCTAAATACTTTATGCAGATTACAAAATTGCAAGCATAATGATTATTGATAGTTGAACTCTTGTAAGAAGAAAATATAAAATATTTGGAAGGATTAACCAAAGCTTGCAGCACAAAGAAGAATTAATTAACCAAAATTGATAACACAAAGCAATATGAATTAGATTTTAAAATAATTCTCCTTTTCTTGTATGGTTTTATTCAGTTTTTTGGTTTCTGCTAACGTTATTCTTGCTTAGCGTCCAAAACTGGCGGAACTTCCGGGGCCGTGAGTTGTGAGTTTTTCTGACGAATTTCAAAGCTAGACCAGGTCTATCTTCTCACCAAGCTAGACCCATCCCAGAAGCTGACACCTGTTTTGTGTGAATCACAAAGCAACGTGAATATTTTCTTCCCCACGAGCCTTCGCTGCTCCCTCCAGTTTCAGAGTTCAGACGAGGGAGAGGTCCGCGACCGTGCTGCACCTTACCAACGCCGGCACGAGGTACGATTGGTCGATTGCCCACGGCTGCAGAGCCAGGAAACACAGCTTGCTCCTCGTGTGTGAAAAGAGTGGAGTGGGAGCGCGCTACACCAATAGGATGAGGAGATTACATGTAGATGGGAGTGGATTTGGTAAATTGTCTGGCTTAATCAAGGAGGAGGGAGGGAGCGTCGGGTTGTTTCATGTGGGTAAGCTCACATCCAGACTCCAGAGGAATATACGCCTGTCCGGCCGGCCGGACGGCGGCTCGCCACCTATGTCGGCCCTCATCGGCGTTTGCTGGATCACGCTGCCATGGAGGATGGAGCTCTACGGCAAGGAAGGACATGTATCTTCGGCCGCATGGTCGCGCTGGCTCATTTCCGAGCACTCTAGCCCCAAGATCGGTTAGACAACGATGAAATTGGATTGGTACAGGCGTTCTGGGGAAGAAGGTAGCACGGAGTGACTCCGAGATTTCTGTAGCACACGTGTCATCGTTTTAGGTGGGTCTAGCATGATGAGTAAATAGACCTGGTCTCATAAGATTGTCTTCGGTCCATGTTTGCTTATAAAAACCTCGTAAGGCCTCGCTTGGATAGGCGTTAAATAGGCAAAACGACGGGAAATATTGACGGACCTAGTGATGTGCTACTAAAAATACGGTTTTGCTAGTTCT
The DNA here is from genome assembly GCA_947311845.1 of Poa pratensis. Taxonomy (NCBI): domain Eukaryota; kingdom Viridiplantae; phylum Streptophyta; class Magnoliopsida; order Poales; family Poaceae; genus Poa; species Poa pratensis. Next base: position 141,567,399 of record CAMZMU010000041.1, read on the forward strand.
CAATCGATTGAGAATTAGTTTAGTTCTCAATCGTATGACATCATCAGTTGCAAGTGGACTTGTAACTGATTCAGACCATTTGATTTGCTTCGTGATTCGTGTATCAGTTGCAAGTCAACATGCAACTGGGATTTGATAACGTCATGTGAATGAGAACTAAGTTAATTCTCATTCGCCTGAGTTGCAAGTGGACTTGCAACTGTTCCGGACCGTTTGATTTGCTTCGTAATTCGTGCTAATCATGAGTTGCAACTTGATTTGCAACTGAAAATGATGAAGTCATGTGAATGAGAATTATCTGAGAATTAAGATAATTCTCATTCAATTGAGCGCTAGAGAGACCCCTAAAAATACGACGTGGGCGGAATATATTTCGGTTCTGTAAATAGAACCAGCCATCCGAGCAAAGCCCTAAATTGCGCCGGACTATTCCAAGCCCTTTTTTTTTAAACCACCACGCACGCTTTATTAATTTCGAATGACAGAAGCATCATCTGCTAATACATGCAAAAGAAAATCTGGGGGATCATCGAGCCAAACAATCGACCGATTTTCCTCTGACCTACTAGCAAGCACATGTGCTGTCACATTAGCTTCCCTAGGACAGTGACTAAAAACAACTTCAGTAAAATTACGACTAAGTAAGGTACACACTTCGTAGATTGCAGCCGCAGGCCTGAGAGAGTTGCCACCTTCATTCATCACTTCAATCACCTCGACACAATCCGAATTTACCTCAATTCTGTTACAGCCAAGTTGGCCAGCTAGTAGGAGGCCATCACGAAGTGCTTGTGCCTCCACAGTCGAGGGATCAGATGCAAAAGGGATTCCACGCATACTCGCTGCCAAGAAAAACCCTCTATCATTACGTAAGATGGTTCCAGTGCTCCCTGTACCTGACTCATAGCTGAACCCCGCATCAACATTCAATTTGACGTAATCCTCCCTTGGCTTAGTCCAGCCATGTCTGTTGATGCCGCTGCTCTTCTTCTTTCCACGCGAGAAGTTCAACGTCAGAGCTGATATGGCCTGCGCCGTTCTTGTCGGAGCCTGTACTGTCTCGCCATGGGTAGCCTGTCTCCGTTCCCACCACACATACCATATCGTTGTAGCCACCAAGTCGTTTCTGTCAACGTCTGGCAGTAGGGGAGCCTTGGCCACCCTGTCACGGAGTAGGGTTTCCAAAACCGATCCACCTTCGCGTTCTAGACTGCACACATGTGATATAATCTCTCCCATACCCAAGGTTGACCAAATCTCCTGAACCCTTGGGCATGTGAAGAAAGTGTGCTTAATGCTCTCGCAATCTGTCTGGCATAGCTGACATTGCGAGCTAGGCTGCATATGCCTATTAGCCAGCACTCCATTGCACGGTATAGCCCCAAGAAGAGAGCGCCAAAAATGAATTTTTATCTTTGCCGGGACATTTGAGTCCCCACACAGTTTTCCATATTGGCAGTGTAGATGAAGTACCAAAGGCAGTAGTACGTCTCAGCTTGCTGCCATGTTGGTGCTCCCACTCCACATGGTAGCATGATCTCACCGAAAAAATACCATCTTTTGTGAAGTGCCAGGAAGTAAAATCCTCAATCATGTGTCTGGCCAATGGAATATTCAGAATTCTTTGCACATCGATTGGCCAAAAAATATCCCTCAAATTTTCTTCATCCCACGTTTCAGTCTCAGGATCAATGAGTTCAGAAACTCTTGTGTAAATAATATTACCTCGTCTAGTCGCAATTTTTCTATTCGGGCTGCTAGGGATCCAGGGATCATCCCAAATATTTATTTGCGAACCATCTCCAACTCTCCATATGTGACCTCTTTTGAAAGTTTGGATACCAGCCCAAATACTCTGCCATGTATAAGAACTCCCCTTCTTTAACTAGCAATTTAATAAATCTCCGGATGGGAAGTATTTTGCTCCCAAAACTCGTGCACACAAGGAATTTGGTTCGGCTATCAGCCTCCAACATTGTTTTGCCAACATAGCCAGATTAAAACAGTGTAGGTACATAAAGCCCATGCCACCTTGTTTCTTCCCAACACATATTTTCCACCACGCAAACCAGTGCATATGCTTCTGCTGATCATCATCTCCCCACCAGAATTGGGACATTGCTGTGATTATCCCTTTAATAATCGGTTTGGGTAACTTGAAGACCGACATTGCATACGCGGGTATAGCTTGAATGACACTTTCAATAAGACCTCCTTTCCTCCAAATGATAGGTTCTTTTCCTTCCAACCACTCAGAAGTTTACATACCATGTCCACAATATGTTGGAAACAATCCGATCTGTCCACCCCTACAAGAGGGGGTAGGCCAAGATATTTATCTGTAATAGCTTCAGTCATAATATTTAGAACAGAGCAAACCTCCACCCTTGTATTCACCTCAGTGCATGGACTAAAAAATATGCTTGATTTGGCATCACTAACCAACTGACCCGAGGCAGTACAATAGTCATCTAATGCGCGCTTAAGGCTGGAGGCATTGGCTGCATCCGCTCTCATTAGAATAAGTGAATCATCCGCAAATAGGAGCTGTGAGACTGCCGGCGCCCCTCGACAAACCTTCACACCCAACAAGTTTCCAGCCTCCTCTTCATAATTCAGTAAGCTAGTTAAACCCTACAGATGAATATAATCGTTGTGCACGCAGAATACACCCTTTCCAAGCGGGGCCGTTTCTGTCACATTTTCACTTAGACTAGGTTTTGTAGTCGTTGGTCTCGCAACAAACTTGACCGCACTAGTACAGATCGGGCAATTTAAGACCCCGCCATCGCACACGGGAGCAACCTTCCGTGTGCGTTATCCCCTATCGCATTCGCTTCGATATTATAGCCGTGTGCGAGCCCCCGAACAGGGTCCGCGGGTTAAACGTCCGCATACGATTTTACTTTACAAAGCGTCTGTGATATATCGCACACGCTTAGCTTTATTTACCCATGTGCGTTATTGTGAGGTTTCACACACGGGTTTGGTCCACTCAACGTATGTAATCTGAATTGACTTTTGGGGTTCCGTTCGACGCGTGTACACTGTACAACCTTCTCGTCTCCTCCAATATGCCACGCGTTAGCGACGAGCCAGCTTCCTCGTCTTATATAATGCTGCTCGCCACCGTACTCCAGTGAACTCAGCAGCGGCACCACCGTAGACTCACTATAGGTACACGATGGTGCGCCAAAAGAAGATTGCTCGCCTGTCGTCTGCTGGTCAGTGGAGGATTGCCGCACCCGCCGCCGCTTCCGGGAACTCCTCCCCGTCTTCCGATTACGGGAACTCCTCCCCGCCTGCGCGTCGTTGCCGCGTGGAGCACGCGTGCCCGGAGGAGAAGGAGAAGGAGGCAAATTTGGAGATAGCCGAGGACGCGGCTATGGCGACGCCGGAGGATTCCTCTGAGCGCGTGATAACCCCCAAGAGCAGGGGATCACTGTAGCATCTCTCAATGTGGAAGTAAGGTATCGATCCGCAGGAGCAAGAAGGAAAAGTTATCTATTCCCTACAACTAAAGTGTCACAAGTTTTAGTTGATTATGCACTAAACAAGTTTAAAGAACAAGATGGTTGATTTAACGGATGGAAGTTTAACGTAACAAAACAAGAATGTAAAAGTGCCCCAATCCTCTTCAATGCAAGAGGACAAGACAAAGGTTTTCTCTTATAGGAACAATGGACATGGGTTCATGGGTTCACTTAATCCTCTCTCTCTCTCATCCACGGTGATTATCATGTTATAGATAAAGTACACACAATTGTCATGTTTTAATGGTAGCTTTTATGACGGTTATATGTTCTAAAACACATAGTTGAAAGAAGTACACATTTATGTTGCTAGGTCACCCTCGTAAGGCTAGCGTGGTTGCTCTCACTCCCACATCATACTCTTCCTTTTTACCCCCAGAAAAAAAAGGATGTTGGGCTGTATTTCACATGTCACTCAAAACATATGCCGTGTCACAGCGGCCATCCCATACCTACATACATCATACTTCATAATGGACAATATTCTAAACACTAGTGCAATGATTCATAATTCGTGTGCATGACCACATCTCTCTCATCTATCCACACTTGGTGGTGTCAATCACCTCATGACAAGGATAAACAAGACATTATGCATAAATCAAACCATCACATGCATCATAGAATATCTCCAAAGTATGACAAATCATAAAAGCTCCAACACAACGGTAATTGTATAACAAATCATCTCATACCACAATATCCACCATAAGAATTACATAGATAGATCCATACTTATGCAAGGCACATCATATGGACTCCAACAATGATCATACATAGAGAGATTAGATCAAGTTACCACCACAAACCCAAGATCCAGGGGGTGGACTACTCCCCCTTCATCATAGAGACGGTGGAGAAGTCGTTGGAGAAGATGGAGACCACCCCGGCAGCGCCCTGCCGGAGTTTTCCCCCTCCAATCTGCAGCTCCAGGTCTCTGTTTCGTGGTTTCTGTGTGTCGGCGGCGCTCCTTCCAGAGAACGTCGGGGGGCTATTTTTATAGACGTTTTTAGGTCAAGACGAAGCCACGGAGATGAAAACAGACGGCATCGGAGCCACAAGGAATAAAAGAGGTGGTCCCACACGGCCTATGTACCTGGCCGCGTGGGACCAGCTAATTTCTCCGTCGGACTTCCTTTTTCGCGGATTCTTGGCTGCTACGTCTTCTTATTTCCAAATATTGGGCCCCGTAAAATATTAGGTCATTTGGACGTCGTTTGGTCCCTGAAAGTCAAAAACATGGAAAAATGGGTTTTCTGCCTGTGCAGGGTTAATTCTATAAAAATAGGAAACATACCAAATATTCCCAAAAATTATTATAAAACAGTGATATAATCCTTATATGATGCAAATATGACTGGAATATAAGTAAAAATAATGCAAAGTTCATGTATGCATTTTACATACATCAACATCCCCAAGCTTAACCTATACTCGTCCTCGAGTATGAAGGTGATAAAACTAACATGGACTTTACAATTTAATACTATCAATGGATATCAAAGATGATTACTTATTACTACATAGAGTAAAATGATTCATTCTTAAAAGGGGTAGCAATATGCAAGATAGATTATGAAGTGATATCAAGTATTCAATGTATGGATGTTCAATGATAATTCACAAAGTGTAACATAAGAGAAGAAGTACTATGGACCACAATTGTGCATAATAATAAGTAAGAACATCCTACAGTGGTCATAGAGTATTTGTGAAAATCTGAATATAAAAGGTGGACACTTTGGAAAGATATATATAGGAGTAGAGGTAAAGCATGAATAAATTTCATCTAACTTCTGAACTTCTCTACTTAAGTCAATGATTGTAATATGGTAATCCTTGGTGTCAAACTCTCATTCCCCTATCATAGCATCTTGAATGATTAAGTTTAAAGTGAAAGCAATACGAGTAGTGTGCTTGACAAAGTACAGGTTGAAAGTCTCATGCCCCTTGAATACAAGTACCTACTCCATGTGCTACTCAACTTGGAAAATAAAGCAAGTTCAAGTTAAATATCATTGTAAGTAATAATAGTATCATCAAGAGCGTCAACTGCGGTACCTCTTGTCCCAGGATATGAAACAAGCCCATATCAAAATGACAAGATAAACAAACATAATGAACAATCTCAACACTCTTCTTATTTACCATTGGATAGCTTTTTATTGTAAGGTGTATCACAGAAGGTTCACCATAGCATGTAAGTAAATTTCCACCATGAATGATGCATGGCTTAGATTAGCGGCCCAGGCATCTCTCTAACCATTTATACAAACTCATTTAAACTCACTTCATTTCCTCATTTATTTCACCCATGGTAAGCATCCATAAACAAAAGTTCATGATATCAACTAAATGAGATGATGTGCAATGTTGAAAACAAGGTAGAATAACATTTAGTATCAAAACATGAATAAAAGATAGCTCTTGATAAAATATTTGCAAATTATTACTCATTAACAAGCTCATGAATCATGCAATTATATGTATCTTTTAAAATTAACTCTAACATCCCTTTTCCCAATCTTATAATAGCATCCAACATAATTCAACCCAAATTTCCAGTAGCTCTCTCATATATAAATGATAGTGTGGTGGTCTCACAAAATAAAAACTAACCTAAACAAACAAAAAGACGCTCCAAGTTTATGCGATAAAGTGTTTCGATCGAAAAAAGAAGTTAGACGTGTGCAAACCGAGAGTGTGTAGGTCCAGTGGGGTTGTCTTCACATCCCCAAGCTTATGGTCTTCACCATCCTTGGATAGCTCTTGGTGCATCTCCTCTAATCCCTGTGAAAAAACTTCAAAACACCGTTTCTCCCATTTCTTTTTCTGTGGGGCACATTAGTAGTGATAAACAAATAGATTTCTTGCTGCATATAATCCTTAGACAAAAATTCATATGATGTCCAGAAATGTATAATGTTGTATGCCTACTCATAAACTCAATTGGATCAAAAAGATTCAAGTTAAAAGTTCTAAGCATGCATCAAACAAATGGGACAGAATCTGTCCAGAAAAACAGCAGCAGCTAAACGTATTTTTCTACCCTACTTAACTTTGTCGGAAAATTCCGAAAAAATTCATGCATACAGAGGATGAAAAGTTGCACTACAGTTTAAATATGAGCTCATTCGGAGTTACAGAATAAGAATTAAAAATCATACCGTGCACAGATTCGTGCAGGAATAATATCTCCGAACGCTATAAGCAACTTTTTCATACCAAAATGAGTAAAACTTGGCACTTTATTAAAAATTCCAGAAACTAAACTAAACACTAAGTCTCTTGTTACAGCAAGAGGACACAAAGAAAATCACAAATAAAAACAACCGGGTTGCCTCCCGTAAAGCGCTTTCTTTATAGCCATATAGCTAGGCTTCTTACTTGATGTTTATTGTGGACGAAGCTCATGAGGGAACTTATACTTTGGTGTGTCCCTCTTCCTTGGAAAGTGTTCATGCATAATACCAGGATCCCATGGTGTTCTCAAACCAATCAAAATAATAGTCAAGTTGAACCCTAGTTGAGAGAAAAACAAAACACAAAAGTAATAACAACGAAGTCTAACTTTCTTTCTATGCATTGGCATTTTGTATATGAATGAATCACCATAAATAGAAGTTTCCCAATGCATATTAACAATATTTACTTGCAGCATATAATTATTAGCATAAAGAGGGTTCTTATCACCTCCTCTTTCATAATAGTTGCAAGTAGTAGAAATAAATTCAACCATATAACCACAAGAATCATTCAACTTAGATAATTTAGGCACATAAAGAGGATTATTAAATTTATTATGGAATTCATTAGCATGCTTCCCTCTTTCAAAATAGTTAATAAGATCAATATCAAGTTTAATATCATGGTTGCAACAAAGATTTGGAACTAAAGATAATTGCAAACCACATAAGTATTTCTCAACATAAGCAAATTTCTCCTCTATGGTGTGATTAGGAGAGTTCAAAACAAAGTAGGACTCTCATGAGTAAGAGCACTATCACAAACAGCAAGTATATCATTTTTATCCTCACATAATTTAGTAACAACTAAACATGGAGGTTTATCAATAAGCATAGGACCATCATCTAAAGCATTATCATATAGCATATTTAAGCAATACTCCTCATTATCATCAATAAGTTCACTAGTAGCATTAATAGAAAGTAAAGGAGCATTTTTAGTTTCATCATAATAGCATGGGTTATCATATAGGACCATAGCATTTTCAGTTTCACACTCATCATAACATGGATTCTCATAAATAACAAAAGATTTTTGAGTTTGAGTGTTACTATCATTTGTTGATGGTGAAGCTGGGAGATCCAACTCTTCCCCAAGCTTAGGTTGGAACACATCCATTTCAATCTCCTCTTCACATACTTCCTCTTCCAAGCTTATGTTTTCATCATCCTCTTGGGGTTGCACGGGCATCCCCAAGCTTAAGCTTTTGTCATCTTCTTCCTGCAAAATATTAGAGCTTTCTTTGGCAGCTCTCTTCCTTGTGTCAACAACATAGATATTTTCATTAAATTCAAGTATGCAGAGATCAAGGATATTGGCAATAAAAACTTTAAATTGAGAAGCTATAGGGCAGGTTTCATGTTCATCAATGAAGGTGTATAATTCATAGGCTGCCATAAAAATAACAAATTGCTCTACTTCTTCCATCCCTAAGTGAGCATAATTCCATGTATGATAAGTTGCAATAACATGTTCTCTATTGGAAGGGCATTGGAATTCAAAGTGTCTAAAGTATTCAGAGCAACAAGTTTCTTCCTTATGATAATTAAGCAGCACACTAGCAATTTTATTTAGAAGCTCTATGTATTCTCCTAATCTTTTCCCTTCATTTGATTTTCTAAATTCAGCAGCCATCATGGCGTTTTCATAACAGTTTTCCATTTTCTAATTTTTTTGGGTTTTTGATATATAAAACTGAAAGTAAAACTAATGAGAAACTCACAACCAAACAAGTTTAAAGGAACCTCCCCAAGCTTAGATGATTGCAAGATATAAAACAAAAATAAATCTAAAGTCTAGTGCACACAAGAATAGAAACTTAAGCGCTACGCTCCCCGGCAACGGCGCCAGAAAAGTACTTGATAACCCCCAAGAGCAGGGGATCACTGTAGCACCTCTCAATGTGGAAGTAAGGTATCGATCCGCAGGAGCAAGAAGGAAAAGTTATCTATTCCCTACAACTAAAGTGTCACAAGTTTTAGTTGATTATGCACTAAACAAGTTTAAAGAACAAGATGGTTGATTTAATGGATGGAAGTTTAACGTAACAAAACAAGAATGTAAAAGTGTCCCAATCCTCTTCAATGCAAGAGGACAAGACAAAGGTTTTCTCTTATAGGAACAATGGACATGGGTTCATGGGTTCACTTAATCCTCTCTCTCTCATCTACGGTGATTATCATGTTATAGATAAAGTACACACAATTGTCATGTTTTAATGGTAGCTTTTATGACGGCTATATGTCCTAAAACACATAGTTGAAAGAAGTACTCATTTGTGTTGCTAGGTCACCCTCGTAAGGCTAGCGTGGTTGCTCTCACTCCCACATCATACTCTTCCTTTTTACCCCCAGATAAAGGATGTTGGGCTGTATTTCACATGTCACTCAATACATATGCCGTGTCACATCGGCCATCCCGTACCTACATACATCATACTTCATAATGGACAATATTCTAAACACTAGTGCAATGATTCATAATTCGTGTGCATGACCACATCTCTCTCATCTATCCACACTTGGTGGTGTCAATCACCTCATGACAAGGATAAACAAGGCATTATGCATAAATCAAACCATCACATGCATCATAGAATATCTCCAAAGTATGACAAATCATAAAAGCTCCAACACAACGGTAAATGTATAACAAATCATCTCATACCACAATATCCACCATAAGAATTACATAGATAGATCCATACTTATGCAAGGCACATCATATGGACTCCAACAATGATCATACATAGAGAGATTAGATCAAGTTACCACCACAAACCCAAGGTCCAGGGGGTGGACTACTCCCCCTTCATCATGGAGACGGTGGAGAAGTCGTTGGAGAAGATGGAGACCACCCCGGCAGCGCCCGCCGGAGTTTTCCCCCTCCAATCTGCAGCTCCAGGTCTCTGTTTCGTGGTTTCTGTGTTTCGGCGGCGCTCCTTCCAGAGAACGTCGGGGGCTATTTTTATAGACGTTTTTAGGTCAAGACGAAGCCACGGAGACAAAACGGACGGCATCGGAGCCACGAGGAATAAAAGAGGTGGTCCCACACGGCCTATGTACCTGGCCACGTGGGACCAGCTAATTTCTTCCTCGGACTTCCTTTTTCGCGGATTCTTGGCTGGTACGTCTTCTTATTTCCAAATATTGGGCCCCGTAAAATATTAGGTCATTTGGACGTCGTTTGGTCCTGAAAGTCAAAAACATGGAAAAAGGGGTTTTCTGCCTGTGCAGGGTTAATTCCATAAAAATAGGAAACATACCAAATATTCCCAAAATCATTATAAAACAGTGATATAACCCTTATATGATGCAAATATGACTGGAATATAAGCAAAAATAATGCAAAGTTCATGTATACATTTTACATGCATCAGCGCGACGCCGAGGAGCGTCTCGAGTGGTGGGAGGTGGCTGAGCGCAAGGCCGAGGAAGCTGAGTTCGAGGCCGAGGAGGCCATGGCGGTTGTGCGCGAGGCCGACAAGGCCGAGGAGGACGACCGAGAAATGATAGAAGAGCATCGCGCGGTGTAAGAGTCCATCGCCAAGAAACAAGAAGAAGACAGAGCTCGCGCATTCAATGACGCCGAGGCCTCAGGCTCCGGCAAGGCGAATACGGAGATAATCTGCATCTCCGATTCCGACGAGGAGGATTAGTGTAGATTATTGTAAGCCTTTTGTTCCACTATCGCACACGCTTACTGTGTGCAAGCCGTGTGTGTTGTTCAGAAATCGCACACGGTTGTTTGTGAGGTATCTGTGTGTGTTCTTGTCAGATCGCACACGCTTTGGCAAAAAACCTCCGTGTGTGTTGTTCACTCATCGCACACGCTTTAGTATTTCGTCTTCCCGCTTTTTTCAGAATTTTCGCTTAGTATGAAATACCATGGTGTTCCCGCCTTTTGGCCTACTCCTGCTTGCCTATATATTTCTTGGACAGACATGGCTATTTGTTTAGTTAGCTTTTGTACAATGCCTCACAGCACAGAAGCCATGGCAGATCAGGCCCTCACGCCGACTGAGGCGAAGGAGGAGCTGCCCCCCGCGCACGGACCTGGGGTAACTTCATTGATCTCACAGTGGAGGAGCCCGAAGACAGCTATTCGGGTTCGTCGCAGGAGGAGCCGCTGGCCAGCCTAGAAGACTTAGAGGAGTATAAGTTGGTGGAGATGTCCATCGCGTCGGCGCGGCGTGAGGAAGCAGAGGTGCATCGCGTGGTCGAGGAGTCTTTCGACACTCTTTGTCAGGAACGGGTGCGCGCGCTGCTGCGCGCCAGGAAGGAGGCCAAGAAGCAGACACGGCTCTGGATGGGCGCCGCGGCAAAGCGTTTGGCCAAGTGGAAAGCCGCTCGCCACGATGCTGAGGCCTCAGGCTCCGGCAACCCGCTCGCCAACGATGCCGAGGCCTCAAGCAACGACAAGGGCCCCGCCGGCGACGAAGACGTTGTCGTCCTCTCTGACGACGACGATGCTTAGATAGGTATTACTAGGGGTTTTCTATGTGTTATTTATCCTATATACCCAACATGTGCATACCCGAGATATATGTGTCATCTACATACCCAAAATGTACTGTATTCTATCCTGGTGCCCGGGCACCAGGGAGCACCTGCTAATTTACCTATATATATATATATATATATATATATATATATATATAGATACCCCTGCTATTCTAGACTCCCTTCTAGAATAACTATTCTGAACAACTTTCTGAACTGCGGTTTTAAGACTAGATGAACTTCTGGACGGAACACCCAGATTCCTTGTTTTTGCAGAGAGTTTTTCTAGCGTTGTTTTTTAACGGTTTATCGGAATGAGTCAAGCGATATACCTTTGGATAGCTATTCAAATTGCGCACCTTTCTCGTGTTGACGGCTGTTTCAAATTCTGTACGGGTTTGAAACAATTTTGAAAATAGTAAACACTATTTTCACGAATTTCTCTGTTTGTGTACTGTATTTGGGCCGTCATTTTCAAACCACTTGTCGGAATAATTCAAATGATGTGCCGTTGGAAAGTTATGAAAAATACGCAACTTTCTCATGTTTATGGGTTTTCCAAATTCCGGACGGTTTTAAAACAATTTCAAATATACTAAACACCGTTTTCGCGGATTTCTTTGTTTTCCTACTGTATTTTGAACGCCATTTCCAAACCGTTTATTGGATTGATGCAAACGATATACCATTGGAAAGCTACGGAAAATGCGCAACTTTTCTATGTCTAGCAAATTTCGAAATTCCTTATGGTTTAAGAGCAGTTTGAAAAATCGTCAATTCTGTTTTTTAACTTTTATGTCCAGCGGACGGTTTTTGTGCAATTACTTTCAAACCGGTTATCGAAAAGTAACAAATGATATGGCGTTGGAAAGATATTGACTAGGCGCAACCTTTTTGTATAGAAATGTTTTCGAAATTCATTACGGTTTTTGATTAATTTTGAAATTACGAAAAACGGAGAAACGAGAAGACATTGGAATAACATAGTATAATGAACTTCCTTTATATGCGGCTATGAACTTTCGTTTAGTCTGCTGGTGAACTTCCATTAGTCTGTTAGTTAACTTCCGATCGCGATTTATTTTCACGCGGATAAGTTGAAAGTTTTCTGCCGAAAAAAATGAACTCCATGCCCCCACACGAATTGAACTTTCTGCCAACATAAAAGTGAACTTCACGGCCACGCAATTTTTTTTTGGTTAATTAACTTCTAGGTTAATGAACTCCCTAACTTTCCGAACTTCTGTTTTAATAATAAGTGAACTTCGCTGGATAAACATCCGTTTAATACGAAGCAAATGTCGTGTGATGAACTTCGCGGCTGAACTTCCGTTTTAATACTCCCTAGCTTTTTGAACTTCTGTTTTAGTACTAAGTGAACGTCGCGGGATAAACTCCCATACAATACGAAGCGAATGTCGTGTGGTGAACTTCTCGGCTGAACTTACATTTTAATATGAGATGAACTTCGCGACTGAACTTCCGTTTAATATGAGGTGAACTTCGTGTGGTGAACTCTTGTCTAATATGTTTAATATGAAGTGAACTTTTTATTAATTTTAAATGTGAACTTATTTTCCAGAACATATTTGTTCTAAACATCTCACGATATCAAAATGAACTTCCGATTAAGGTGAATTATCATGGGCAAATTTAATTTTTTCTGAGAAGTCGAAGTGAAATTACGAAAAAATAGTGGACTTTTGAAGGTAATTAAGTGAACTTCTTTTTCATTTTTTATTCTGAAATGAATCTTTTTTATACGGTGAACTTCTAAAATTGTGAAGTAAAATTTTGATTTACATATTAATTTTGCAATATTCCGTAATAAAAGTTGGAGTGGATTTCGATATTATATACATGAACTTCAAAATTTGCTGAGAGTAAAGTTCTAAATTTTTACTCGTGAATAATTTGGACTTTTCGTTATTTAAAAGTGAACATCCGATATGGATGATTTGAACTCTCGGCCAGAACTTCCACGATTGAGGCAGTGAACCTCCTTTTCAAGAAAACATGAACCTTTTTTACAAGCGAATATATTTTATTTTTGTTGTTAGGAAAAATGTGAACCTCGGTATGGACGAATTAAACTCCCTTTTAATCTTCCGCGATTAAAAAAGTGTACTTCGTTTTGAAAATAAACATTTTAGAAATATATGAACTTCGGTCCATGCACAATGTGAACTTGTCGACATATATTAAGTAAACTTCCGGTCGCTGTATTTTTTTTTTTTGGTTGTTATACTATTTTTGTAGTGGACTTCAATGTTGTATAGTCCAGACTTCCAAATTTCACCAAGTAAACTACCAAATTTTCTGCAGAAAACTAAATGAACTTTTATCGGCAATAAAACTGAACTTCGTCTAAAAAATACACCATTCCAAGTAAGAGATGGCACATCTGCACTTGTCTCAGATGCAAGGATGATCTACTTAAACAATTTTACGCTCTTCAATCATCACTCGTGCAAAATCTGTAAAAATAACCTCACGCACATAGCTGACAGTAGTTCTGAAGCGAACCTGGAAATCATTTGCCAAATAAATAGCAGCTTACTGAAGTACTAAGCTAGCAGGTATCAGACATATGCAATTCAACCGAACAGTCTGAAAAGTATGTTTAAGGCATAACAACAAACAGATACGAGGCATGTCCATTGTCTCTGTATCTTACTTATATTCAAAAAGCTTGATCGAGAAAAATAATTAGCAGTCAGGAGGACGCGTGAGACAGTGGCCTCCAGCGCGAGCTAGCTGCAGCGCTGAACCTCAGTGCACGATAGCAGCAGTAGCCAGCAGCAACCTCCTCGCCATAGTCGCCCATAGCAGCCGATAAAATTAGAAGCTATGGTTGGCTTGGAGCAAACGGCGGTCCACTCCCTGGCCATATCGGGCGCTCGTCTCACCCATCAGTGCATCCTGGAGTCCACCATCAGTGCATCCTGGAGTCCACTAGAAGGCCGGCGGCGGTTAACTCATGGGAAAACGGTGGTCCACTTGTTTTTTGGTTGCATCGTAGCTAAGCAAATTTGGCCAGTAGTATCGAACTTTTTTGGTACAGATGTAGGTTCTGATTACATCTCTGTGGCTAGATTATGGCTGGCTAACAAGAAATATGCAGTTTTAAATTCAGTTTGTTCTACTATCCTTTGGAGCATTTGGAAGCTTCGGAATAGCATGATTTTTATGGTAAACCTTGGCTTGATATTAAACAGGTGTGGTTCTTAGCGCTAGCCTCGCCTCTCTGAAAAGATGGAGATTGATCTTCAAGGAGGAAATGTTGCCAGCAGTGGAGACCTTCTGTGCAATGATCTCGACGCTACTGAGATCCCACTCCCTCCTGGAAAGTGGCTGATGAAGAACCCGACAGCTGCTCTTAGGCTGCCGATCTCTGATGATGAAGACAGTGACACGCCAAGATCCCCAGACATGAAGAAGCGTGCTCACGAAAGCACCTGGGCCACCCCCACCTCGACCCTCGACGTTGCTGCAATCTAGCTGGGAGGACGAGGTCTTCAAGCTCTGGCGGATGGCTCTATTGTCTACTCTTTTTACTTCCCCCGTATGCGCCCGAGTTCCGGGGCTGCGGCTGAACTTCTAGTTTTACTTACTCTGCTGCTCGTGCTGAGCTTTTGTTTGTAATTTGGCCTGTAGAAAAGGACCTTCTAAGTTTCTGCTTTACCGCTACCTTATGGTTCTGCTCCTTGTAACACCTGCTCGGGTTTCGTTGAGCTTATCAATGGAACTGGGGAGAGACTCCCTTATTTTCTAAAAAAAACGGTGGTCCACTCCCTGGCCGGCTGTCGTCTCCATCATGGGAGTTTAGAAGCGCGCGGAGCAAGGGCTGCGGGGAACGGCTGTCTGGCCGGAGAGGCACACGGGTGCTGCGTCCTCAGCGGGGATGCGTATGGAGGCGGCCTTGTCTGGTGAGGTGCGCGGGGACGGCTTTCTCGTTGGGGAGGCGCATGGGACGGTGGCCGGGCAGTGGAGGCATGGGGGCGGCGACCTCGCTGTGAAGCGAAGAATCTGGAGGATCCCGGCGAGAGTTGCAGGACCGCGTGGAGGGCCACGCACAACTCGCCGGCGGGAGATGGTCAGCCTCGTCGTCATGGTGGGAAGCCGATGACGGCCGCGTGGAACCTCTCGGAGACGCGGGTGTGCTTTGAGGCGCTCGCTGTGGGCCGTGGCACCGGGGAGCCGTCCGACAGCGGCGCCGCGCGCGCAGGGGAGGCGGCCGCCGGCATGGTCGCGCGTGCAGGGGATGAAGCCAGCGGATCGAGGCGAGGCGCGCTGGTGGAGAGAAGCGGTGGGTGGCGGCGGGGCGGCGTGCTGGTGGAGGTGCGGCAGGGGGAGCGGCGGGGCGGCCGCCGGGACGGTGGAGTGGTATGGGAGCTAATGCCTCGGATCGATCCGGAGGATGGTGGTTGAGGTGGTCACGGGATGGAGAGCAGTTCGTGAGGGAGGAGGGTGGGTGGGTGCGTTTTTTTTTACAGGGAGTGGGTGCGTTTTTTCCGGTACGGGTCGGTGGGTCGGTTCGGGTTTTGAAAGTTATCTAGAATAACTATTCTACAAACACTATAGAGGTCGCGCTATTTGACTCCCTGGGTGCAGAATATTATTCTTCTGCACCCCGCCTGTCCCGCACGCGTCGCTCCATCCGTCCCGCGCCTATCCCGCACGCGCGCCTCGCTCCGGCCGTCCCGCGCGCCACGTCCGTTTTCCTTTCTGCATGTGAGGTAATTTTACGTCATGCTTTTCAACCACCACGCACGAGATCCACCCCGCAATCCCGCACGCAACTGACGTAAGTTTTTGCCCACGTATCGTACAAAGTACCAACATAAAAGAAGCCGAGATGAACGTAAGGGCATGTCCAACGCATAGCCTCATCCTACTGCCTCGCAGGCCACGTAGGCTCGGACTGTCAGAATGGATGCTCCGCAGTGTGTCAGTGACTCCTCTGCAGGAGGCGGGATCTCAAGAGAAAAAGGCATGGTCCCAGTGAAAAAAGTGGAAAGAGGAAGAGATAGACCGCATGCATGTGCTGTCCTCGCCTTGATTCTTTTTCCTGCGTGACGTGAGTGCCAGGTGCGGCTTCCATTGGAGAAATAAAATTTATCATGATGCCTCTGACAGCTTTTTTACATGAGGCGGCAGGTTTCGGTGGCCACCGCTGCTCGTGCCCTAAGAGAACTGTGTGTTGTAAAAATACTCCAGCCCAGCTATTCAAGCGAGATCAGCCCAACTACCCAAGCGAGATCGTGGGTCATTTTCTTATCCAGCAACGTATCTTTTTTTGCGAACTTCCAACAACGTATCTCAACAACCCAGGCGAGGTCGTGCATCTTTTCTTTTCTCAAACCACGGATGTGATGAAACAGTCAACGATCCTAGCCAACGTAAGAACCTGCCAGCCAACGTAAAAAGACTTATGATCTTTTTCTCCATCACTGCAGATCATTTTTTGCAAAACCATTGATGTGATACTCGCTTTATTATACAAGCGTAAAATTATTCTTGGTTAAAATAACCTCATTACAGCAATATAAATTTTTGTCTTATTACATTGCCTGAGTACTCATGTAAAACTGGTTGGCACAGCCTTAGATGTTCCCATAGAATAAATAGAGGAAGGCCTAAGAAGCTTATTAAAAATAAAGAAATGAATTGTCGAAGATGTAGTGAAGTAGTGTACATGACTGGTGTAATTTATTTTGTTACATCAATTCCACTGCACGACGTTTTGATGGTTCATTTCCATCCTACTAGGCAGCACCGTACTGAAGGCCAACTCATAAGCACCTTGTTGGGGCCGAGGTGCTATATGTGAAGCCCCTCTATTACTTGTTTTTCATCAGTCTTGAACTCGAATGCTCATCACCGTCATGATCATACTTGTTGCTGGTTTTGTTACCAAAATACGTTCTGCAAGCTCTATCAGAAAGTAGAGATTAGCCATATAATATTATTGTTTGTGTAATTGTACGAATAGTTTAAGAAAAATCCTAAATTCATTTCAGAATGGACAAGAAGTTATTCCTTGGCAACATGCAGAGAGTGACCCAAACTTCTCTATTATACATGTGAAGCTAAACAGTTAGTCAGTACAGAAGAATACATATTACATCATGCAACAACTTAGGCAAATGAACATGTGCATCTAGGTTTTCGGGATGACTAATAACTCAAATGGAGATTATGCTTCAGTTTAACATGGGCATGTAAATGTAAATTTTACTTCAGCAGCACCAGTAGCATTGCAATCTGAAGGATGGACCTAGAAACTACAGGTCTGTTCATAGCGTGCCAAAACGGCCAGGCAATCATCTGAAGTTCGAGCACCAAAATACAGAAATACAAACACTAAACATCATATCAGAAGTCCTCTTAACTGCCCTCAAAACGTTGCAGATGCAAATCCATGCTCCAAACAACCATTTTACTGACTGGTATAGGGGTAAACTGATGATGTGTAAACCTGAAATACCAGCTAGTATGACAAGCTGAATCTAGTTGCTCACATTAAAAATCCATTCCATGATAGATAAATAATTATAAGAACGATGCACGGATGGCTGTTTAAAAGTACTAGACTATCACTAGATTGGAGATACCATTGCAGCCAACAAATAAAAAATGATGCAGAATTACTTATCAGAATGATCTTTTTCCACATCAACAAAATTTACGTCTGTAAAATTGAACAATTACAGACCAAAACTGATGCACAACGTGAGTGAAAAATCGGCGCCAGGGGGAAGAAATAGGCAGCCAAGACTCTCATTCAATGTGGAACATAACCTTTATCTTTTTGACATAATCCTGTGGGCGACTAGCAGTTAATCTTGCTTTAAGAAATGACACTTCCTTCTGAGTATATCAGACTAGCAAGCAAAGGACTGCAGCACTTTTGATTTGTCATTCTAAATAGTTTTTGGCCAAAAGGACTGTCAGACAGATACAAATATCAAAAAGCTCATACGAAGTGCAGTTCTTCACCCTGCATATCAAGAACTGGAGCATTTTCGCCTAGCTAGATCATACAAATCTGATACGCAAAAGGCATTTGCATCATGGAAAGGAAAGGTCGAATACAAAAACACCGAGTAGAAAGGAAAGGTTGGTCAGCGGACCTGACAATGCCGATTCGGCCTGCAGTCACCACCCGCCATAATGCCCGAGCAGGATGCCGATCCCACACACAGCAACGAACGCAGCCACCACACGCCACTCAGCACGCCGTCATTCCTTTCGATTCAGCCGGCAGACCACGCTGCATCCAATGCTGGACATAAAAAAAATCCAAATTTACCAACAAAGAACATGGTTTCTAACAGATCTGCATTTCAAATGAAGGGAAGTATATTCAGAATTTTGTTGTCGTGTTGGCATCTCACTAGCTCTCTGTACGATTTTCTCCCACTGATGTATAACATGCCTTGGAACTATATGACTAATCCGTTGTATGTTATCTGGAGGGAGCCCTAATAAGTTTTGTTGTTGCACAGAGTAACTAACCATCTTAGTTCTAAGACATACCAGTTCTGAAATTACACAGAAAGCAACAGGAGAAGTTTAAGAAGAACCGAGCACACCCAGCCATGTATAAAACGGAAAGGAGCATAATTAATTGGCCAGCATATCGGAGAGGATTGATAGAGGAGAGCAAGGGATTCACATAGGTTGCAATGGATTATAAACTCAACGCCTGAACAACAGAAAATGGGCAGCGAGCTCACCATGATATGGTATGGGCACTGAGGCGAGGACGACGGCAACATGATCTGGTCGCGGGCGGCTGGAGCTCCTCGGCTGTGTTCGAGGCATGGACCGCTGGAGCCCGACGGCAGGAGCTCGATGGCAGGAGCCTAGACGGCGGGGCTTTAAGGCAGTGGGCAATGGATCCGCCGAGGATGGCCGGCGGGGCTGTGAAGAAAGGTGCGACGGAGAAGGTGCTGCCGGTGCCGGGGCAGAGGATGCGACGCTGGCGGCGCTCGGCGGTCGAAACTGGTGTGCGAGACGGAGAGAAGGGATCTGCCGCTCACCACGCCTCACGGCGCCCAAATCCTAGCAGCAGCCGCTCGCCGTCCGCCGCAATCCCACCAGCTGCCGGTCGCCGCCAGCCGCAGTCGCTCGCCGCCGATTCCGCCGACCGAGAACGACGTATCCGAGGAAGAGAAGCGGACACTCGCCGTTCGCCGCCGGCAGCCGGAAGCTCCGCCCAAATCCAATCGCTCGCCGCCGTGTGGGTTGAGAAACCACGATGGGGAAAAATGAGGTGTAGCTCCGCAGCCCCACTGCCCCCACTACCCCACGACCCAAAATGATAGAAAACCGTCGATGAAACAAAAAAAGAAAAAGGAAATTACGTTCGGTGGAGATACAAAAACTGGGTTCGATCGAACCATGTATGGCTGGTCTGGCTCGGTGGATCGACCTGGGTGCAGAATAAGTAATTCTACACCCAAGGTATATATATATATATATGGCGACGTATCCAGTGCAAATCTTGATTGGGTGCAAACCTGCAAACTGCTGTGCCTAACCATCGGATGGGTAATCAAGGGGGAAATAAAAAGTGGGTCACCCGGTCAAAACTTAACACACTTTTCCACTTAAACCCCCACATATTACCCACGATCCTAACTCCCTGACCTCACGCGATACAGAGTCTAGGCGTCCTCACACGATGGCGATTCGGCGGCGATTCGGCACCGTTCCGGCGACGATTGCGACGCGGCGCTGCCTTCGCGCGACGGCAGCTCGTCGCCCCAGGAGGCAGTGGCTCTTAGCACTCGCCGCGGACTCCACTCGACGGCGGCTCGTCGGACTCGACGGCGACCCGTCGGACTCGACGGCGACTCGACGGCTGCCCTCACGCGGCCATGGATTGGAGTCCGCGACGCTGTCCCACGCCACATCGACTTGCCGGCGTGAGGCCGCTAGGCAACGCGATGGCGTGTGTGCCAGAATGATTCTGTAGGGAGACATTGAAGCTTCGTTTTGTAGATTGGAAATTCTACTTCTGAACTTGTAAGATGTTGCAGGCTTGCAGTTTACTGCTATACAAAATAAAGTGCAGACGAGCTGTTATTTATTTCTCAGACTCGTTGCAATTTTGGTACTGCAATTTTGTTAAAGGATGTATGATGGAGTTTTTTTTTTTTTTGACTCAGTTTCATAAATTTGTAGTAGTATGCTGCTGAGCATAACACCTGACAATAGCTCATGTGTGCTTCGGCTTGGTCAAAATGAGCTGCTACATGGAGCAAAACAGACTGGAAAACGAAGAAACTATGTAATAAATCTCACAATGAAGTTCTTCCATAGTTTGAAAAACAAACAACAAGAATGTTCCAAGAAAACCTATAATATTTAGGGATACACAGATAGAAATAAAACTCTATGACGTAATTCAGTATTCAGCTTCAAGAGCGCAACCCATGAACCTTTTGTGCTGAACCAAGACAACCCACTCTACTTGTATGATTCTTAGTTGATGCTAGGACAATTACGGCTATCATGGAAGCCAACCTGTTTGCACTTCTTGCACGTTCTAGGCACCTTCTTTTTCGGTCCACCAACATTTTTCTCCCCCTCTCCATCCTCATTTTCCTTCCTTTTTCCATCCTTATTATGTTTTCCACTCTTGTCTAGGTGCCCCTTGATTCTTTTGCACCTCCCCTTTGTACGAACATCAGTTGGTGGATGGATTTCAACTTGATCAGGCATGCTACAACCAATGTATGCCTCGAATTCATCTTGTCTACTTGGATTATTGGCAGAAACCCTTTGGGATAAATTGCTTTTCATATCAATGAGAGTGTTTCTTAGTGTTTCTAATTCTTCCGGAGAGTGTTCAGCCAACCTGATTGTGTCATCAAATGTTTTATGTATCTCTGAAACCAGTTTCCGCTTTGCCAAATCTGAAGAACTACTCTCATTCTCTTCCAGCAAGTTTCCATAGTTATCATATAGTTGCCTCCTATTAACCGTTTTCTTCCACCTATCTAGAATAAAATGGCTAGGGAGCTCTTTCATCTTTGCACCTCTCAAAACCACGATGATATGTCGACATGGAATTCCACGTGTCTCAAATAGCATGCAAGAACAATGAGCACTCATGGATGATATGTTAAATTGAACTTCTCTAGGCTTGGAAGAGCAGTCACCACCTATAATTGTGGTTTTCACATCACCTTCCTGTGATATGCTTTCAATCAAGCAATGATCTCTAGCTACACACACCTAAAACGAGTTAGCACTCTCTGACCTTGAGGTTGTTCTGAGAATCTCACCCAAGAACACATCTCTGAAGTAAGCTGGTATCCATGCTTCACGAAGTTCATATCTCCTAGCAAACCATGTGTTGTCCTGGAGACCAAATTCAGCAATCATGGCAGACCATTTTTCCTCAAATTCAGCAGGTTTTTCAGAACCCCATACACATGAGTTAATAGTATTGTAAAAATGTTCATCCTCTCGCAGCGGAGGGCCGACCTTCTCCGGAAGCTTTCTCATTATGTGCCACATGCATAACCTATGGATAGTGTTAAGCAGAACTTCTTCAATTGCAATCCTCATGCTCTCATCTTCATCAGTTATAATAAGCCTAGGTGCTATCCCATCCATTGCTTTCAGGAATGTTTCAAACACCCATTTATATGAACCTATCTTCTCATTAACAATCAAGGCGGCACCATAAAAAACAGACCCCATGTGGTGGTTTATTCCCGTGAATGGGCAAAAAATCATGTTGTACTGGTTGGTGCTATATGTAGAGTCAAAAGACACCATTTCTCCAAACAAAGCATAATTCTTTCTACAGAAAGCATCTGCCCAAAATACATGAGTCAAGCGGTTTTTATCATCAAGAACATATTCAAAAAAGAATCCTGGGTTGATTTCCTTTCTCTTTCTGAGGTTGTCGATGAACATTTGAGCATCTGTATCCTTGAAGGTACGTCTCATGTCACGATGATAATTCTGCATGTCTCTCTTTATGCACCCCACGAACTCGAATCCACCTTCACCAACACGCAATAATCGAAATGCCCCAGATGTGCCAATGCTAGCTGCATGGCATGTGAATAGTGTGCTCTTGGCCTTCTCACTGACTTTTCTATTAGACTTGATTAAATGTTGCTTGCTAGGAGTGACAAAATCATGGGTGTGTTCTTCATGAAAATTTGATATCAAGTATTTGCCCTCTTGAATCTTGACGGTTATCATGGCCTCACAACCACATCTCGTAATTTTCTTGCATGTGTTCTTCTCTTTTGTCCACTCAAATCCTTCTTGCGTTCCTCCTCCTTCTTTGTTCGAAAGCCTGCTTTGCCACAAAGAAACCGCTTCCATACTACCACATTATTTACGGTCTTCTTTTGCCCAATTCGGACTGAAAATCCAACATTGTGTGCATATGCTTTGTAAAACTCCTCAACAGCTTCCATACTCTCGAATGTCATACCTACAGCTGGTTTTAAGTCGTCATCACAGGCAGCTATACAAGACGAACCCTAAAAGTACAAGATACATTGGTTACAAGTTAGTGATTATTAAATATGTCAGAGAAAATTTTTTGAGATAATGATACTTACACAAAAGGGGCCGCTGGTAGCTCCTTTTTTGGGGGTACTGAAGCTATCCAGATTGATCGGCGGCGGATGTATTTCCGTACCGTGGCGTCCTCCATCATTGCAATCATGGTTTTGCAAAGCCGATTCACAGTCACGCTCAAGCTGTAATGCAACAACACATTGTAATGTCTGAAATTAACGAGCGCTGCATGAATCTGTGCCTCGAATAAACTAACAACTGTCCTAGCCCTGAATCAACTTGGAGTAGTACACGAGATCCAAACAAGAAGCCATCTAACCGTATCATCAATTGACTAGCTAGCTAGTAGCCTTGTACTACTATATGCTAACACGTAATTTGTACTCACCGGTGCCGGGCTACGATCAGGCAGGGGTGCTGGATGGGATGTAGCGGCAGCGGCTAGGGCGTCGGGCACGACGGCCGGCGGCGACACATGGTCCGAAGTGATAAGCAGGTCCATGCGAGGGGATGGAGCGGCTAGGGCATCGTCCGTGAGAGCTGGTGCCGACGAATCTGAACGAGTAGTCTCCATGGAGTCCGGTGGAGGGCGTGGGATCACGGCCGGCGGCAGCATGTTCACGTACACGAGATCGTAGACGAAACTCGAGAAGAGGTCAGGGAGTTAGGATCGTGGGTAATATGTGGGGGTTAAGTGGAAAAGTGTGTTAAGTTTTGATCGGGAGTCCCACTTTTTATTTCCTCCCTTGATTACCCATCCGATGGTTAGGCACAGCAGTTTGCAGGTTTGCACCCAATCGAGGTTTGCACTGGATACGTCGCCTATATATCCCTTAAGTATTTCTAGAATAGTTATTCTAGACAACTTCATGGTCCACCCACCTTCTTCCTCCCGATCCCCATCTGCCCTGCCTTCTTCCCGCAGGCAGCCAACAGCACAACTCCGCCTCCTTCCCCGGCGGCAGCCGGCCGCGACGGGAACTCAGGTCACCGGCGGAAGCCGGCATATCCGGTCGCCGGCGCGCTCCGCCCCGTTCCCATTGCCGGCCGCCGGAGCTCCTCGCCTACCACGCCCTACACCGATGGATCCCCTCTCCATCCGCGCCACCCGTCCACCGGCGCCGTCCCACCGCCATCCGCAGCGCGCCCTCTCCCTTCCCCTGCATCTCGGCCTTCGGCCCGGCGCCCATCCCCTTCGCTGACTTCTGATTCACCTCTGCCTCCCGCTGGTTGAGCCCCCTCCGCCTAGCGCACGGCTGCGTCCAGCGGTCCCGGTACCCGGCGCCGGG
Source organism: Poa pratensis (assembly GCA_947311845.1). Taxonomy (NCBI): domain Eukaryota; kingdom Viridiplantae; phylum Streptophyta; class Magnoliopsida; order Poales; family Poaceae; genus Poa; species Poa pratensis. Next base: position 141,591,531 of record CAMZMU010000041.1, read on the forward strand.
AGAGCTGCTCCCTGGCCACTCCCTCCGTGGAGGTGGAACCTGGACGTGACGGCCTCCCTAATCCACCACGCGCTGGGCGTCCCCTGGATGAATCCCTGCTCGCCCACGCCCGCACACCTTGATTTCCGGGCGAGACGACCCTGGTCCGACCTCCCTGTCACTCGATTTCCGTCCATGGCGATCTTACTTGGGAGTTCACCTGTGTATCCAGCAGCGCCCCGCTTTTCCCCGACGGCATCTTGCCCCCTGTGCTCTGGACATTGTGGTCGCGGCAATTCACGCCCCCCGCGCCCCGCCATCGGCCGATCTTCGAAGGTCAAGCACGCCCAGTTCTGGCCCTTGCTGCAGCGGACCCATCCCTCCGCGTCAGCGTCCTGCCTAACAATTCTGAAATCATCGGAAGTTTCAGATTTTAAGTAGCTAGCTAGTCGTCGGTCTCCGTCGATCGAAAGCAGACACTCTGCTCCTGCGTTGGTAGCGGTGCTTCGAGCTAGCTAGTATTGGCCGAGGAGATCGACCTCTACCGCCGGCCATTTGCTAGCCACATACGTACTGCTCTCTCTTTATCTTTCTTTTTTCCTCAAAGTAACGTAATTGAAGCTTGTCAAATAGTTGTAATAGAGCATGGGCTCCACGGGGCCTGTTTTGACTTACTTTAAAGCGTTTCAAAAAATTCCAAAAGAAATACCTGGACGACATTGAAAATTTGCATGCTTGAAGTGCATAAAGTACGTTACATTGAAAATTCACATTTCATATATATGTGACGATATGTGAAGTTCATCGTATTTAACGGGATTTCACATCGCGGAGTTCGCTTTAAAAAAAATAACAAAAAATAGAGGTTCATAGTTCCAAATCGCGGAAGTTCAACTCATATTAAAACGAAAATTCATTTCATATTATACGACGATATGTGAAGTTCACATCGTATTAAACGGGAGTTCACCACGCGAAAGTCACCTCGTATTAAAAAGAAGTCCAGTCGCAAAGTTCGTCTCGTATTAAAACGGAAGTTCAGCCACGAAGTTCACCGGACGACGTTCGCTTCGTATTAAACGGAAGTTTATCCCGTGAAGTTCACTTAGAATTAAAACGGAAGTTTAGAAAGCTAGTGAGTTCAATAACCCAGAAGTTAATTAACCCGAATTAGCGATCGAAAGTTCAGTAACAGACTAAACGGAAGTTTAGTAACAGACTAAACGGAAGTTAATGGTCGTATAAAAAGGAAGTTCATTACTATATGTCTTCTCGTTTTTCCGTTTTCGTATTTTCAAAATTAATCTAAAACCGTAACGAATTTCAAAAATATTTCTACACCAAAAAGGTGCGTCTAGTCAATATCTTTCCAACGCCATATCATTTGTTACTTTTCGATAAGCGGTTTGAAAGTAATTGCCAAAAAACAGCCCGCTGGACATTAATGTTCAAAAAACAGAATCGTTTATTTTTAAATCTGCTCTTAAACCGTAACGAATTTGGAAAAAAGCACTGAGATATGAAAGGTGCGCATTTTCCATAGCTTTCCAACGGCATATCGTTTGCATCAATCCGATTAGCGGTTTGAAAATAGCGTCCAAAATATAGTAAAAAACGGAGAAATCCGCGAAAATAATCTTTAGTATTTTTAAATCTGCTCTTAAACCGTAACGAATTCGGAAAAAAGTATTGAGATATGAAAGGTGCGCATTTTTCATAACTTTCCAACGGCATATCGTTTGCATCAATCCGATGAGCGGTTTGAAAATAGCGTCCAAAATACAGTAAAAACGGAGAAATCCGCGAAAACAATCTTTAGTATATTTAAAATTGTTTTAAAACCGTACCGAATTTGGAAAACATGTCAGCAATTTTTATAGCTATCCAACGGTATGTTTCATGTCTCATTCCGACAAACGGTTCAAAAATTGCGACCGGAAGTTCACCTACTTTTGAAACCGCAGTTCAGAAAGTTGTCCAGAATACTTATTCTAGAAGGGAGTCTAGAATAGCAGGGGTATATATATTCAAGAACCAGTTTCTGAATAACTATTCAGAGCACCTTTTCTGAAATTCCGTGTCTATACTATGTTAACTTCTGGACGGAACACACAGATTTTCTATTTTGCGGACAGTATCTTCAACGTCATTTTCCAACCGTTTATCGGAATGACGCATGCGATATACCGTCGGAAAGGTATGAAAATTGCGCACCTTTTTTGTCTTGACGGGTTTTCCAAATTCATTACGGTTTTAAAACAATTTTAAAAATAGTACATTCAGTTTTCACGAATTTCTCCGTTTTTGCACTGTTTTTTGGCCGCCAATTTTAGACCCCTCGTCGGATTGATGCAAATGATATGCCGTTGGAAAGGTATGAAAAATGCGCATCCTTTTTGTCTTGACGGGTTTTTCAAATTCTGTACGGTTTTTAAACAATTTCATAAATACTACACTATGTTTTCGCGAAGTTTTCAGTTTCCGTACTGTGTTTTGGCCACCATTTTTAAACCGCTTATCGGATTGATGCAAATGATACGCCATTGGAAACCTATGAAAAATGAGCATCTTTGCTACCTCCGGCACATTTTTGAAATTCCTTACGATTTAAGAGCAGATTCGAAAATAAACAATACTGTTTTCTGAAATTTTAGGTCCAGCGGACAGTTTTTTGCCAAGTACTTTTAAACCGTTCGTCGAAACGTAACAAATGATATGGCGTTGGAAAGATATTGACTAGGCGCAACTTTTTCATGTAGAAATATTTTCCAAATTCAACACGTTTTATTCTTAATTTTAAAAATACGAAAAACAGATGAACAAGACCACATGGGATCAATTTAAAATTAGCACTTTTGTGGTGTTCTTATTGGATGATTCGGCATGGGAGTGTCAAAATAGACTCATATCCTTGCTAATTGCACGCGGCGGCGGTCGATTTGGACAAACGGAGCTCATAGCGATGATTTTCATGCGTAGGATTTCCGCCCCACAAAAACAGAGCATCCGAACTTCCTATTACACGTTTGTGAACCTCTGGGTGTGCCATAGTGAATTTTCGATCGCGAATTTTTCTATTCTGTGGTGCGCACTGTTTTTGTTGTAGTATTTAAACCGTTTGTCCAAACGATGCAAATGAGATACCGTTGGAAATGTATGAAAATTGCGCATCTTTTTCGTGTTGATCATTTTTCGAAATTCTTCATGATTTAAAAGCAGTTTTAAATAAACTAACTGCGGTTTTCAGTATTTTTTTCAGTTTTCATTATATTGTTATTCAGAGTGGGCATCGATATGGTATTCATTGAACTTCAAAATTTTCTAAGAGTGAACTTCTACAAAGTGTGAACTTCGTGATAAAAAAATTGCGAACATTTTTTTGCACTCTTATGATTTGAATTTTTTTCCAACATAAACAGAAACTTGCAGCGCGTACGAGGTGAACTTCCGATGCGTTTAATATGAACTTCCGACTTGTTTTAATATGGACTTCCGACACGTTCAAGGTGAACTTCTTGTTGGTTCAAAATGAACTTCCATAATTTAATAATGAACTTTCTTTTATTTTTCCGAAGGAACTTCCGAGAAAAAAGAAAATTATATGACATGGCCGAGAAGAACTTCCGACTTATTCGAAGTGGACTCCCCGAATGCAAAGCGAACTTTCAACTAGTTAAGGGAACTCCAAATAAAAGGTAAACTTCGGACGCGGTTGAGATGAACTTCGGATACCTTTAATTTGAACTCCGAACACGGTCAAAGAGAACTTCACGGACCATTTTTTTTCTTTACTTCTCACGGTGCGTAAATAAACTTCCTATTAATTTCGTAAATAAACTTAATTTTTTTGACCATGTTTATTCTGAACTTCTCGTGATATGTAAGTGAGCTTTAATCCTAACAAAGAAATGGTATATTTAACAGTGTGGACTTTTGTTGTCTGTTAACATGTTAACTGAACTACCGTAGCTTAATAAGTGGATTTCTCTTTTTTACAACAATAAATAGGTGTGTTTATTCGTATACAACAAACTCTGGATGGCAGCTCGTGACAGACAAACCAATAAAATAGCTTATGCACAGCCAGCCATGCCCGTACCAATCTTCATACTGTATCTTATATACACAAACTATTAAATAGGGAAAATTCTACATGGCAGCTCGTGAGTGGCCGGGCTAGGTAGTGGTGGTAGGTGGATGGATAGGGCTAGCGATGGCCGATGGGTGTGTGGTGTGCGGCAGGTGACATGCGGCTTTTGCATGTCACCGGGTGACATGCGGCCGAAATTCAAATTTAAACATTGCGAAAAAATCTGAAAAAAAATTATACATGTTCACAGCACATATTAAGATAACCCCTAGAAATTTCAGATCAAAATTCGAAACATACATCGAGAAACAAAAAAGAAAAACTTAGATGTGAATAGTCTACGGAGAACTCGGATTCAAATTCAGGAACTATTCACATCGAAAAACTCAGATGTGAATAGTGAACTCAGATTCAAATTCAGGAACTATTCACATCTGAGTTTCTCTTTTTTGTTTCTCAATGTATGTTTCGAATTTTGATCTGAAATTTCTAGGGGTTATCTTAATATGTGTTGTGAACATGCATGATTTTTTTCAGATTTTTTCGCAATGTTTAAATTTGAATTTTGGCCGCATGTCACCCGGTGACATGCAAAAACCGCAGCGCATGTCACCTGATCTGTGTCCGTGCGGCTGCTGCTTGCATCTGCGTGTACGCGAGCACAGAGAAACGACGCCGGGCGGCCGGACGCTGCCGACGGCGCACAAGGGGAGCGATCACGATAGCGGAACGGCGATGGAGGGCTGGTACAGGGCACAGACCGAGGACGAGAAGGTCGTCCAGGTCGCGGCCGGCCTCGAGCAGAGAAGCCCAGCGAGCTGAGGACGAGGCGCGCTCCGGTGGACTCCAGCGTGCGGCATCGTGAACTCCCATGGGCGGCGTCGCGCTAGAACACGAGGGACAGAGGCCGGTGAGGCAGCTGCTTGGGCGACGTGCGCCGGTGGAGGGGAGGCCGGTGTACTGTCGTGGTCGGGCGTCGCGCGTCCGTGGAAGCAGGGCGAGGGCCGCGGTGGCGCGCCGCCGGTGGGACGCAGGGGCGTGGGCCGCTCTGGCGTGCCGCGCGGTATGAAGCAGGGTCGTCCCGGGCAGAGCACACGGACATGCGCGGGCATTAGGCCGGGGAAGGTCGCGGCAGGGCTTCAATCTGCGGGGAATCGACAACCACGGCTGGCCTCGAGCAGCAGTAACAGGCAGCAGGTCGTGGCAGTTGGTGAAGATGCGGAGATGTGCCGGATCCTCTCGTTGATGGTGCCTGAAGCCTAGGGAGAGGGGGCGAGGGATAGTGGCCGGAGGTGGTGCGGGTCACCGGTGGAGGAGGGGCAGAGCGCTGGAGGTTGAGGGGGCCGCTGGAGATGGAGGCGGGCCGGGGCAGCTCGCGCTGGGTTCCGGCGGCGCGCGAGGAGCCGGGGCGGCGCGAGCAGGCCTCGGGGGCGGCGCGCGGGGGGCTCGGCCGACGACGAGCAGGGAGCAAAGAAGGCTCGCGGCGTGGAGGATGGAGGTGGGCGCTGATTTGGATCGGGGGTAGGTGGGAGAAGGTGGGCAGTTTTTTTTTAAGAATGCGGACAGGTCGGTCGGGTGGGTGCGGGATAAGAAGCCAGGCTGGTTTGGAAAAGGTGCTCTGATTAGTTATTTAGAGCACTCTTAAGGGGTGGTTTCTGAATAGTCTCACCCTATATATATATATATATATATATATATATATATATATATATATATATATATATATATTCCAGCTATTCTACAACCACTTGTAGAATAACTATTCTACAACCCCTTGTGAACTTCGGCAAAACACTTATGTTAACTTCGGTTTTTTTTAAGTGAACTTTACAAAAATTTCATAAAATGAATTTTTTGGCTGACAATTTTTTTCCTGAACTTCACCCGTCCGATGTGAACTTCGGAACTTCACGTACGTGAACTTCAGGTTTTTTCAAGTGAACTTCAGAAAATTTTTACAAATGAATTTTTTGGCTGACAATTTTTTTCCTGAACTTCGCCCGTCCAGTGTGAACTTCGGAACTTCACGTAAGTGAACTTCGGGTTTTTTAAGTGAACTTCAGAAATTTTTTACAAATGAATTTTTTGGCTGACAATTTTTTTTCCTGAACTTCGCCCGTCCTGTGTGAACTTCGGAACTTCACGTAAGTGAACTTCGGGTTTTTCAAGTGAACTTCAGAAAAAATTTACAAATGAATTTTTTTCATGACAATTTTTTTCCTGAACTTCGGGCGGACCATCAGTTTTTTCTTAACTTCTCAGAAAACGCAAGTGAACTTCATACTCATTTTCCCTGAAATTTTTGTCTGCGAACCATCTTTTTCTGAACTTCTCTTCTCGCCATATGTAATGAAGTTCGCATTAATTTTTTGGCACATGTAATGAACTTCTTGGCGGAGGATTTTTTGAACTTCCTATTAATTACGCAAATGAACTCGTTTGAAGTAAACTTCACAAAAAATTCGCAAATAAACTTCTCCATCATTTTTTCTGACACCGTCGGTAGTACTAGCAGTTTACATCAGGGCGACATGACTGGGAGTTAACTCCCATGATCGGCGGTAGTCCACCCGCGTGTATCCTGCAATTCAATCATGGACAGACGGCGGAAACGAACTCCGCGTCGCCGTGATGGATGATGTCGCCGAGGTTCAGAGGAGTAGAACCTATTTAGCAGGAGGAGAGGGGAGATCGGCTACTGGCGGCGGTAGGAAAGTAGAGCAGTAGGCGACCGGGTCGTCTTCAACCTGTGAGCACAGCGGACTCCCGCGACCGTACTCGGCTGACTCCCGCGATGGTGACCAGCGGACTCCCGCGGCCGCGCTCGTGGTCTCCGGCGGAGGAGGCAGGGCTCGCCGGCGATGTGGAAAGTGGTTGGTCGGGCGGCGCTAGACGTGGTAGGTGACGAGGCCGGAGTCCACTTGCTGTAGACGGCGGGGAGCCGCCCGCGGAGGAGGAAGGTGGTCGGGGCTACGGGCCGTGGACCACGGGAGAGGCGTGGCCTGCGCGACCTCGCCTGCCGGCGAAGAGCACGGGGGAGGCGCGGGACGCAGCCGGCGGTGCGGATTCGCGCGATGCAGGCAACGGGGTCCGCCGGCGGCTCCACGGGATGCAGGGGACGGCAGGCCGCCGGGATGCTGCGGTTGGGAGATGAGTTGACAGGGCGCCGGCGGGCTCCCGCGAGGTGAAGGGCGGGACGCCGCCGCACGTTGGAACGAGAGGTGGGGAGGCATCGAGAGGTTGGGGACGGGGCAGTTGGGAGTTCGGCTGGGTGAGTCAGGGAGGAGGAGGCCTGCGGGTGGGGTTGGTGGAGACGAATGGGTTGGTGGGTTCGGTCGGGTCGGTGCACGGTTCCGGAATAAGAAGCCTTCCTAATTTGGGGATTGTAGAATAGCTATTCTACAATACTCTTAAGGGGGTTGTAGAATAGTCCCACCCTATATATATATATATATATATATATATATATATATATATATATATATATATATATATATATATATATATATCGACGCGGATTTTATAACAAGGGTGATAGCTGCGCATAGGCTGAGAACCCTTAGATACGGAGAGCATGTGATCCACCATTTTTTATCTTCCACCGGGTGAGGTTAGCACTGGTAACGGTGTTGCTTCCTGCCGTCCCTGGCATGTAGCCAGCCGTGGTTGTTTTGGTTATGAGAAAATTTGAATTGCATGGGACCGTGGGTGGCAGGCCAATAGCCAGCCGTGGTTGTTTTTTTCAGAACTTTTTGAATTCCATGGGTGGCTAGCTAATAATGAGGAGATAGTCCATACCCATGCAGGTTTTCAAACCGCAACTGTGGATGAATTTCACATTCTTTGGAGATCACCTTTTTTTAGTGCCATGGCGGTGGTGCCAATGTTTTCTTGCACCATGCATGCATGCATTGCCTCTCCATGATTTCTCCCCTCCCACGGTTTGCATGCATGGATGAATTTCACATTCTTTGGAGATCACCTTTTTTTAGTGCCATGGCGGTGCTGCCAATGTTTTCTTGCACCATGCATGCATGCATGGTAATAGCTGCCATGAGTTTTTTTTGTCACGGTGGTCCATTGTTTATTTGTGCCATGTGATATGGTGTGATATGGTTAGTTTTTTTGTCACGGTGGTCCATTGTTTATTTGTGCCATGTCATACGGTGGTGGGCATTTTTATTTGTGGTCCATTGTTTATTTGTGCCATGTGATACGGTGGTGGGCATTTTCTTGCACCATGCATGCATGCATTGCCTAGTGAGGGAAATGCATATCCACGGTTTCTCCCCTCCCACGGTGTTTTCTGCTGCGGTGTTTTCTTGCTGCGGTGTTTTCTTGCACCATGCATGCATGCATGCATTGCCTCTCCATGATTTCTTGCACCGTAGCCTTGCCGTCCGTAGCCTGTACAACGAATTTTCTGCCTGTACACCGTAGTGAGGGAAATGCATATCCACGGTGCTAGATAAAAGAAAAAAGCCAGTGTTGCTTCGGAATTCCATGGACGCCGTTCCGTTAGGAAATCTGCTCCTAGTTAGCATAATCTATGCTCCCTATAAGGATCCAACGGATGGATTTGGGGTGGGTAGCTATCACTCATGTTAGCCCACTATTTCCCATATATATATATATATATATATTCCAGCTATTCAAGAACCAGTTTCTGAATAACTATTCAGAGCACCTTTTCTGAACTGCCGTTTAAACAGACACTGAACTTCCTGACGGAACTCCCAGGTTTCTCTTTAGCCGGGTAGTATTTCGGTCGTAACTTTCTAACCACTAATCGGATTGATGCAATTTTTATACCGTTGGAAAGCTTTTAATATTGCGCATCTTTTCTATCTCTATCACTTTCTCGAAATTCGTTAGCGTTTATGAGCAGATTTTGAAATACATATTTCTGTTTTCTGAACGTGTATAACGAGCGGATGGTTTTTTGGCCATCATTCGCAAACCACTTATCGGAATGACACAAATGATTTTGCGTTGGAAAGATAATGGTTAGGCGCATCTTTTTCGCATTTAAATATTTTTCAAATTCGTTACGGTTTTTGAGTAATTTTAAAATTACTATACTGTATTTTCACGTTTTTCTTCATTTTCGTACTGTTATTTGGGTGTCATTTTCACATCGTTTGTCGGATTGAGGCAAATGATATGCCATTGGAAAGCTATGGAAAATGCGAATCTTCGTTATCTCTAGACATTTTTCTAAATTATGAGCGGTTTAAGTGCAGATTTAAAAATACATAATTCTGTTTTTTATACATTTAATTTCGGCGGACACTGTTTTGTCAATTAATTTCAAACCGCCAATCGAAATGTAACAAATGATATGGTGTTGGAAAGATATTGACTAGACACAACTTTTTCATATAGAAATGTTTTTCAAATTTGATAAGGTTTTTGATTAATTTTAAAAATACGAAAAACAGATAAATAAGACAACATGGGAATCGATTTAAAATTGCCACTTTTGTGGTGTTCGAATTGGGTGACTCGGCATGGGAGTGTCAAAATAGACTCATATCCTTACTAATTGCACACGACGGCGGTCGATTTGGACAAACGGAGTTCATACTGATGATTTTTATGCGTAGTATTTCCGCCCCAGAAAAACTGAGCATATGAACTTCCTTTTACACGTTTGTGAACTTCTGGATATACCATAGTGGACTTCTGATCGCGAAATTTTTGTTCTGTGGCGGGCATTGTTTTTGTTATAATTTTTAAACCGTTTGTTCAAACGATGCAAATGATATATCGTTGAAAAGGTATGGAAATTCCGCATCTTTATGTTATGACCATTTTTTAAAATTGTTCATGGATTAAGATCAATTTTAAATATAGTGACCGTTGTATTTTTTGAATTTTCTCTATTTCAGTGTTGTTATTCGAACTGAAATTCGTGATTATATAGATTGAACTTCTAAATTTTCTGAGAGTGAACTTCAACAAATTGTGAACTTTACGAAAAAAAAGATTGAATCTTTTTCCACTCACGTTTTGAATTTTGTTTACCGACAAACTTCCGACGCGGTTGAGATGAACTTCTAATGCGTTTAAAGTGAACTCCGAGCACGGTCAAAGTGAACTTCCCACCAGTAATGAAATCAAAACATGAGCTGATGTGATTTTTTTCTCGTGAATGCATTGATTTTTTACGAACAAAAAAGTGAACCTCTGGTATGGACTATCTGAACTCTCAATTTTGAATTTCTACGATTTAGAAGTAATTTCCGTCAACATGGTGAACTTCCGACGAGTCCAAAATGAACTTCCAAAAAAGGTGAATTATCATTGATAAATTGAATTTTTTTGGGAACTCGATGTGAGCTTTCAAAAAAAATAGTGCACTTCTGAAACTAATTGAGTGAACTTCTATTTCCTTTCTATTTATGAAGTAAATCTATTTACGTGAACTTCTAAAATTTCACCAAGTCAACATCGGTTTACAAAAAATGTGAACTTTTTTCTCACATTTTTTCGTTTACTTTTTCTTAAAGAAACACACCGTATGAAAGTTACTTTTTGCCAGCAATGGAGAACTTAGGTAAATAAGCAAGTTTAGTGTAGAAACAGAATTAAAAACTGCCTAAAACAATAACCTGTAACCGATGACATTTCTAAATTTATTTTTACAGGATCGTGAACTTCTTTTTTGGGCCTAGTCGAACTGCTCAATCGGGTAAAAAAAGGACAGAGTAACATAAACACATGTAGTCTGAAAGAAATGCAAACAATAGTAGCCCATCAACAAGCACCGATTTTTTCCACTAGTTGGAACCTTATCTTCTGCCCCCGCATTACCAATAGAATACAAGACAATAACAGTTAGCGGCAGCATTGACTGGCTCTGAAGAATAAGACAAAGGAAAGAACTAAACTACCGAGCAACACCCAGCAGTAGCACTTTTTCTGAATTGGCTATGCTCTCTGTCTGAACCGCACATAGCGCAAGCTTTGATCCACGGCGTGCCGGACGGGAGCAGGAGGGCAGGACATGCTGTTGAGGCGAACAAGCAACAGTTCCAGCTATGAACTCGCAGTAGCTATAAACTGAAACGCATGTAGTTCAGCTATAAACTCGCAGTAGAGGACAAGAATGTCCAGCAGGATGCATCCGCCTGGGCGCGTCATTTTCGCGTCACTGTTGGAGGAGGCGCTAAAGCGATGGACTCCGTGGTGTTGCGCGGTGCACTACCGAGAGCCGCCGTGCTGGACTTCCTGTGGACAGCGCCGTGGACTCCGCCTCCTGTCAGTGCAGGAGACAGAGTGGGAGGGCACCACCGGATGCGCCCAAGGTCAAGCAGGAGAGCAGCGCGGTTTGCCGGCAGGGGCGACAAGCCTAGGAGCGACAAGTTCACAGAGGCGCACGGGAGGAGGTTGCCAGTGCACCCTTGCACGACGGCGCGTGGGGCGGCGGCCAGGCCGTGGAGTTGCACGGAGTCTGCGACCTCGCCTGGGAGCAGATGGCCGCGCGGTGGCGGCTCTCTGGAGGTGGGGGGCGGCGCGCTGGACGTGGGGATCCAGGAAGCCGGAGGATGGTCAGGGCTAAGGCGGCGTTTGCGCAGGGGAGCTGCGGCGGTGCACGAGCTCGTGGAGAACGAAGCGCGGCGCACTGGGGTGGGAGGCCGGGCAGCTGCGCAGGAGGAGGAGCTGGGCGACGGCCAGGGTCGTGGACGGATGCAGAACCTGCCCAGATGGAGGCGGGGGCGGCGCGCCTTGAGGTTGGCCGGCGTCCGGCAAGCCATGGTGGCGCGGAGGGACGGGGCAGGAGGACGGCCAGCTGCCGCCGGGGAAGGAGGCGGGGTGGATGGGGATCGGGAGGGGAGAGACTCTAGGCGGGATGGTGGGGTTGACCGGTTCTGTGGTGGTGGGAAGAAGGTACGGGTGGGTTGGGTTCGGTACGAGTGGGTGTGGGCTTTGATACGGGTGGTGTTGGTTTCGGATAAAAAGGTGCTATAAATAACTATTTAGAGCCCTCTTAAGGGTGGTTTCTGAATAGTCCCACCCTATATATATATATATATATATATATATATATATATATATATATATATATATATATATGTACGTATTGTGAGATTGGGAATGTCCAATCTTTTTGTAGCAGGAAGGGCAAACCATGCGTTTGAATTAATGGTGCCCTTCCGGTAGCAACTAATATTACCCAAATATTATTAACCAGGTTCCACTATGTCTAGTACTCCTTCTTTCCAACGACACGATTTGATATTTTTCAATGTTTTGTTCGGAAGTTGATAAATTTAGCAAAGAACAACAGAAATCGCACACGGTTATGACCTAGAAAAATCGTGTGCGATAGCTTGCTCTGTCACACAACTATCGCCCACGGTTTCGACCGAGAAGAATCGTGTGCGATAACTTGCTAGACGGCTCCATGTTCGCACACGGTTTACTCCTGCTGAATCGTGTGCGATACCTGCCGGGCCGTTAGGGCCCAGTTAGTGGAACCCTACTTTATATAAGTATGGACCAGACGTGCTTGACCCATACACACACTCCACTCTCCCCTCTCCCAGTCGCCTCCTCTCCTCTACAGTCGCACACGCACGCCCTCTTGGCCCCCGTGGTGTGGCACTGCCTCATTTGGCCTCTTCCCGCCAGCCGAGATGACCTCGCGGGATGCGTGTCCAAAGCCTCCGACCCCCCCATGGCTATGTCGCCATCTTCTCGTCGAGATCCCGAAGGTTAGCGCTCGTTTATCAAGGCCATCTCCATGTTTTATATGTCGTATGTCACTATGAATGCCACATCTGATTATATATTGATCTCTTAGATGCCGGATCTGTTAGAATATCGTGTTCATGCACTAGCAAGGCCGGACCAGTTAGTTGCCAGATCTATTAGAATTCTTGTTGGTCCTTATTTATTTGTGTGCTACTGTTAGATCTTTGTGCACCTCGATTATACTGTATCTTTGTTTAATAGGCTGGTTTTGTGAGATCTTCTATAGTGGTTCGTACTGTTAGATCTTGGTTATCTTTTATATATGATATTGTGACCATAGAAATACCTAACCAGAAGGGATTTGATAGAACACTTGTCATTTTTTACTTGTGTAATAGGGATCATATTTTGGTGGCACTGTACAAGAAAAATAAGGGGCGGAGAGTTTTGCCCCATGCCTAGTTGGTGAATAAGATCCTTGCGGCTAGGCAAGCTTCACCACATTCTTTTGCCTTCTTTTGTCCCTACTAAGTGAACAAGTATTTTTATTTGCACTGTTTTCATTGTTCTATATTCTTGCTCTAATGAATTTTATGCACGAAACATGCAGGCCTTCGAGCAATACTTACAAGTATTGCTCAATGTGATGAATCTTCGCCTTGAGATCATCGAGGGATTGGCAAAGGCCTTTGAGCAATACTTGCAAATATTGCTCAAAGTATGCACCTTTCCTTGAGAGATTGGCAAAGGTATCACTACATTCCTTTGCCTTTTTTATTTGCATTATTTTCATTGTTCTATATGCTTGATTTAATGAATTTTATGCACGAAACATGCAGGCCCTTTGAGCAATACTTGCAAGTATTGCACAATGTGATGCATCTTTTTCTTAAGATCATTGTGGGATTGGCAAAGGTCAAAGAAGGGTACTGATTGGCAATGTGATGAATCTTTGCCTTGATGATGTAAAGGCCAAAGAAGGATAACGAAGTTTCTCAAATATCCTTCAGCTCAAACAAGGATAAGGAAATTTCTGAAGTATCCTTCTTTTCAATCGAGTGGCGTCTACCTTGCCGATTGGAAAAAATATCACATAATTGATATCCTCTGCTGAATCAGGAGCAGAATGGAAGAAATGTCCACCTTCCTTCTAGCTTTCGCATTCAAAACAAAGACGTAACCAAGAAAAGTTCTTTCTACTTTTATGTAGTTTTTACATTTTTATAGTTAGCAATTCATACTTTTATCGCAATGTACTAATATGAAATGTGAAGTGTATGATACAATGAGATTTGCTACTCAATGATGCTTGTTATTGATATTTGCATGTGTCAAAATGTTATAAGTACACACGAAAGACCTTGCCAAAGCGTGTGCGATTACAAGTAAACCCTGACGAGTAAATATCAATAAGCGTGTGCGATAAGCTGAACCATCGCACACGATTTAGTGAACCTAGTCGTTTGCGAAGATTTCCCCATCGCATGCTGTTTATTCGCCCGTCTGCGATGTCTGCCCACATCGCCCTCCCATGGATAGCGACGGATGCTATAATCGTGTGCGATGGGCAAAGTCGACCGTCTGCGTTTGCCCGATCTGTACTAGTGTCGAGTCTGATTGCCACTTTGATCCACTCGTTGTATGGGCCGGATGGGGCAAGATCAATGAATCGTGGGGTTCAACCACATTCTTTGTAACAAAATAAAAGGACATGAATGAGTTGGAAAAGCTATAACAGGTCAAGCTGTGCCAAACAACATGTCCAACCCTGAATTTTTCTTGTTCCTCCTTCCTCGAGCTAGTTTAGCAGACATTTGGTATTAGAGCCTGATCAACTTTTTATATGGATCAACATGATTTAAAAGAGTTTTGACCCGATCATTCACGGTGAACCTAGAACAACAACGTTGGATTGATGGAATCAATCCCACATAATACACAAGTAATAGATCGAAATGATCGGCAATAATAAACCAGCAACACCTCGATATGGCCCTTTTGGTGCGAAACTCACGACATCTTAATCTGAAATTCTTGTCTAAAATAAATGGCGCCTGTCGTGACCGGTGACTCAAAACTAACTCGGTTGGACAAGCCCAAACCGAATCTAATGCAAATCAAGTTGAAACCAAACTCTAATCGGGTCCCTGCCCGTGAAGAACTCCTTATATAAAGAGTATAAGAGGGCGGACAGGTCCTGGGTCTCCTCTAATAGGTGGCCATCCGCCCACAAGTACGGGATAGAGCATTTCTGGCGACGTCCATAAGCTATGGCATGGAAGGACGCCGTGTTAGCCTCAACATGCAATATCTAATTATGGTGGCTGCGATGTCGCTAGAAAATCTCCTCGCCTTTGTATATCTCCATAAGGGAGGTCTCCAAGGCATACCTGATACCGCTGAAACCAACCGTCAGCGGTAAGGCCCACCATATCTGGCGCCGCATCAAGCGTCTAGATCTGGCCAAGGATATCTTCAGCTCATTGAGTGCAAATTGGACATTGTCCGCTAGTTCCTATATGGCGATTAGCTAGAACTGATTTTATCGATATGAGACCGTAAAAGCTGATTTTTGTTGGCTAATTATACCTTCTCTCTACTTACCCAAAATCTATTTGAGTAGTCTACATTTGCCAACTCTGTTGGAGATACTGTAAGGGAGTGTCTAATTGTCAGTCGACGGATTCTCATTTCGGGTACAGTCGAATTTTGTAGCCAATTGTTCGTTGACACGTGCACATCCATGGCCCGCTGCCTAGCGCCAAAAAAAAAAGCACGAAACGAATGAGGCCGTGACAGCTTTCCCCCTAACGGGTTTTGTTGTGCAAAACTAGGCCCGAACCCGACAATCAGCCCGCTGCATGCGCGACGGCAAGGCCCAAATTTAAACTATGGCGAGGTCCAGACAGGCCACGGGCCGGTAAAAATAAAAATCAGAAAGGGGATCGATCTTCTTCTTCCTCAAAAAAACAACCTTGTCGTTGCCCCGACGAACAAACAAAACAACATGAAAAAACAAGAACCCTGAGATCTGGAGAGGTGCCATTTCTGAGAAGAAGGAGAGATACCACACAAGAACTGAGAAGATGGACAGAATCCTCAAATCCCAAACAACATGGAAACTGACCTGGGCACTCTTCAATCCTCTTCGATGCAGGTTTGCTTCTCTGAATAAAATCTGTCAACATTGCAACAAAAAGCACTTGTAGGTTCCTCTCTCTTATGATTCAAAACCTTCACCAACATTCAGGGACAGCCAAGCTTGATTCGCCAAGCTAGATCTACAGAGAAGAAAAAGGATACCCACTGCACACGCAGCATTCCTCCTCCCCACAGGTAATCTTCAGAAAAATGATTTAAATATTCAGAAAATAGCTCTGTTAAGGTTCTTCAGACTTTTAGATGCAAAACAGAAATTCACTTTGGCTCCCGAGCTCATATGCTCCTGGTATATTAAACGAAATTTAAAAAATAGTAACATATTTTTGAAATTTCTGAAAAAAATTGGAGGCAAACACATACCAATGTCCAACATATGTGCCAAATTTCGTGGTGAAATGATATTCGGTATGCCCTGTGCAAAAAAGACAAATCAGTGGTCGAAATGCAATTTCAAAAACACACTTTTAGAGCACTGATGATCCCGAAGAGCAAGTCTTAATGCCTGCACAAATAACGGGATTTAGGTTGAGACTCCAAGTGCAGAGTGTATAGTATAGTGGAAGACAGTTTTCCCCACGAGGGGTGACTCGAGGGTTTAATATCGAACTCTCGGGGAATCTGAAGTGGTAGATTTATCTTCTTATCCTTCTTTTGGTTACCTACAAAACAAGGTTAGATGTTTTGGTCCTCAACCTCACCTGTGGTTGTCAAGCACAAGGTGTAAGAATGATATCAGGATAGTTATGCAATGCAAACAGGAAATAAACATGCAATGATGGTGGATGCAATGATAAATGATATTTTTGGGTTTTTAAATGATGTATGCAAGATGAAAAGTATTTTTGTATTTTCGGATTTAATGATGGCTGAAAATATAAAAGTGGTGTATGGTGTTGGAAAGGTGTTTCTTATGATTAAAAATGGACTGGGGTTCATGATTTCACAAATGCACTCTCTCTTTATAAACTGGTAGACAATGGAACACACAAAGCTAACATATGAGATTGCAACACAGGGTTTGATAACAAGTTACTTAGATATATGGGCATCACGTCCTAACATAGAGATCTTTTGGTTATTAACCTCTCTTATACTCCACCAAGATGCGAACTAAATCATAACACCTCAGTGATTAAGATAACTCAGAGTATAGCAATAAGTATCATGACATGAAGTGAAAATAAGAACATGCTAGATCTAGTCATGGAGTAGTGGCAATGGTCACGCCACATCCCGGTAGCATGGTATTTTAGTTTATCCCTAGTGAGGCAACAAAGTAAGGTAAAAATACCAAAGTGGATCGCAGAACTTTCTCTCACGTTCACTGCACTAGCCACCCCCCGTTACTCCAACTAATGCACACGTTCCCCCTCACACGCTCTCATAACATGCTTG
This sequence comes from Poa pratensis, assembly GCA_947311845.1. Lineage (NCBI taxonomy): Eukaryota > Viridiplantae > Streptophyta > Magnoliopsida > Poales > Poaceae > Poa > Poa pratensis. The sequence goes on from CAMZMU010000041.1 coordinate 141,608,857, forward strand.
ATCAAAGAAGTAGACAAGAACGGGGTACATAATATGCATCTATACTCATAACTGAAACAAACATTGCAATCTAAAACATATATTAACTCATAAAGATCCACCACAAAGGTATTAGAACGATGACCGTAATCATGTTCAGCAGCTCATACGGTACTAATTAGTGAAGCTCAAGAGAGGAGAGATACATAAGTTACTTCCACAAACCCATAGTCCAGAGGTGGACTACTCCCTCTTCATCATGGAGACGGTGGAGAAGTCGATGGAGAAGGTGGAGACCACTCCGGCAGCGCCCCGCCGGAGTTTTCCCCTCCAATCTGCAGCTCCTGATCTCCGTTTTGGTGTTTCTGTGTTTCTGCGGCGCTCCTTCCAGAGAACGACGGGGGACCTTTTTTATAGGCGTTTTTAGGTCAAGACGAAGGCGGTGGAGCGAAGATCGACGACAACGGAGCTACGAGGCCCAAACGGGTGGGTCCCTGAAACATTAAAATACAAAACTAGGGTTTTCTGCCTGTGCAGGGTTAATTCCAAATAAATGGGAAAACTATGAAGTATTCCCAAAATCATGATAAAACATTGATATAACCCTTATATGATGCAAATATGATTGGAATATAAGCAATTAAAGTGCAAAGTTCATGTATGCATTTTACATGCATCAACATCCCCAAGCTTAATCCATGCTCGTCCTCGAGTATGAAGATGATAAAACTAACATGGACTTTGCAATTTAATACTTAACAATGGATATCAAAGATGATTACTATTGCTACATATAGTCAAATGATTCATTCTTCAAAGGAGTAGCAATATGCAAATAGTTTATGAAGTGATATCAAGTATTCAAGACAAGGATGTTCATTGATAGTTCACAAAGTGTAACATAGTAGCAAGTAATATGGAACACATGTATGCATAATGATAAGTAGAACATCCTACAATGGTCATAGAGTGTAGATGAAAATCTGAATATGATAGGTGTACACTTTGGAAAGATGTATATGTGAGTAGAGGTAAAGCATGCATAAGTTTCATCCAACTTCCAAACTCTTCTACTTAAGTTAATGATTGCAATAAGGTATTCATTGGTGTCAAGCTCTCATTGCCCCTATCATAGCATCTTGAATGATTAAGGTTAAAGTGAAAGCAAATATGAGTAGTGTGCTTGATAAAGAAAGGTTGAATGTCTCATGCCCCTTGAATACAAGTACTACACCATGTTACTCAACTTGGAAACAAAGCAAGTTCAATTATATCATTGTAAGTAATAATAGTATCATCAAGAGCGTCAACTGGGGTACCTCTTGTCCCAGATATGGAACAAGCCCATATCAAAATGACAAGACAAACAAACAAAATGAACAATCTCAACACCCTTTTTATTTACCATTTGGAATAGTTTTTTATTGCAAGGTGTATCACAGAAGGTTCACCATAGTATGTAAGTAAATTTCCACCATGAATGATGCATGGCTTAGATTAGCGGCCCAGGCGTCTCTCTAACCATTTATACAAACTCATTTAAACTACTTCATTTCCACTCATTTCACATGATAGCATCCATAGACAAAAGTACATGATATCAACTAAATGAGATGAAGAGCATGTTGAAAGCTTGCATGTGACAGCACATATGGGCTAACTCCAACCCAACATTATCAAGCCACACATCATAATCTTAATCACAATGGGTCAAGTTTTATTATGCAAATAAGAAATTGTGCATCAAGTTCGTGAGAGCTATATAACCAATTTTTTCCATTGCAATCAATAACATAAACATTTTCATTCAGAGGTAAGATAACACAAACAACATGTTAAACATACTCGGAATAGCATAAAGCCAATAGGTAGATATGGTGGACTCACTGGAATAACTTTGGTTGAAGGTGTTGGAAACAAGTTTTTGCTTGTTGGAGTTTTTGGGCTAGCAAAAGGGAGAAAGTTGACCATCTAGATGCATGCATGAGTGTCCATAGAACTAACTAATCCATGTTAAACCAAGTAAAATAACAATCAGCACCAAAACATGAATAAGTGATAGCTCTACAAAAAGAATTTGCAAACTATTACTCATAAACAAGCTCATGAATCATGCAACTATATGTATCATTAAAAATCAAGTCAAACATCCCTTTTCCCAATCTTATAAAAGCATCCAACATATTTCAACCCATATTTCCAGTAGCTCTCTCATATATAATTGATAGTGTGGTGGTCTCTCAAGACTCAAACAAAAACAAAAAACGACGCTCCAAGTTTATGCGATAAAGTGTTTCGATCGAAAAACAGAAGTTGGACGTGTGCAAACCGAGAGTGTGTAGGTCCAGGGGGTTGTCTTCACATCCCCAAGCTTATGGTCTTCACCATCCTTGGATAGCTCTTGGTGCATCTCCTCCAATCCCTGTGAAAAAACTTCAAAACACCGTTTCTCCCATCTCTTTTCTGTGGGGTGCATTAATAGTGATAAACAAATAGGTTCCTTGCTGCATATAATCCTTGAACAAAAATTCATATGAATGTCCAGAAAGTGTATAATGTTGTATGCCTACTCATAAACTCAATTGGATCAAAAAGATTCAACTTAAAAGCTCAAAGCATGCATCAAACAAAATGGGACAGAATCTGTCCAGAAAAACAGCAGCAGCAAAACGTATTTTTCTACCCTACCAAACTTTCTCGAAAAATTCCGAAAAATTCATGCATACAGAGGATGAAAAGTTGCAACTACAGTTCAAATATGAGCTCATTCGGAGTTACAGAATAAGAATTAAAAATCATACCGTGCACTGATTCGTGCAGGAATAAAATCTCCGAACTATAAGCAACTTTTCAAACCAAAAAGGGTAAAACTTGGCACTTTATTAAAAACTCCAGAACCTAACTAGACACAAATCTCTTGTTACAGCAAGAGGACACAAAGAAAAATCACACAAAAAATAACCGGGTTGCCTCCCGCAAAGCGCTTTCTTTATAGCCATATAGCTAGGCTTCTTACTTGTTGTTTTATTGTGGACGAAGCTCATGAGGGAGCTTGAACTTTGGTTCCCTCTTCCTTGGAAAGTGTTCCATGCACTTCTTGTGTGGAAACTGAAACTTTACATTCCCTTCCTTTGAATCAATGATAGCACCTGTGGTACGAAGAAAAGGTCTTCCAAGAATAATAGGACTAGAGGTTTTATTCCCCATATCCATGATTAGAAAATCCACAGGCACAAAAGTCATATGTAACTCTACCATAACATCACTTACTTTTCCCAAAGCATGTTTAATAGAGTCATCAGCAAGTGCTAGTTCAATAGAGCATTTTTCAAGATTTTTCAATTCAAGCACTTCATATAGTTCTTTAGATAAAACAGAGACACTAGATCCTAGATCAAGTATGGCATGGTGTGTCTCTTTTCCAATAGTTACTAGTACCTTAGGTATCCACATATCCCCAAGCTTAGGTGGTATCATAGCCTCTTGGTTGTACCTAGCAATCTTTTCTTTCAAGACATGATTAGCAATATAAGAACCAAAACCTGCTTGGTTAGTGTTGATGGAAGGATCACTTGCAAATTTTTGTAAGATAGATATTAATTCATGCAAGCTACAATTTTCTAAGTCAAGCAAAGGATCCTTGACTTCATTAAGCATTTTAACTTCCTCAACTTCTTCCCAAGCAAGATTCTCATTCCTTTTCTTTAAAGCAAGATTCAAGGCTATTAGGAGGTCATCCTCCCTTCAACATGATTCTTAATATCCCTATCTAAAGGTTCCAGCATAGAAGATATTCTTTCATTCAATTCCCTAGTCAACTTCTTTTTAGACTTGGCATAGTTCAATATTGTTTCCATTTTCAAAGAGATTCCAGAAAGAGTGTTATTTGTCTTTTTCATCCTAGACTTGGTATGAAGGATAAATGAATGCAAATCATTTTTAGTAGGATAGTCCTCCACATAAGTTTGTAGACATAAAGTTGACCTATCCATAGAAGCTTTTAGTTGTTTGATCCCAGTTTCATATTTGGATTCTATAGAATTCCCAAATAAATTTTCCATCAAATTATTAGCATGTGAGGGATTTCCAGAAGCAAATTTTCCACTAGTCAATGAGTCTAGAAAACATTTAGACCAGCCATCTATACCTTTATAGAAGTTTCTTATCACAGTGGCAGGAGTATATTTAATGACACCATTTTTACTAGTGTCCTTAATTCTATACCAAGCATCCATCAATGACTCTCCATAGTATTGACCAAAGTTGTTCATTTCAGCACTAGGATTCATTTTAGCAAGTTTTTTTTGGTATTTTTAATTTTTTATGCAAAACTGAAATAAATATGATATGATATGCAATGACACTAACAAAACAAATAAATTGCTTTGTAAGTAAAGATGGATAAGATGGTGCTCACGTAGGTGCAACCTCCCCAAGCTTAGGTGTTAGCACAAGTTGGTGACGTTGACTTTGTTGTGAGATGAATGCGATGATGCACACCCTTGGATAAATCTCTCAGCTACGATTCCCCGGCAACGGCGCCAGAAAACGTCTTGATGATCCCGAAGAGCAAGTCTTGATGCCTGCACAAATAAACGGGATTAGGTTGAGACTCCAAGTGCAGAGTGTATAGTAAGTGGAAGACAGTTTTCCCCACGAGGGGTGACTCGAGGGTTTAATATCGAACTCTCGGGGAATCTGAAGTGGTAGATTTATCTTCTTATCCTTCTTTTGGTTACCTACAAAACAAGGTTAGATGTTTTGGTCCTCAACCTCACCTGTGGTTGTCAAGCACAAGGTGTAAGAATGATATCAGGATAGTTATGCAATGCAAACAAGAAATAAATATGCAATGATGGTGGATGCAATGATAAATGATATTTTTGGGTTTTTGAATGATGTATGCAAGATGAAAAGTATTTTTGTATTTTCGGATTTAATGATGGCTGAAAATAGAAAAGTGGTATATGGTGTTGGAAAGGTGTTTCTTATGATTAAAAATGGACTGGGGTTCATGGTTTCACAAATGCACTCTCTCTTTATAAAGTGGTAGACAATGGAACACACAAAGTTAACATATGAGATTGCAACACAGGGTTTGATAACAAGTTACTTAGATATATGGGCATCACGTCCTAACATAGAGATCTTTTGGTTATTAACCTCTCTTATACTCCACCAAGATGCGAACTAAATCATAACACCTCAGTAATTAAGATAACTCAGAGTATAGCATTAAGTATCATGACATGAAGTGAAAATAAGAACATGCTAGATCTAGTCATGGAGTAGTGGCAATGGTCACGCCCACATCCCCGGTAGCATGGTATTTTAGTTTATCCCTAGTGAGGTAACAAAGTAAGGTAAAGATACCAAAGTGGATCGCAGAACTTTCTCTCACGTTCACTGCACTAGCCACCCCCCGTTACTCCAACTAATGCACACGTTCCCCCACACACGCTCTCATAAACATGCTTGATCAAAACAAGTAGACAAGAACGGGGTACATAATATGCATCTATACTCATAACTGAAACAAACATTGCAATCTCAAACATATATTAACTCATAAAGATCCACCACAAAGGTATTACAACGGTGACCGTAATCATGTTCAGCAGCTCATACGGTGCTAATTAGTGAAGCTCAAGAGAGGAGAGATACATAAGTTACTTCCACAAACCCATAGTCCAGAGGTGGACTACTCCCTCTTCATCATGGAGACGGTGGAGAAGTCGATGGAGAAGATGGAGACCACGCCGGCAGCGCCCCGCCGGAGTTTTCCCCCTCCAATCTGCAGCTCCTGATCTCCGTTTCGGTGTTTCTGTGTTTGTGCGGCGCTCCTTCCAGAGAACGTGGGGGACCTTTTTTATAGGCGTTTTTAGGTCAAGACGAAGGCGGTGGAGCGAAGATCGACGGCAACGGAGCCACGAGGCCCAAACGGGTGGGTCCCTGAAACATTAAAATACAAAACTAGGGTTTTCTGCCTGTGCAGGGTTTAATTCCAAATAAATGGGAAAACTATGAAGTATTCCCAAAATCATGATAAAACATTGATATAACCCTTATATGATGCAAATATGATTGGAATATAAGCAATTAAAGTGCAAAGTTCATGTATGCATTTTACATGCATCAAGCACTGATTTTGTTATTTTTGCACACAACAGCACACATGACATTTCATCACGAAACTTGGCACGTATTTAAAAAACATGTATATGTTCGTCACCAAAAAAATCTGAATTTTTGGAAATGTTTTACTATTTTTAAATTTCATTTAATATAACAGGAGCTCGGGAGCCAAAACGCCTCTCTCAGATGCAAAACAAAAACACAGCAGTGTAACAACCCAAAAACTGAGAACCTAAAACCTGTGTAATTTTTCCACTTTTGTGTTAATTGCATCATGGCATCCATGCATAAACATGTCTCTTTGAATTGATACAACATTGATATCAAAATGTTATGAAGTTGCTAAAACTTTATGCCAAAGTGCTCTAATAAAACTTCCCCACAAAGAAGACACTCAAGGTTGCAAAACAAAAGTACTTGGACATCCATATTTGTCAAAAGGATTTGGTCGTCTCTCTCCTTCCTCCCCTGTAGCGACGCGCAGCGCGCGCTGCCGCCGCACCAGCTCGAGCTCGCCGTGCTCGCCGGGCCCCCCTTGCTCTGCCTCCACGCGAGGAAGGCAAGCACACGAGGCCCCACTGCCCCTGCCCTATCCTCTGCTTCCCTCGTGCCCTATCTTCTTCCCCGTTTCCTCTCCCCACCATGGCCACCCGCCGCCGAGCTCCGCCGCCGTCCCGCCGCTGATTGAGTGCTCCTCTGATGAATCGAAGGCCACCGGAGAGTTCGCCGTGCTTCCCTCCCCTCCCGAGGCAGGAATCGACGTGGAGCCGCCGCATTTGCCGTCGCCATCCTCGACTTCTTCCGGACCGCCGCCGCACTCCGAGCCCGATTCCGGCGCCGTCGGACCACCTCCGGCTTCCCCGACTTCTTCACGGCGTCGAGGGTGAGCTCCTGGGTCTCACTGGACCCTTTCCCTCTCCCTCCCGCGCTAGCGCACGTTCCCCGTAGCCGCGGTCGTCGACGCCGTAGCACGCACCGGCGCGTTGTCGAACCGGTGAGGATTCCGGATTTTTCCGGGTTCTAGACCGGTTTAACGAAAATGCTACTGGACCGTTACGTTTCTATCCGGTCCACACCCGGAAATGAACCGGAAATAATTCCGGAAATTATTTTCATCCGGTATAAAACCCAGAATATTCCGGGCTGGCATCCGGATTTAATTATTCTTTCTGAATCTGTATTTTCCTTTCATCCCTCTAACTACTAATGATCTAAAGTTGTTATTGTTGCTAAATAAATCATCAAAAGGTCAGATCAAAAAGGGAATTGATAAAAATTGATAATTTCTATCGGTGTATCCAAAAAGGCATGTAATACACCAATATGCACAGAAATGTGAGATTAAAACTTTAAAATAAATATCACGCTTATTTGATCACATTTGAAATATGGTGCTTCTAGTGATATTAAAGTCATACGTTTAAGAAAGGAGGAACTTATAAAATTAATAACTTTTTACCGGGACCTCCGAAAAATGTGTTCCTTATATCAAGATGTTCAGAAAAACATGAGTGACCCCGAATCATCATCATCATGCATCATTGATCACAATTACAATAATGTGCTCTAGTAGTAATGATAATCACTAAGTTTAAATATGGGGTTTATTCCCAAATAATGCAATAAATATAACGGGGACCCCATTTAACTTGTTGGTCATGTTCAAAGCTTCTAGGGTGCATTTAAAATGTCATATCATCATCTTGTATGCATTGCACAACTGCCATGTGTTGATTGTTTTTCCGGTGTTGTTTGTGCATTGGTAGATCAAGGAGGTGAAGTGCCACCCCCGTCTTGTGACGATCCGTACTACCAGCCGTATCAACAAGGCAAGCGTAATCCCCCTCTGAGCATATCTTATCCTATGTTTCCGCAAATATTTTCTCCACTATAATATTGCATGCGGTTCTAAATGTCAACTTTTGTCGGATTAGAGTATCCTATAGTTGCATTAATTTCCCTATGCCAATATTTGTTTCCCCTCCTATTATCCATAGGTTTGTGTGGTTGGCCGAGATACTTATAAATGCTATGTGATGCTTAGCCATGCCTAGTTAAATGCATAGCTATACGATGGATATATGTGTTGTTGGAAACATGTGTGAAATGTTCAGATGATGTGGAGAAATGTGGTGACAGGTGATAAGATGCTAAGAAGGTGGGGATGAGAGGCCACTGTGGTTGTGGTGCTTTGTCTCGTTCTCGCCGCCTAGGTGCGAGTTCTTTACCTCCCGAACCAAGACTGAGCGTACAACCATGCGTGAGGCCTATGCATTCGCAGTGCAGGAACCCTCATAGACTAAATAACTCGAGCGGGGCTAGCCAGGGTCCTCTAGTTCAGGCTTCCATTTGCGCGTGCGTGATGATGGTGGTTTGAACTGGGTTGAGGATGGTGGTGTTAGGAAAATGAGTGGCTGTGGGGCGGGGTGTTGTGATCCTGGCAGTCCTACTGCCACTGATGATCCTGGAAGGTCCTTAACGAGGGAGAAGTCGACACCGTTCCCACCCAGCCGGCTTTCCAAGGAAGAGAGCTAATGCGCAGGTAATGGGCCGGGCGGTACGCGTGGCAAACATTTGTACACCCCTGCAGGGTTAAATCTTTTAGAAAAGTGAAAGGACAAGGATGTCGCCTAGAGGGGGGGGTGAATAGGCGTTTAAAACTTTTCGGTTTAGGCTTGCTAATTGCGAAATAAAACTAGGTGTTTAAATTAACAAGCCAACCACCTAAATAAATTAGGCTCACCTATGTGCACCAACAACTTATGCTAAGCAAGACAACTAACAAGGTGATAGCAAGATATGATACTTCAAGCTCGAAGGCTATCACAATGTAAAGTGCATAAGTAAAGAGCTCGGGTATAGAAATAACCGAGGCACGTGGAGACGACGATGTATTCCCGAGTTCCTCCTTTTTAGGGGAGTACGTCTCGTTGGAGGGGTGTGAGTATCAAACTCAAGATGCCACAAAAGGCCTCACCCTATACTCCGATGAACCTCGCACAAAAGCTCGGTTCACCTTCCACTATTGATTTCCTTTTGGGCGGAAATCGAGTCCCTTAAAACAAACTTGAGGCACAACCCACAAAAGGATTGGGAGCTCCCAAGCGGCCACAAAAGGCCTTGCAACGCCACAAAAGGCGCCACTTGCCACAAAAGGCGTTGACCACAAAAGGTCGCAAGAACACCGTCTAGGGTCCAACGACCCAAGAGTAACAAGCTCACAATCTTCACTTCCACGAATCCTCGTGGAGAGAGCAAACCTATGCACAAAAGCAAAGGCAAACCTATGCACAAAAGCAAAGGCAAGAACACAAGAAGTGCTCAAGTCCTTCACTCCCAAATCCCACCAAAAGCAACAAATGCTTGTGGGGGGAGAAGAGAGGAAGAACAAAGAAGAACACAACAAATGGAACTTCAAGAACTAGATCGAAAGGGTTCCACTCACTTAGAGGAGAAACGTCTCGGTGGAAATGTAGATCTAGGTCTTCTCCTCCAATCCTCCAAAGATCAACGAGTTTGGGTGGAGGGATTGGGAGATCTTGTAGTTTTGAGCTTTGCAACAATGGAGGAGAGAGAAAAACGAGCTCAAGAAGATTGGGGAACCGTTGGGGAAGAAAGCCCCTTAAATAGGTTCCCCCAAAAAGGAGCCGTTGGCTGCTCCAGCCCGAGCCAGCGGTAGTACCGCTGCTCCGGGCGGTACTACCGCTGGCGCCTCCTGCGCTGCGGTCAAAACAGGCGCAGACCGCGCCCTTCAGCCCGATCCAGCGGTAGTACCGCTGCGCCGGGCGGTACTGCCGCACATGGGCCCCAGAGGCCACTTTTGGCGGTAGTGCGGGCGGCACTACCGCCGCTTCGGGCTGCGCAAGAAACCCGGGCGGTACTACCGCTGGCAGTGCCGCTGCCAGTACCGCACATTGCGTTCGAAGATGAATCTCGGCGGTACTGGGAGCGGTACTACCGCTGAGGCTTCCCAGCCCAGGGCCAGCGGTACTACCGCCCGAAACGGCGGTACTACCGCTTACAGGATATCATCCTGAAACCTGAACTGCGATAACTTTCTCATATGAACTCCAAATGAGATGAATCCAATTGCGTTGGAAAGGTAACGACAAATGCTTTGCTACAAAAAGTGGAATATTAAGGGTCACACATATGGAGGAGATGTCACACATGGGAGGTGTGGATCCTATCTCGAGGTGGACCGATAATATTTCCAAAGCCGAGAATGCAAACAAGTTTTCATCCGGACTCCGTTTTCGATGATCTTGGGCTTGCTCCGAAGATAATCACAAGCACTACAAGATCATGCATATACACATCATAGTCCATCATGTGAGGAGGATAACACAAGAGGAGAGTTTGACCTCTCTACAAAAGACGAACCGGTAAAACCTCCAATATCAAAAACATCAGAAGATATTCAAATGAAATCCGTTCTTGATGAACTAGAGCTTGGTATGGAGATGAACACAAGCTCTAAATTCTCACATGGATAAAGGCCAAATAAGAACCAAGAAAGATGATGATGCCAAGTATGCAAAGGTTTGAGCTCTCCACAAAGATGCGATCAAGTTACTCACTTGAGAGCCCCTCTTGATAGTACGGCATCTATCCTATAACCCGGTCTCCCACTAACACCATGAGACCGGTAAAATAGAAACCCTATCAAGATCATACCTTTGCCTTGCGCATTCCACTTGAGCTAGATGATGACGATCTTGATCTCTTCAAGTGGACCACTTTTCTTGATTTGCGCTTGCTAGCTCATGCTTGATGAAGACATCTCCAAATGCTCCCCCATACACCATTATGGGAGAGCCTCGCTAATCTCCGTCTTCATGTATCCACTTGCGCTTCATATACTTCTCTTGATATAGATGATGGCTTGGAGATAAACATGAAGTTCACTCAATCTTCTTTTCCAAGCCATGCTTGCAATAAGCTCATCTCTATACATGACCATTCTTCATATATAAATCCTTGGATAGAATCTTGGTCATCATATACTCTTCTAGAGTCCAACACATGAACTCCAAATTTCTTCATGGACTCGATCTATAAAGATATCTCAATGCAAACATTAGTCCATAGAGATTGTCATTAATTACCAAAACCACACATGGGGCAACACATGCTCTTTCAAAAAGCCGTGTCCACGGTTAAGGACAACTTGGGAAAGGACGATAAGATCATAGAATAACTTCAACGGAATGAGTAAAAACTGGGTACTAGAGGTACCACTCACAAATGCAAGGTGAGCTTCCTCGAGGGTGATTCGGGGAGGTGCCTTTGATGAACAGGTACAGTGGTTGTTGAGGAGGAAGGTGATGAAAGAAAGAGTACTTATTACCTCTTTTGAAAATACTCTGAATAGTCGATGTCTTTGAGTTATGTTTTCATAAATAAAATCAGCTTTATGCAAAACAGCCATATGACTTTGAAAGCCTCATCGAGCATATATTAGCTCTTAATCTTGCGAGTTCGTCGAACTCAACGTCGTTTGTTTTGTTTCAGAGGAGGACTTCACCGATCTCGAAGGTGGGTTCTTTGTGGACGTCGACGAGTAGTCTGTGGTTCCAGGTGGCAGCTTGGGACATCCCGGAGCAGCTGGCGCTGTGATGTTTATTTGTAGGCCTCTTAGGCCATAATCTGGATCTTGTTGTTTATAACAACCTAATTTTCTTCCGCTTGTTGTAATGTTGGGTCTGTGACCTCTGGTTGTCATTTGCTATCTTTCTCTATATTAAGAGTTGAACTATATGATTTTGTGTCGTAGAGTCTGTGATGTGCCAGTTGTTCCACAAGTCTTGGTCTCTCTATTATGCATTGAGGGTTGTGCCTGTGTTAAGGCATCAATCGGGGAGTTGCGTTGCCGATGATCCATTCCGAGCAACGCCTGCCAAAGGTTTTGGCCGGGGATTGGTAAACCCGTAACCTCCGGTTGTATCGCTTAACCGGTGACACACAGCATCACTGTATAACAGTCAGGTCAGGGCGCCACAAGCAGATAGATGTGCACACTTCATACATATCACCAGAAGTGTGAGAAAATGCAAACTAATAAAAGATGACATTGTTCACAGAGTGCAGCGATATGGAGGCCGAGCTATATGGCTCTTTTTTTTTAATCTGCACTTTTGTTTGTCCAAAAAATCAAAACAAAATTTTTATGTGAAGATAATGTTGAGATCTATAGTTGTGTCAAATTTCAGTGAAGAATTCATAGTATTTTGGTCTGGGCAAAAAGACAAATCCGCAGTTCTAGATAGTGAACAGTGCCGAGATTCAAAAATTTGAAACTTGCTAGATTTGTCTTTTTTGTCCAGTCCAAAATATTACGACTTTTTTGTTGAGATTTTGCACAACTATAGATCTCAACATTATCTCCACTTAGAATTTTTGTTTCGATTTTTTTGCAGCTCAAAAGTGTAGATTTCAAAAAATTTAAAAAGCAGGAGCCATATAGCTCGGCCTACATTTGGGGTTTCCCATTGTTCACATCAATACTCTCTGATAAGAACACTAGCACAATTTCGAGTTCGCACTAGAAGATGGCAACACCAACACGGAGCAACATCCAAAGCACATATCAACACCAAAGATAGTTCGTTGTGACATGGGATGGTCTTACCAAAATACAACAAACTGATAAAAATATATAGGAGGTTCTACATTACGACAAAGCTGACATCGAATAACTCCGAAAAAGGGGTCTAGAGAACATCGAAAGAGACACACAAACGGTTGTCATTGTCATTGTGAAAGAGGATCAGCAGAGTAGAGCCATCAACTATCTGGTGTTGAGAGGCAAACTGTGGCCATCCAGCCCTGAAGCAAATCCTTCCATCTTTGCAAGTGTAGTATGAAGCTTCATAGTTGTTCCAAACATATCCATAAATGAGAGAAACTTTTCCCGTCTCGGATATGTTGAGAACATATGCAATCTCCCTTGGAATTCGTTGTAAAACAACATGGAAAAGCTTCAGGAAAAATAAAATAATAACCACAAAGTTAAACTATATTGCAGTCACCTGGATTTACTTATAAACACACATGTTTTGTTAATTATATTCGTGTGTGTTTAAGAACTCATCACAAACATTTATAATTGTGTTATTCGTGTGAGTTAAGGAGCCATCACACGTTTAGAATTTACAGTACCATATGTAGGCTTTGCACCAGTTGTAACACATGCAAACATCAAGAATAAGAATCATTTAGTAGCAAATATCCTAATTCATTCATTTCACATTTCATACTAATAAATTTCGACAAAGTTTCAATTCCTAGCTATACAAATGTGACATCTACACAAAAGAAAAAAAAGTTTTGTTGGTTACGTTTATTTCTTTCTCTTCGTGATGAAATTTGATCCGGAGGGTTAATAGAAGGAAGGTGGACATTTCTTAATGCCACCCTTTTCTTGGTTACGTTTTTGTATGCGACGACAAAAGCTAGGTTCAGAAGGTTTGAGATCTACAAATTTTATAAAATTTCACCCTCAAATCATTTATTTCACGGAATATGGAAGAAACCTCCTATGCTTCTACGAGAGAGCAGATACCACAATAGTCAAGCTAATTTTTTTTAATAATACATTTTTTTAACGAAATTTGATTAATATTATGCAAATCCAGAAAATTCCACAAGTATTGCGGCCTCGGCCCAGTCTCTGCCGATAGGGGCATGTCGGCCCAGCCTAAGCCGATAGGGGCCTGTCGGCCCAGCCGAAGCCGATAGGTCCCTGTGGGCCTGCGTGCCAGGCACCGACAGCCCAGTCGGCCCAGCCTAGGCCGACTGCGTGCTAGCCTATTAGGGTTCCTCCCCCGTGGCCGCCCCGCCCGTGGTCGTCCCCGCGCGCGTGCGTGCTCGCCGGTCGGCCGCCGTGCGTGCTCGCCGTGCCGGCCGCGCCCGTGCCGCCCGCCCCGCCGTGGCCGTCCCCGCCCGTGGCCGTGCCGGCCGCGCCCGTGCCGGCCGCGCCCGTGCCGGCCTCCCCAGCCTCGCCCGTGTGCGTGAGCTCACGCGGCATCACACTCACATCTGGAAGCACACATCGATCCATTCATCCTACTGCGGAACGATCGATCAAAAAATGGAGGACTACGCGGTCGTGTACCTCGTGGCCCTGGTGTCGCTGCTTCTCCTGCTCGCCGGCCGGGTCAATTGCTGCGGCGAGCGCCCCTGCCCAATCTGCTAGTCGGAAGAATGCAGCGACGCCGCACCCGCACAAGCACGCGGCCGTAGCCGGCGCCGCGACGGCAGGGGCGTTCGTGGCGGCGTCGTTCGCGGGGTTCGCGCTGTGGGCGCTCGCGCGCCGCGCGAAGGCCAGGAAGCGGGACGCGTCGGCGTTGGCCACGAAGCGCGACAGCCTCGCGTCGGCGGCGGCCATGGCGTGCTCGCCGCGGGAATTCACCTACAAGGAGCTGAGCGCGGCCACGCGTGGCTTTGACCCGTCCCGCGTCATCGGCAACGGCGCGTTCGGTGTGGTGTACAAGGGCATCGTGCCCGACACCGGCGCCATGGTGGTCGTGAAGCGGTGCACCAACGCCGATGGCGCGCAGGAGCGGTCCGAGTTCCTTTCCGAGCCGCCCTCGCCCGTGGCCATGCACCAGTCGGCTTCGCCTGGGCCGATTAGAGCCTGTCGGCTTCGGCAAGGCCGATTAGGCTGACATGACGCGCGGCCGACGGCCGACAAGCTAATCGGCTTAGGCTGGGCCGATTAGTGCCTGTCGGCCTAGGCCAGGCGAGGCTGTATTATTTATGAAATTTTTGCAAAACGCATAATATTTGTCAAATTTCTTTTAAAAAATGTATTATTAAAAAAATTTAGCAATAGTCAAAGCGTTATTCACAAACTCATCAATGCTTAGTGCAAAAAAAAAAAACTCATCAATGCAGCAAGATGATAACAGAATAAACAAAAACCATCAATGCAAGCCGTTATCCACTATACCAATTTCTTTCGGTCGCCTCGCTCGTCCTTCATTCCCCATCCCCCCTCCATAATTTCGCTCCCCAAATCGTCGCATCAATTTCTAAACCAATCGAGACCGCCTCTCTCCTCGCCAGCGCGGACCATCACATCCGCCGCCTCCATACTCGTCGGCGGCGATGTCTTCGTTGGGGCAGAGCAGCTCGCTCCAACGCCCCCACAACGTTGAGAACGTTATCCACTCACTCCCACATTCCCACATTACCACTTTGGACCCCCTGGGCTCTCACTCCTTTTGGATCAACGCACGGTCATGGAGGAGCTGGGAACGAGCTTTGGAGACACTTCAAACAGCCTTTGCGCGCTCGCGCCATGCTAATGTCCTCGATGTCTGTCCGGGGTAAACATCTTGCGCAGATCCTTCGTTATTTTCTATTAATATCTTAGCTGGTGACTGGGTATTTTTTATCAAATCTGGCCGTTTTCGTGAAAACGTATTTGGCCGCTCGCGGAAACTATTTGCAAATCTGGCTCACTGAGGTCGGCGCCAACGCAAATGGAGCCGAACTTGTGCAGTTTGGCAACCTGGCCAGATGCGTTATTAGTTCACGAAAACAGCCAGATTTGGCAAAAAATACGGTGACTGGTGTACCGGAGTTGCGTTGCTCATTTCTTGCTCTGCAGGTTCGGCGCTGCCCTCCTGTTCGACGGAATGCCTGAGAAGATCAAGAATGCAGCAGAGAGCGGCGAGGACTGTGTCAGCGCTCTGCCAGACGCGCTCCTCATGCACACGCTGTCCTTGCTGCAGTTGGATGGCGTTGTGCGGATATGCGTGCTCGCCCACCGGTGGCAGTACCTCTGAAGGTAGATCCCCAACCTGCCCCTCATCCATGGCCTCATCAATGACAGTGACTCAAGGTTCAGGAGCGCCGAGCATTTCGACAAGTTCGCCAGCCATCTCATCGTCCTCCGTGTTCGCTCGCCTCTTGTCCTCTTTCCATATGGTACTGGTCAGTGGTCATCGTCAAGTCGTCAGTCATGCCCATACGGTCTAGCTGTGGATCCAGTACGCTCTAGCATGCCATGTTAAGGCACTCCGTGTTACTGACTACCGTGGCCAGCAATGCTTGCCACTCAGTGTGCCTTTCGTCTCCCAGCACCTGCTGGCCTTACATCTTCAGAGTGTTATCTTGAAATTCTCTATGGATTTCTTGAGCTGTCCCGTACTAGAGGACCTGGAGAGGCACAATTGCGACATTTACATGTGGAAGATTTCGTCTAAATCACTAGAGCTTTTGTGCATTACCGGTTGTTTCTTCCGTGATCAGATCAATGCCGCACTTGGATTTCTGTCCCAAATCTTATTTCTCTCCAACTAGATGATTGTGACTTCAGGACTCCTTTTGCTTGAAAGCATGCCATTGCTAGAACTGGGGTTAACAAAGCTCTAATGGTTGTCGTGATCATGGCGGTTATCTGAGTGTGATTCTCAATGGTTTGTCTGATGCTATCAGTTTGGAGTTGATAGCTGGTTAAGGTACTCTTGTGCTAACTCTCCAGTCTTCTTTTGCGGTTACTGTTGTGATAAATATCTAGCTTTAACTCAATGCTGCTTTTACTTGCATCGTTATAGTCTTATGCACTGTGCCTCTTGTTGTATTTATATCCATTGTGAGGCATTAAACACATGATATCACAAGTTATTTCATTAGTTACCATAATTTGACAATTATGTCTTCATCGAATGAGGAGATAGTTACATACAGTAGTATTCTTACGAGATGCATTTATACTTTTGTAGCTATTATTAGGAAACTGATCATGCACTGCTTATTTTACTTCTTGAGCACTAAGACCATGAGCCTATAAGGCCAATATGTGGAATGTTATAAGAATTATTCAAACTAAGAGGGTTTGGCTTACTCTTACTGTTAAATTGTTCTAAATTGCTATTTTTTTTGCTAGACTACAGGGTTAGTGGTAGAAAAAACAATTAAGAGTAAATTTTGTTAGGTTATTCTATTTTATGGGTTAGTTTAACCCTAAGTTATGTCAGATTGCAAGGAAAGAACATTTTAAAGGAGAAGAGCTCTAAGATGTATCATTTTACTTCTTCACATTTTGGTGTTCGTGCATGTCGCCTTATATCTATATCTCTTTAAATATGAATTTAATAATAAACATTATGTTCGCATGGATACAGATTCGATGATTTTTGTAGAATATTGTTATTTTCTTTCAAAAGCATGATAATTAGCCTTGCAAATTTATCAGGGGGATTCCCAGGCTTGGAATATACCTATTATGTTCATCAGCTTTATTTTACTTCCTATTGTGGGGAATGCTGCAGCACAGGCCAGTGTTGTCATGTTTGCACTGAAAGACAAATTAGTAAGTGCAGCGTAAAATTATTTATAGTCCTTCCATTTGCACAGATCACGTAAAATTGTTCTACTTTCTTTGTAGGATCTTTCCCTCAGATGCAATTGGGTCATCAACACAAATGTCCATGTTCGGGGTAGGTTGATTGAACCGTTTGTGCCATACTAACATCCATTTGAGCTTTATCAGATTGAGCTATCATCAGATATTGTTTTGCTGGCAGATTTCTCTGCATCTCATTTTGTGTAGTGATAGGATGGATGATGGGCCAGCCAATGGACTTGAACTTCCGTTCGATACCGCAAGCCCTTAATGATGGTACTGGTGGTCGCTTTTCTGTTACAGGTACTGAAATCATGTACCGACAACATTCATTGAAACCTGGCCCCAACTCCTGTTTGCAAGATCTTATTCTTCTGTTTTTTTCTTCAAAGCTTCAGGATGGGACTTCGAATTGCTTAAAAGGCTGATGATGTTTCTTTGCTATCTGGTAGTGGCTCCCAGTTTTATGTACATTGTGATCAGGATCCTGATGGTCAGTTGTTCACTTCTGAATTTCTTTCTGCGGTGTTCATTTTTCCTGCAGTAATGGGAATTGCATCCCGCTTTGATTAAAGCCGCCGGGTTTTGGTACATGTTTCTATATTGTACTGCATGAACTTTCTGCAGTTACACATTAGCTACAAATAAAATTACTCTATTAATATTATTTTTATGAATTTAAATCTATGAATCCATTAAAAATGTGAAAGATCAATAATGTGGTGACCTGCTGGTAATAACCCTTCTCAAAACTAGAGAGTACCTGGATCCCATGGATATATTTTTTCTCGAACGGATGATCCCATGGTTTATAAACAAGATTTCAACTATGTGGCAGCATTTGGCGTGACAGGAAATTTGTGTATTTTTGACTGATTTGGCAGTGTTTCCTCAGGATTAGGTCTTTCAAGTGCATCCATTCTTGAGAATTTTTTTCAAAGGCCACACATCCAGTTTTATAGTTACCCAGAATCACATTAAAAATATTGAATTGTGTAGGGACTAGGGAGAAATTTTCTGGTAATGATACAAGCAAAGCATAGTAGAAAGTTGAAAGAATCTTTCAGTTTTTGTAGTAGCGACTGTTAGTATGATAATCTGATTTAAAGACATTTAAAGCTTGTAACCCATACATGACCTTGGTGTCCTATTCAATGGACAGGCAGTACTTATGCTTTGTTTCTTGAACAAAAAAGCAAGCATACAAATGGATCTTATAGTCTCCTTATTGCTTTCATTCTCATCTAAAAATAATCATTAATGGAAGCTTTTTTTATGAAAGGGTTCCCCAGATTCAGTTAATAGAAATCATTTCTACATATTTATACCCCATTGCAACACACTGGCAATTACCTAGTCTTATTAAGAAGCAAACAATTTGCCGCTACAACTAAAGCATGCAACCAGTGCAATTTAGTTGTCTTCCGAGATCTTCGAATTCACATATTCAGTAGAGTAATCTGGATTGAGGTCACAATCGAAATGTTGCAAATAGCTCCAACTGATAAAACCTTTTATGCCTAAATGTTTTCATCACACAAATTAGACAACCATGCCCTCTAAGGGGTATGTTTTAATCTACACTATTGACATAATTAGAGGTTTAATATTTGCTTTGTAATCTCTCATACTGCCGAGGCAAGTCAGTCCTTAGGAAAAAAGAAGAACCTCCTAGGTTTGGGTGTTTATCGAAACATGTGGTTTCATTTGCAATATAATCGAACCCGGGATGTGATTTCTGATACTCTAAAAAAACATAATTAGGGGTTGTACTGATTACGTACTAGGCAGACCCTATGGCAACTTGAATCTTGCGTTTGTTGTAAAAACAAAGAAATACATATGCATCTTTCTTTTAGACTACTTCATGTTTTTCACGCATTATTCATTTACAATATAGAGTTTTAGGTTGATTCCCGCTATAAATAGCGAGGCATTCTTCTAAACAGCCTTGGTGAAAGCGGCTGTCAGACTAGGCACCACGCATCAGTGGAGACGCCTTCTGCGATTACGCCTGTTCCCCTGTTCCCGGCGATAATTTTTCGCTTGCTGCAAGTATTAACCGAAGATTCAGACAGACAGACAGACAGACTGGAGACTGAAACTGAAGGTTCGTACATCATGCGCCGCCTCCTCCTACCTCGTCCTGCGCACCACCATGTTGGCATTGCTACCTCCCACGCCTCCGCCTTGCGATCACCTGTGCGAAGGACCGCCGCAGAGGACGCTGGCGTGAGGCGATGTTAGGGTTTTGTTGAACGGGGCAGGTGGGGCTCGCTCTGCTGTGGCAGAGGCTCCTCACGCCCGGGCCACCGCCACAACATCTCTATGGTGATTCATGCTGATGGCAGCCTCCTTCACACACCGTGAGGACAGAGCCAGCTATGTCTCTCTGAACCTTCAACTGCTAGATGTTCTTCCTTCTTCACAGCGATGGTTGAGCTGAGCTCTGCTCCTCTTCCACTGACAGTGAGTCCGCCTACTTCTGCATCACATGCTGTATCACACGTTTTTCCCAAGCTGAAGTTTTTTTATCAGTAAAGGTTAAAAAACAAATCTGAGTTTTTGTGTCTCAATGAGTGCCCAAAATAAACTTTTTTTCATGTGATGTATATTGATCAGGTAGAAATGTGTTGGTTCCAATCGAACAAGGCTGAATCTACCATGTAGAACACCACCACTCAACTCTCGACACCCTAACTTACTCAACCCATGAGCTACTATGTTGCAAGTTCCTGCTAATTTTCTTCACAATAACTTGTCGATCAGGAGGCAATTTCAAACAAATTCCTTTGCAACCAAACCAACCTCAGATCTGTCTAGACTGCAATCCTGGAAGGCATGAAACACAATTGCACTATCTATTTCCATAATAAGATTTGGTGAAGAAATAGGCAGCACCATTTTTCCCACATTGTTTGCACCACAGAATTTCTGCATGTTGCCCAACTGAGCTATAGTCCTTAATTCTTCTGATGCCTAGTTCTACATATGATGAATGAACTGCCCTAGCCACTTTTGGAGACCAAGTCAGCCAGTCAGGTCCTCTTGTTTGTATTGTAGCAACGTCCGTACCTTGTGGTATTATTTTCTGCCGTTGAAAGAACTTCTTCTTCTTGAAGGCATGATGAGATCTTCGATTCTATATATGGCTAATTCTATTTTCAGTTTTGATAAAATCAAAAGCAGACTAATAAACCTGGCAATATTCAAGTCACTGTAATGCACTGGATGCTCTCAGTGCACGAGAAGTTCTATCGTTTATTACTACTACTACTAACATATGCATTTTGTTATTAGGTTATTTATACATCTGGCATTTTTAATTCTAATTCATTCTTTTTCTCAGGATTCCTTCCAGTGCCTCTGCTCGGAGCACATTTTATATTTGGGATTTGCCAAGGGTGTGAAATGGACCTATTCACATTTTGGGTTTTCTGCTCCGTTTCGCACTGCACGGGATTCTTAAGCAAGTTTTTTTTTATTTCTTCAGGTATATCTACTTGAAATCTGATTGCAATAAGTTATTAGTTCGTGAATTAATATAGCAGTTGCGACTTCTAAATTAGTTGTATCTCATTTTCATTTGGTATAATTGAAATAAAAAAAGAAATAAATATAGTGATGCACTGTCTGCGCATTATGTTGCAACCATCAGGCTTTTCTGTCTTCACATCCACATTATGTCATTCAACCTCTAATTAAAACTCTTGTTGATAGCCACAATGTTCTAATAAGAAGCAACAATAAATAAGAAAATAAGATGCTGAGTATGGTGGAGTGAGATCTTTTTCATTTTTGGTTCAAGTAGTTAAGTTTCTGGAAATTATCACTGAATCTCCATTTAGTACTAAATTATTCATTCTTACAAGAAAATGGAGTGCTTTACAACCTTTGCACTAGTAGGTGCATCTGCACTGAGTAATATAGGAAGTCAGGTTGACCCAGACCAGCAATACTGTATTGTTGCCATCTCAGTCTCCGATCAGCAATCAAACGATCGGACATGGCCGTGGTAGGTTGTTTTCCTATCGTAATTAGCCGCCAGCTGTCTCCCTGAGTCCCAGTCGGCACTCCTCTGTGCACCAGGTGGTTTTGAAGCACCTCCAAGTGCCACTGAGCTATGTGAGAGAGGGGCAGATGCAAACTCACTTCCCTGTGCCCAGACCTCGCCTGCCAGGCGAATTGGCAGCACTTGGCATAGTCTCCCCAAGTGCATCCATTCGTCAGGCCAGAAAGACGTGGTTGAGCCGCTTCGTGCTTTGTTGCACCAAAGCAATAACTGGTAGGATGGATCTCCAGAACGGTGTATCAGCCGCCTCTGGTTTGTTGGGAACCCTCTATCCCATATACCATTCTGACAGCCATGAGAAACATGGGTTAGCCAGCCTGACTGTAGCTTACATGCTAACCCTGCCATTAACGCCCGGTTATTCAGATATAGGATTTTGTTCTCTAATCTGCCTTGCCCCTTCGGCATTGTGACGATGTCCCATGCCAAAAGACACTGTCCCTCATGCACCATTTCTCCATTCTTCCAAAAGAATGCCCTTCCCCGTATCTATTTCCTCAATCGCCTTCTTGTCCCACGCAATGCACACCATGAAAAAGGCGGGATAGCTGACAGTCATGATATGTAGTAGTGTCTCCCGATGAACAGTATCAAACACCTTTTGGAAATCTAACTTGAAGGTGATAATTGGTTGTTTACACTTGTGGGCACACTGGATCATCTGTACTGCCATGGCAAAGTTCTCAATGATCGATCGTCCTTGAATAAAACCCAACTGCATTTGGGCTACCAAACCCCTGATCTTGGGTTGTAGCCGATTAGACAACACCTTTGCAACCAGCTTTAGGAGGCTATATGCTGTAGGGCAACAGACCTGTAGTCTGTAATAGTGATAGGTGTATCGCATTTTGGCAACAGTGTGATGTATGCACAGTTAACACCTGAGATATCCAGTGAGCCATTATGCAGGTCAGATAACAGCTCCATAAGTTCATTCTTCAGATCTTCTGCAAATGCCTTGTATCATTGGTAAAAGCATCCAGCCCTGGACTCCTATTTGGAGGCGCTCTTCGAATTGCCAAAACTATTTCACCCCAGGAGAATGGCTCCTGTTGACTATCGTACAAGGTTTCCAGGATGATATTGGGCACCCATTGTCTCTGCTCCAGGAATAGGGATTTAAAATAGGCCGTCGCTAACTGAAGCTTTTCTGAATCTTCGAACAGTTTAACACCTTCATGCTGCAGGCACTTGATTTTGTTTTGTGTAGGCCAGAGAAAAACAGAGCCATCCACAATGCCAGACAAATGCAAGTGTATGATAAAAGGATGCATTCAACTGTCGGTGTTACAGGGTGCTGCTACAACCTTGGTGGATAAAAGAAAATTACAATGTTGGTCTGATGCAGCACCTAGTGTGCGCGAACCCAACTTTGAAGGAAAGGTAACATGCAGGCGGTGGAAAAGCAAACTAAGCACCCTATTAACCAAACACCAAACTACGCTCCTCGCCCACTAATGGCTTGTCTATGAAGATCAATGACAAATTGGCAACCCAAGGTGTGCTAGACGTCGAAGATCGGCAGTAGAGGTACCACCAGGGCGACCAAGACACCAACCGTGCTCGGCACGGAGAGGGAGCTGCCAGATATCTTTAGGAATGGGTTGCCTTCAATCCACACAGCCACGTCTTCGCGGAACTTTGGCGCTGTGCCGCCTAAGTTATTGTTGGAGACATCAAGAACACGGAGGGATGGCAGCTGCGCCACAGACGCCGGAATTTCCCCGACAATATTGTTACCAGATAGCAGTATGGCTTCAAGTGCCGTCAGCGAGCCGAATGCTGAATCCATGGTGCCACTAAGGCCGAACCGGGACAGATCGATCCCAGTGACTCTGCGGTTGTCGTTGCAGTGGATGCCGAACCACCCAGCGCACGCGTCATCCCTCATCCAACTCGCGGCAAGCCTGTGTGGGTATCCAAATGCCCCTGCTATCAGTAGAAGGGCCTCGACCTCCAGATCGCATGGTCCGTGGTCTAATCGGCAAAAACTCCCTCTAGCAGCTGCCTTGGAAACATCACTACGCACGTAGGCGTTGAATGCTGGCACTCGCCCCTGTAGCAGGTTATCGGAAAGATAAACGAATGTGATCCCGAAGAGCTGGGCCAATGACGCTGGGACAACACCAGTGATCTGGTTGTGGTCGATGGAGAGCAAAAACAGATTCTTGAAATTGGTGAAGTCTGGCATGGTGCCGGTGAACTTGTTGTGACTGAGTTGGAGGTGCTCCACTGAGGATGCGAGGCCGCTGATGAAACTGATCGACCCTGAAAGAAAGTTGTTGCTGAGGTCGAGATGCGTGATTGTGTCACCTTGCCGTCGTTGTTGCAGGTGACCCCCGACCAGCGGTCCTCGCCGGGGTCGGACCCGTTCCAACCAAGGGCCTGGCCAGCGCCTGTCGCCGCTGCGAAGCGCGAAAGGTATGCAAGATCATCCTTGCTGATCTGCACGCCTTCTGCAAGGAGCCCTTGGCTAGCCAGCAACGAGAGGAACACAAAGATGAGGAGCTTCGGCATTGGGGCTGGTACAGTGGGTGTTGCGTGTGGTTCAGCAATGGAAGATTTTTTTGTTTTGGGGATGAACTAGCTAGGCATTGCTCTTGCTGCTCTTTGTTTTTGCTGCTGCGGAGAAGAAACGCATCACCCCTTCTGCAGGGAAGAAGAAAAGGAGGAAAGGGGGTGGTAGGAATGGTTTTTATGGAGCGGGCATGGCGACGTCTTGAATTATTTTCAAATGCAGAGACCGGCATTGTGACCCCGCATCAACAACACTTGAGGTAAGGCTTGGGCAGTTGGTAAAAAAATACTATATATAGTAGGCAAGCACTATTGCTGCTTGGGTTAAATACTGAGATGGGCTTTGCTTTACTTCATTGGATGTGCAGGTGAACGTGGCGAACGCATCAGCGGTCAGATTGACCGAACCATTGAAGGAGTTGCATAGTAGATTACTGCATATGCCCAAATTACTGGCTGAACTTCAAGGGTGACAGAAGAACCATGCAAGAATGAAAAAAAAGAAGCAAATTTTGTACATTTCACTGTTGGTACTTATACTCCTATGTGCTTATTCAACAACATAAACATATGAATAAACGTGTTTTCATTCAAAACAAATACTAGTTTGACACCTCGTCAATGCATCTACGAATTACATGATATTTTGTTTTTGCTAACTTGAATGTAAGATTTTGACGTTCGTCACTCGGCAGCCCCTATGTTGATGGTAGTTTGGGCATTTAAAAATATCATCACTACGCACCTCCGGAAATCCACTTTGCCTCATCGGAGCATATGCTTCCATTGTACAAAAACGCATTCTAAAATGTTAAAAAAGAATGTGTGCCCAATCGAACATTCTATGTTCCCACATAAAGTTTCATAAAAAAGTTCATTTTTCATGTTTTGTGTAAAAAGATAAAAAAAATGTCTCATCAAACATATTTTGGAGCATTGAGATTTGTTGTTTTTATACAAGGCACAAAAAATGTCATTTTATCTTGAAACTTTATGTGTGATTGTGTGGACATAAAATGTTTGTTGTACACATGTTTTTTTTTTTGACATTTCAAAATTCTTTTAAAACGGGTTTTCCATAATGGGAGTATCTTATCTATTCAAATGAGCCAAAACAGCGCCTCCGTACACCTCTTGCAATTATACTTGGAAAATTACTATCTTTCCAACGATGGTCACTCAGAAAAAAAGCCGGTCGGTTTAAGAATTGCATTAATGGTATATTTGGGCATAATAGCCCCAAAGTAGGAACAAATTAGTTGTTTCGTATATCACCTAGACACCACTAAATCAAACGACCGACATGAACTAAAAGAACGAACACTAATTGACTAAATCAAATGACCGACATGAACTAAAAGAGCGCACACTAATTGGAATATACACTACGAAGTAAGTAGAGATGTTGTTGACAGTGACGGTTTCAACAAGTATGCAAATTATCTGGGTGAAAACCATGATTTGGCATCCAAGAAGATCAGGCAATGTTATATGTGTGTGTTGTGCTCTTGTTGAAGTGGCTCGAGCCTTCTTCGGAGATGACGATTCCAGATTTGACATTTGGTTTGATGCTTGGACATATGTTTTTGGCGATCCTTTCTTGAAGGTTTTGCCTTGTAGTGGTGTATTTGGGCCTCCTGATGTTTTCATCGGCGATTTATCATTGTAGATGGATTTTGGTAGATGTTGAAAAAAAAAAGACTAGGTTTGAAATCAGCTTGTTTTTCTTTTTGTAAGCCAATTTTATTTGGCACGAGTGTTTGCTTTTGTTTGACATTGTTTAATAAGTAATAATATATGGTTGCGCACATCAATTGACGCAGAGGCCAAAATTAATTATATTTTTTAAAATGAAATCAAATATTAGTTTGCAGGGGAAGGAGGCAAAGAAAAGTGGACTTCTTAGAAAACTACCAAGTAGTAATAAGGTTTAAAGAAAAGCTTGGCGCGTGCATGCTCCTCGTTTCTATGTCGGGTAAGAGAGTTAATTGCGGAAACCTACTACAATTGGGACTAGGGCTACAAAAAACTACGACTTTACGAATTATTTGCGGAAACCGCCGTTTTTTTGGGTAATCCGTCGCAAACAGCACTGATGTTGACACGGTTTTAGCAAGAATATGACAAGCGGGACCCGTTGTCAGGTCCACGTGGCAGGGGAGAGACGGGGCGCCGTTAACGGCCGCGCCTATGGACATGGCCGGCCGTGCGCCGCCCACCCATGTCCTCCGCCGGTGCCTGCCATGGCCGCCCAAGGCCGAGGCCGCCGGTGCCCGCGGCCGCCTCCGGCGCCTCCCATGGCCGCCCGCCTGTGTCCTCCTCCATGGCGGCCCGAGGCCGAGGCCGTGCGGCCGTTGACGGCGCCCTGTCTCTCCCATGCAACGTGGACCTGACAATGGGCCAACGGAAGTTGTAGATAATGGAACAGAAAGAACAGTGAACCATATCTATCTGTCTTGAGGAGTGAGGACAGTCGTCTCATATGGTTAGTTTCTTTTTGTTGGAGGATATATAGAAATTCATCTGACCGTCCAAAATAATAAAGCAAGATTTCTTGCATTTTTTCATCTGACGGCAGTGGACAGAGATTGGATCCTGTAATTGCTCCGCTCCAGCATTAGTAATAATCATGTCCCAGTTAATCGCCAAGAACCACGCACCATTTCAGGTCGTCTTGTACTATCCCCTCACGCAGGTCCGACCTCCTCCATCCGCCGCGATCGATCACGCGACGCCGACCTCTTCCTTTCCCCTACGCTACAGCACTGCGACGCCGATATCCTAATCGGATCCTCTTCCACTGCCATCTCTGCGGCTTCCCTTTTAGTCCACAACGGTCGATTTTGTTTTCTTCAGATCGTTGTGTGGGATTAGGAACAGCAACATACCATTTGGTTAGCTCCCCCTGAGTCCCTGACCACCACACGCAAGCTTTGTGTGTCGAACACAAAATAGCCAACTAATGCCGCCCATCTGACTGGCCACCCGAGCCCATCATACCTTCATTATACTCAGTGCCCATTGATCCACAAGAGATTTGCGTTTCAGATGATGTCTATTTTTCTAAGTTATAAGTGGATATGTGCATCTCTTGTTAGGTGGTCAGTGTTCCGTATTTTTGGGAGCGGTTGTTTCACCTTTTCTATTTTTGCTTGCATCGGTGACACTCTACTTCCAACAGACTAACAGGGAGAAAAATGCAACAACAAAAGAGCACCATAACTGCGCCAAAAAATCTTCAATACAATTGGCGTTGCGGGAATTCACAAAAAAAAATTGCAGGTAATCTTTCACTGAAAGCACTCATGGTCGAGTTTTTGCGGGCGAAACCTGGCAAGGTGGTAAAGGCCAAAGGACACATGTCATAGAGTGGTTCTAATTCAAGGTTTATTTGTAAAATTCTCAAAAACACGACAGATTGAGAGAGACATGGTGATGGCCATCGTCGGCCATGGTGGTGGGTGCTAGTGGTCAGAGGTGGAGATCACTCGAGCTCCTTGGAGAAGAATCCAGGTAGAGAACGCCGACGAGCTCTCGGAGACGTGCGGGGGAGGAGACTGCCTACGCATTTGGTGCTCGTCGATGACGCAAGGCCACCACCGGGCCTGCGCTGGTGATGGAAGGAAGATGCGGGGCCTCTGAGGGAGCAGGGAACACGGTGGAGGAGGCTTGTGGCTTAGGGGCAACAAATTCATGGCGGAGAACCGGGGACAAGAAGGCGGGGAGGGAGGGGGCTGGCGACGTGGGGATGGCCAACCGTAAGGAAGTGCGGTGCGACGATCCGGGGAGTGCACGAGGCGACGGCACGGTGTAGTTTTAGACAGGAGGTCGATGAGGTGCTTACCAGGGCTCTACGTCGTCGGAATCCACCAAAATCGATGAAAATGGAGGTGCCGCGTGGCGTCGTGGTTCTTGTCGTTTTTCGGGGGAGTTTGAAGCCCATAAATATGAGGGTCTTTTCATAAAATAGACACGACATGTCAATCTGGCACTTGGGGTCCACCGGTCAAAAAAATGGTTAGCCCGCAAAACCATGACGTTGTGTGTTTTCTGCGAAAAATTACCTCAACGCCGGTGTTGTTTTTTAATTTTTTTACAAACACCATGGAAAGGAAACAACAACATAATTTCTTACAAACACCTTCGAGGAGGCTAAGTAAACTGGAAGGTACAAAACCATAACTAAATCTAAGCTACGGGAAAACCACTTCCAGCAGAACAATGGTGCGGCGCCGTCTAGGACCACCGTACTCGTCTGTCGTCTGATAGTGTGTGCCCTCACTCGTTTGTCGTGTCTCTCAGGGTAGCTGAAGCCTGAATCCGATGGTGTGACGCCGTCGAGGACCACCGCGATTTCATTTTCCCACGATTTCTCCAATTGTCCATCGCGGGACCACTTCCGCCGAAGCGGCCCCCTGCCTCCAAACCCCAAAGCTAGCCCGGGCGTGCTTGCTTGGATGAGCGGCCGGACGTGTTGCGCGTCCGCTCGTCAGATTGACCACTACGGACGTGATGCACGTCCACTCATCGGAGTAGTGAATTTGGACTGGATTGGGCGCTCTTTTTGGACAAGGGGAGGTAGATTCTGTGGAGGGGCAGCGCCGCCTTTCGTCGCCGATGAGCGAACGAGCAGTGGAATGCGGTGGAGGTGGCAGGGCCGGTGGTCTCTGCGGGTCAGATCCGGCTTGGCGACGGTCAAAATGGGTCTAAATGAGGCGACACGGCCCCACCTATCAGCATTTTTAGAGGTCCCACTCGTGGGATCAGATCAGGCTCGGAGCGATTGAAAATGGGATGCTCCAGGCCACACCCACTAGTTTAGCAGGCCCACTTGTGGGGTCAGATCATGGTCGGAGCGATTCAAAATGATATGCCCCAAGCCGGCCCCACTAGTCAGGCCAAGTAACGGTTAAAGGAGGTTGACCCGACGGAAATGGCCGCTTGGCCATTGGCGAGCCTAAAAAACGCGAAGTAGAGCAAAACTAAGAAAAGTTAAGCGAGTAGGGTACAAACGAGGAAAACTAAGCGAAGTAGTGCATGAAAACAATAAAACCATAAAAGAAGTGAAATTCTAACATGAGAAAATAGTGCGAAAATGTGCCTTGCATGAGTAGAGGGTTATGTTGGAGATATTGAAAGGGCATGTGTTGCCCCATGCGTGGTTTTGGTAATTAATGACAATCCTTATGGACTAATGTTTGCTTTGAGATATTCTTGTAGATCTTGTTCATAGGAAAAGATTATAGTTCATGTGTTGGACTCTAGAAGATTACATGATGACCAAGGTTCCATCCAAGGGTTTATATGAAGAATGGTCATGTGAAGAGTTGAGCTTATTGCAAGCATGGCTTGGAAAAGAAGATTAAGTGAACTTCATGTTTATCTCCAAGCCATCATCTATATCAAGAGAAGAATATGAAGCGCAAGTGGTTACATGAAGACGGAGCTTAGCGAGGTTCTCCCATAATGGAGTATGGGGGAGCATTTGGAGAAGTCTTCATCAAGCATGTGCTAGCAAGCACAATCAAGAAATGTGTTCCAACTTGAGAGAGTCAAGATCGTCATCATCTACCTCAAGTGAAATGCACAAGGTAAAGGTATGATCTTGATAGGGTTTCTATTTTACCGGTCTCATGTTGTTAGTTTGGAGACCGGGTTATAGGATAGACGACGTACTATCAAGAGGGGCTCTCAAGTGAGTAACTTGATCGCATATTTGTGGAGAGCTCAAACCTTTACATATTTGGCATATCATCTTTCTTGGTTCTTATTTGGCTTTTATCCATGTGAGAATTTAAAGCTTGTGTTCATCTCCATACCAAGCTCTAGTTCATCAAAACGGATTTCATTTGGATATCTAGTGGTGTTTTTGATGTTGGAGGTTTTACCGGTTCGTATCTTGTAGAGAGGTCAAACTCTCATCTTGTGTTATCCTCCTCACATGATGGACTATGATGTGTATATGCATGATCTTGTTGTGCTTGTGATTATCTTCGGAGCAAGCCCAAGATCATTGAAAACGGAGTCCGGATGGAAAACTTGTTGCGTTCTTGGTGTTGGAAATATTTACCGGTCCTCCTCGAGATAAGGTCCACACCTACCATGTGTGATATCTCCTCGTTGGTTTCATCTCGTTTGGAGCTTCCTTGTAAAAGTTATTGCATTTCAGGATTTGCTATTCTGTGTTGCTTTTCCTGTCCGGAGTCTCCGGCCTCCCTGGTTTTGGAGCGAAGTGCCCCGCGGACGGCGCTTGCTGTATAGCGTCCGGAGTCTCCGGTATGAGTTTTTCTGCATCGGCTTTTTTCCTGACTTTCTGCGTCCGGAGTCTCCGCCCGGGCCGGAGTCTCCGGCCTCCCAGACCGGAAACTCCGGACTAAGTGGACTGCAACGGCTCTTTTTCTGGGAGGGGTAGGGAGGGGTATAAATACCCCTTCACCTACCTTCAGCCACTAAGCTTTTCCCAGCACGTTTTTCTCCCTCTCTCTCCTCCATTGTTGACCTTGAAAAGCTTGCCCCTCTCACAATTCCTCCCATGATTCTTGCATATCTTTGAGGGATTTGAGAGAGGAGATCTAGATCTACATTTCCACCAATCCATCTCTCCTGTAAGTGAGGGGAACCTAGTAGATCTTGATCTTGGAGTTCTTGGTGTTTCTCCTACTTTGTTCTTCCTCTCTTCTCCCCCCATAAGCATTAGTTGCTTGTGGTGGATTTGAGAGTGAAGGATTTGAGCACTTGTGCTCTTGCCTTTTGCATCTGGTGCATCGGTGTGCTCTCCACGAGGTTTCGTGGAAGTTGAAAGCTTGTGAACTTGTTACTCTTGGGTTTTTGGACCCTAAACGCCTGTGTGGTGGTTGAGACCCTTGTGTGGTCACTTGTAGCTATTCGGGATCCCCCAATCCCGTTGTGGGTTGTGCCCCGGATCATTGTTGAAAGGCTCCGGATTTCCGCCTCGAAGGATTCCGATAGTGGAAGGTGAACCAAACCTTTGTGGTGCGGTTCATCGGAGAAGAAGGTGAAACCTTTGTGGTTGTTGAACCATTGTGTTGGTTCACATCTCTCCAACGAGACGTACTCCCCTAAAAAGGAGGAACTCGGAAATACATCCTCTTCTCCGCGTGCCTCGGTTATTTCTATACCCGATCTCTTTACTTATGCACTTTATATTATGATAGACTTCGTGCTTGAAGTATTCTATATTGCTATCACCTTGTTGCTTGTCTTGCTTAGCATAAGTTGTTGGTGCACATAGGTGAGCCTAGTTTATTTAGGTTGTTCGCTTGTTAATTTATACATCTAGTTTTATTCCGCAATTATCAAGGCTAAACCGGAAAAGTTTTAATCGCCTATTCACCCCCCCCTCTAGGCGACATCATTGTCCTTTCAGATGTGCCCTAGAGGCAATTAATAAAGTGATTTTATTTGTCATATCTCAATTGTTCATAATACGTTTTAATACCATTCTATAACTGTATTACGCGAAAAAATGAATACACGTGTGGTATGTAAACAATCAGGTCCCTAGTAGCCTCTAATTAACTAGTTCGTTGGGAAACAGATGATCAAGGTTTCCTGGTCATGGACAATGACGTCGGTTAACAACGGAGTCATATCATTAGGTGAATGATTTGATGGCCATACCCAAAATATAGAAACGTAGTATTCATACCTTCGACTGTAAGATCATATAAGATGCGGCTGATCGCATCAAACGGCATGTCTTATATAGCGTGACAATAAAGGTGACACTTTCGAGTATCGAAAGGAAGCAGTAGAAGCGAGTGATCAAGAGCGGGAATTGTCAATCCACATAGCAGGATAGATACTCTGGACCCACTCGGTGAGATTACATCAATGAGCTTGCAAGCATGTGACTAGGTCACGGGGATATAATATCACAGACGAGTAAAGATAGATTTTTCGATGACGAGGTCATGCTCGGTAATCGTGATACCGAAGAACGACGCTCGGACAATCTAAGTATCGATAGGCAAGAGGATGAGACTGGACGTCTAAAGGTTCAAACGATAAAAGACATTCGTGGACGCACAGGGGCTATCATGGGTATCTAGATCCCACTGTTAGTCATTGATCAGAGAACGTGTCTCGACCATGTCTGGAGTGATCCCGAACCGTGGGGTAACACACTTAAGGGTGGGTGATGATTAGATTGGATATAAGAGAGAAAGAAACCGGGAACTCCGAAAGTGTTCTAGGACTTATCCGATGTTGATCGGAAGCAACGAAATATGTTTCGGAGCCCGAATGAATTAAATAATATGTATTTAATATTAATAAGTGTTATTAATGATTAAATATTTTTTTTAATTTAATTAAATCCGAATTTTAAAAGGCATTAAACCTAAATGGGCCTTAGAGGCCCATTAGGGGAAAATCCCAAAAAGGAAAAAGGAAAAAAAAGGGAGGAGGGCCAGCCACCCTAGGTGGGCCGAATGGGGCCCACCTAGGGGGCCGGCGGGTGGCCATGTGGGGTTTAGTCCCACATGGCCTAGCCAAGGGAGATGGCCTCCCTCCTCCTTTAAATAGGGGACCCCATGCCTTGGAAATTCACACCAATTCTCCCTCTTCTTCTCTCCTACCTTGAGCGTGGTTCCGTTTCTGGAGCTGCGTACGAGGAGGGAAGTCTCTCTACTATACGCACACCGCCGTGCTGCTAGATCCACTCTTCCACTTCCGCTGCTCTGCTAGATCTGGAGCCCGGATGTCGTCATCCACACCGTACGTGTGTGGAACCGCGAGGCACCATTGTTTGGTGCTGGGAGCTGTCTTCTTCCACTACACGACCCTGAGGTCAGCGCCGTTGTCTCCACCGACAACGTTTGTGCGGAAACGTAATCTCGCTTCCGGTCTACAAGGGTATGTATTCTGATCTCCTCCGTATCAGTATATCTGCATAGTATAGATCTTGGCTAGTTTATGGTTATCGTCAGTAGGAATTTTTGTTCCTGTCTACGATCCCCTACAGGTTACTCTTCCCCCATAATTCCTTCTCAGAGCCATGTCTGATGTCGGTGATCACAAACAGGTTAAACAGGAGCATTGTCAGTGATACCTGCAGATAGATGCCTTAACCTGGCTGGCATGAGCACCAAACAACCTTACACATCTTACAATGTAGTGAATAATCTAATATTTTACGCGTACCATAATATATTACAACCTTTTCGTTAATTGCATACTATTCACAACTTGTCGTACTCATAAACCATAACCTTTCTACTCGTATAATACCCATTTTTATTTAAAACTAAAAACTCTACATAGGAATCAAAACTTTCTACTTATAATCTAGAAATTTCTACTCAAAGAAAAAACAACTTTTTATTGTATGGTGTTACTTTATACTCAAAACATAAACATTTTATTCATGTAGCCACACTTTCAACTCATAACCCACAACTTTCGTTTTTGAGATATAATAACTTTCTACCCATGTAAGACCGATCTTTCACTCGAAGACCTCAAACTTTCTACATAGATATCACAACTTACGCAACTATCTACTCATGGTCTAAAACTTTCTACTCAAGGAAACGTACATTTATACTTGTATTTCTGTACCCCTTTACACTTGTATCATACTGACTTTTACTCGAACCTCACAAACTTTCTTGTTAGAAATATTAACTTTCTATACAAAATCACAGTTTTAAACTCATAACCGACAACTCTCTACTATGGAAACATAACTTTCCACCCGTATAGTACCGACTTTGCACTGGAAGACCACAAACTTTCTACTTGATACCACAACTTTCTACTACTAAGAAACCCAACTTTCTACTTGAGATTCATAACTCTCTACTCACACTCTAACTTTCTATCCTGAAACCAACTTTCTACTTGAAACCCACAAACCTCTACGCATAAGCCATGACTCTGTTCGTACAATAGCGTACAAATTTCTACTCAGAAACCCAACTCCCTACTTGCAACCCAACCCACGGCTCTCTAATCATAATAACTCTTCATCCACATAATATCGTATTTCTATACAAACTCTAGAACCTTCCAACTCCTAAATCACAAATTTTGTAGTCATAAACAAAAATGGTTCAACCAAAATGATGGATTATTTCAACTCAAGAACCACGAGCTTTTTCCTCGTAATATTGATAAAACTTTATTGAAAACACCAAAAAAAAAAGTATAACAATAGTAAGTGAGAATAATCACAAAAGAATTTAAATCAACATTTCAGGAAATTCTCATATTACACTTAAGCTTTGCTAAAAGCTCTCGCATGCCCTCCAATGTGCATGCACCCACGGCATGGTAACCGGGAGAAATACCTGACCATGTGGCATGTGATGTGCAGATGTGGACGGAAGATGGACCTCGCTTGGTGCTAGTGCGTGGTGACCTGGTGCATGGCGCAACGGACACGGGACAGCTACTCGAAATGGAAAGGGCACGTAAAGGCAAGCTGCACCAGAAAAGGAAAGAGGAAAGCGTGTAGAGTCGAGGGCGCCCCGCTCATAGTAGCCGGAAACAGGGTCCATGCCTCGTTCCACGACCCGGGGTCGACCGACCCAGTTCGAGGGTCGGGGTCGAAAGAGGGTCGGTGTGGGTTGAGGCCGGGTCACGATCCTATTCGATGGCCGCTGACCCCGAGCGAGTACGCGAGATTGGAGAGGAAAAGACTACATACCCGCCGTGCCGTCTGTCACGTCAAGCTGCAGCGCCGTATGCGCCATCTCCGTGCCGCCACTGACAGGTACGCCGGCGGCCGGCCGGAAGGTCTCACGCCGCCGTTTCCCTCCGCTGCTGCTCCGTTCAACTGTAGCCACCGTCGCCAATTGAATCTCACGTCTGGTCTAGCCATATCTTGGGTGCCTGGGTGTGGTAGGGATTAGGGACTAGGGACTAGGGGAGGCACTATTGGATTAGGGACTAGGGATTAGCGGTAGCACCCTGGACGGAGCTGGATCCATGCGTGAATCCAATTGAATCTCCCGCCGGAGAGAGCAATGCAAATGAGATGCATGGTTTCGCACAGTGCCTCGTGGAAAAAAAATTGACAAATGAGATGATTAATGTAGTGGGCCGACCCCTGGGCTCCTAATTATTTTCTCGCATTTATTTATCGGAAAATCTATGTAGCAGGCGCCTGCCAGGGGGCGAAAGTGTACGCACCCGCGATAGCCGTCGGTTCGCGGACGGACAGCCGATCTCACGCGTCGCGGCGCCAGCATCCTGACCCCCGCGGTCATTTCCGCTCGTGCGAGTCAGCGTTCGAAATCCCCAGCGCCTCCGCCCTCCGCCCCGCCGCCCAGCGCCGCCGGCCTCAACCTCGCCGCGACCTCCGCCGGCCGCTGCTCCGCTCAGCCCTCCGCCGGCCGCTGCTCCGCTCCGCCCTCCGCCGGCCGCGATCTGCCCTCCGCCGGCTGTGCTCTGCTCTCCGCCGATCCCCTCCCAATGTCAGTCGTCCCCTCCTCCATCCTTGCCTCCGAGAAACGGCGCAGATCCGGCTCAACGCCAATGGCAAAGCGGCCGGCAACGCATCTCCGTCCATCCCCGTTCTCTTGCAGTTCTCCTGCTGCCGTGGTTGTAGACCGGAGGATCGTCGTCCCACGCGCAACCCGGCGAGGAGCACCACTTGCTGTCAGCTACAAGGGAGTTCGAAGTGCTACTGCAGTACTACCCGGGCAAGCAGCTGACTTCGACGGGGCGGCGGGCGAGCAGCTGAGTACGACGTGCTACTACCTGGGCAATCTACATCGACCTGACCATGGCAAGGTAAGCTAGCACGTCCCTACTACTCCCCTTTTCTTTGTTATGCCATTTGCCGATGTAGCATTTTCAAGCTCTGTAAGATTTTCTGATGTAGTGCTCCATCAGTTGCATGTCCTCTGTCTGATGTGTAATAATTTTAGGATGGTCGTCGACCTTTTAGTGCTCCATAAATTATTGTACTAGTAGTAGTACTATTAGGCTGATCGTTGGTGCAGCTTCTAGTGCTCCATTAGCTGCAACTTCAAGAGCTGCAAACTTCTAGCGTTTATCTGTGTTAAGTATTCAGAAATTGGTGCAGCTCTGCAGGGCCATCTGTGTTAAAACTTGTAGGAAATTTACTTTTCTTAATACAGTTCTCTAAAGCTCAAGTGCAGCTCCATATTGGTGTGGTATGTGCTTGTGTTTCACTAATAAGGATTGGTTGTTTGATTTCAGTGATATCAAGCTCAACACATTCATATGCCGGTGCAGCTGCTTGCAATGGAACTGCACCAGGCTCAGGTGCAACTTCCACTCCATCATCAAGCTCAAGTGCAGCTCCATCGGGGACATGACATGGTTCATTTTTTAGAAGTTTATTACTTGGACATTTTCTTCTGTTTGTTTAGACTTTTCTCCTTTCATTAGCTATGGATGGATTAAATTGGACGTGGCGCACGGTGGCCTATCACCATAGCTGCAGTACATACTCGACATTATTTCCTTATCTTTGCCCATAATTGATAAGATATGACTAGATACAAGTTGAGATCTCGATGAGGTGGACGGCGTCGGGGCATAGTCCTGGCTACGGTGGTACCGCTCTCAATGAAATTACCCTGTGTTCATGATATATCCACCACAAAATCGATGTGCTACCGCTCTCTCGGTAATAGTTTTCCACCCTATATTATTAAAGTTACCTACCCGGTACTGATAAAGTTACCAATCTGATACTTATAAAGTTTCCCACCCAGTATTGATGAAATTACCCACTCAGTACTGATAGAGTTATCCACCATGTACTGGTAAAGTTACCAACCTAGTACTGATAAAATTACCTACCAAGTATTGATGGAGTTACCCACCATGTAGTTATTGATTTACCCATCTGTTCATGATACAGTTATCCATCATGAAATCGCGATATAGTTACCCTAAACTATCAGTAATAGTTAGCCACGTAGTACTGATGTAGTTACCCATCTTGTAGTGATAAAGTTACTAACCTAGTACTAATAGAATTATTCACCCAGTACTGATAGAGTTACCAACCTAGTACAGATAAAATTACCCACCCACTACCGATGGAGTCACCCACCCAGTACTGATAAAGTTACCGACATAGCACTGATAAAGTTACCCACCCAAAATCGTTATTTTTACCTTACTCTCTCAATAATAGTTAACACTCAATACTTATGGAGTTACCCACTAAGTATTGTAAAGTTAACCATGTGTTTTCATGGTGTAGTTATCCACCACAAAATCAATGTGGTTACCATACTCTCTCGGTAATAGTTATCGCCCCAATACTAATGGAGTTACCACCCATCACTGATAAAGTTAGCCATGTTTATCATGTCCCCTTGGTAATACTTACCACCCAATACTGATGGAGTTATCAACCTAATACTAATAAAATTACCAATGCATTTTCATGTGTAGTTGTCCACCACAAAATCGTTATAGTTACCTTACTCTCTCGGTAATAGTTACCACCCAATATGGATGGATTTACCCACCTAGTACTGATAAAGTTACTCATGTGTTTTCATAGCGTTGTTATCCACCACGAAATGAATATAGTTATCATACTCTCTCGATAATAGTTATCCACCCAATACTGATGGAGTACCGACTCAGTGCTTATGAAGTTATTCATGTGTTCATGATATAGTTATGCACCACGAAATCGATATAGTTAACATGTTCTCTAAATAATAGTTACAAACACAATGCCCATCTTTTTTATGTGTAGTTGACACTATGAAATCGACAATTATCATCCTAATACTTATGCACGATAAATTTACCATATCAAAGTGATGTGGTAACTTTAAAACTCATAAAAATCTAAAAGAACAACAAAAAATGGTTCTATTTCAATCCTAAAACTAATCGCTAATATGGTGGGTAACTTATGTATTCAAGACTCGGTAACTTATATGTTACGGGGGTGGTAACTTCTGGGCAAAAAAAAAGTTGTCGAAACATAACAACATGGGATCTAGTTTCGAAGATCTCGTCGCGACTAGTCCAACGGTGAAAACGGATTCTAAATCGGATAAACGGTTTGGTCTACAAAACTTTTTGAATTTCCGCATGTTGCATTTAATGCGGGATGACATCAGCATGTTTATTTGTTTGTGCATGCATGCAAAAGGCGTCATTTCTCTCGCTCGGCCGTGCTCTCCGCGCGCACACTGCGTGCAGATACGCTAACCAGCAGGCGCCTGCTGATTAGTCCATCCCTTTATTTATTTGCTGAGATTGTTGGGAAATTTGTGGCGAGATTTCAGGGAAATATTAGTGAGATTTTTCTCTCACTGTTGTGTATCGTACCGGCTAGTCGACCCCAATTTGTTTGGATCGCGACCCATGTCCCGAATTTGGGTTCCGGAGATGTATACTCCTCGTCGAGCCTTGTTCCCCATGGTGGCGATCCGACCCTCGACCCCGTTCCTCGACCCGGACGACCAAAATTTCTGGCAACTATGGCCCGCTCGCGTCGAAAGAATTTTTTTTTTCGAAACACAGTACAACGCAAGCGTTCATATACACGCGCACACACTC
Source organism: Poa pratensis (assembly GCA_947311845.1). Lineage (NCBI taxonomy): Eukaryota > Viridiplantae > Streptophyta > Magnoliopsida > Poales > Poaceae > Poa > Poa pratensis. Next base: position 141,647,448 of record CAMZMU010000041.1, read on the forward strand.
ATCTCTATGAACACACGCACACACACCCTACCCTTATGAGCACCTCCGAGAGACTGAGTCGGCGGGTTGAGTCTTGAGATTGACGAAGTCACCACGAGCGCCTTGCTGTCGACGAAAACGTCGCCTCCCGCTGAAAAATATTCTATCTTAAATAAGAAACACCAGTGTCAAACCTGGGTTTGAACTTTGGTGGGTTGAAGGTACAACCACCCACCTAACCATCTTGCTATGAGCAAGTTCTCATCGAAAGAACTATTAATTCTACTATGTGTCTGATGCCACGTCGGTTATGATTTTCGTTCTCTGCGCGTGTAGTGAGGCTTCATGAAAAATGAACGGTGAGGAACAATTGTTCTGTTAGGGACGGAAGTCTCCGGTTTTTTATATTGGAGAATGCTTATGGAGTATATGAACAGTCCCCGTTTAAAATCATCCTCATTTGGAGACGGCCTTTTCGATGGCCTTAGAGCATCTTCACCGGGGACTCCAAATTCGTGTCCGGCACCCTCAATGGGGCCTCCATTGGGGGTCGGACATGTGTCCGCCAATGTTTTCGACCGCGTCCACAGCGGCGCACCCCAAACATCCGCCCCCCAAACGCGAGCAAATCATCGAACACCTTCAAAACGAGATTTAACAAACTTACAATTTAAAATCTAAACGAGATTTAACAAACTAAACTTAAACTACGCCGGTACCGGCTACACGCTACAGCGTCTAGCCAACCACTACACGCGCCGGCGGCGAGGAGATATGCCGCTCCATGGCCTAGCGAAGGGGAAGAAGATGCGAACCAAGCGTCGGAATCATCAACAGACTTGCATGTCTCGATGATCCGGCGCGAGAAGTTTTATCTGCTATTCCCATCGGCTACGGCCTTTAGAAACGAAGCCTCGCCGTGGCTGAGGCTTCTGGTTTCGCGGCCGGCGCGTGGTGGGATTTCATCTACCGCCTGGCCGCCTGATCGGAAGCCTCGCCGGTTTCACCTTGCGCCCCCTTCTCTGGTGGCGGCGGCGCTGCTGACCAAGATGCGCCTGCCATTTCTATAGGTAGATCGGACAGCTCAGGGTCGTCGTCGTCCTCCTCGGCTGCGTCGTCGTCTGATGCAGACAACTCCGGCGTTGGTTCCCACGCGCCGGTAGGGAGGAAGTCGCCGCCACAGCGCGCCTCGTACTCCGCGTCCACCACGGCGTGCCAGTAGGGCGCCGAGATGGAGTACTTGGGGTCGATCTTCTGCTCGTACGGCATCGCCTGCCACTTCCGCATGATGAAGCCGACGCGCTCCTTGCCGCTGAGCCGCGGCGCCACCGGCACGTTGACGGCGTTCCTCGTCCACCCTTCGGGTAGGGACGCGTCCCCTCCACCGGCACGCTGTGGCGGCTGCACAACTGCGCCGTCTCCAGCGACACGACGTACGGAGGCGCGTTGGCTGCCTCCTCGAGCCACCGCTCGCGTTCATACGCCCTGGCCATCTCCGCATCCTCGTTGCGGCGACGGCGTTTCTCCATCTGCTCGCGGCGTCGCTGGCCGCGGCGCTCGCTTTCCGCCGAGAGGAAGTCGCGATGACGCCGGAGCTCGCGCTCCTCCGGCGTCTCGCGGTTGGCCGCCTTGCTTGGCGGCCGATCTGCTGGTGGCGAGTTGAGAGAGGGAGAAGGGAGAAGCGGTGGTGTGGGGAGAGGAGGGCTTTGACGTGCCGGGTTTTAAAAGCGGCCGGAGGAGCGGGGTTGGGTGGCCTGCATTAACGCGGCCACCGGTTCGCCTGGCCACGCATTGACGCCGATGACGCGTCCGCAGGGCGCCGCTGCGACTGCAGTACGCGTCGCTTCCGTCTGCGCCATGGGAACGGGCGCGGCGTTATTGCGAGGTGTCGCTTCGCTATTGCGAGGCGTGATGACAGGCGAGCCGCCGTCTCGTCGCCTCGCCATTAAACGCGGCGCAACGGCCTCCTGCCAAGCCCAAGTTAACACGGGGCGGGGCGCTGTGCGTATGACGGGCGGGCCAGCCCTGTCAGAAGCATGTCCGCACCCATGTCCGGCACCCCGAGAGGGCCTCCAAATTTGGAGGCCTCTTCGGGGGTGCCGGACACGATTTTGCTCGGGGCGACCCTTTGGGGGGTGCCGCTGGTGGTGTTTTTAGGCGTCCGGACCCCCAATGGGCCTTTGGGGGGTCATTTGGAGGCCCCCGGTGGAGATGCTCTTAGAACATTTCTACCAGGCCACTTAAAACTGGGACCTTTATAACACGGATAAAGTTATTCGCCGGAAATGCGTTTTAAGGGTTGGTTTGGGCTGTGGTCGAACAGATTTTAGTGACCCTTAAACTCAGCATGGCTATCGTCTTCCTCATCTTACCATCCTCTTCCTCGTCACATCAACACCAGCCCCTGACCCCCGACAGCCTGATCACCGGCGCCCCCCACATCCTCCTTCGCACCGCACTACGCCGCTCCCTCCCCTGCCCCACCTAGTCTCCCTCGTGCGCTGGCCGCGCGCCCACTTCCGCGTGCCGCTCCCGCTCCACGCGCTCCTCCTCGCCCGACTCGCCTCCCATGGGCTCTACCTGGTGCTCCGCTCCGAGCTCCAAGCCCTAGCCATTGCCCGCCTCCACTCCCTGGTGTCCATCATCCAGCGCCATCCCCGCCTCCTCCCCCACCGCCCCGCCACTCATCGCGGACATGCTCGTCCTTGCACTCGCCATAGATTCCCAGCCCCTGGCGGCGCACGAGGCCTTCCTGCTCGCCAGAGACAACTACCCGCGTCACCGCCCCTCTGCCTTCTCGATGAACCGCCTGCTATCCGCACTCGTCGACGCTGACCGGGTCGACCTCGCCGAGAGGGATTTCAAGGCGGCGTTGCGGCGCAGTGTCTCAAGTTGATCTATTTTTGTCTCAAATTTGTTGAAATCGATATGATTAGCCAGCAATTGGAAGCGATTTGACCGGAATTGTAACTCGGAGGCCGGTTTCGCCAAGTCTAGCTGCGGCGGTGAGGCGGTCCGTTGACCGTTATGCCAGTTGGGCAGGGCTCGGGTGTATAGAGGGGCCTCTCAGTTTGCCCTCCCAACCCTGGAATCTATAGGTCGCGCGATAACATTTTCCGTCCCTGTATTTTTCTTACAGTTTTGCCCGTTTTACGGGTCTTTTTTTCGAACGAAACTTAAAAATGACAGTTATTTTAAGGATTTGCCTGTTATAAGAAGTCTGCTAGAGATGATCTTATCTTGATCACTCCAGTGGTGGATCTCGATAGAATTCCATACATAAAAGAGAGCCCATATATACACACAAATTAACTCCGAGCCGTGACCCCAAGCAGGCAAGCGTACGTGTCGCAGTACTGGACGTCACTCACCGCATGCCACCAGCCCGGCACGAACGTCGTCCATGGCAACAAGCACGTACGCATCACGTCGAGGACACGACGGGAGCAGCAGCAGCAGGGGTAGGGACGACGTAGGGAGTGGCGCAGAGCATCAACGGGTTCTTCCTGCGCACGCCGAGCCCCATGGCCTCCGCCATGTCCACCTCCTCCACGCCGGGCGGCAGCGTCCAGTCGAAGTGGTACATGAGCTGCAGCAGCGTCAGCTCCATGCCGGCGAGCCCGTAGTTGTACCCGGGGCACATCCGCCTTCCGGCACCGAACGGCGTGAACTCGAAGTGGAGGCCGTGGAAGTCGACGGCGCCGTCCTCCTCGAAGCGCTCCGGCACGAACTCCTCGGGGTCCTTCCAGTACCGTGGGTCCCTCGAGATAGCCCACGCGTTCACCACCATCCTCGACTTGGCCGGCACCACGTACCCGCCGAGCTCCGTCGTCTCGATGCTCTCTCTGGGGACGAGGAGCGGCGCCGCCGGGTGCAGCCGGATCGCCTCCTTCATCGTGTGCTTCAGGTACTTGACGGTGTTGCTGCGCAGCTCCGTCTCGCTGATGGTTTGTTTGCCGTGGAAGGCGCGCCGGACCTCGTGCTGGAGCTTCTTCATCACGCGCGGGGTGCGCATGATCTCCGACATCGCCCACTCCGTCGACGAGCCGGATGTCCCCGTGCCGCCCGCGAACATGTCCTGCCATCCACTTTCTGGTCAGCATGCATGCCATGCATAGATGCTTGGATTTTGTACGTGGCAACGTGCAACGTAACCGAAGCAATTGTTACAACTCACCAGCACGACGGCTTTGATGGTGTTGTCCGTGACAGGAAAACCCCACGGGTTGTCGCCCTTCTGCAGGGTGAGCATGACGTCGACGACGTTCTCGTCGACAACATTCTTGCCAGCGCCCTCTCGGCGCGCACCTTCCGTCTCCCCTCGATGATGTCCACGAGTATGTCGTCAAACGTCCAGTGGATCTCCCGGAGCTTCCGCTTCATTCCGGTGGCCTCGCCGAGCACCTCCCTGAGCCGCGGGAAGAGGTCAGGCACGTTGAACCCGCTCGACAGCCCCACCACCCGCTTGATGGCGTGCTGGAATACCGGCATGTCGGGCCGCACCTCCCCGAACGCCGACCTTGAGATGGTCCGGCTGCTGATATCGTACACCATCCTCGTCACGTCCACCGGCATGCCGGGCCCGGCGGCGCGGATGAGCTCCACCTGCCTCTGCACCTCCTCCTCCCGTATGAACTGGAACTGGAGGACCCGCTTGGGGCTGAGGATTTCGTGGATGCTGCAAAGCTTGCGGATCTTGCGCCAGTAGTCGCTGGTGGGCGCGAAGATAATGTCGGTCCAACCATAGCCGCAGATGCCGCCGACGAGGAGCCTGGGACGGTTCGCGAAGTTCGGGTCCTGCACCTTGAGCACCTCCCGTGCCAACTCCCGCGACGTTACCACCACCAGCGGCATCGGCCCGATCTTGAGCATCATGATGGGGCCGTGCGCGCCGGCCAGGTCCCGGAGCCGGCGATGCACCAGGGTGTCCACGAAGTGGTGCACGCTCCCGATGATCGGCAACGTGCGCGGGCCTGGAGGGCGGCGGGCCGACGCAGGCTTGAAGAAGTAGATCATGGACACCGCCAGGAGGGCTAGGAGGATGGGGCATCATCCATGGCCGGCGATCGACGAGACCCTAGCTGGATAACTTGGCGCGCGACCACGACTAGCTAGCTAGTAGTGAAGATGAGTGATGACCTAGCTCGAGTGCTTGCACTGATCTCACTGATGGAGATACAAGCTGTATTTATAGTGAATTTGAGCAAGTGAGTCCACGGGAACGTGCACAAATTGACTCTCCCAGCTCGGTGATTCTTCGGTCTGAACGATTAATTAATTCCATCGAATCGAACGGAGAATTAGCCGTAGGATAGATAAAGTTTGTAGTAATTTCAAGTGAACATTATCTCGATCGAGCAAAGGATAACTAACGTGGACACCGTCGAAAAGAACTAGGCGCGGAAACTGGGACCAAGTGTTATGCATTGTGCTGGGAGTGTCTTAGAGTTGTCGAAACGTACATGGGCCTTAACGAAACTACCATGCATCGATCAGTGTCACATTCATCGCTCTGGATCGGAAATTACCATGTCTCGACAAGAAGAAAAACTACCATGAAAATTTACAATTGGGTAGGATTGTAGGAAGCTAGAGCTACTGGTGGTGATGATTATTCTGTCGACATCACACGATGCCATGGTGACATGGTTACATACGCCAACCTGCAAAATATCACTGCTCCCTACAGCTTATAGGTTGAAAAAATTGATAGTTTCCCAACCGCGAGTCCAGGCGTCCAGCTAGATATCCAAAATCTTATCTATGGTTTGTAACGCTGATGTGTGCGTAGCTCGGTAGGCGGTAGCTATATGTTGCCTTGGAGCTACAACTGTTGCAGGCTCCATTGCGGAATATTAGAAGAAGAAAAAAGGAAGAAAAAAAGAAGGATTGAAGAAAAATGATTGCCATTTCCAAATAAGGTTAAGAGAAAGATTAAAGGAATAATCATTTCATTAAAAAGCGTCCGGCTACATCTAAACCGATTGTGTCGAAGTCCATTCCAAAAATGCAACTCTACATTAGGTTCTGAAAAAAGTATCCCTCTATTGAAGTTGCATTCGTTTGGAAACATAGACATAAGAAAATCTCTTGATATCATATTGACAAATATCAAGATGATACCAATTACACCCAAAATCTCTACACCAATATGATATCAAGAGCCTAGTCAAGACATCGAGAATGTGCACAACCAAATTATTATAAAAGGAGAAAAGAAAAGGAGCAACAGTGATCCAGTAACAACAACCGGTGACCCCTTGACAACACATGGATTATGAGAATGGTTATACAAAAACAACACCTTCGGAAGGGTACGATGTGCAAGCGACAACGTTGCCGGATCAAACTCTTAAGGCTAGATCATGGGTGTCCACCCTAAAGATTAGGTTCGAGCAAATCCAATTAATGGCCTCGACAGGGAACGTGCCAGGACAACGACATTGCTATAAGGTATGGTCCAATAAAGACGGTGTCAATGTGCACGATCCTAATGTGGATATTGCAACATGATTGATAATCATGTTCGCACAAGCAGGCAGCCCACAGATGCGTGCAGATCATAGGTAGTTTGACGAGAGTGGTTGAATAACGGCAGGGGCGGATCCAGGATCGAACCAAACCTGGGCCAAATTTGTACTTAGTGTTATACTTAGGCTAATTGGTAAGTGTCCTCTGCTATTCTGGTTCTCGCATATTTAGCACGCATCACCATGTGATTACTCACTCCGATACGGAAAAACTGTCGCTAGTTATACGTACAAATTGTACTTACATGTTACGTTTGTCTACTTACGACAATTTTAACAGATCGCCGGGAGTAGTATCGTATACTATGTTTACTCTCCCACTTCGAACCTGCCACGATAGGATAGGTTGGGAGTGTCAAACTAAGCAGAACATTTACAGGGCGGGCGATAAGATTCTTATCATGAGGCCGATGAAACCAAAGCAAGTCGGCTACTACAGGGGCGCGGTGCTACGATCTGCCCCGTCACATTCTCAAGCCCTCGCAAGTCGCATCACATACGTGTGGGCGAGTGGCAGTGTCACCTTCGGATGGGCCCCGATCCCTGGGCTACCTGCTCCCACGGTGGGTCCCACCACACGGTGAGCACACTAGTACATTTCTTTCTTTTTTTGACACAAAAGCCCAGATCTATTAAGAAATTACACCGGTACAGACACCCCTGAAAATCAAGAAATTACAACCAAGTCCTAGGGAAAGACAGCCGCCGCTGCCGTCAACACGCACTGAAGGCACGCCGCCGCCAACATCGCTCCGGAGGAGCCTTGCTAAGGCAAGCAGCCGGAAGTCCTTCAAGAAAGGGGCCTCGAAGGCCCTACGCGCCGAAGGAGAAGCCGTCGTCTTCGTCGCCGGCGAACCTCCGCAAGAACTGAGCCCATCCCCATCACAGCACCTCACGGACCTCGCCTCGCCACTGGGAAGATGACGAAACGGTGGCGACAGGCCCGAAGGACGGGTACTCCATCACGCACGCTAGCCAACGTCGCCATGTCGGCCGCCTGCAAGGAGAAGACACATAACTCCACAGCCTCCCGACGACTGCGCCGTCGGACCGGAGAGAGGAGGGGGAGGAATTATTCTTCACGGCCGCCGCCACCTTCTCCAGCCCGATGACGACGGCGAAGCAAGGAAACCTAAAAAACTACACCTAGCTACTCGCACGGACGAGATCCGGAGCTTCCCCCCGTCTCCGGCGCCGTTCCAGCGTCGCGAGACGGAGGGAAGCGGCGGATTCGCCGGCGAAGTCCTGGGTCGCCTTTCTTTCGCCTCGGTTTACTGTAGCAAGGAGGGGAACGAGAGAGTTCTCGAGATAGGAAGGCAGTACGTTTCCTTTTGGGGTGAGCGCTTTGCTTCGGTCTTGCTTTCGTGCTGCAAGTTGGACGAAGTTCCAACTCTTTCTTTTCTTTCTTTCCAAACCTGGCGTGCACCTCTGAAGTCTGGACAGGAAGATCATGCGATGGCTATCAAAGATTATATAAGTTGTCTTTTAGTTATCTCATCCAGATCATCAAAACACTAATAAGTTGTCGAAATCATTTTCTTGGAAATAGCTCACGTCATATACAAACCAAGGACAAGTACTCCCTCCGTCTATAAATAAGTGTTTTAGATTTGCACAAAAGTGGATGTATTTAGACTTGAAACATGTCTAGATACATCTACTTTTTGGCAAATCTATGACACTTATTTTGGGACGGAGGGAGTATTAGTTCTCAAAAAACATGTGACCACAATCCACGCGGAGGACCCCTAGATATATCATCATGTGACCATCAATGTGTTATAATGTCTTAAACATCTAGATTTTTTTTTTGTTAGAGGGTTTTGCAAATGTTGTGAATTGTGATGTCACTTGACACAAAATAATGCATATAACAACGCCATGTCTCCGGAACCCTGAAATTGTCACTCACCTAAGTAAAGCACTCAAAAATATCCACCACTTCTCGGCTTATAAAAAGGCTTAAAAAGGCTTATTTCCTTCCTCTTGATGATTATGTGTTCTTCGTCTACACTAGTAGAAAACGGGCCTTTAGTTCCGGTTGTAGAGGGCCTTTTACTCCCGGTTTGCCAACCGGGACTACCAAATCGGGACTAAAGGCCCCTCCCTCCCCCCCCCCCCCCCCTTTAGTCCCGGTTGGCCACGAAACGGGACTAAAGGGCCCTCCACGTGGCCACGGCGGAGCCCGCTGGGTGGAGGACATATAGTCCCGGTTGGTAAGACCTACCGGAACTAAAGGTTTCTGCTTTTTTTTCAATTTATTTAGGGTTAATTTAGGGTTTAGGGGGTTGGGGTTTAGGGTTTCGGATTTTGTGTTTTCCATTCAATTCTTTTCATATGGAGATCACGTTGATGCGCCAAAAACAAGTTTTCGTGCGGTCGGACGGCGAGCTTGGGAGGCCGGAAGGCTCGGGGCGGACGTCGAGCTTGCTGCGGGGGCGGTGGCGGCCGGAGTTGAGGGGAGTACTCTTTCCTGAAAAAATCGCAGCTTATGGCATTCACTCGACCTCCTCCACCTACAAGATCTAGCTTGAGGGTATCATCGCCTCTCACATGAAGTTTCTCATCTCCTAAATACAAATCATTTGTTTGCCTCATCTCCCAAATCTGAGTACAAATTATTTGTGCGTGCGTGCGTGTCAAAGAGCTTTATACATTTCTCATTACAATCATCCTCAAGAATGCCTACTAGAAAAGGAATCCTTTCGGTAGCCTTCTGGTTTTTTTGGAAATTTGGAACGAATAAAATGCGAGCGTGTTAAAAAAATATGCCCTCTATCACTCTATGCCACGAGTTTAGTAGAACGTGTCTACTCCGTACCATGTAAGAGCATCTCCAAGCGAGGCCCTTAAATAGCCCCAAAGCGGTTTAATTCTGTCCGGACGTGACCGGACGCGTCCGGGCACGTCCGCACACCCCCAAACCCTCCGCACATATGGGGTGAGTTTGGGGGCGTCCGGGCGTGTCTGCATGCCCACTGTGGACCATTTTATCACTTTCTTTTGTCCTTCTTTAATTATTCTCTCTCCTTCTACACCAATCACATGCAAGGTTCTCACAATTTGGGGTGATATTTGGGGACCATGGTTGTAGGAGGTCATTTTTTAGGGTGGTCCACGGATAGCCGTCCGGACGTTTAGGGGATGAATTTGGGGCTCGCTTGGAGATGCTCTAATACTCCGGGAAATGAAAAACGAACCGGGACATCCTACGTGGAGTGCTCGATCCAAACGGTGGGCTCCCACGCCACGTCCTCCTTCCGTGCGCTTCCTGCCGCGGAAGAAGACGACAGACGGAAGGTGCCTGCGCCGCCGGTCATCCCCTTCGCCGCGCCCCCAGCCTCACATCCCGATCGTCCTCTCCTCTCCTCCCCCACAAACACTTCCCAAAAAATAATATCGTCCCACTCCGCCCCCTCTCCGCCGCACCTCCACCCACTCGCCGTCGCCACGCGCCATGGCCGCCGCCGCAGCCTCCCTCCTCGAACCCGCCCGCTTCCTCGCCCTGCCCCTCCCGCGCTCCCTCCCGCCCCGCCGCGGCCTGCACCTCCTCCGCCCCTCCCCCCTCCGCGCCCCGCGCCTCCGTTGCCAGGCAACCACCCCCCGCCTCCCGCCCCCCTCCTCCTCCCCACCACCTCGCCCACCCCACGCCCTCCTCGACGCGCTCAAACAATCCCTCCTCGACTCCCTCTCCGCGCTAAAGAAGCCCGCTTTGGCCCTCCTCCTCGCCGGCGCGCTGCTCGCGGCCTCCGCGGGGCCCCACCACAACCCTGCGCTCGCCGCTTCCGGCGGCCGCGTCGGCGGGTCCGCCTTCTCCTCCTCGCGCTCCTCGTCGTCGTCGTCGCGGTCCTCCTACAGCTACTCCGCGCCGGCGCCCAGGGGAGGGTACCCGTACTCCTCCGCGCCCTTCTACTGGCCTTCGCCCTTCGTGTCCGTCGGCCCCGCCTTCGGCATCGGCTTCGGCGGCTCTGGCTTCCTCCTGACCCTCGTCGGCTTCGCGGCGTTTCTTTACCTCGGCGGTTTCCTCACCGACTCGTCGGGGGGCGGGAGCGTGCTCACCGACACGCAGAAGACCACCGTCCTCAAGCTGCAGGTTTCTTTTGCCCGTTTCCTTTTGTCCATGCCCTCTGCAGTCTGGACGATTTATTGCCAGAGTACTAACTCACATTAGCATGGACCAGTTGACGGACTCCACACTTTATATAAGTATGTAGAAGGAAAGAAAATATGCAAATGAATTGATGGTAGATTGGTTATTGTAAAATGTGAACCACTTCTTCAAATGAACTGATGGTAGATTGGGTATTGTGAAATGTAAACCATTTTTGATTTCCCACACCATTTCTATGTGTTGGCATAAACCATTGGTCGAGTTCTCAAACAAACAAACAAAATTGATTGAGCATCTCGTTGTAATTGACCATGGTCTGGTGAACTGTACACTATCACCTTGGCTAGAATTGATATTCGTGGCTATTTGGTTGTAAAAATTTCTGACTGTTCTGCAGTGCTATCTTCTTGGATCTAGGATCCATCGAAAGTAAAGCGCGTAGGAACTGTATGAAAAATAAAAATTAGCATTTAGTACATGTATCTTTAAAATGTTAGAATTTTTTTCAGCTCCTAATGTATGTTGGCAGCTGTACTGTGATATAACTGAGGATATAGTTATGCAAATGATACAATTTCAAGTAATTCCGTCATATGATTTAACCTTTTTTGACTTATAATTCTTAGTGATACATAAATTGTCTGGACGAAATGGGGGCCTTAGACCACAAATCTTCCTTCCAAACATATAAATTAGAGTGCATTAATATTAGCTGGTGATGCTACACATATTGCAATATCATTGAGGATTTAATTTGAAAGAACTATAGCAAGACAATATCGTTAGCAGATTTGGTATGATTCACTGTGCACTTGCTGTTGATGGAAGAATGATATATTTAACTTCTCAAACTTAGTGTTTGCTTTCCGAACCGTTATAAATGTTGTTTGCACAATATTTTGTATTCATATACATTGATTGGTAACTGCCAAATCAGACTGCTTGGTAGAATTTATTTGTTAATCATGCCGATGTAACTCATAATATACATAAGTGTACAACAACTGCACAAATACTTGATCCACATAGATAACCAATTATTTATGTGTTGGAGGAATCCATTTTAATTTTGTATCTATATGTTGACATGTATTCCTAGGTTGGCTTGCTAGGCTTGGCCCGATCATTTCAGAAGGAGCTTGATCAAATAGCTGAGAAGGCAGATACATCAACCCCAGCTGGGTTGAGCTATGTACTATCAGGTAATACTTCACAGTTATCGTGGTACTAAATTACCCCGTAAGTGATTCAGTAACGGCATCATTTATTGGTTGGGACACATGACTCCTGACGTAAAATGCTCTTAGTTTAGTGAGCATAAACCACATAATATGAATCGGAACTCCTTTCTGAACCATATTGTGAAGATTTGTTCCTTTTGTAGGTTTTAACTATTTTTTCTACTACGTTGAGTCAATCTAACTATTTGGTTATTGATATGATATCTTTCAGAGACAACATTGGCATTACTTCGGCATCCAGATTGCTGTATCTCAGCTTACTCAACAGTAAGCACACTGTCCTTCAGTTTATCATTTACTTTCTAGAGCATAATTGCAGTTATTTTCTTTCCTTCCTTCCATATCTATGATTAGCTTTACTATTCCCTCCACAAAAGTAAAAGTTCAGTTTTAGTATATTTTTTTCCAGTTCACCAGGAATTGACATAATCATAAGCTTGCCAATATTTCATCGCAAAAAAAAAAGATATCCACAAATTCTGATTGGGAAACTACCCCCTCAGTTTGTAGGTTGTAGAACATTACGTGAACACTATATCATGTAAACCAAGGAGATCTTACAGATTCGAAATTAGGTAAATTTCTTGTTTGGATTTTTTTTAATCTCTTTGTGGTTCACATTTTTCGAAGGTGGATGTAAAACGAAGCATGGATGATGGGGAGAAACGCTTCAATCAACTATCAATTGAGGAACGAGGCAAATTTGATGAAGAGACACTAGTGAATGTAAACAGTATCAAGAGGCAAAAAGCAGGCAGCCAAAGATCGAGTGGTTTTAGCAACGAGTACATTGTGGTACGCTTTCTAAAAACACTCAAGTAAATGGCAGCAGTCTGTTTGATGTAATATTTGTGATAAGCGCGTCCTTATATTTGGCACCTTCATTATGTGTAGAAGTTAATATTCAGTTTTCACTTATTTTTAGTTATTTCTGCCTAGTAACAGAAGCATAATTGACTGCTGTTCAAATACTCTCACCCCTGTTACAGAATTCCTGATTACCTATGTTGCTAGTGGTAGTGATCATATGATATCTGAGCATTTTTTTTCTTGTAGATTACCATATTGGTTGCTGCTGAGGGAGTATACAAGCTACCTACTATAAATAGCAGCTCTGACTTGAAGACAGCACTACAAACTCTTGGTGGTGTACCGTCAAGCAAAATATTGGTATTACCTGCTTGTTTCTCTTCTGTCTACTGTCAACTGTACTGTACTGGGTCAAATAATGTCCACCAGCAGCAACCTGGTTACAATAACCAAATCTAACAATTCTTCGAAATAGAGCTGGTTAAATATTTCATTCTATTCAGTTCGCACTTAATAATGTACTCTACTAGTTTTAAAGAATCTGACAGATCTCTACTCAGCAAATGAAAATCATCGCGAATCAGTAATCATTATTATCTTGTACACTCACTGAGCAACATCTTGTAGACTATACTTTTTATAGAAAATGCAGGCTGTTATCTACTTTCAGTGAATATGCTTAGGCATAATAATGATGTTTGACATTGTCTTGACCTTTTTTCTATAGGCGGTCGAGGTCTTATGGACTCCACAAAATGAGAACGACACATTGTCAGAGCGGAGCTCCTCGAAGATTACCCACTTTTGAGGCCCCTATAGAAGGATTAAGATGTATACTTACTTCCCTTACAAACTATCAAGTCGCGGATTCATTTTTGACGGTCCAGTTTATTAACTATAGCTCAGATTTTGTGTAAAAATATGATTGTAATTGAAGTTGTTCTCACTACATTAAAGTTTGCTCAATGCAACCATGCTGTATTACAGTCTGACATAGTATGTTAGTATTGTTCAGTTTTTCTGACAGAGCTCAAGTTTGTAAATAAATTTCATCTGCAAGAACATATTACTTGTACCCAATTTGTCACATGCATTTTAGGACTATGGGTTTTGTTAAGATATACAGGTAAAGAAAAGGGGAAAATAAACTGCTAACCAAATGGACACTATTTTCCGCACCATCAGGATAGCAACAACAACCCTAGAGCAAGAAATTATACTGGTAACATTTGCAAACAGAGTACCAGCAGACAGCACTGAGAGCTGACGCGCAGCATACTCCAGCTCAGTCTCTAATGTGATGCAGTTGACTAGGGGTGTACATAAGTCTAATGTGATACAGGTGTATAAGTGGAGGATTTTGAGCTGGAGGACAATGTGATTTAGTACATCACAATTAACAAATGGACCACCATATTTATCACACTCATAATTTACTCAAATTGTTAACATCAAGAAGAGTGCAAGAGTAATAAACAGCAACAACACATTGCTGCAAGACATGAGAATAAACCGGATGCACAGCATTTGAGCAAGAAACTGTGAAACATGTAACGATAAAAAGGGGCATAAACAGACTAGTCAATGTCTGAGAGAATTTGCAACACAGTTCTCAAATCCAAACATATTGCAATCGATTACATTGTGACAGTACTAGGAAACAATTAACAGGAAGGTTTTCAGCCTCCAGCCAAATGAGACCACCGACAGGGCCAATCACCTCAGGCGGCGGCGGTCACTGTTGCGGTTGCGGTTGCAGCTTCAGATGGAGGGCTGTCACCTCCGATTTCACGCCTCGCATAGTCCCTGGCACCATCCTTGTCTACGATCTTGATCGCAAAATTCTGGGGCGCAACGACCAATCGGAGTCTGATCTCCTTGATACACTTGTCGACAAGGTCTACTGCCTCCTCAACAGTCATGTCAGGATGGTACAGCTTGTCCATCAGCGACAAACAGAAGTACGAACCATACCCAAATGCACCCTTATCAATTTTGTGCATTGTTGCGATGTAGTCGATGTAATACATTGACGCACCAACATCTTTATCAAACCCTGCAAGGATGATGTTCACAGAGTAGGGATTCTGCAATAAAATGAAACAAGATAAGATGTCAGGGAATAAAAACTAACATATAGGTCAACACTGACTAAATTACCAGAGAAAAAGAGAAGTTGAGTAATGTAGCCACCAAATTTAGACAGTGCTGCTGTTAATTTCAGCCAAGGCAGTAAAACTAGTAATCTTAGTCAGATATTAAGGCAATAGGGGAAGGCAGCATGGTCTATAGTACTTAGCAGCCAGAAAGGGAAATTTAACATACAAATATAATAGGTAGTACTTTACAGACAGGATTTCTCATTTCTAATAAACCTTCAACTAAGAGACAAACAACAAAACAAGAAAACAGACAGAGCCCTGTAGTTTTTTTCCTTACAGTGAATGTGGTAATTTGAAAAATTCAAGTTAAAATACCACAATTCTCTCCCTAAAATGTTCCTAGTTTGCATACAGGATGGAATAAACAAATCTTGCCAATGAATTAATATGCTGGCGGAGACAACATTGCCCAAGGTCTATCAAAAACCAGCTTAAGTTTCATCTGGACATGTCGCAAAATAATTTAGTTCAATCTGAATGTAGAGTGAAGCAGCATTAAGACGGTAAGAATTTGTTACATACACCATTGCAATATCCAAAAATGAGTTCCATGTCAACATTCATACATAACATAACAAACAGCCAATAATAAGAGAAGAAAAGACAATTCACTAGGTGTAATACCATAGCTTGTACTATCATAGGTGATGGTTATATCTACCTACACATCTCCTAGGTGTTCTGCAATATCATAGGTGATGGTTATATTCTCGTCATTAGCTTAAACTAGCCTAGGAACGTACACTCTAGTATCTTTTTTCTTTGCGAATATATAGTCTACTATCAGTAGAATAGCCAAACAGTTTTCTAGAAATGAATGGCAAATAAACAACAGAGTAGTACAGTCCAGAAGCCCCTTGTGTTTGATGAGTCAGCCTGAATCACACATCCAGTATCACTGGTTTTACTAAATGAGAGTCAAACCGATAAATCCAACAACAGGAATACACGAAACCTAGCAACCTGAACAAAACAAGGTACTAGGTATCTAGACGTTTCTGTCGAATCGAAACCCTAAGAAAAGCAAACAGGCCATCAAACCTAGTCCATCCGTGCGGCATCCATGCATAGGGGGGGAGAGAAATTAGGTGGCGTGGGTACTACCTTCCGCAGGGCGGTGGCGAGCTCGCCGCGGGTGAAGTTGGCGGTGGCGGCGGTGCTGAGCGGCATGTTGTTGCGGAACTGGTAGAGGTGGAGGTTCTTCTGGATGAACTCGGTGAACTGCACGCTGTTTTCCCCCACAAAACAAGGCCAGATCGGGTCAGATCGAGAGCGCAAACCTGCCCCCAATAAAAAGCGAACTCGAAATTAATCAGCGGCGGGGGGCTTACCGGTCGCCGGGCTCCCCGGAGGCGCCCATGAGCTTGTGGGAGTCGAGGACCATGATCTTGTCCTCGTCCGTCTTGTGGACGAGGATGCTCTGCACGGCGGAGGTGTCCGCTGCCACCACCGCGAAGTCGCGGCCCACCACGCCGATGACGCACTCCATCGCCTCCGCCTACCGCCGGTTCGACTGGGGGTTCGTGGGGGAGATAGAGAGATTTGGGGACGAGCGAGCAGGGCAGATGGAGAAAGAGAGGTATTTGGGGACTGGAGTCGAGTTCGGCTTCGGTTCCAAAAAAGAACCAAGCGAGAGGGTCAGACTCAGAGACGAGGACTTTGGGCCTGGGTGGGCTTTCTTGCGGTGTTAGGCCTGTGGGCTTCGGCTTTCATGTTTTTTTCTGCGCGTGCGCTCGTGTTTTTCTTTTCTTTTTTTGAGGTTTAAGACGGTCGTATCCATCATCCGATTAGATATAATAGTGTTATGTACAGAAATTCGAGCTAGGGAAAAAAATCCCTTTACATGCAAATCAACAAAAACTAGTCTCCAGGATCTTGCGTGTGGGCGAAAGCCCGCATCGCCAACTCCTCCCGCACCAAAGCCGCCACCTCCAACGGCGAGATTGCCATGTTGCAGTAGGTCCTTTGGTTCCTCTCCTTCCTTGTCCACCACATCGAGTGGATGATGGTTTCGCCAGTCGCTCTCCTAGCCTCGTGTGAAAAACCCACAAGTGCTCGCCATGTCAACAGACAGCCTCGATCAGCAACGCACGGATCTCCCTTCCTCGCAGTAGCGCGACGCACCATCTCGGTCACGCAACCCTGAGTCCCACAGACACAAAAGGCACCTCCTCTCACCATTTGCAAGGAGTGTCCAAACATCAGAAGCTTCATCATCTAGGCCTTCCCCGGCGGCCTCTGCCGCTCCATCCTGGTCCCTGACGTCGTCGTCTTCTTCTTGGTCTTGTTCACGGCGAGGACGAGGTCATCAATGGCCGTCACTGCCTAGTCCGAGAATGGTACATCTAACAAGGCCATGAAATCCTCTCGCCGGCGCCCCGAGGGGTGGGCCTCCTCGGTCAATGAGCCGAGACGGCATGCCACGGCCTCTTTGGCCAGCTGCGCGATGTTGGCGCCTTTCGGGTGCAGCTTGGCGAGTCTCCCGCTCCTCCACAGAGCTGAGTGATCTATGCACTCACGCACACAACTAGATTCCAGAACGATGTCAATGCAGAAACGAAACAAAACAAAAGTATACGTGCTGACCAACTGTTCACACTTCACAGCCATTTTAACAGAGACCGGTATCAAGAAAGGGCAATGCATACGACCTGACCAAACCCTGGACGTTCCTCGGTAATCTCCACCAAAAAGAGGGAATTTACACGCGTCAACACGCAGTAGCAAGCAATAGTGCAGCTGCGGTTCCCTTCAATCAATTCCTCGTGGTATACATGGATGATGGATATGACCACCATGAGTGAGTGTGAGTCTATAAACAGTTCTACGAGCAACAAACTTACAATCACCTAATTAGTCACCAACACATGGGGCGGTCTCCTGTTGCACAACCTTGAAGAATCCAGTCCATGTCGCCTCTGTCGTCCGTGGTCGGTGTACCTCTGACCTCTACGAGGGTCTAAACATGCCCCCACATGCAGTGCAAGGTTAACTGCTTGCTATCAAAAAATATCTTCAGACCTGTTGTGCTATGTATATACTACTCCTCGATCATCAGACTGTCAAGAAGAGGACGCTGTAGATGTGTGTTCCCCCCGAGCGTTTTGCCGTTCAGGTGAGCTCTGCACGACGAAACAGTTTCCAGTCAATCCAAAATGGCATCAACAAACTCTGGTACTACCCGTCCAAATGACATCACCCTACTCAATGCTAAAATGCTTCTTAAACAAGCAAACAGTGAATCTCGTGTGGCATAAAATCTACACAAGGACTAATTACTGTTTCTGGTGCAATATTGAGAGTCTAACTTCAGTTCAGTGCCCATAGCAGTGATAAATGAAAAGCTCAAACTTAAAGCAAGTGCAATTAGACTTGTGGCAATAGACAAGCTTGCAAGATGTAGATAATATAGACCTTACAGTTGCCGACTGGAGCTCTGTTATCGCAGTATCGCCATCCTCCTGTAATCGAAACAATAGCACTGGGAACTCAGAAGGGTGTCCAGCCAAACATTATTTCTTAACATATGCAAAATACAGCAGCAACAATCGCACGGATTATCACCTCAAGTAACAGATCTTTTCTTGTTATCAGTCCTATGACACGAGAAGGCCGAGGAACAACAAATATATGCCTCAATCCTAGTTGGCGGAAGAGATTGTACACCTGAGAATCATTACAAAGATTATCTCATATCCAACTCGGTAAAATGAGTGTATAGTACAAAGGAATGCAAGCTTTACCTTTGCCAAAGACATGTCCTCTGGCACTACGTAAGGAGAAGGGTTTAGAAACGGGGCAAGATCCAAATACAACCCAAGCTCATCATCCGTCAAATGAATATCATCAATTGACTTTCCTTTACTTGATGCTGGTTTCACAAAGTCGCTGAAATTGTGCCTATGAAACAGCAAAAATAATCCATTAGTACCAGTCGATACGATAGTATAAGTATACTGAACCTATTAGTTCCAACTTAGATAGAAAAACACAAACCTGTTCAGTATGCCTGGCCCGCAAGGGAAAGGAGTATTCTGGAAATCTACTTTAGATTGCAAAAGCACCAATAAGTGACTGCAAGAAGAGGGTGAATGGGTCAGTGAACAAGGTAAACCAAGAAAGCAGCAGCACATGGAATTGCATCTTACCTACGAAGTATGAGACCTATGACAAGTGACTCGCCGTTCTGCCCACGATCAACAATCTGACCAACAAAAGAAAATCTGTTACTAAAACCCCACAGAAGCAACTGAGTTCTGGAAACTGGCACCTACTTACAGGGAAACCATTGTGCTTGTTGCTTTGCAAAACAGAAACAATATCGACAACTCTTGAGACACGAGGAAGGCAGACAACCTAACACAAAGGCCAGAACCATGGACGTGTTAGAAATTGGAGCTATACTGACACAAGATATAGTTCTGGCTTCCACATAAATGGAACAAAAATGCACGGTCAAAAAAAATGGAACAAAAATCTTCAGAACCTTTTGATTCTTGCAGGCATCCTTTGCATTCATGTTTCTCATCACTTGTTTAGGCCTAGAGTCAAGTAAAGGAATGCCCTTTAATCGAGCCTGCTCTTCATATAGCCCCTCGTTAAAAAAATCGCCAACAGCCTACATGAACAGAAGTCAGAAGGAACAATCAAAGCATTCGAATGCATCGTGTTCAACAAGGAATCAACATTTGCAGAGTTTGAGTCAACGTTTGCAGAATTTGTACCTTTGATATTAGAAGAACTAGCATGATTAATGGCAAGAGTTGCAAGTTGTTTGTAATCTCAACCATAATAACACATAGAGAGACAGTCATTCTCATCGAACCACCAAGAAATGAAGCAGCACCAAGTAGAGCATACCTATAGCAATATTCAATGCCCAGAGGAGACAAGAAGAATTAATTTAACAGCTATCGATGCAAAACTAAGAAGCCTAATAGATTAAATCTCAAAAAAAAAACTAATAGATTGATATACATGCAACACGGGTTGAATTGAAGAGATTGTGAGAACTCACGTGCCCTCGTCGACATTTAGTTTCTTATAGAACTTAACAACGGACATTCCAACAAGCCGACCATATGTAGATCCAATCATTATTCCTGGAACAAATTGACCAGCTGGAACAGCAGTTCCAAATGTTACAACAGCTAAGGAGTAAAACATGACCTGAGCAAAGCAAGAAAAAGGGGAGAGGTAAGTATATGAAAAAAAGGTTCTTGATATCTCAATACCATCCAAATGATGGTAAATGGAATGATGAGAAAGAGTTTGCTACAGCATAGGAATATATAGAGGAGCTAAGAACCCATCATCTTTTATTATACCGCACCTGCTACTATGACAATATAACACAGTAGAACTTCGACAAGACTATTGATTATTTGAACCATTTGTTAGATCATGGTTAATTGAACTCGATAGGTAGCTTTCCATATTTTTCCTAACTCGTCATATTATTAGAAGTGCACTAGTCTAACAGGTCAGGATGAAATCCTAGTAGAGTTAGGAAGATAATGTGAGGTTTAATATTTCATAAATCAAAAGACAGAAAAGGGTACCAGGAAAGTGATAAGACTTTGTGCGCTGTACTCATGGAATGTTTTTGCACTGAACAGATTGCGTATTGCATCATCCTGCAAGAGAATATGGTTGAATATTGTCAAGTGGAATATGGAATATTGAAGGAAAAAGCTCTCCAAATATATTCTAACCTGAGAATTGAAGAAAATGGTTGCTAGATCATTGTATTCATTATCTTTTGAGCAGTAAAACTGTAAAACAGAAACAGAGGATTAAGAGAAAAACAACCAATATCACTGTAGATGGAGAGCACATGTAATTCAAGTTGAAAATCCCCAAAGTAGACCCACATTGACAAAATTCCCATCTGTCCCAGGCGGATGAGGGCATTGGATACCAGAATTAGTTTCTAATTCAGGACATGGGCTGCATTTCCTCAGCATTGGCAACACAAAGGAAATGGTGGATGTTATCAAAGATATGAGGCAAGCTTCAAAGATCTGCAGATTTTAGCCTGGGTGTTAGGTATAGAACTACACGAGGAACTCTTCCTTTATGACCACGAATAATATTATATCTTCAGCATACCTGGACTCGTTTCCCTTTCTTATGAAGATATGTCCGCCGCCATCTAGTTATATACAGGGTGAGTTGATTAAATAGCGCTCCTGAAGAAATACCAGATGAATTGATTGAGAAATATCAAATGAGGTACAAATATAGCAGGACTGTTTATTTTTTCGACCTATAGTGTGTTTGTGGCCAAGCTTTTCATGATTGTTGTGCACAACTAAATAAACATTAATTTCCATGGAACTTGACCCAACTCTAACTACATGGCATTTTGCAAGACAACTGCAGCTGTGATAAAACTTGGTGTGCAGAGATAGACAGACATCCGAATGAGTTCTGGTCAAGTACAACGTATGACTATGGCATTTCTAGGTATACTTGATAAACTTTGCATACTATTACTTACCAAGAAGTCCACCAATAACACCAATGATAGCCACAGGCAGAAGTTCCTGGTAAGAGTAATCTTCTTGACCTCTTTAAGAAAAGTGAACATTCAGTATCATAAAAGGTATTTAGCATTCCCTTCTAACTGGGAAAGTAATCTTACCCAGATATGTCCCAGATTATGAAACCCCCGGCCCCAAAATGGCCACACTTTCCACTGTTGCACCAATTCATCGCTGATCGCACCACAACAGCCACAACAGCAGATGTAAAGAATACCCTCCACATAAGATGACTTCTCCACCTTCAGTAATACAATGACAACATATCAATCATATCACAGTACATTAGAGTGCAAGAAACCATAAGAGACAACTAGCTACAATCAAACCACACAGTAAAAGCATCAAAACTATCTAAACATGTATCACTATGACATCTAAAGTAAGTTTCACCGGAAGAACGAGATCCAAATTTTGATGCAACGTGACTGGTGGTTACACACAATATGGAAGTGCACAAAAAAATCTCTATCAATTAACCTTCTAGACCCAAAAGTATATACACTTATAATAGCATTATAAAACGTATAATAGCATAGGAAAATGGCAGTGAAATCACAACATGAAAATGTAATATTACATAAAATACAATGGTATTTAGGTGGCCACCATGATCTTAATCTCATAGTAAACTAGTGAGTCAAGTCAAATACGTACTATTGGAGCACAGGGCCAAAATCTTGGAAAAAACTAATATAGCAACACAAATGAAACGAAGTGCACTCATGTGCATGTCATGAGCTGCAGCCTGGGAAAACTGGTTATGTTACTTTTGTGATAGACTAGTAAATATCAGGTAGTCAGTCCCTGATGAACATGTATTTCAATATGATGTTCTCGAATTCAATCTGGAATGAAACTGCTCTTGCAACCACCTCATGGTGTTGCAATGCAGGCAGAACCGCAGAAGTGCAGCCTATCTTGATCTATGATAACATTTTGAGTATTTATATAATCGTCATGTAAACAACAGAGGCAGGTTCGTCATAAAGGATATTTTAATAAGTGCATTGTTATAAACAAATCAGAGAGACCAGAATGAACAAAAAGCTGCTGCTGATGCATTTCTGCCTTAGTAGTGGTTTCGCTTTTTTTGGCAACTTACTACTCGATCATGGAGCAGAACACATTGGTACTAAAGCTTTTCTTTGTAGCAACTATAGAAATAAATAATTAAGCCAGAAAGGGGCATATATAAGCTGTAAACAATTGTACGTCAAAGTTACTGAATTAAGAAAACCCACAATATTAGTACTGCCTACTGTAAAGTATATCATTCTGTGACTGAAATAGTTGTCTACTAGGGCAACACTAACATTGTATCTTGAAAGCTGGAACAAATTACCATTAGTCAACATGACTAATTTTATAATTGGTATGTCCTTTTTCTCTACAAAAAATGAAAGAATGAACAAAGAACATTCTTACCAGGATGTAACTTCCTCCAGGGCGAATAGTACCCCACCAACCGGAGCTCTGAAGGCGGCAGCAACTCCAGCTGCACATCCACATGTCACCTTTTGAAACATTAATATAGCTTCAGATCTTTAACAAGAAAACTCACTCATTACGTCCTAAATACATGCTTAATGCTATGGAGCAACATAAAAAAGAATGTACTCGGCATGACAACAAAACAACATAGTAAGCCCCTCAATTACTATTTCTTGGTATTCTACCTCTTTATGCTCGTTTTTAGTGCTAGAAATGGGCCTGAGCATGCATATCAAAAGTTCAGAGAAAAAAGAAATTGGATATACAGACTCAATTTGCTATTACCTTTAAGTACTGAATTTAATATAGAACAGTCAAATATATTTTAACACTCTCTAAACTTGATTTACCTACTCAACCTTTACCAGGTGAAACAACGGAATGTGCACGTATCGGATAGAAGCGAAAATAAGTATTATAGTTTGCTTTTAAAAAGTAAATTTGTCTATTCAGATGTCTCAGCAAATCCAGTTAACTTTGAAGGTCACGAGAGATCAAGGTACCAGCAAGTCCATCAACTGGCTCCAGAAGAGAGGCATCAGGCACAGAGCCAGATACTAGCCATACACCAATACAATAGCAACACGAGGTAAGTGTCAGACTGGTGCCGTCATGTGGAACATGACATGGGCACAGGAGGAGGGCCACAGCTGGACCCGGCCCTTCCAAAGGATAAGGATAGCAAAGTTATGATTTGGTCAGATATGTCCTGATTCTCAAGATAGCCTGTTTCCCACGTTGGTTTTGGTTTAGCCCCAAAGTTGATCTCCTAGGCATGTGACACAGGCTATATAAACATATAATATAACGCCTCGCACTCACTCAATAAAGCAAGCAAGAATTGTCAACTCCTTATGCTTACCACCGCCTCGCTGCCACACCATCATGGCAGGAAGGCGACGGGTCCTGGACCTTGCCCTCCTGTTGAGCACCCCTACAACCAAAGGTCCAAACAAGGACCCTTTAGCTCCCTAGGACATGACAGGTGCTCCCAACAAATCCCATATTTCAGACAGAGAAGAGACCGCTGGCATGAAGTGTTGGCCTAAGCTAAAGTCATCAAGTTTTAAATTAGAAAGATAGTGTTGATGTTTCAAGTCGGATTGTCGAAACCATTTCAATCTCAAATTCTCAATGCCATGACCTTAGTTAATATTTACTAATATTAACATATAAAAAATGCCACGACACACAGTGGATCTCAATACAACATTCTATACTCTACCCAAATAAGCAACCAGGATATGTTCTTTCTTCTGTTGACTAGCTGCAGACATGAAGTGACACTAGTCACACACTACATGTTGTTCAGTTCAATAAAATGGTTCAGCTGGAACTTTAATAAGAAAACAGAAAGCAAGGGATCAAACAAATCTAAAGATGAACTTTAAAAAGATAAACAGATAGTCATTGCATGGTAAACAAAATGACTTACAAGATCTCGCCGATCTCGATCACTTTCAAAAATCTGTACCCACCTAGAATTCAAGTGGTACTTCGCGGATCCACCCTATGTAGATGCACAGAGTAAGTAGTTGACAATATTTATGTGCCCGGAATAATCATAAATAAATTAAGGAATGGAAATGAAGTAGAACAAAAAAGAAGAAGCTGCCGGCAAGTCCTTACGTACTGGGTTTGGGACAAACATTGGTGGACTATACAACAAGGATGCAAGTAATGATCCACATTAGTCAATCCTCTCAACATGTAAATATCACAACTGCTGACATCTAAATTTTTCTTGAGATGTTGTATCTCCACTTTCAATTCACCTATAACATCAACGTCAATGGTAGCATGCTTTATGTGCTTGATGAGGTCGTTGATCATCGTATCAGATTATCAGTCTACAAAGGTACAAAATCACACCAAGTACTAACCATCTTTGTTATCGTATACTCCCACATATTATCATGATGAAAATTCAAATTCTTGAGAGGGTTTCCATGGTTTTTTCTTAAATTTATGGTGGTGACAAACTGACAATCTCTTTTGGCATAGGAACTACTCCCTCCGTTCCAAATTAATTGACGCAGTTTTAGCACAAAGTTGTATTAAAACTGCGTCAATTAATGTAGAACGGAGGGAGTAGAAGCTTGATATTTTTAGTCTATTGAAACTGACAATCACTACTGCCTATTTCGCATTATATGTATGCTGATCAAAGGACATATGATAAACATGATAGAAGAAAATCATATATCCACATTTTTATGTTTAACTGAGATAAATGCTGAATGGGACAAAATTCATATCGCCACCATAACCTACTTGTCCAAGAAGAGAAGCAATACATGCCCCAGTGTGAACAAGAGGGCCTTCTTTTCCTAGAGCCAATCCGCCTCCAACCGATCCAATGCTCCCAAAAATCTATTACTCAAAGCAGCAGTATTTGAGAATGGCACGACATATCATCATATTCATAGCTGAAGAAAACAATGTAAACTCACCTTCCCGACTAATGTCCTAAAAAGGAGGATTCCATGTGTGTCAACTCCTACATAAATATTTCAAATTATTTCCCAGCATATTCGGAATACCAATACCAAGAATTCAAGTGGTTAAACCTTACCGTTTAAGTAACCTTTGATCTCCGGAATACCAGATCCAGCAGCTGCTGGTGCAAATTGTGTGACTATGTATACAGAAGAGAAGACGAGGGCTAGGTTGAGAAGTATGTACACCAAGAACCCCACAAAATATGAGTGTTGTATTATAGCAAAAGTGAGAGTAAATTTCCATCCAGAAAAGTTTTCAACAGCCAAGTTTATGAATATAGCAGCCAATCCAGTACCTGAAAAAAAGCAAGATTGCATCATATACCAAAACAAAAATCCACGTAGAACTGGATCACAGGAACAAAGAAGGGCAGGGGCAAAAATCTGAGTGTATAAGACAGTTTCCATTGACACGTATATGGTATTATGCTTGGGCTTCGTATTTTTCCTATCAATTAAATTACATTTGTAAGGAATAGCCAATCTGGAGCGATACGGAGAGGCTCACATTGCTAAAATCATCATCGAACCCTACAAAAGCAAGAGTTAATCTAGATAGCTACTCCTGAATTTCTGAAGTTTTAAGTTTTAACTTTGGAATTAATTGAACCCTAGATGTGGGATGGACCAATATTTCTCACTCGTGTCTCCCTGCCATTTTCCCCACCCTGTGGCAGCCCTAACCTCACTAATCTTATAGCAACAAACATTAATACAAAAGAGTTACTACAAGAACCATTCTAGGACATTAAGCACAATTCTGATTTCAGGATAATTATGTAAACAAAATCATGGAAGATGGGATTAAATTAGATAAGATGCATCATATGAAACAGTGTTCCTCATCAGATATAACTTATTGCCTTATGATCCTCTTTATTAATTAACTGCTAAAAATGCTATTTCTAATGAAGCATATAAATAGGAGGTGGGATTGGAGCATTGGAATAGGAATTCAAGCATTACAGTGTTTGCGGATACACGAGGCCAGGAACAAGCAAAAACTATTTGGTTTGAATTCAACTAGGGACGAGATTCTTAAGGGGCAGAGGTAACAGTTCACAATTTACGGCACTTAACTCACTAAACAATCCCATGACTGGCTTTATCTCGGAAAAAAAAATCCCATGACTGTGCAAACGTCACCAAATAGCACCTAAACAGTTCAGTAGCTAGCAGCTTGTTTAAACGTTAACCCTATACAAACTGTTTCGGCATCTTGTGGTGGTTCCTATACTCACTTGTCACCTTTTAGCCATTAATACGACTTAACCAGCCAATATAACTATAAGGCGTAACCAGTTGACTATGTGATAACCTGGAATTCTTTGCATATGGCTGATATTGTGGAACAATGCGACTTCCATCAGTTAGATCCATATCCTTGAATTTATGTTCAAATGGACTACTGGGGAAATTCAGGGTTGAGGTGCAAATGTATCGCCAACGGCAATTTTTATATCGATCGTTCTATAAATAATATAATGTCACCATTCCTCGTGCTTAGCTTCATCGGATGATAACAAACATTTTCTCGTTCAGATGATACAAAACAACTTAACAGCTAATCGCCTTGCTAGATTAAGCTTTTAATCTCTAACAAATGACAAAAAGACGGGGCAAACAAGTCGTCGAGGGAGCACTCACCGACGCCGATGAGCAGAGCGAAGACCCACTTGAGCATGATGTAGTAGGGCACCCAGAACTTGCTCCGCTGCGCCTGCAAGCACCCAGCTGTCAGAAAGCTCATCTAACCGCGCACGGGAACCTCGAGCAGTAGGGCAGTAGGGCACGGCAGTAGCAAAATGGGGAGCGTACAGCGTACCTGCTCCTCCCGGTAGGCGTAGTTCTCGATGATCTCGTAGTCGAGGCTCTCGACGGCGCCGACGAAGAGCGCGTCCTGGCCCGCGGAGGTGGACGCGGCGCCGGGGGACCCCTCCGGCAGCGGCGCCGCCGCCCCTTCGGCGGTGGGGAGGCGCGTCCAGGCCAGGCGCGCCATCCCGATGCCGTCCGGGAGGCCCTGGTCGCCGGAGGGCATCGGATCGTGGCCGGGGGCCGCGCCGGATCCCGCCCGAGGCGAGCGATTCGAACTCGACGAGGGAGGTGTGGGGAAAGTTTTTTACTGGACAGAATCACAGAAGCTCTGGAGCTGTAGGACTTGGTTGGAATCTATTCTATCGGGCTTGTCAAAATTTTGTGGTTTGTTTTGCTTCGTACGGGGGTTTGGTTTGGTGTTGGTGGAGCTCTCGCGCGCGTGTCTTGGCGCGGTCGGTGGCCTGGCCAGTCGTCGCGTGGCGCTGGGATCTGTGAATCGACGGCGGCGCCCGGGGCAGAATGGACGGAGGAGCGGCGGGGGGCCGTACCGGAGCACGTGGTGGGAGCTAGAATGGGAGGAGTGGCCGTCCTTCCGGGAAGAGCGTAATCCCGTGCACCTACGCTCGCGGTGGAATCGTGTAACCCGATCTTGGAAAATGGAAACCCCTCTTCAAATGGTAAAAACACGTCTACTCAATTCTTATGGTTGAACACGGGCACGTACCAACAACAAAAAGACATATAGTGCATAGTTGATGCATATTAATGTGTGAGAACCACACATCAATCATGTTTTCGGTTAAAAACTATGCACCTGCATATGACAAACAATGTTAGAAATCCTCGCAATCAGAAACGAGATACCACTTAGGCCTTGTTTACTCCAAGTGTATTTTAGGGGATGGGAAGAGTGGGGATGGGAGGGGATTTGGTAAACACCAAATCCCCACAAATCCCCATAAACAGTCTTCCTCTACAATACACTAGCATGGACTAGAGTTTTTGTGTTAGGCAAAAATGAGCTGGTTGGTAGGGAATATTTGGGGATTATCCCCTCTCATCCCCTAAAATACACTAGAAGTAAATAGACTAGTGGGAATTTTCCGGGATACAGGATAATCCCCTCACATCCCCTAAAATACACTCGAGATAAACAAGGCCTTATAAGATTAAGACACTTGTATGGAATCTCTAAATGGGTAAATTTCAACGCGCGAACAAAACAGTGCTGGCACTGTGACCAACATGTTGACCGCCTTATGTGGCAAATTGTATCTATTGTGTCAACCTCATATATGGCTTCGATCTGATTAGAGTATGTGTTTCATGTTGCGGTATGTGTTCTTGTGGGAATAGTTAAATTCTTAAGGCGCCACACAGTCCTATGCATGGCATAATCAACACGGTGAAAGCAAATGGACTTGAGAAGACTTAACTCAAGATCAAGAAGTCAGCGGACAATAAAGTCAAAGATAAAGTCCCAATAGAAATAAACTCAATAGTTTAGTGTTAGGCGGACAGTCTGTCATAAAATATGCACCACACTTGTAATTCATCATATACTAGTGGATCACAAATGAACACAACTATCCTCCCATATGGGAGCTGGAAGTGACACACTTGGTCATTTGGTAAGGCTCTCTAAACTAAAATTAGCCCTCCATAGGTATGTAACCATTTACTCTCACTTGATTGCAACTAAGGGAGGATGCTGGAGCTATAGGGCTAAGGTCTATACACCTCTTGTGTGGGGTTCGAGAAGCCTTTACGGCCCGACCGAACATCGGAGAGAGGTGTTCCTACAGGCGACATCTTGGGAGTTTATGAAACCAAAGTTTCATGTGTCGGGTTCATTCTTACGATGCTCTCTCTCTCTCTCACACACACACACACAACTCGGTTGCGCTCTGATGAGCCAACCGAACATATTTAAAAAAGATCGTTGTGTCGATTTCTCTTTTTGTATGGAGATATTCGCTCAGACTAGACATAGTGGGAGTAACATAGGTTGTATCATGCATGCCACGTTGGTAAAAAGATGACGTGTCACTGTAGTTAATGAGGAGAGAGATGGTAGTGGTATCATAGGTAGATACCGTAACATAACGGATTCCAAAACAAGATGTGTGTGCAACCTAATAAATACACTAGTATATGATCCCACAAATATATTACTACCCACTATGGAACTAGTAACATAGATACTAGTGTATGATACTCCCACTATGGCTAGTCTCATAAGCCGTTGTACACTGTCGTATTAACTTCTAACTCCTCCACAACCACGTTACTCAGACACCTCGTAATCTCTCATTGTTCTGTTACAACAACCCGTATAACTGCCAAAATGGCATTGTTTTTTAGACTACTCATAGTGGGGAGTAACATCAAGTAGTAACGTGCACATGTTACTAGTTTATGTTACTATCTCTATAGTGGGCAGTAACATAAGAGTGGTGTCATGCAAGCCTACATTAATTAGGTTGTAGACTCACATTGCATTAAAATATGTGATGTTCCGGTAACTAGCTATGTTACTCCAACATACTCTCTCCTCATTAATTACTTGCCACATCACCTTTTTTTGCTTACGTGACATTGAAGTTAGTAGCTATGTTACTCCCACTATGGGTAGTCTTAGAAAAAAAGTTTCCTATTGCTTGCAAATCATATCGATTGCAAGTCATTGAATTCGTACGTGGTACGTAATGTAACGGGTAGAGGCGCAAGTCTCTCTAGTCTCCACGTGCAACCTTTTTGAAATGGTAACGTAGACTTTGTTAACCACTGTGGTTATCAGATTAAAAATAGGATGGATGTCACAAGAGTTGTAATTCGTCTCGTTACATTTTGTTCGATTTTTCCTTGTCTTTGACACTCTTTTTTTTACAATTTCTACATGAACTTGATTTTGCAATAAAAACCACATTATTGAATTGTTGCAGAGGCCAAATCTACCTTTAAAAAGAAGACATATATTGGCTTCATCGGCTGGCACAGAAAAGCTCACCACTAAGGTGCTTTGAATCAGAACAGGAGTACAAAACCACAACAAATGGTAGAACTGAATGTGCAAAACTGAGAATTGTCAAAACACGCGAATTTAACGAAACTTGGTGTTTGGTTCACATGAATAGAAAAATACAAGAACCTAAAAAGTATAATCAAATCAAGGGTAAAGCAAATGTAAAAAATAAGATTGGATCATTATTACCCAACTTAATACCATTTTCCTTGTTCTCTATGCACAACAATGAAAAATGAGGCTTTGTTTTATTGCGAAACCTAAAACAAATGAAAAATCCCCCATTTTTAAATGCTCCATTATTTGGATCAAACTGATAAACAATGTCACTAATTCGGTAATTCCTCTTTACTACACATAAGTTTTTCTCACTACTCGTATGAGTCAATGTTGTACATGTTAGAACATCTCTAACAGATGATGCAAAATAGGGAACCCAAAACAAGTGATGTAAAAATGAGTGTTTTACATCACCTGTTCACTTTCTGCTTTTCAAGATGATGTATAACAGGTGATGTAAAATAGATGATAGATCACCTATTTCAATCTCTCCTTCACAATTTTAACTAAACAATGATCATCACAAGCATATGAACAACTGTAGAACGGTAAGCTAGGGTTTGGGGGAAGCCTCTCACCCGTAATACGTGGGGGTTCCGGTGTTTATATAATAGCCCAAAGGGCAAGAGTCCTAATACAATACAACTAGGGTTACAATATGTGCATACCTAATACAATACGCTAACACCCCCCGCAGTCACAGCGGGAGGCTTTCGGACGCAAAGACTGGACCGAAAATCAAGAAACAGTTGTGTTGGTAGTCCCTTAGTCATAACGTCAGCAAACTGAAGCGCAGAAGGAACATGTAGGACTCGTGCTTCGCCTAGAGAAACCTTCTCTCGAACGAAGTGGATGTCAATCTCAATGTGCTTAGTGCGACGATGTTGCACCGGATTGGATGACATGTAGATAGCAGATACGTTGTCACAGTAGACAAGCGTCGCCCAGCTGAGAGGGCGATGAAGTTCCTGCAGAAGTTGGCGTAGCCAACAACATTCAGCCACGGCATGGGCAACGGCACGGTACTCTGCTTCGGCACTGGATCGGGAGACGGTGGTCTGTCTCTTGGAGGACCAGGAGATCAAATTGTCACCGTAATAAACACAGTAGCCGGACGTAGAGCGACGAGTGTCTGGACAGCCAGCCCAGTCAGCATCTGAATATGCAGTGAGTCCAGTGGAGGAAGAGGCACGAAGCTGCAGACCAAGGTCCAATGTACCACGAACATATCTGAGAACTCGCTTCACCATAGCAAGATGAGGTTGTCGAGGAGCATGCATATGAAGGCAAATCTGCTGAACCGCATAGGCAAGATCCGGACGCGTCAATGTGAGGTACTGTAGTGCTCCAGCAAGACTCCTGTATTCCGTAGCATCAGAGAGAAGGTCACCATCAGAAACAGAAAGCTTGGCGTGAGTATCAACAGGTGTCGGGGTGGGGTGACACTCGGCCATACCAGCGCGCTGAAGAAGATCCACAGCATACTGGCGCTGAGAGAGAAACAGACTGTCGGAGGATCGGGTCACAGCAATGCCGAGGAAGAAGTGAAGATCGCCCAAGTCAGTCATAGCAAACTCACTGTGTAGCCTCGCAAGTAGACGCTGCAGAAGGCCAGGGGAGGATGCAGTAACGATGATATCATCAACGTAGAGGAGCAAGTAGGCCGTGTCAGTCCCGGATCGCAGAACAAAGAGTGATGTATCTGTACGAGAAGCAACGAATCCCAGAGTAGCTAGGTGAGCAGCAAACCGTTGGTACCAGGCACGTGGAGCTTGCTTCAAACCATAGAGGGACTTGTGTAGCTGACAGACATGGTCCGGCCTAGAGGCATCAACAAATCCAGGGGGCTGCTGACAGTAGACAACCTCGTCAAGGAATCCATTTAGAAAGGCATTCTTGACATCGAGTTGTCGAATCGGCCAGGAGCTGGAGACAGCAATGTGAAGAACCAGTCGGATCGTAGCAGGCTTGACAACAGGACTGAACGTCTCATCGTAGTCGATGCCGGGGCGCTGAGAGAATCCACGGACGACCCAACGAGCCTTGTACCGTGCGAGAGTCCCGTCAGAGTGGAATTTGTGCCGAAAAATCCACTTGCCGGTCACGACATTCGCCCGAGGTGGACGAGGCACGAGAGACCATGTCTTGTTGTCGAGAAGAGCCTGATGTTCGTCTGCCATTGCCTGACGCCAGTTGGAGCTTTGCATGGCGTGACGAAACGTGGAGGGAACCGGGTCAAGAGAAGTGTCCACAGCCGACAGGTTCAGCCGATCCACAGGGCGTACACGACGACCTGCCCGCGTGGTCGTGGTAGCTGCAGGTGCAGGAGCCGTCGAGGGAGCATGTCGTCGAGGTCCGGTCGCGGTAGCACGCCGGGCTGCCGCGGCAAGCGGGAAGCCACAGGTTGCGGAGGGGCAGCAGTCTCGGGTGCCATGGCAGAGGCTCGTGCCATGGCAGAGTCAGTAGCTGCATCGGGTGCCGTGGCAGAAAATCGTGCAGAAATTCTTGCCACGGCAGAGGGGGTGTCCGCGGCATGGGATCGTGCCATGGCAGGAGAGCGCATGCTTGCGTCAACATGGCGATCATCCGCAGCTGTGGCACGACGAGGTGGGGCCGCACGTGGCAGTGGGTCCCGTATGTCGGAGAAGAGGAAGTCCAGGCGCCGCGGTGAGGAGGACACGGGAGAATCCCGGGCTTGAGCTGCAAGCTGAAAGGGGAACACATCCTCGTCGAAAACAACATGTCTCGAGATTATAATCTTCCCAGACGTAATATCGTAGCAGCGGTAACCACGGTGTTGCGATGGATATCCAAGAAAAACACAAGGGAGGGACCGAGGACGGAGCTTGTGCTTGGTGGTGGAGGCTATATTAGGGTAACAGAGACATCCGAAAACACGCAAAGAATCATATGGTGGTGATCGGTCATGTAGACGCGTGTAGGGTATAAGTGAGCGAATTGCTTTGCTAGGACGCCTGTTCAGGAGGTAGGTAGCAGTGGCTAGAGCTTCAGCCCAAAAGGATTCAGGAACATGGGCTTGAAACAGAAGAGTGCGCATCGTGTCATTGACAGTTCTAATAGCACGCTCGGACTTGCCATTTTGCTGGGAAGTGTAGGGACACGAAAGACGCAGTGTCGTGCCATGAGAGGTGAGAAGATTGTCTACTGCAGAGTTGATGAACTCAGTGCCATTGTCAGTTTGAAGGGCGCGAATTGTGGTGCCAAATTGGGTTTGGACATACGCAAAAAAATTCACAAGAGTGGCGTGCACACATGATTTTTGACGCAATGGAAAGGTCCAATAAAAATGAGAGTAGTCGTCGACAATGACAAGGTAGTATCGAAAACCAGAATTACTAATAATTGGAGAGGTCCACAAATCACAATGTATCAACTCAAACTTGGCACTAGACGTAGAGGTAGACAAACTAAACGGTAGACGCACGTGTTTGCCAAGTTGGCAAGCATGACATACAGAGGAGCGCCTATTTTTATTACACTTAATAAGAGAAAACTTCTGAAGAGCCGACATGGCATCTTGACCAGGGTGTCCAAGTCGACGGTGCCAAAGATCAGCGGTGGTGGTGACGAGCATGGCGGTAGGTGGTGCACGGTGAGGGGTGCCAGGAAACGTGTAGAGATCCCCTTCACTGTTGCAGCGAAGGATCACGCGACGAGTCTTCAGGTCCTTCACGGAAAAACCAAAAGCGTCAAACTCAACAGAACAGAAATTATCTCTAGTGAATTTACGAATTGAGAGTAAATTTCGAATTAAGTGTGGAACAAGAAGAACATGATCTAGTCTAAAACGATGACCCGAAGGAGATTGAAAAGACGTAGAACCAGATGAAGAGATGGGAATAGAGGTGCCGTTTCCGACAGTAACGAAGTGAGGACGAGAGAGAGGTGCAGAGAACTGGATGTTACCCTCGTCGTTCGTCATATGCGCGGTGGCGCCGAGTCCATGACCCAGCCGCCCTGCTGGTAAAGGTTGTTGAGGGCGGCGATCAGACCGGCGTTGTCCCACGCTGGCGATGCAGAGGTGGACGGGCCCGACTGGTAGAGCGGGGCAGTCGTGGTGGTGTACGCCTGTGGGCGCGGTCCGATGAGGCCGGGAGCGGGCGATGGATAGCGCCACTGTCCCGAGCCGGCCGCACCAGGAGAGAAGCAGACCCAAGGGCCGGTCGGAGCAGGGTTGCCGGGGCGCTGGGGAGCGCCTTGCCTGCCGCCGTTCTTGTTTTTCTTCTTCTTGGGAGGAGGCGCGGTGGAGGACTCGCCACGGCAGGCCGTGCCAGTGCACGCCGGGGCAGGTCCGCGTGCCTGCGCAACAAGGGCAGTGGAGGCGGCGTTCGAGGCCGCGTTCGCCTGCTGCATCTCCTCCATGAGAAGCATGCTCCGGGCGCGGATGAAGGTGGGCAGCGGGTCGGTCATGGAGATGACCGTGGCGGCGGAGGCGTACTGCGGGCCGAGGCCGCGCAAGGTGTTGAGGACGAGGGCACGGGCGAGACGGGCGAGTCGTTGTCGGCGAGCGCGTCCGAGAGCTGTTTCTGGCGGCGGCAGTACTCCGTGATCGAAGACGTGCCTTGAACGAGCTGACGGAAGTCGTTGTCGAGGTAGATCGCCTTGCTGGCCTTGTTGGCGGAGAAGAGCTCGAGGATGGCGAGCCACAGCTGGCGAGCCGTCTGATCACGGGCAAGCACCATGTCCGCCACGTCCTCATGGATGGCCGAGTGGAGGTGGTTGAGGACGGTGTAGTCGTCCGCCTTCCAAGCCTCGTCCGTGAAAGCGGCAGGAGTGGTGCCGTCAACGTGGCCGATGAGACCGGCGCGACCGAGGGAGGCCTTGAGGTAGATGCTCCACTTGGTGTAGTTGGCGGCGTCGAGGTTGAGCACCACGGGCGCGACATGGCGGGGCGCGCCACCGGACGGGATGCCGCCGGTGGAGGGCACGAGGGCGCCGGAGGAGGAGGAGTCGAGGGCGCTCGAGGTGAAGGCCATTGGGGGCAGCGGAAGAGGGAGCCGGCGGCTAGGTTTAGAAGTCGGCGGCTAGGGTTTTAGGATCGGGGATCAAGCTGATACCATGTAGAACGGTAAGCTAGGGTTTGGGGGAAGCCTCTCACACGTAATACGTGGGGGTTCCGGTGTTTATATAATAGCCCAAAGGGCAAGAGTCCTAATACAATACAACTAGGGTTACAATATGTGCATACCTAATACAATACGCTAACAACAACAATACGAACTGAAATTATCAACAAGATCATGACACACATAAAAATAATTTGCAAATCCACATAGCATAGCAAAGACTAGTTCACCATCGACATAGTTTCAACACAAACACAAACGAAATGCATAGTTCAATTTCAAAGCATAGCATAAACTAGGATGACTCCACATAGTTCAACACAAACGAATAACTCTCATGCATCATTGCCATCATTGGCATCTTCTTGTTGCTCCACGTTGTCGTTGACAACATTGGTGGTGTTGTTGGTCACATGGGAGATGGGAGTTGCAATCTACGCCGACCGCCGGCCATGCCACCACCTCCCATAGCTCCACCCAAGCCGCCGGCCATGGCACCTCCCATGTCGGATCGTATATAAAACATTTAATATCGTAAACTTGTCTGGCGGAAACGAGGAGGGAGAAGATGAACATCTTTGTTTTTCATTTTTCCTATTTAACAGCTAGCTGTTTTTAAATTCAGAAACAGTCACTTTTCTCCACCGTTCGATCTTCCTGTCAGGCATCTCCATGCATCTCTCCGTGTCTCGTCTCTCCCTCATTTATTTTTCTTTTTTCTTTTTCCCTCGCTGAGTCCACCTTTTTTTTTCCGACTTTTCATTTTGGCGTTCCCCTGCCGTGTGTGTGAGAGACAGAGAGGCGGAAGCGATGGCGCTGTCTCCGCAGGCAGCTGTGCCGGCGGTGGTCGGGGCGGACCTCCGCGAGCCTGGGATACAGCCGGCGGAGA
This sequence comes from Poa pratensis, assembly GCA_947311845.1. Classification (NCBI taxonomy): domain Eukaryota; kingdom Viridiplantae; phylum Streptophyta; class Magnoliopsida; order Poales; family Poaceae; genus Poa; species Poa pratensis. Next base: position 141,683,697 of record CAMZMU010000041.1, read on the forward strand.
GAGCGTCTTCCGCGGATCCAGGCGCCGGTGGGGGCGCAGCTTCGTTGGAGAGCAGCGCGGGTCGCGACCATCCCTATCAGTCGTCGATGAGACCGGCGAATCGCGAGCGGGAAAGGACTGTTCGCCGCCGTCGAGATGGGTACTACTCCTGGCCCCCTCTATCTCCCTTCCTTTTAAATTTGATTTGTTCTCTGATTTTTCGTCGCATCGGGCTGGTCGTCGCTAGATTTGAGGTTGATTTGTGCGGTCGCGTTAGCTCGTGCTATGTCGTTGATAGTTGCGGGAGTCCGTCTCCAAGGCGAGAGAGTTTGCATACGAGGTTGATTTCATGATCTGTGGTTGTTGTCACTCCCGTGTTGATGTTGTTGTATACTTGGTGTTCGTCATTCGTGAGTTCGTCGTCAGTCACGGGCAATGTCGCTCATGATTTTTCCGTCGAGCTTGTTTTTCAGGTTAGATTTTAGTTTTGGTGATGTTTCTTTTAGGCTCTAGATGAACTGTAGGTTAGGCTGTTGGTGTACCTATATTATGGTTCAGTTAGGGTTTAGTCCTTTTTGTCCTGCCTCTAAATGTAATTAAGTATCTGTAATTCAGTCACATGCAGTGTTGCTCATGTAATTCAGTATATGATCTTGTTGGTTTAAATGGTTGGTAATCTTCTGTTGTATGTATACCTCAAATTGATTTTGAATCATTTCACATGCAATTACAGGTTTGTGGGGAATGATGTTTTGAACTCTGCCAATTAGAATTTAGTCTAACACTGCCAAATTTTGGAACCCTGACAAAGGTTGTATCGCGCTTGTCGGTCTCTATATTTTAGGCTGACTTTTTGTGTTCCTGCGTTACCTCGTGCATGTCGTTGGTAGTCGCACAACTCTATCTTTGACGGAGCCTGTCTATGCCGGTGATTTTACGATATGTTGTTGCTTTTGCCCCCGTCTCGGTTCCATTCCCATAAGACCTGTAGCTGCCTCGGCAGTATGTGTTAACTTGTCTACGTCAACAGTTTAAATTGAGTGTGTTTTTTTGCGCACGACCATGTAGTATGTGTCGCCATGAGTCTCCAGTTGTTAAGTGTTGCTCCTTATGATTCAGTTTTCATTTCTGCTTTGTGTGAATCTCCACTGATGAATATGTATCACCATGTGTTTCCGTTTGTTGTGTTTATTTTTCGTTTTGATGGTACTCAAATCTGTCTCATGCCTGAAATATGATTTGATAGATGATTATTTTATTATCCTTTTTATGTGTGTACCGGTGCTTATGCCCTTTTGAATATATAGATACGTTTGCAGTGATTGAATCAGCAGGAGGCTTGGAAATTCATTCCCGGTAGGGCAGTCAAGAGCTTGTCACCAATCAGTGGATGATCCTGATCATGGTTTTTCCTATATCCTATACCGAGAGCTTCAAACATAGCAGCTTTGAACATATCAGCTCATTACCTGTTTGTATGTTTATCCTGGTGTGATTTTCGATTTAAGGTTGACATCGACCGTATGAGTTACATGGAAAATAAACAAGCATTGTCTCCTAGATGTTACCATAATCAAATAAGTCACTGTAGTTCATTTAAGTAAGATTTGCAACTGAATTTGGTCATTGTAGTTCATTTAAGTAAGATTTGCAACTGACTTTGGTTAGGCCATCGATCTATGTGATAGGAGAGTGTGACTCACTTAGATTGACAGTAGGAGTTGATTGGGAAAATGAACAAGCATTATTTATTTGCTGTTACCACATAAGTATCTTCTCGCAATTGCTAAACATGCATGAAAAATGCATTAGCTTTTCAGTCCATTATGTGTACGTACATGCATGTAATTTATTTCTATCAGTTTCCGTCGATTTAGTTACACAACAATTTCGTTATTTGGCTGTTAGTATGCTTGTGCCCTGTCATTTCGCATTCTTACTGATCATGTAGATATAAGTTATATACTTAAGTCCTAATTTTTTAAGTCATTTTCTTAAGTTATTCGAGTCATTCTAAGTCTTCTACTTTTCTTGATGCATTTGTCTAATTCTTTGGTCCCTCGGTCTCAGCTTTAGTTTCTCAATTAGCCTCTTGTTCGTTAGTTATTTCAATTCTCTCTCAGTGTTCTAAATCTTGTTTTTTCAGTCTTTTAATTTACATGTCTTTTAGTTCTTCTCATGTTTCTAAGTCTGATTCTACAGTTTTTCAGTGCATTTCTTGAGACTCTCATTTCTATCATTACTTAATTATATTTTCTTTGGTCTATGATTTCTTAAGTATCTCAATCCTTCATTATTTTAGTCCCTTAATTACTTAAGTTTCCCATAATTTAAATTTTCAGTTTTTCATTACTTCAGAGTCTCATAGTATCTCATCTTCTTAGTATCTTATTTCGTCAGGCATATTTGCTCAGTTTTGAGTAATGTGTATTTGAGTTATTCAGTGTCAGCCTCTCAGTAATCAGTATTTATTTGTTCACCCCCTTCTTTACTCATTTTTCAGTCACAGTGTTTCTTCATTTTGTATTTAAGTTAATTCTTCAGTCTATGTCTTTCCTCAGTCATCAGTCCTTGTTATTTCATTCTCACTCTTTGCTTTCATTTTTCCTCAGTCATCAGTCCTTGTTATTTATTCTCAGTCTTTGCTTTCATTCTCAGTCTCCTTGCCTCAGTTTGTTTCAGTTTTCAGTGACTTAATTTCTCAGTTATCTTCTACTTCCAGTCATTCTTAAATTATTTCAGTGATTCTCAGTTTTCTAAGTCATGTTGTTCAGTGTAGTTGTTCTTGAGTCATTCATTCGTCATTTCTTTCGTCTCATTATTTTTTGTTGAGTCATTTGTCTCATTCCTAAGTCCTTTTTTTCTTTATTATTCACTCTTTTTTTCATTTCTTTTCCCAACAATATGGATGTAGTGCAATGTCATTCATTAAGTTCATGACGTGTATTCTTGCGAAAAAAATAGCCAATCATCTTAATTGTGTTAGTGGATTAGGCTGTCAATATGGTTATTCCCTCACTAACTCTCATCGCTGGATACTAAGGAGGTTTGAACAGACAGGAAGGTGTAGCTAACGAATTTGGGCACGGTCCAGAAAGCTAGTGCTAGACTATCTATGAGTTAGTTGAATGCAGATTAGAGCTTGCGGCTATGGCTGTTTCGATCTGGCATATCTGGGAGGCACGCAACACAGCCAGAAACTCTGACGAACGCCCCCATCCTCGACAAGTTGCTCTAAAGATCAAATCTTATATTGAGTTGATGGTGATGCATCTGTTCAAGACTGCACCTGATCACAGGTGTGAGACCCCTGCTCCGAGTTCTCCTTGGTCTCAACCGCCGCAAGGTACAGTCCTTGTAATGTCTGATGCAGCTATCTTCTCTAATCATGATAAGTTTGGTGCTGGTGTGGTGATTTTGAATCATGAGGGCCAGTGCTTGATCGCTTGCACCGAGCCTGGTGAGCTTGCAACCCGAGATGGCTGAAGTTGTGGCTCTTCATCGTGCTGTCCATCTGGCAAAGGAAGAGAACTGTGGAGATGTGATCTTCGCTTCTGATTGCCTCTCTCTCTTGCAACGGCTCCAGTCTGCGATCGTTGATCGATCATCTGTTGGTTCGGTGGTTGCATGCAAATATCAAGTTTGCTGCCAGGGGCTTCAGTTCTGTGTCTTTCAAGCTTGTTCGTCGGCAGTGTAATGTAATGGCTCATGCTTAAGCTAAATCATGTATGAACTGTAGTAGTCTTTGTGTTTCTCGTTCTGCTCTGCTCCGGATTGTATCCAGACTGTGTGTAACTATGTTGCTTGATAATAAAGTGCCGACGTTCTCTTTTAAAAGAAAATCTTACATGGTCCATAGTCGTTGATGACTGAAGACTTAGCGAGGCTGAAATGAAAACTGAAGACTCAAATGAGAAAAATACGTGGATCTGCCTGTTTAGAAATTGGAAAACAGACAAAACTAAAATGTGTGTCAGTTTTACTCGTTGATTCAGTTTTGTACAGTTGTCAGTATTTAATTGGTCTCCAAAATCTGTATGTTTGTGAATTTAAAAACAGCTATCTGTTTATTAGACACTCCCTTGTTTTTTGCTTTCAGATCAGAATCTCAGATCTGCGTTTACTTGTCTGAAAAGATTGGACACGTAGCGCTCGGATACGCCGTGCGTCAGCGTTCGCGAAAGCACCGCAGACAGATCGCTCTCACGAGTCAACCGCGAAGATCTACAACAATGGCGAATCGGAGCACAGTACACACGCACACGCCCTTCCCGAGCTCTCGCCGGCTCTCACCTTAACTTCCAAGCAACGGATTAACCCATCTCCTCTCCTCCTCCTTGTCCTTGCAAGCTACGCGTAAAGCCCCACCACCAACCACCTCCCCAATGGCGAAGACGCAACCCCGCGGGGCCGCGGGGGAGCCGCTGCTCCCCTCCTCCGCCTGCCCGCCGCCCTACCTCGGCCACCACTCGCCGGACGACGACGACGCCGACTTCTACGTCCTCGTCCCCGTCCGCCTCCGCCGCCGCCTGCGCCGCGGCTGCAGCTGCCGCTGCGTCGCGCCCCTCCTCGCCGCCCTCGCGCTCCTCGCCCTCGTGTTCCTCCTCTGGCCCTCCGACCCCCAGGTCAGCGTCGCGCGCCTCCGCCTCGCGCACATCTCCGTCGTCGCGCGCCCCGCCGTCGCCGTCAACATCTCCGCCGCGCTCAAGGTCCGCGTCCGCAACCCGGACCTCTTCGCGCTCGACTACAGCCGCCTCGACATCGACATCGGCTACCGCGGCAAGGCGCTCGGCCGCGTCAGCTCCGGCGGCGGCGGCGTCCGCGCGCGGGCCGTCTCGTATATCGACGCCGACCTCGAGCTCAACGGCATACAGGTCGTCGAGGACGCCATCTACCTGCTCGAGGACCTCGTGCGGGGGTCCATACCCTTCGACGCCGTCGTCGAGGTCGAGGGCCACCTCCACTTCTTCTTCTTCAGGATCCCGGTCCAGGTGCGTGCCGCCCGAACCCTAAATTGTCGATTGTCGAATGCATACAGTGTGACTTCTGTAATGCCTTGTATCGGTGTCATTGTCGCAGTGTGCTTTCTACTTCACATTGGAATTATGTCTATCTAATCGGTTAGAGTATAATGCTGAGGCAATTTAGGATACTTTGTCCAGACAAAGGGTTAGGTCATTGTCTATCTGATTCAGTTTTTGTCATGCATCTAATGCCCAATGCCTAATGCACCTTCGAAACAAACAGAATTGAGGCCAGTGAAAAACAAAATTGTATATGAAAAACAGCCCTGAATGTCTTTAAAAAAAAGGGAAACAGCTTTACAACACCTTGCAGCTCTGGATTGCGATAGCTTTCACCTGCCAAACATTTGTCGGTTAGCGCCTTTTTGGGGGGGATTAGGGATATCATACTGCTAGGAGAAATATACTTAAAATTACATAGTCAGGATTCAGTAAACAATACCAGTCTTTTATTATGATTTTTGACCAGTTACATCTTGCATATTATTCAGACTTCTATAACTATTTGTTAGGGGTGTAAGTCAATAGGTACATTGAGAAATGGTATTGCAATCATATTTTACTTTTATTTATGAACCCACAACACTATAACAGACTAGGCTCCAAGTATTTTGAGGTGGTAGGTTCTGTTTTTTTTGTATCCCTTTCATGTATGATGATTCGCTAACTGAGGAGGCTGTGGACATTATCATTTTGTTCACATAGAAACTGAATAAAAGGAATAGTAGGTGTAAAGTCATGTATGAAGAAGTTCAACTAAATAATTCATGGCTTAAATATGTTGTGTTTCTAACTGGTTAACACTTTCAGTAGGACACAGATAATTTATGCACAGTTTTGGAAAAATTTATAGTTTAATATTCCATTTGCTAATATTTATAGTTTTATTATGTATCATTTCCTATGTGTTCGTTCTGTATTGTTCTTGATCTTGGATTACTTCTGAAACTGGCATGCCTTTTTTTTCCTGATTTGCATGATTGGATGAAAGCGTTTGTCTTCGAAAAGAAGTGAAAGATCTGATTTTACTACATGTTCATTTCTCATTTTTCACCTCCTACATGATAACATGATAGTCTGGAAAAAAGTCAAATTGGGTACGAAACAAGTAAAACAATATGTCATGCATAGTACTTTTGCAATTATATATGGTGGCATGCAACGCCAAAGAAGTTTGTAAAACCCAAAACTTGTGATATGGAGTTGCAGAGGAGCTCCCAAGTATGCTTATGGGGGTGATTGGTACAATTCTACCAATATCGCAGTTATTTAAAGTAGAACACAAATATGAGTACTACCCACCCCTAACATTATCCAGTTTTGGACTTTTAGGGGTTCTCAGCACTTCTTGCTTGGCAGCAACTGGCCGACAAAATTTTCTTTGGTTTCCACAACCTTACGTAGTTACGTTGTCATTTTCACTAACCTAGTTGTCATATTGTTGGAAACAAAGAAGCCTCAGTTCAGCATCAACCCATCTTATGCTGCGGCACTATTGGTTGTTCGTTGTTTGCAAACGTTTGTAGCCACTTCTCCTTGTTGATGCGCATAAAGAATAGTTTGCTACTTGTGAAAGAATTCGTGACATGTGTTAGTTGCATTAGTTAGAAGCAGCTGGGCCCTAGTTATCCAAATTAAGAGTATAGTTCCTGCATTTTTTATCCGTGAAAATACGGAACAGTTCTCCAAGTTTCTCAAATCATGTCTTAACTCTTAAGCAACATTGGTGGGTCAAGCGCAGTCTGAATCTGAGTTTTGCTCTTGTACATTTGTCTCGTAGTTATAAGTTATTGCTGAATGAGTTGTCTTGGCACTAAATCGTCACTTCCTGCGTTTCCCCCTCCAAAAGCTGGTGTAGTTTTGGGGTTAAGATAGTTTTTTGCTGTTGAGGGAATGTACAATGGATAGTTATTTTGCAGACGAGATGATTACCATTTCAAACAGTGCAGAGTTCTGCAGTGAAACCTCCATGGCAGCCGAGCGGGTTCTACAATTCTAAGCCTATAGCTTTTGCAGTCATCTTCCATTACCTGATAGGCTGATACCACTAGCTGATACTTGTATTTCTTAATTTCTCATGTTCAGGGCAATGGGCATGGTATTTTTATTTGCATTGTTGCAAAGTAGGGCTCTTTGATGCTTTCGTGATAGGCCAATATTGTTAAGGAACTTCTTGAAATGATACTTGGTGATTTTATTTTATTGTGGTAATCTTACTGTTTTTGATTTATAGAAGTTTAAAAAAATGAAGTGTCCTAATGCATTATCATAGTTATATTGGGTCCATTGATTGATTTGGTCTTTGTTGAGATATTTTCCTATGAGTCCTCCAATCTTTTTGATCTTTAGTTCCCTGATGTAGTGTACTATCTTTTTTGTGAACTGATGATATCATTGTTCCATACACGGCTACAGCATGTAATAAGAGCCATGGTGTCTCAGGCCCCTGACTGTTCCAAGCTTCTAGTTCCTTTGGCCATTAATTACCAAAGAAGATGGCATAGTTATATGCCTGCATGATGTTCTTTTGAACATGAATAATAGTTCACCTCGTGTTTGACGGAACCATGCATTAGTCGTTTTCGATCGCTCCAGATACCAGCAAGATTTTGCTAGAAGAAGAAAAATGCGGAAAAAATTATATTAGTGGGGGCATCAGTTTATTATTGGTGTATGTACCGGCTTTTGCTCAAAAGTACTGAAGCCCTTGTATGGTTGTTGCAGGGGAAAATAGCTTGCGTGGTTCATGTGAATCCACACAATCAGACCATAGTACACCAAGACTGCTATCCGAAGGTAAAGAACTTTTAACTCATTTTACCCCCTCTCCAAGTTGATTGCAAACTTTCCAGAATCTGACCTCATATTTTCTACCAGTGAGTTCCTAACGTCTCCCGAGCTGAATTGATTATTTCAAACCTCGCTGGGAGTAGTGCTGTTGGTTGTTGTAACCTTAATCCACTGGCTATGGATGTGCACGTAATGACATTTCTCTTGTACACTAGTATACTGGCAGATGGGCCGTTTGTAACTTTGTCGGCATGCCCAGATACCGCAGTGCAAATCCATGTTAATATCAATCAGTTCCATTACGACAAGACTTCACAGTGTTTTACATTGGCATTTTCGATGCTGGTTGTCTTGCTGCCTTCACGGGAACTGGGATCTTGTGGCATCGATAGGCCATGGCACATTGGTATCAGCTGTCAATGATTGGGCTCTTAACTCTTTCGAACAGGGACGTTCAGCTTCTTGCTGGCCATGTGTCTGTTTTTTTTACATCGTTTGGATGGCTAACTCATGAACCAATGTGGTCGAGTAAAGCACGCATTGCGTAGGAAACATTAGGTTAAAACGCTTCCAAGGTCAATTTCGCGGAGAATATGCATATTTCGGAAGGTTTCATCAGATGATCGAACATGGCTAGTGTACTGCATCCATGTAGATGCAGCGTGCAGGTGGTTTACTTACTACTGTAGTACTAATCCATCACTACTAGTGACAAAATATTACAGTAAGAAACTCGATCAGATACTCTAATCTGGTACCTTCGTGGAGAAAAGAGCAGCTCCTCATCCAGCTTTAGTTACCGCATTCGAATCACATTATAAAGATACTAATGGCTAATCTAATACTAACACTATCACACTATGCTACATTGCTACTGGCTGCTCTTGCCTATCACTAGTACAGGAGGAAAACACAACGCAGAAGCACTATTTGGCCTCACTCGCCTTGGACGACGCTCCCGGCGGCGGCGGCAGCCCGCCGTCGAGGCAGCTCCGGCACCGGCGCTCCACCCACCCTTCGACGTCATGGTCCCCGCTCGGCGCCACTTGCCTGCCCCCGCACGCCCGCGCGAGGACGCCCGCGAGCGCCGCGGCGAGCACGATCGCCGCGATGATCACCACCAGCGTCTCCACCGACCTCCCCGTGGACGACCGCGCGGCCGGGGCCTGCCGCGTGTAGGAGGCCGCCGCCTCCTGCAGCGACCTCCTCACCGCCGGCAGCCCCATCCACGGCGCGGTCTCCATTGCCAGTTCGTCACCGCCCTGCCACTCAGCCAGTGTCGCCGCGGCCGCCGCTAGCCCGATCCCCTCGCGGCGCCACTACTTATAATAAGCGCGCTGCAGTGCACAGGCGGCCCATGCACGCGGCGGACAAAAGAGGGGTCAAAGAGGTAGGCCTCTTGGGCGCTCTCTGTCTAGGTGTGGGCGACCGCGACGTTTGCTATAGCTGGCTTCTAGTGCTGCTGCCGCTGTGCGAGCGAGCAGAGGGCGTCCTGCCACTGATGCCTGCAGCGTTTAGGTGACAGTACACAGGAGTAGTGCTGTACATAGGAGTATCTCGCATGGGGAGAAGCGATTTGTGTGGCGAGCAGCACGGACAGGCGGGTGCGGGGTCGCTTCAGCGCTGTGCAACGAGGGTCCGGCCGACTATGACGGGTCGGGCTCAGGCGCTCTGAGTGCGGGGTGGGGGCGAGCGACACCAGCTGCTCGTCTCATCCTCGTCTCGTCGTCGACGACCCGCTCTGTCGTCTCGTCTCTGCGGGGAGCAGGGTGTGGCGCAGGTGGGTCGCCTAATCCTGATGTAGCCCGCAGCACGGGCTCTTGGTAGTTGGGCTGGGCCGATAGGCTCTTCTGCGCTGCTCTGTCCTCCCGCGCTATTGGGCCAGGTACATTTTTCATAGGAGGAGGCTTTCATTTTCTTTCCCGCTTTGGCTGCTTCCGTTTCCTTCAGGAGAGAGGAGATTGAGAACCTCAACAATAAAAGGGAGAGAGAGGAGGTTGAGATTGTCAGTATTTTCTCTCCTGTGTTCTAATGGTATCTTTTTAACTCACCATTCAAACTACCATTTCAAACGGTTTATAATTACTTCTTTTTTGCGAATGTACGGTTTATAATTACAACGGCTATAATAAATTCCTCGCCGTCTTTACCTAGCGACGATTAACTCATTCTTGAGCATTCGCATGGTGCGAGGAGTAAGAGCGAGTGAACGCACGACAACATGGTGGTTCCAAGCATGGGCGTCAAACTATTCCAAACCAAGGTTAAAGTGTTTTTATGGCTAGCTTTTAAGAAACGCATTCTTATTGACAAATATGTTTTATTGCATAGAGCCTGGACTGGCACTGCAGAATGCATATTTTGTAGTAATGGTGAAAGTTTTGGGTACAAGTTTTGACTACGTTGGTGTGTTTGTAACGGTTTTCGGCCGGTTCCCCGTTTATGAACCGGTCAATTCCCCTCCTTCTTTTTTAAATAAAATGAGGCAATGTTGCCCGTTTTGTTCAAAAAAAAAGTTTTGGGTACATATTCTTTTAGCCAGTAGGGAGGTATTTGTAGAATGTGGTTGAATGTGATTTTGATATAAAAACAACACTTTAAGATTTTGGTGACATTTTAATCTAGGTTAAGAAAATTATGTGTACTAGCAAAATGCCCGTGCGTTGCAACGGGCGTGAAAAACTAAAGTACTTCATTTTGACCATCATATATTATAATTTTATTATGTGGTTTTATGTGATAGAGACATACACTATTCTTGTATACGTGTATAACCGAGATTACAGAAAAGAAAATACAAGCATAAGTCTCGAGCCACGCATCTAGGTATAATCATACAGTTTCAGCAAGGCCTCGTTCTTATACTGAAGTAACGGGCTTCCACATGATGCATTAGGCATATTTCAGAATTACAGGTCTATGTGTTCTACGGATTTGGTTACCGGTTAAATTACTGCGGTTACCGTCCGGTAACTTTATTTCATGGCTGCTCTGTTAAATGCATTTACCGGCGAAAAATCTCAAACCATTTGAGTTCGGCCAAGTTCTTCCCAATTTTTCTGTTTATTGTTTCAAGTTTGAGTTTAAAATTATGACTGAGAATCTCGACCGGTAACCGGCCGGTAATTTTCCGGTAACCGTGGTTACTGGTAATCCCGCCCCCCTCCAATATTACGTTCCACTGGTTTGAGTTCATGTCAGAAAGAAATTTTGGTGTTTATTGATTTCCTTTTTTTAAGAAAACGAACTCGTTTGACTTGTTTGTTAGGCGGCAAAAGCATAAGCTGTCAAACAAAAAATCTCTCTACGCTAAAATGTTAATTTTTGTTAACGTCAACCGATTGACTGATACAACTGACATCGTCACCTCAATATTATTAGGATTTAGAGTTGCTGAATCAGGTTCAGAAGTTCAGGACACAGAAACCATCTCCAGTGATTCTAACACGAGACAACACAAGATACTATGATTTTTTTTAGAAGTACAAACCTGCGTATAATCAACAAATATAGACAGAAAATACATACGCAGACCTGTACAGTACGCACTCAGCTCGAAGCACTACAGCAGCGACACACTGCTGAACCACCGAAGCTCCTCGTCGCCGACGAACCCGCCGAAGAAGAAGAGGCCACACCGCCACCCGCCTGGAAGAGGGAAGACCTCCAACCTTGAAGAAGACCACAGGATCCACTCGCCGCAAGCGACGAGATCTAAGCCGATGAACACACACGGCCAAGCCGCCCCACGTCCAGCTCCAGCACCACCCGCCGCCGGGACGGCCAGCCGCGCCAGATCCTGCACCAACGGACCACCAACCCAGCGCCAGAGCCAAGCACATCGCCCCACACAGCAAACCCAACCTCTGCACCGTTGCGGGGGACCTCGCCGGTGCATCGACAGAGAGGAAGGGGAAGAAGATACTCACAAGCCTGGGACGTCGCCGCCGCTGCTCCGCCCAGCCAGAGGACAAACCTCACAAGATCCGTAGATCTCAGAGGACCCAAAACTCCCACCACGCCACCGCTGCCACCGGTGCCGGGAGGAGACGAACAACCGCTAGATCCATAGATCAGCGGGATGGAAACACCGTCCACCAGCCAGCGCCACCAGCACCGGCCAGGGAGAAGAAGGACGGCGGCTTTATTCTTCCCAAACGGCAGCCGAAGCCTCTCCAAATCGACGCCATCGGGACCTACAACTACCCTATCTACACACCGGAGGCAGAGGAACGGGATCCCGACCACCACCCGCCGCCGAAGCGAGCGGAGGAGGCCAGGAACCACGCCCTCGCCGCCGGAGAGAAGGGGATGGAGACGCCTCGCCCTCTTTTCGCCTCTCTGTACTGTAGAGGGGAAGGGGAGACGGACACGGACGCCTGATTTCTTACAAGATACTATGAATTTGAGAGTACATCAATTTTACAGAACATGGGAGGACATGGAAATTCAACGTATACTGAACATGGCAACACACAAAAATTGAGAGTGGGGATTTTTTCAGGGAACATGGTAAAAGCACTTGAGCTGCACGTAGAATTTCAGAGAACCGTGCAGGGCTGCACAGAAAATTACAGAGAACGTGATTTTGACCAAAAATGGTGAACTCCGCCGCTGGACTGAATACAATCCTGTTTTTCTAGAAGTTTAATATGTACCCAACATAGCAGTAAGAGAAGAAAACGTTCTGCAAACATTTCCCATGGGTAGGAAGTAAACGTACCAAAACACTTGATTTTTATCACTGCATTTTTACACACCAAAATATGTACTTTGAGAGGGTCTGGGATGCAGGGCAACTGTATGAACGGAATAGCAAACTTCCGGTCACAACTGTATTATCGCACGAAACTTTGAACTCAGAAGACAATCTTGCTCATGAGATCATATGTGCTGCCAACTGATGACATTAAGGCAACTAACTTTGTATTCCCGAAGACTCGTAAAATTTTCCTCAATTGCGCCAGGCTGGTGCTTCCAATCCCCATATCGAAATATGAAGATATGAGAATTTTGAGAGCATCAGAACCATGTCCTGCAACCCCGGGGTCGTAGATGAGAGCATCGGTATTGCACGGCAACCACCAGCCACTCCTCGCATGAAATTGTCGCGGGGCCGAGTCAGAGCAGCACGGGCGATGACAGACCCTTCTGCCATGACGCTCCAGCAGGAGAGCTGACCCTGGGACGACGACGTACGCTTCTGCCATGACGCTCCAGCAGCAGAGCTGACCCTGGGGCGACGACAGACGCTTCTACCATGACGCTCCAGCAGCAAAGCTGACCCTCGAGGTGCTCCAAGTAGGATGGCGACAGTAGCAGGGAGCGCTTTGGGCTGCCGGCGGCAGCGGAGCATGGGGTCGGAGCCCCTCGCCTCAGTCCTGGCCGTCGTGGACATAATCGGAAGGGGTAAAGACCTGACGGGGCCGGCACGGCGAGGGCTTTGGACTGCCGCCAGCGGCGGAGGATGGGGTCGCCGCGGTGAAGGAGTGGGCTCCCGGCGGCGTCGAAAGATGGAGCTGATAAGGAGACGGGTGGGTGCTGGCGGCGGCGCATCGCCAGTCCATTGTCGCGGCACGGACCAAGGAAGGGGATGAAGAAAACAGGGAGTGCTCTGTTTTGGTTCGAGTGTTGACTCCGGAACAAAGATGTAACAATGGACTGCAGGTTGATTCTCTTCTTTGTGAAGGGGTAAAGTGCAAAATCGACTCGACGTACAACCGATATTATATAGTAGAGATTGTCAAGCTTATAATATTTGTTGTTGTGACTTCCTTCTTGTGGGTTCATTGGTAAACTAGAAACGAGGCATGACTAGTTATATTAAATATTTACTTGGTCTAGTTTGCATAAACAAAACCTACACAGGCATCTGTACAAAGGGGCAAAAGCTGCCATTTCTGGTGGCCACCGAGGTTTTCCGTAGGAAGCAGGGACGGGGCCATACGATACTGAGAATTGGAAATGTCGAAGATAAACCGAGGTGTATTAAATTCATTCACCAGCCAACTCAATCAAGTGTCCGAACAAATGGAGAGAGGCGGGCAATATATTTTAGGCACTCCCCTCAATCAGCTGGGGCTGTGATCGCTGAGATGTTGGAACTTGACGCCGGATGCTTCCTTATGTCGGTTTTTTTTTGTCTTGTTTAGCAGCTGAACCCCTTGTTTGTAACTAGTGTTGTGTATAAAAGAAGACACTATGTTTTTATTTGAGAGAAGAAACCGACGATCTCCCAATTCCCAAAGCCGTAGTACACTGTAGGACCACCCAAAGCCACTCATCCTGCATGTGCTGTGAAGGTGACGCCAATAACCGGTAGTGCCGGGGAAGTTGCATTTTGCAGCCCAAGTATCTTGTATATGATCTCCTCTCGCACTCGCACTCGCACTCGCACGATCTAGGATTCTATCTAGGCTGTAGCGTGCAGAGTACTACTCGCTGGATCTGATTGATTATTATTTCATCAGCCTCGATCGCATGGTGTTTTCTGAACCGAGATTCATTCATACGTGCAGTGCACTACCCGCCAAACCACCGGCGGCTGCTGACGCTGGCATCGCTGGCGTCACCGCGCCGCTCCACCCACCGGACGCGTGTCCGGCGATCCGCTGGGCCGTCCCTGTCGCGGGCCCCGCCCCCCACCCGTCGGCACCCCCCGCTGAACCCGCACGCGCAATGACGACGCCCATGAAAAGGAAAAGATCTACTACATGCCTCTTCCGGCAGTGATTATCGTCTCACCCAGCCTGCATGCCTCTTCCGGCGGTTCACCATTTTACCAAAAACGGGCGGTTCAAAAGATGACGATCAGGGCCAGCCGATCGAGGAGCCTCCATCGCATCATTGATCACGTGATTACCGTTCAAGATGCATGCCTCTTCCGGCGGTTTACCCTTTTACCAAAAACGGACGGCTTCACTGTTCAAGATCTACTAAGAAACAAAGGCAGAATGATGATCACGACAAGGGCGCGGCGTGTCTGTCAGGCAGCGCACAATTGTTAATTTCAGCTTCAGACGACGCTTTGTCCGCTGCCCTCTTCTACTCTCTCCGTTCCAAATTAATTGACTTTCATTTGTACATATGTGGATGTATCTATACGTGTAACATGTCTAGATACATCTATGTGTGGACAAATAGAAGTCAATTAATTTGAAACGGAGGGAGTACTTCTTGGTAAACTTTCTGCCCAACCTGCGTACGTGTTTTCTTTGCCTTGTGTACGCTCCGTACTGGCCACTGGACGTAAATCTGTTCGAAATATTAATTTTTACGCACCGGACCACCGAACATGTGTATACAATTTTTTTTCTTGAAAAAACATGTGTATAAAATCCCGTTCACTGTTAATCGTAGAAGCTCCCTTCCCCCGTGTCGCTCCCAAGCGGGCGACTCGGGGGCAACCCCCAAACCCTAGCCGTCGGGCACCTGCCGGCCGTCCCTGCCGCCGTCGCCGCCTCTCTCTGCGCGGTGGCGGCGGCGCTCGTTTTCCAAAAGGAAGCGGGCACAGCGCCGCCCCCCTGAGCGGAGGAGGCCGCATTCTTCGGCGAGGAAACGTCGGGGCGGCGGCCCCGGAAATCGGTGCGGCGGCGGTTCCCTCGCGTGGCGTGGGAGCTGGCGCCGGCGACGACGTCTCGGCCGCTCGGGCGGCGGGCAGGCGGCGCGCATGGGGTGGCGTGGATGCGGAGATCCTTCGACCGGTCGGGCGGCCAGATCTGAGGGTGCTGCCGGCGGCGCCCTTCCGTGGGGCCTCCTCCGGCGCCCCTCCGGCGCAACTTCGGCAGCGGGGCCTGGCCCGGCGAGTCCGCTCTGACCTCGGCCGGGGATGGTGCGGTTGAGGATCTGCTGGCCTGTTGGGGCTTCGTGCTCGTGGCCAACAGCAGGAACTCCAAGGCTGTCTCGATTTGGTGCTCAGCTTGTGGACGGAGGCTGGTGGGTGCCCCGGGTGAGAATCCAGCTTCCGGCATGCTCGAGCCGATGATGGCGGCACCATGCGTGTCGTCCCCTTCTGCCGCCGCCTCCGAGGAAAACCCTAGATCCGTGGATCAGATGATGGCGACGCTCCTTCGTCGCCATCCCCCTTGGGGGCATCATTCTTGGAGGCGTGCACCAGTCGATGGGACCAGTGCTAGCTTTGGTGGTGGTTGCGGTGTTCCACGTGGTGGCTTGCGTGGCAACGACGACGTCGACGAGCGATGGTTTGGTTGCGGCAAGATCTTGGTAGTCGGCTCTTGTTCCGGCATGTCCGACTCGTCTTCTCGCTGGACTTCCCCTGCTTTGAAGTCGGAGCTGCGACCGGTGTGTCTGCGATGACGATGACGTGCGTGGGGCAGTCGGGATGTGGCGACCTTCGTCGGCGCGGATCCTGCCCATCTCCTCTCCGGAGCTCCTCTTCAGAATCGGAGCTGCCAGCCTATGCGTGAGGGGTCATCTGTTTGGCATAGGCCGGTGTAGGCTTCGCGAGGCCGCTGCCGTGAGGTCGTCTTCGGTGGTCGTCTCTTCGGTGAAGTCAGAGTCGCTCTCGGTGGAGTGATGACGATGACGCTGGTGGACAATCTCGACAACGACCTTCGTTTTCAGTGGTGTGTGTGCGGTCTATGTTTGGTAGGCAGGGTGGCCGTGTGTGCCCTCGCGACGGTCGTGTTCCATGACGGTCGGCGAGGGTGTTTGTACCGTTTTAGGTCGGTTTCCCGTTAATTAATCGGCCAATTCTCACTTCTTCTTAATTAATGAAAATGGCAAGTCTTTTGCCTCGTTTCAAAATAAAAGAAATCCCGTTCATTGGACGTGGCTTCGTTCGGTAAAGTGGTAGGGTTGCACCATAACCTAGGTAGTATCGTCATAATCTCGACCTCTTTTCTCTAATACGTTGCACGTTCTCATGTTATTCTCTAATATGCTAGTACCTCGCTGGTGCATGGCCTAGATGGTCTTTTACCCACCAAAGCCTATTCCCCGCACCACTCCTTCCACCGGCTCGCTGGAAGCCGGGAGCGGAAGATGCCCCCGAACCGAACACCACGACATCACACTATCCGCCGCCGCTGTGCACCGCGCCCTGTCGCCCCTGCCATCGCGGCCAGGGTTAGGTATTCGCATAGAACGGGGAACTGAGACTGAACTAATGCGTGCTGATTCGCAGAATCAGGTTTGTTTTTTTGCAAAAATACCAGGCCGTCACGCACGCCCTTTTCCACCCTGGCATCACACGTGTCATCTCTTGAGCAAGTTTGTACCAAATTCAAACAACTGCGCAAGTATTTGTGCCACTTCACCCATTTCACAAGTTCTTGTAGTGCTGCTGCTAATACCTCGTTCATTTACCCACCAAAGACTCTTCGCCGCCATCTGGCGTCAGTGCACACTTTGTTAATCAGCTTAGAGCAAGTACAATAGAGTCCAGTCAGCGGGCTGTAAGGATTTAAATACTATATTTATGCTTACATGGAGGAGAGAGAAGAGAAGAGAGAAGGGAAGCGGGCTCTCATGCAAGAGCTAGCTGCAGCACGTGCTCCTAGGCACACTGTGAGTGTGAAAAGTGGACCATGTATTAATAAAGTAGCATATCTTTATAGCTAACTATTGTACATGTTGGCTATAGTATTGGCTATATATGACATGGCAATGCCTTATAGCCGCTGTTGGCTATACTATTGTACTTGCTCTTAGCGGCACTAATCAGCACCAGCTTAGCATTAACAACACCGCGAGACCCGGTGGTGGATTAATTAACGCCTCCTCCTCGTCGTGTCCCGTCCTTTCCGTCGTCACCCACCCGTCCGTCACTCTCGCCTCCGCTGCTCGCACCGGCCGCGTGGCGGACCACCTCGCTTTCCCCCGTCCCCGGCCACGTCTCCTACACCCGTCGTCTAACAAAGCAGCCATGTTATCTTAACCACCCCGATAATCGCTCGCCCAATCCCGTCTTAGAGCGAGAGGCGTGTGCAGGGAGTGAGCCAGCTCGCTCGCTAGCTAGCTTCCCTGGCCGCGGATTGGCCGGCTTCTTTCCTCGGAGTCTCAGGAGGAGGGAGAAGACGCGCTGTTGATTGGCCGGAAGCACGCCGCCTTCGCCCAGTGGTCAGTATCTTCTGGACCTTCCTCCTCTCGCTCGCTCGCTTCCTTCCTTTTTATTCGCTCGGCTTCTTTGATTGCCCTGCCCTTTTATCCGCTGCCTCGGTTTGATGCATGGAAACTAGGGTGTTTCCATTTCTGGGTGCCTGCCGCTTGCCTCTTTTTTTTTTGAGGATAAGGAAGGGAGGGGCTTATCCGAATTCCGCGGAGTTAAGTTAGGAGGAGTGGGCGCCGCCGGGATCTCGCCGGTGCGTTGCTGTTAGCTACGACGAGCCTGTGATCCAGGCCAAAGCGTCGGGTTGGATTGGATCGTCGAGGAGAATCACGGGCAGCTGCTGTCCAGACTTTTTCTCTAGGATTTGGGGCTTCAGCGACGCCGGAGAATTTCGTGGTTTTCTTTCCCCTGGCCTCGGTTGCACCCGTCCAACTGTATCTCGAGTTCTATGCTAGCAGCTAGAGTATCTTTTGTTTTCGCTTCTTTTTTTCCTACTGTTCATTCATGTCTGCGTTTGGTTTTAGCTTCCGGACATCAAATGATTGTAATTCGGTACTGTACCGCGAACCTCGTCGGAATCAACTTTGGAGAAAAGTCGTTGGTTTTCGCTCTCATGTTCATTACTAATTGCTCTTGTCTCTGGTGGTACGATTCCACCCATCTTTTAATGATCCCTATGTACGGGCGCCAATCTGTTCTTCCGAGGCCAAGTTTCAGATTTGATTGTTTTCATCCTGGATTCCACTGTTCTGTACCGCCAGACTGATTGATTCCCTGTATGTGGAGCATCTTCGTTGACCTCTGTTCCGCTGCTATCTGAAACAGCGACAGCGAGGAGCTATGAGTGGCATGGGATCACGGCCGGGGAAACCAATCTCGTTCAGCCCAGAGGGCAGGGAGCGGTGCCGACCGGCATGGCGATGCAGCCCTGGTGGATGGGCTCCGGGCTCGGGGCCGTGTCTCCGGCCGTCGTTGCGCCGGGGCGGAGCAGGGATCAGCCTGTCGAGCAACCCGCTTGGTGGTGGTGGTGGTGCGACCAAGGGCGCGCAGGGGAAGATGGTCGACGATGCGCGGGCGGAGAGCAGCGAGGATTCAAGGAGATCGGGGGAACCAAGAGGTTTGTTCGGTTTACTGTACTGTTCACGCTTGTTTTGGCTATAAATTTGTTTGGGAAGTTGCAGATATATATCCATGTAGGATGTGGATTACAGCTTTCCTTTGTTGCATGCCATTTATAGAAAGAGATGGTTTGAAAGCAGAGCTGCGGACGCCTAGATTTTTTTATTTCTGTTCCTGTCTTTCAGGTTCACAAAACCATGCGTAATTCTGAAATCTTGTCAAGCACTTCAATACTACTAAAACATGCACGGCTACATCAGTCTCATGTAGCAGGATCGCATAATCTTTAGAGTTGTGGGGACGGAGAAGTGAAACTTCACGATGTCGTGTTCAGTTGTAGGTGCTGATCTTTGCTAAAAGAAAACAGTCTTACTCGAATGACCATTATAAGCAAGTATCTGATTTAGCTAGAGTAGCTTCGGTAGATCCATGATGTAACTCATGTCCTATCTTGATCAGCCGTCAATAACTGAATATCCTTCAGTTGTGCATGATAAAGCATTTTCCTTTTTATGTTTATGTTTTGTTGATGTGTTATTGCCATTATGTGAAAATAATTCACTCCTTATTTGGCGTCTAGTAATCAGTGAATCGTTGTTCATTGTGTCTTGAAACAAGAAAATAACGTATTATATAGATTAGAATAGCGAGCAAGTAACCACATGGCATTTGTGGCAAGCAACCAAAACAAAAAACAATAAAAAGAATAGCGAGCAAGTACCTTCAGTAATTTATGCACCCGAGACTTAAACCTGAATAACTCTTACCAGTGGAAATGAGCCCGTCAGTAATTTATGTACCTCATATTTGCTACCTTAACGTCTTTGAATGCCAGATGGAAGCTTTGATGAAGAAAAGCAGCATGCTACATCACAGATGCCTGCTTTGGCGTCAGAGTATTTAGCACCATATTCACAGCTGGAACTAAACCAACCAATTGTGTGAACTCTTCCACTTCGTCGACTCTTTCCTCTCTGTTGATGTTTGCAACATGTGTGCACTTATCTGGCAACACGCTTATTTTCTCAAGGTGTTATTGGCATTGTGCAGGCTTCAGCACCATATCACTACCCTGAAGCTTACTATACAGGCATGGTTGGTCCCTATGGAGCTCAAGCTGTGGTACATTCTATGCCAATTTAAATATCAGAAATCATGTCCCTCCATGTATGCACTTTTTCTTGGCATTCATGTAAATTATGGTACCCAGTTGACCTAATTCAAGTAATAACAATATGAGAAATGGTGTAATTAAATCCAAGATATAGAAATACTGGAAGCGTTATTGGTTGAACATTTGGAAATCTTCATGTCGATAGTGATTTGACTTCATATATAAAGATTGCCACTGTCGGTTTATCCTGAACTGTCTGCATTTGTGTGTGCCCCGTGCAGACTCATTTCCAGCTGCCTGGATTAACTCAGTCTCGCATGCCCTTGCCTCTTGAAGTATCGGAGGAGCCTGTCTATGTAAACGCCAAGCAGTATCATGGAATTTTAAGACGGAGGCAGTCACGCGCAAAGGCTGAACTCGAGAGAAAGGCGATTAAAGCTAGGAAGGTTGGTGATTCAGTCTCTTGTTCCTGCTACCCGTTACTTGGTTAACTTAATGGAGACAGAACTTAATACTAGTTTGTTAAGCACTGCATTTGGTTTTGCAGCCTTATCTTCACGAGTCCCGCCACCAGCATGCAATGCGAAGGGCGAGGGGAACCGGGGGACGCTTCCTGAACACAAAGAAGGACGAAAACGGCGAGAGAACTGAACCAAACAAAGGTAATAGTATGATCGCTTCCCTGCCTATGGATAGATTCAGTTTAACCAGCTGATGCATTCCTGATTCTGATAAAACGGCTTTCGGATTCATCAGGCGAGCAGAACTCCGAGTACCTGCGTGTACCTCCTGACTTACATCTCCGTCAGGCATGAAGCAGCAGTTTGGCAACCTAGAACAGTGGCTTCTGCCCACCGGCATACGGCACCCGAGTGTTGATTAGTTTCTCACGACCCATCGTCTCTGCACAAAGCTGTCAGAGTTCTGGGTGAGCTAGCACCGGTTTACCTGGGTGCACGAGTCCATCCGTCCGGGTGCCTGATGCCATGGGGTTAAGGGTCTGCTGTTCTCAGGCAATTCATTCTTGGCTTTCACATTCTGTTCTCATGTTTGTGTATGGTCGCAAGTGAAACTGGCCCGTGCAGCGTCCTGCTGGACGCATGTAAGATTGACTTCAGATGGTGTTTGTTTGTCTGTACTGCAGTAGAGTGATGAATTTGGCTTGCTTTTGATTTGGAAGTGTAAAAAAGGCCAGCAGTACAGAGTTGAACTCGGTTGCAGAGAGTAGTAAGTGGTGTTTCAGCATTATTCAGGTCTCGTGCAGAAGAAGAACGCTGTTTCGTATCATTTGATCATTTGATTGTGCATGTCGCACCTTTTCGGTCTTCTCTTGCTCACAGTGTTCGAGAATGTACGTGAAGAAGATATAATGTGCTGCTTCTCTCTTGCAAATTGCGGTGCTTAGGCCATCCCTAGCCGATCCCTTATAATATAAGCATCTCCTCATTTTTTGGGTCAAATATATCTAGTTTTGGTTTACATACTACATTTTAACTAAATATTCGCACACATATTAAGTCAAAATCACCAGAAAATACTTCTCCGAATAGGTTGGATTGGGGTTGAATAATCTTTCATAAGCTTGGCATGACCCCCCCCCCCCCCCCCCCCCCCCCCCGGTGCTCTATCTCGATTGATGTACAAATGGCTGAACCACCGAAAATCCTCATTCAATATCATGGCAATGGCCATTTCCTAGTCATCATCGTCTTCTTCCTCCTCCGATGACAAAGAGTCGTCGAAGATCATCTCCCTCAACCTCTTCATCTACACTATAGTAATAACTAGATTGAATTTGAATGGCGAAACTTAAAACGAAAAAAAGCACAAACAAAACTCACATAGTCAATTCGAACACTTGGAGGACGGAAGAGGTGAGAACCTCGCTGGCGGCGTTGAGCCGATGCCGAAGTTGTGATAGGTCGGTGGGGCCCAGAGACAATCCACACTCAACAGAGGGGCTCAGAGGACCTCGAACCTTGGGCGCTGGTCACACACCAAGCTCGCCGCGGCCGAATAGACATGGTCGAAGTTTTCCGGCCCGTCTTGATTTCAGAGCCACAAAGCTCCGAGGCGGGCGTTCTATCCTCCACTGGTGGCTCTGATTTTCCTCAAACCCAGCTCAGAACGGACAAGGCGGAGGTAGAGACTCCGGCAACAAGCTAATCAGAGTGGTATAGGCGGACGACAAGGTTGCAGGCTGTCCGCAAGGGTTAAGAGTGGTTACTAGAGGCAACACTCGAGACGATGTGAGCCGAGCGGGGATAGTGTCGGAGCGGCGGTGGAGGGGAGAAATTTGCTCTAGATGGCAATGGTTGAATATATTTGAGAGTCGTTCGACACGCGGAGTTAAAGTTTTACTACTCCAAAGCACATAAGGATTCGGCTAAGTACAATTTAGCCTAGTCGTTTAAAACAAAATATATAGGTTCATCATTGTCTCTACTACCCCGAATCTGATCGGTCGACTTGAGCCGGGCTTTTTCATCTAGTATCTAGGCAAATCCTAGTTGCCGTGTACTGCGGGAGCGATTCTCCCGCGTACCCCTGGGTCGATTTGGGCATGGCCCAATTTCTTACCTTCCGAGAGCGAGAGGAGGAAGACGACCGGAGACGCAGCACTCGCCGCTGAAAGGACGGTGCGGCTGGCCGCGACTTCCCCGGCCAGGCGAGAAATGGATCTCATCGTACTCGTGACGAAGCGGCTCACCGCGGCGGCGCAGGTGGAGGTGAAGCAGTGCCTTTATCTTGGGGGGGGGGGGGGGGGGGGGGTGGATCGGGTGTGGGAGCTCGCCGCCGACGAGCTTAGGGTTTCGGGGTGCAGGGAGTTCGCCGAAGCCGGAGATGGGGCGAGATTAGGGGGAAGCCGGGGTAGCGGTGGACCGGTGGAGGTAGCGGTTTGAGTAGTGTAGGGCCACGGCGCTTAGGCGGCGTGTGGGGGGGGGGGGGGGGGGGGGGGGGGGAGCAGGCAGTTGCGGCCAGTGGTGGCGGCGGAGGAGTCGAGAGGCGTAGGAGATCGAAGCTCGGGCGAGAATATCAGAGGAGGAGGAAGAAGAGGATGACGAGATGGTGGGCTGCGACCTAGGACAGCGAGGGTGAGTGCGTGCTCGAATCCCTGCCGCGTAGGTCCGTGTGCGAATTCCTATATATCGCCCGTCAGCGGCGCGATCCGCGACCACAGCCTGAAGGAGCACGAGGATGGGCCGATCCATCTGGGCAAAATTTTCTTTCTTCTCTGTTTTCTTTTTTCGTTTTCTTTTCTGTTTTATTTTTACTTTTCCTTTCATAATTGAAAAACCAGATTTGAACAATTTTTCAAACTATGAACAATTTTAAATCTTAACAATTTTAAAATATGAATAATTTTTAAAAATATGAATAAACTTTGAATCTGAACTAAACAAATTTCAAAATATGAACATTTTCTCTGAAACTCTTTTCAAAATCGGAACAAATTTTAAAATATATAAATAATTGAATATAAAAAGAGAAAGGAAAACAGAAAAAAAAAACAAGATGGGTCGGACCAGTGGTTGGACCTTCAGGCGGCGCGGGTCAGTTCTGCTGCCTAAAGGTGATATATAGGAGCTGAGGAGCTCCCGGTCCGTGTGACGGTGTATAAGGATGACTCCAACGGGGCGATCCAAACGGACGCAAGTTTGGTCCGCGTTTTGTCCGTTTGGGTCGGCAAAAGTACAGGCCCAGTCCGCCCATGTCCGCCTGGTGCTAGTGCGCCCAACGGCCCGACGCATCGCAAACGGACACCATTTTTTTCCGAAAAGATTAGGTAAAGAGGCCATATATGGGCCTTTTTCTCTCATATATTACGGGGTGGGCCACAAACGACAATTTTACATATATCTTTTTAAAAAGAAAAATACATTAAACTAAAGTTTATGCCCTTCGCGGGCTTCTACTCGTCGTCTGAGAGGAGGAAGTACTCCGGCGCCTGCCAGAGGTGCGCCAGTGGTACGATGGCCGGCGGCTGCTCCTGCTCCTGCTCCGGGAGGGGTGGCGCCCGCTGGACCTCCCAGCTGTCGCTATTCCAGATCCACATCTGCCCGAGCAGGCCTTCTTGTAGGGGCGGCGCCGGTGGCAGGTCCACGTCCATGGCCTGCCACCATTGCGGTGGCTCCATGACCGCGGCCTGCTGCGCCTGTAGGGCCTCCTCCTGCTCCCGGGCGACGTCCTGCAGGACCTTCTCCCATCTCTTGGCCTCGTCCTCGGCCATGGACTTCTTGGAGGCCTCGTGCGCGGCGGCGAACTGGGCATCCTCGTCGTCCTCGGCGTCCACCTCCATCTTCACATCAGTAGGAGGCGGCGGCGCTGGTGAGCCAATCCGCAGCGCGTGCGGTGGCACTCGTGGTGCGCCCCGCCGCTGTGTGTGCGGAGGCGGTGACCAACGGCCGCTTGGCGGCGTCGGAGCCCATGTGTAGAGCGCCTGCCGCCGCAGGCTGTGCTCGTCGCGGAACCAGGTGCTCCAGTTAGGGGAGGTGCCCGCGGACGCGGGGTCGTTGCGGGCGGACCTCGGAAGACGCGCGTGGCGGCGCTCGATCTCCAACTCCCTCGTGCGGCGGCTCGCCGGGATGGGCGGCACCGGGATCCGCTGCGGGTTAAGGTGCCAGTGGTCAGGCAACTTAACGTCTGGCCACGGCACCGGGACCGCGTGATTCCAGTACCACCAGCAGTCCTCGACGCGCACATAGACGCGGTCGCGCCGCGCTATCTCGGCGCCCGGCGGCTCCAGGTCGAAAACCGCAGGGAGCGGCTCCAGGGATGCTGGTGGGGATGGGGAAGGGGTGGGAGTGCGGCGGCGGCGGCCAGAGGACGAACCTGCCTCGCCGTCGTGCTTGGCCTTGCCGAATCCCAGCCATCGGAGAGGCATGGTGGTGGTGGCTAGGGTTTGGTCGCCGGGGAGGGAGCGGAAGTGAGTGGGGGAGTGGTGGGTGGGGGTTGGCCGTCGCTATCCCCAGGCATTAAAAACAACTGGGCCAGGGGAGGCTGACCGTCCCGTGTCACTGCCATGTGGGCCTAGGGAGGATGCCACGCGTGAGCGCGCGGACACGCGGTCAGTCCGCAGCGCGTCCGCGCCGACGCAAACCTGGCCCAAATTTGGGACATTCCTGGGACAGGAATGGGTCGCAGTGGACAGGAAAACGGACCGTGATCCGTTTGTGTCGCACCGTTGGGCCGTGTCTGGCGCGGACGCGCGCGGACTCGATGGGTCGCCCCGTTGGAGTCATCCTTAGAGCCCCGATGAATTTAGTAGATCCTTTTAGGAGGTCCTCAATAACCATAGATCGAACCTATCCTATTTTTACAGTGCGATGGCTAGCTATTCACGGACTAGCTGTACCTACTGTTTTTTTCTTGGGATCAATATCAGCAATGCATTTCATCCAACGATAAACCAAATTCCAACTATAGAACTATGACACAATCAAACCCGAATGAACAAAATGTTGAATTGAATCGTACCAGTCTATACTGGGGTTTATTACTCATTTTTGTACTTGCTGTTTTATTTTCCAATTACTTCTTCAATTAAGAGAAAGAAAGAGAGTAATAAGAATTCTCTTATCTCATTTGGAAGGATACCGTCCTTATAACTATGCATGACTGTTTTTGTCTGTAGCATGACCACTCGATAAAATGTGGAGGAAAGTAGGGGAAATGTACACGAGGGCCAGGCCTTGCTCTGCGACTAGAGGGCGGCCTCATCGTCTCACTGTCACTCCCCTGTTCTGTTCCTATCCATCGCCTTCTCCTCTCTTCCGCGGTTCCGCCAGATCCCACGCCGGAGCTCTCCTCCCGTCGGAATTCTACGGAGCGGCTCCACTCTTTTCTCCCCACCGATCTTGCGCCGCAATTTACGCAGCCTCGCGCCACCGCAGAGTGTACGGAGAGGAGTCCGGCGCCGGCGGCTCGCCCAATAAGCTGTCAACTGTACTGCCACTGAGACATATTTATAGTGTGGGTACGGGAGGCGATACCCCACCGAGATGTTTGCCACGGCGGCGAGGTGGGCGGCGAAGAAGGGGAAGCCCAAGATGGCGCCGATCGAGCTTACGACGCCACCGGAGCAGGCGCAGTCCATCACTCGCGCCATCTTCGACGTCGTCAGGGAGCACGGTCCGCTCACGATCTCCGACGTTTGGGACCACGTCAAGGTACCGCTGCTAAGAACTTCCGTTTCATCTCTGCACACTACCTATTCGACGGAACGTCTATGTGGGAGTTAGCTTGTCATCTACTCCCTTCCTCCGTTCCAAATTAATTGACTTGCTTTTGTCTAAATATGGATGTATCTATAATTGTTTGGTGTCTAGATACATCCATGTGTAACCAAGTGTGTGTCAATTAAATCCGAACGGAGGGACTACGTACAACCTGCCTCTTCTGACAGATAAAAGCCATGTGTTAATATTTTTTCAGGACGTAGGGCTGAGGGGTTTGACAAGCAAGAGGCAGATGAAGATCATGCTGCGGTGGATGAGGGAGAAGCAGAAGCTCAGGCTCATCTGCGACCATGATGGACCTCACAAGCAGTTCCTCTATACGACATGGTTCACCAACCCCAAGAACGCGCCGCCGCAGAGGCCCAAGAGGGAGCTCAGCGGGGAGCTTCCCAAGCCATAACCGCGTTCATCTCCGATTCCAGTGCGACCATAATGCTCTGCAAGTTTATGAATGAATGCTAGGGAATTAAGCTTGTTATCGTTTTTGTGATTTGTTAACACACAATCTATCACAGGCTTGTACAAATTCATCCAACTCATGGAAACCCTGACATTTTATACTTTGTACTAGAGGCTTGGGCGCACCTTTGCATGCTGCGGACAGGTCCCGGCGGCCACATCAAAACGTGACCATTGCTTAAAAGAGTTCGACCGCAGTCACAGCTAGATGATTGCGCACATAATTTTAGCCCATGATACAAACAAATCATACTCTAATCCATGATACAAAAAGAAATTCTACTTTGCCTATCTTAGTATATTTTAATAAATAACAATGTAAAGAATCTGACAACAGTTGGAAGGGGAGGCCTCTACCTTTCAAGGATAGGGAGGCCCCTACCTGAATTTTCATCAATTTGTTTCGAAATATACATGCTTAGGATTACATGAGAGGAAACAAGAGAACATAACAGGGAGATTAGTCTGTACACATTGCTCAATCATCTTGTTTACGGTTTCGTTGTCTCCTTGTTTGGTGCGGAGAAGCCATAGCTTCACAATCTCAGTAAATTCTCCTCAACTGGGGGAGAAGAGATACCATCGAACACCTGCAGTTACGAACTAACCCAACTATT
This sequence comes from Poa pratensis, assembly GCA_947311845.1. Classification (NCBI taxonomy): domain Eukaryota; kingdom Viridiplantae; phylum Streptophyta; class Magnoliopsida; order Poales; family Poaceae; genus Poa; species Poa pratensis. The sequence continues at coordinate 141,711,107 of CAMZMU010000041.1, forward strand.
CCTATGAAAGGGATTATCTTGCTTATATTTTGTATACACCTCGTCTAAATTACAGATCCTGAGATGTCAACCCCCAACAGGCCAACACTATAGGATGCCTAGAACAAAGTGATTAACAGTTTCACTATGCAAGTAGTCAAAGGGACAGTTCATCAACACAAATGTTCTGTTTTTAAAAAACTGCCCTGATATGTGTTACTTAATTAGGAGCTAGAAAAAAAGCATTCCCAAATTGCAGTAGCAGCCTCGTCTAAGCTCACCCCATTCCGAATTTGACTATAATATTCTGAAACTATGTTAATTAGTAAAGAAGATCACTAATCCACAACTTATTTTGACGTTTACAGAAGAATCAAGCAAATTCATTGCTACTCACCATCAACAGGAAACGACAGATTACTACACTACTTTTATGTTGCACACGTGCAAAATTGTGAGAAGTAAAAAAGCTGTTACCCACCTTTGAGTAAGTATGGTGTGCCTATATAGTATATACAAGTCTGGCAGTTTGCTGCAAGAAAGGAGAACTCAACGTATGTGACAAGATGTGGTGTGAGCCGGACTCTAGAAGAATGTTCTTGACCTCCAGGCTTAACGTATCTATATGCAAGAATATAGTTTAGGATTAACAGGTGAAAACCTGGTTCATGAGCAACCTCAAGGAAATAAACCTAAAAGGGCCAATGCATATAAGTAATTAGCAGACCCAGAATTCTACTCAAACACAAGGAGTCACATGTGATGGAACAAATGAATTTTCTTGTGAAAGCATCTTTATACCATGGAATTATCCCGAGCAAAATCTGACAACGGTCTGCAATGGACACTACAGGAAACTGGGTCTTTGCTGAGTACATCAATCTTTGCCGAGTGCTAAATATCGGGCACCCGGCAAAGAGCCACTTTGTCGAGTGCAAAACTGCGGTACACGACAAAGAAAACTCTGCCAAGTACAGACTCTCGGTAAAGAAAACTGACACGGCAAAACCTCAAAAATACACTCTGCATTGAAAAAAATACATGACAAAGACATTTGTGCCTAGTGTCTCCATATGGCACTCGGCAAAGTTACTTGTCACGTGGCTTTTCCCCCCCCGCGCTTGCCGAGGCAAAATATGCCGAGTAGCCTTTGCCGAGTGCAGTACTCGGCAAAGACTTTGCTGAGTACTTTTTGGCCTTCGCCGTGTACATTTTGTACTAGGCAAAGATCATGTTTCATGTAGTGGGAGCACATTAATATTAACAATTTCACACGAAGGCATCTAAATAGTGAGAGTATTATTCAAAAAAAATAATGCAAGGCAAGAGATTACCATCGATGTGCTAACAAAAGAGCTCCCAGTTAAGGGTATAGATGCACCAGAGTAAACTTGTATTGTAACACATGCCTGGGCACACAGCCCAAATACAGATTGTCATTCATTTTGTACAGAATTCAGAGACGCGTTTGTGGGTATAAGTAATACTCCCTCAGTTCCTTGTATAAGGTATATAGTTTTTCCTGAAAAGTCAAACTTGACTAACTTTGACCATGATTTTAGAAAAAACTATCAATATTGAAATACTAATAAAATAAAATATGAAAATATATTTCATGATGAATCTAATGGTACTGATTTGATATTGTAATCTCTAATAATATTTTCTAAAATCTTGGTCAAAGATAGTCAAGTTTGACTTTTCGGGAAAAACTATACACCTTATAATAAGGAACGGAGGGAGTATTTAAAATTGAATTTGCAAATGGAAACTGAAATTTAATGTGTCATTTAGTTCGCTGATTTCTAGTTACAAGAGAAGTTAAAACACCAACTCAATATCAATGTTAGAATACAAAAACATTATATGAGTTCTCGAACACTCGCAAACAATCAAGATACATCAGTCTGCGGTCTATTTTCATTAAAAAAAACTCAGTACCTGCACTAATTGGAAGACAACGCTGCTGCTGCCCCTTGGGTGGTATAAGTGGCCAAGAAAATCATTAAGTATGTAATCTTTTTCATTTTTTATTTGCTAGCCTAAGATGAAAGACTTGTTCAAAAGCAACAATCATTATGATTTCAGGTCAAAGAAAGAAAACTACCTTATGAAAGGGGGTGAAATGGCCAACTGTAATTTCATGATATTGCACAACCAATTAAACCAAGCCATTGCAATCATATTGATGCCCCTACTCTTCCCAAGCCTATATTAACAACCCAATATCATGTTTTTTTTGCATAGACACCCATTCTCAATAAGTGGATATACATAAACATGGAGAAACACCCTCCTAATCATCTTCATCTTAGACAAAAAAAAAGATTATACTATCATTCTGACCAGCGGTCCCCAAATATCTTCTTTTATACCATCTGAATTCAAGATGCTGACTTTTTTTCTGAAACAGATAAAAACTTTTAGATTTCATTAAAACACAGAAAATAAAAAATCAAAGAAAAACAAATTGGTAACACACTGTTGGGCCATGTCCCTTTACACGGAGATGTGTTTTCAGCCCAAATATAGTCCGAGAAGTCTAACACATCTAACCTGTTCATTGCAGTTTGCATCCAACGGTTCAGTTGCCACCTTGAGAGAGGACTGTAGAAGAAAACTCTATCCACCCTTGGTGGCTGTGGGCAAGCAAGTGTGACGATCCAGAACGTGGCTTCTGTGTGAGAGGATGAGCGAACACAGAAGAGCACCACATCCAAGTGAGAAGAGAATAAGAAGAAGGGAGGTAATTTCTACCCATATTTGTGATTTTTGACTGGTTTGTCTTCAACCTGGTGTCTCAAACATGGTTAGATTGGCTCCAAACTTGGTGGACTTGTTACTTACTTTGATTACTTCGATCTGGCTAGCTGGTTTGTGATTTGGGTCAAGAGCATCAGATTTGAGAGCGGTTTGGTCAGTTTGGACTGTTGCAGTTTCAACACACAAAACAGTTTTAGTAAACGAATTGCTTGGGCTGTCAAACAGTGTCCGATTGAGCTCAAACTTATTGAGCGTATTGGGAACACATATGTCTGCTTGTCCACCAAGTTTCATGTATTTTGGATCTGTGGTTTAAGAGCAGCGACCTGATTACCAAAGGGAACATAATCTTATATCTCCGATTTGCTGTAATCCTACATCTTGTGGTTGTTGTTCCCGGTGTGCAACGTGCTAAAGTGTGCTGCAATTATCTAGAGTTTCTAGAAAATACTCAGTACCGAGTTTGCTCATAGTGAAATTTACATGGACCGGTTGGTGCACAACTGTGGTTTTTCATCCTCACGTTGAGAAGACTTTCCACATAAATCCTCGTGTCACCTTCGCATGTGATTGTGTTTATAATTTCGCTGCATATCTGCTGGTTGAAGCTATCCTCAGAGTCCATTACAGGCTGGTCGGGTTTGTGTATCACCTCCACCCTTCTACGCACACAACTAGTATGTTGTAGTTTATTATTCAAGGCCAACAACAAGAATCAACACAACCCAGAAATAGTTTCTAAATAAAGGTCATATATATCACACAATGATCGCTAAACCTAAACCCTAGTAGTCAGTCGTAAGAACAATCACCAGCCAGGTCACGAAATGGATCCAATCAAGGTTGCTCCCTAAAAGGACATTTCTTAATCCCTTGTGTTTTGTGTGTTAGGCAACAACACTAGTGATGATTTAACATGTGAATCAAGTGATGCAGGTTTTAAGTGATTAAAACATCTTTGCATCAAATCCAAAAAGGGAGTTGAAAAGAGCCTGTATTGTTGCTGAAGAGAATCGGATTATCCGATGTTGGAAGATTCGGATTATCCGATTTGCAAAGTCTGCTGGAATTCTGCTAAGGACTAGAAGAACCTCACACTGAAGTTATCGGATTATCCGATTTGGGATATCGGATTATCCGATGATCAGGATTTGCTGGAATTCTGCTAAGGACTAGAAGCAACCTACACTGAAGTTATCGGATTATCCGATTGGGAAGATCGGATTATCCGATGTCAGGTTTGCTCGAAATCTGCTAAGGACTACAAGCAACCGCACACTGAGGTTCTCCGGATTATCCGATTGTGGTCTGCTCGGATTATCCGATTCCATCGGATAATCCGATGCTGACTTGGATCGGATTATCCGATTACCTGTCTGCAACGGCTAGATTCTGGGAGCAGTATATAAAGGCCTTCTCCTACCTTGGAGAGGGCACCACGACCAGAACTGAATCCCCCACCATTGTTGAAAGCTTCAACTCCTAGATCTCTCTCCCTACCCACTCAAACACCTTGTCCTTCTAGGACTTGGGAGAGTGGCCTAGATCTACACTTCCACCCAAGCGATTTGATTTTCCCCTCCGTTCTTGAGAGGGCTTGAAGCTTGTAAGTTCGTTGATACTTTGGATTGTCGTTGGTCGTTCTTGTGGCTTTGGGAGCCGCGGGGACTAGCCGGGAGCCTCCAATTAAGTTGTGGAGTCGTGCCCCGGCCTTGTGATTCTTGTGGCTTTGGGAGCCGCGGGAATTTGGTGAGAGCCTCCAATTCGGTTGTGGAGTGTGCCTCATCCTTGTAAAGGTTTGTTGCCGACCTCGAGGGCATCATATAGTGGCTCGTGGAACTCCTCATCGGAGGATAACACGAGGGAGATACGGTGTGCCATATCAAGGCTATTCGGAGTTCACTTTGTGACTCCGCACCGCTCCAACGGAGACGTAGCTTCCATTGGGAAGTGAACTTCGGTAGAACATCTCCGCGTCACCGTGTGGTTATCTCTTAACCTTCCTTTACTTGTATTGCTAGCTTATCTTGTGTAGAATATCTTGCTAGCTTGTTTATTGCTCATCATATAGGATTGTTCACCTAGTTGCATATCTAGAGAACTTATATTTGAGCAATTCCCAAATTTGTATAAAAGAAAAAGAAAATTTGTAGTTGCCTATTCACCCCCCCTCTAGTCAACCTACTCGATCCTTTCAATTGGTATCAGAGCAAGGTCTCTTTATTAAGGGCTTAACAGCCTAAAGAGGAGGATGACTAGCGACGAGGAGTTAAAACTTGCTAAGGAACAACAAGAGAAAAATGATAAAGAACAACTTGAGAAAGAACTAAGTGAAGCGGGGATAACCCTCCCGATGATAATGCCCCGGTCACCATGAAAGCCATGATTGAACTCTTTGGGTTCATGAAAGGCAAAATGGTGGACGAGGTGTTTACTCGGGTCATTAATAATCAAAATGCCTCCTCATCAACCGGTGTTTCTAACGTTGAGGCCTTGGTTGTTAAGGATAACAAAGATCAACCTAAAACTGTGAGAAGCCTCCTCATAACTTTGCTCCACCTACTTCATATCTCACTCAAGTTCCACTCACTCAACCTCATATAACCAACCTAAGTAGGCCACCTCCTAAGCTTGATAATACTCGTTATTTCACTTGGAAGAAATCTATGGAGTCTTATTTTCGCAGCTCATCGGTGCATCTTTGGAGGGTGGTTCTAAATGGTTACTCCGGTTGATCCCTCCAACTTGACAAGGCAAGAAGAGATTGATGAACAACTTGATGCAAACGCCAAGTACATCCTTGAGAGTGCCATGACCGCCCATGATGAAGATCAAGTGCGGAATCTCAAAACCACCAAGGAGGCTTGGGATTTTCTCGCATCGGTATATGAAGGAAATGAGGGCCTTCAACGCTCCAACGACGCCATCCTTCAACATCAAGTGGACAACTTCATCATGCTAGAAGAAGAGACACCATCGGATCTCTTCCGAAGACTCACCAAGCTTGTTGTGGCATGTAGGGAAAATGGAAAGAAAGATATGGATGATGAATGGGTCAAAGCCAAGTTCCTCAAGACCATTGTTCCATACAATGAAAATATGGTGATGAATCTCCATACGAGAGCGGACTACAAAACAATGTCTCCCAATGACATATTGGCACAATTCGTCACTTATGATACCTTGAAGGCCACTTCCAAGTCTTCCATCAACCAAATTCGTGGCACAAAGAACCTTGCCTTGAAGGCTCATGTGGAAGAACATCCAAGATATGAAGAAAGCACAAGTGGTCATCATGAAGAAGATTTTGTGGGTGAACTCAATGAGGTGCTTGCTCTTGCCGCCACCAAGTATTGGAACAAAAAGAATATCAAGAGCAACTTCAGAAGCAACTTCTCCCCACAAATGAAAAGAATGTGCTTTAATTGTGGAAAGGAGAATCACCTTGTGAAGGATTGCCCCTATGAGAGAAGAGAAGATTTTGGAGGCCAACTCATCTTAAAGAAGAAGAAGTTCTTCACCAAGCCCATCAAGTACCTCATCAAGAGAGAACCTCAAAAGGCTCTTGTCACGCAACACATGAAGAAGAGTATGAGTCCGGTGGCGAAGAGGAGGATGATGATACAAGTGAGGAAGTGGGGATGGCGGCTCTTGCAATGGGCAACCTTCCTCCTTCATTGGCACCCCTTTTCTCCGCTCCAAATGACAACAAGATCCCAAGCCTATGTGCCTCATGGCCAAGGAAACCAAGGTGAATTCCCCACCTAAAATTACTATCTCCTCTAAACCATCTCTCTTGGATTGTGTTGAGGATGTAGGGAAAAATGAGGAGAAAGAGGATACAATTACCCTCTTTATAAACAAGCTCCAAGGTCCAACCAAGAAAATGGTTGAGGCTCTCATGTACCAATATGGAGAAGCCAAACACCTCCTTGAGGAGAAGGAGAATAGGATTTATGAGCTTGAGGGGCATGCACGTGATCATGCCGATAAAATTGGTGAGCTAGAAGAGCAACTTGTTGAGGAACAAGTGTTCCGGGAGCAACTTGAGGAGACCCAAGCCAAGGATTTATCCAAGGCAAAAGAAACCCGTGAAACCTCTATTCAAGTTGCTAGTGATCTAAAAATTAAAAATGATGAGCTTGTAGAGAGTCATAACAAACTCCTTGAGAATTTTGAGCAACTTAGGGAAACCCACAAGGTGACCTCAAGTGAGCTCACCAAGCTCAAGGGGTCATATGCTAAATTACAAGCTCAATTTATATATGCTAGCTTCACCACTCCTCATAATGATAAAGATGCCAATGCTTGTGCTACTAACCCTTTATGTCTTAAAGCATCTCTCATGGAGGAGAACACTAGGTTGAAGGCCCAACTTGAAAAGGGCTAGCCACTTGTATCCAAGGGGAAAAGAACCTCAATGATCTTTTGACCAATCAAAAGGGAGTGGTTAGCAAGGAAGGGCTTGGGTTTGCTCCCAAGTCCAAGAAGGCAAACAAGAAGAAGATGCCTACCTCCCCTTCAAAAGATATTATTTTTGTGAAGGAGGGGGGTTGGGCAAGAAGAATGTTGAACCCATTGTGGGTGGTAAAGCCACAAGGGGCAATGCCACTCACAATGACTTTGCCGGAAAATATAACCCCTCATATGTGCTTATGAAATCTAGAAATGGTTATGTTTTTGCTAAATATGTTGGTACCTCATATGGAGATGATTATCACTATGCTATTTGGGTTCCAAAGACCCTTGTGACTAACAAAAGAGGACCCATTCCAAAATGGGTACCTAAATCAAAGACTTGATTTATTGTAGGGCTTTTCTTCCGGTGGATCTTCATGGCTCATTGATAGTGGGTGTTCATCTCACATGACCGGAAGCAAAGAAGTAGTAAAGGGCTTATTGAAACAATTACTCTCATTCTCTCATGTCACCATTGGGAACAATACAAGACTTAAGGTATTGGGATATGGCAAGGTGGTGATCACACTGGAGTTATCAACACCGCTTGTCACTACTCAAACCGCTCTTCTTCCGTCCTCTCATGGAAAAGACACCATATGAACTCCTCACCGGTAAAAAGCCAAATGTATCTTACTTTCGAGTCTTGGTTGCAAATGCCATGTTTACATTAAAGGTTGCAAAATTGCTAAATTTGAATCTAGATCTTTTGATGGTATACTTATTGGATATGCCGCAAAGTCTCATGCTTATAGGGTCTACAACATATCCACCAGGTGTGTTGAAGAATCTATGAACGTGGAGTTTGTCAAGGATAATGGCTCCCAAACGGAGCATATTGATCATGTTGATGTAGGTGATGATGCTCCATCTCAAGCCATAAGAACTATGGGGATTGGAGAACTTATTCCTATTGAAGGACCTATTGATGATACTCAAGAAGAAGGAACAAGTTCTACTCAAGTTGAGCCATCCACCTCAATAGTTGATCAAGAAACTATCCAAGAACAAGAACATGATATAGATTCACATGATCAAGAAGATGGTCAAGACCCACCCAACTCTAGTGGTGAACGAGAACATAATGAACCCACAACTCCAAGAACTCCACTTAGGGTTGACCTTGAGCAAGATGAAGGCAATGATGAAGATATTTGTTTTGGTGAAACAATTGGTCAAGCCATGGAACGTCGGGTCATCCGGCGTGCATCAAAATTGGATCATCTTTCCCACTTCAAAGAAAATATCCTTGGGAGTATTCGTAGGGGTGTGTCCACACGCAAACAATTATCTAACTTTTGTGGTCATGTCTCATGTTTGTCTAGCTTAGAACCTCTCAAGGTATATGATGCTCTTGAAGATATGGATTGGGTTGCGGCTATGTATGAAGAGTTGAACAACTTCGAGCGCAACAAAGTATGGTCATTAGTTGAAAACCCCAAAGACACATGCCATAATGTCATTGGAACCAAGTGGATATTTAAGAACAAGCAAGACTCACATGGTCAAGTCGTCCGCAACAAAGCAAGATTGGTTGCACAAGGCTACACCCAAATCGAAGGAGTCGACTACGGTGAAACATATGCCCCCGTTGCTAGACTTGAATCCATTCGCTTACTAATTGTTTATGCATCTACTCATAATATTGTCTTATATCAAATGGATGTTAAAAGTGCCTTCTTAAATGGTCCACTAAATGAGTTGGTGTATGTTAAACAACCTCCGGGTTTCGAAGACCCTAAATTTTCTAACCACGTCTACTTACTACATAAGGCTCTTTATGGGCTCAAGCAAGCTCCACGTGCTTGGTATGATCATCTCAAGGAGTTCTTAGTAGACCGTGGCTTTGAAATCGGGGTAATAGATCCCACTCTTTTTACAAAAAGGGTAAATGGAGACTTTTCGTATGCCAAATATATGTTGATGATATTATCTTTGGTTCCACTAACCGTGAATTTAGTGATCAATTTGGCAAGCTAATGACCAAGGAATTTGAGATGTCCATGATGGGAAAGTTGAATTATTTTCTTGGCTTTGAAATCCACCAATTTCGAGAAGGAACATTCTTATGTCAAGCCAAGTATATTAAGGACATGCTAAAGAAATTTGACATGAACAATGCCAAGCCATATAAGTTTCCCATGGACTCCAAGGCGGATCTTCACTTAGATCCGGATGGTAAGGAAGTTGATCAAAAGCTTTATCGTTCTATGATTGGATCCTTGCTTTACCTTGTGCATCTAGACCGGATATTATGTTTAGTGTGGGATGTGTGCAAGATTCCAATCAAGTCCTAGGGAAAGTCATGAAACCGCGGTTAAAAGGATTCTAAGATACTTGATGGATACTCCTAACTTTGGTCTTTGGTATCCCCATGGCACAAGCTTTGATCTTGTAGGTTATTCAGATGCGGATTGGGCGGGTTGCAAAATGGATAGGAAATCAACTTCAGGTACTTGCCAATTCCTTGGTAGGTCCCTTGTGAGTTGGTCTTCTAAGAAGCAAAATTGTGTGGCCTCGTCCTCCACCGAAGCCGAATACATTGCCGCCGGAAGTTGTTGTGCACAACTATTATGGATGAGGCAAACTTTAAAGGATTATGGTGTCATTTGTGACAAAGTGCCTCTTTTATGTGATAATGAAAGTGCCATCAAAATTGCTCACAATCCGGTTCTTCATGGGAAGACCAAGCATATTGAGATCCGGTATCATTTTATTCGAGATCATGTTGAGAAGGGTGATATTGCAATCAAATATGTCAACACCAAGCTTCAACTCGCCGATATGTTCACAAAGACTCTTGGTGAATCAAGATTCAAGGAGTTGAGAGGAGAACTTAATGTGGTGGACATAAGCAATTGGATTTAGTGGACTTCTTGCATACCTACCCATATTAGACGATATTCATTTGGTTTGGATGTAGGCATGGACATAGGGGAGTGCGGTCCTAATCCATTGGACTATCCCTCCCCCATTATGCCGATAGTAAGAACTCATTTTGTCTCTATATTTTCATTTCATGAATTGTGAGCTTAAATGACGAGTAGTGGCCGTGAACCCAAGATACATCTTCGCGGTCACACCACAAACTCATACATGGTGGCCTAGGCCACCGCCCTCTTCTTTATGAAGAGTTGGTTCTTTTTCGGTCTTAATTAAAAATCATTTGGAATTTTGGTCCTATTGTTGGTTTTACGGGAAACCCACTCATCTTGGCATTTCCTTGTTCGATTTTTGCAAGTTTGAGTGTGGAGTACCAATGTCAGTTTGGCAATCTTATCCCAAGCCTATCTTTCCTAAAAACACTCCATCTTATGCACACAAGTCTTATTTTGAAACTAAGGAGAAAGGTTTTAGCAGGCCAGAATTTCTAACGAAATCCTGACAATCGGATTATCCGATCCAGACTTGCTCGGATTATCCGACTATCGGATTATCCGATTCAAGTCAATATCGGATTATCCGATTTGGCGGTTCGTCGCCTAATAGAGAAGGGGTCGGGGTGAAGGGCTCATTCGAGCGTTTCTTCCACCCCCGACCTTCTCTCTCATCCAGCGCCGCCGCCTGCTCTCCCCCGCTTCCTCGGCATCTCCGGCCGTCCCCAACTCCGGCCCTTGGCCGGATTTGGTGCTCCTCCTCCCTGGGAACCCAGTCACCCAAGCTTTTTCCTCAATGGACGAGGGTGGTTCGGGTAGTCCTCCGAAGAAGCATGCTAGAAAAGAAAAACTGCCATCCAAGAAGAAGCAAGTTGCCACTAAACCTTCGAAGAAGGGCAAGGAAACTCGCCCCAACTACTTGACCATGCCACCCGTTGACTATGTCCGAGTCCGTCAGTCCAGCTGGTATAGGAATGTGCCCAGAGATGAAAATATTGAAGATCCCAACTTCTGGTGCATGGAGCAGATCTATATTCACCAGGACATCTATAAGCATTATCACCACCCTATTCGCCCGATGCAGCCCTACAAAATGCGAGATATCAAGGCCAAGGCCAGTTATGCTCAAGCTGCAGATGTGATTGAACAGATGGGCATGGTTTCTCTCATTGAAAAACAATGTCCCTACAATGTGCCACTGATTCTGCAGTTTTTCTCCACCTTGGTGATCGAGAGTGACCATCAAAAGACCATGAAATGGATGACGGGTCGCAATCAGTGTACATCCTCCTTTGCTCGTTTGGCTTCTCTTCTTGGCTATTCATCCTACCGCAGCAACCTTCCTCCTAGTGGTTACCGTATGCACACTGTTGAGAAGCCAAATAAAAATATATTGAAGGACATGTATGGGGCTGGTGGAATTATTGGCCAAAAACAGGGCCTCTATGCACACATTCAGGGGGAGCTTCTCATGTCTTAAGCTCGGGAATCTAGATAATATATAATTATGCTTTCCTTGCAAAATCCTAGTGTTGTCATCTAACACCAAAAAGGGGGAGATTGAAAGGACATTTCTTAATCCCTTGTGTTTTGTGTGTTAGGCAACAACACTAGTGATGATTTAACATGTGAATCAAGTGATGCAGGTTTTAAGTGATTAAAACATCTTTACATAAAATCCAAAAAGGGAGTTGAAAAGAGCCTGTATTGTTGTTGAAGAGAATCGGATTATCCGATGTTGGAAGATTCGGATTATCTGATTTGCAAAGTCTGCTGGAATTCTGCTAAGGACTAGAAGCAACCTCACACTGAAGTTATCCGGATTATCCGATTTGGGATGAATCGGATTATCCGATGATCAGGATTTGCTGGAATTTTGCTAAGGACTAGAAGCAACCTCACACTGAAGTTATCCGGATTATCCGATTTGGGAAGAATCGGATTATCCGATGGTCAGGTTTTGCTCGAAATCTGCTAAGGACTACAAGCAACCGCACACTGAGATTCTCCGGATTATCCGATTGTGGTCTGCTCGGATAATCCGATTCCATCGGATAATCCGATGCCGACTTGGATCGGATTATCCGATTAACCTGTCTACAACGGCTAGATTCTGGGAGCAGTATATAAATGCCTTCTCCTACCTTGGAGAGGGAACCACGACCAGAACTGAATCCCCACCATTGTTGAAAGCTTCAAATCACTAGATCTCTCTTCCTACCCACTCAAACACTTTGTCCTTCTAGGACTTGGGAGAGTTGGCCTAGATCTACACTTCCACCCAAGCGATTTGATTTTCCCCTCCGTTCTTGAGAGGGCTTGAAGCTTGTAATTTCATTGATACTTTGGATTGTCGTTGGTCGTTCTTGTGGCTTTGGGAGCCGCGGGGACTAGCCGGGAGCCTCCAATTAAGTTGTGGAGTCGTGCCCCGGCCTTGTGATTCTTGTGGCTTTGGGAGCCGCGGGAATTTGGTGAGAGCCTCCAATTCGGTTGTGGAGTGTGCCTCATCCTTGTAAAGGTTTGTTGCGGACCTCGAGTGCATCATATAGTGGCTCGTAGATCTCCTCATTGGAGGATAACACGAGGGAGATACGGTGTGCCATATCAAGGCTATTCGGAGTTCACTTTGTGACTCCGCACCGCTCCAACGGAGACGTAGCTTCCATTGGGAAGTGAACTTCGGTAGGACATCTCCACGTCACCGTGTGGTTATCTCTTAACCTTCCTTTACTTGTATTGCTAGCTTATCTTGTGTAGAATATCTTGATAGCTTGTTTATTGCTTATCATATAGGATTGTTCACCTAGTTGCATATCTAGGGAACTTATATTTGAGCAATTCCCAAATTTGTATTAAAAGATTCACCCCCCCCCCCTCTAGTCAACCTACTCGATCCTTTCACTCCCCACCTTGTAAACAAACATAAAACGTTAACCGGGAAAATGTCCATCAAGGTTGCTTCCCACATCATTAAGGAACTGCAGTCTATCACATCGGATAGTTTTACTTATATCGATGAAGTACTCTCTCTGTCAATAATTACCCAACCTTCTGAGTTCGGTCAAGCATATACTCGTATTATATTTATTTTATATTATAGATGTTGATATTTTTCTCTATATGCCTGGTCAAACTTTACAAAATTTGACTTCGACTAAACCCAATATACAAGGTAATTTCGGACAGAGTAAATATAAGACAATTGAGAAAGATCCAACGGGTGGTTATTTTTCAGTCTGGTAACAAATAGGAGTCAATATTGGTGCTGGTGGTCCCTATTTTTTAGCCAGATAGAATCTCCTGTATATATATAATATATATATATATATATATATATATATATATATATATATATATATATATAGGAAGCTCAGATGGGGCACCTAGGAGCATGGGCACCAGGATGGAATACGAACAGTTTTAGGTATGTAGACATATACATATACCTTGGGTATGTATACCTTAGGTATGTAGGAGGTACATATGATTTTGGGTATGCACATTATGGGGTATGGATACCTAATAATGTGCACATACCTAAGTTATTTATATATATACCTGATCTGTACGCGTACAATTGAACACACATACCCGAGGTATATATAACATGTAGATACCTCGAATACACATACCCAAAGTTATGTGTACCTCCTATATACCCAACATGTGCATACCCGAGTTAAATGTGTCATCTACATACCCAAAATGTATTGTATTCTATCCAGGTGCCCGGGCACCAGGGAGCACCTGTTAATTTACCTTATATATATATATATATATATATATATATATATATATATATATATATATATATATATATATATATGTCACGCTTCCAAAGAGCATGGGATGTGGGAAAAAATCAGAAGAAAGGCGGATAATTTTCATTAGGCAAGTCGTACGATAGCAGCTCAATTATAGCATGCACCCAATACGCATTAACCAACGGTTTGTGCATAAATAGGCACCGAGGGGACCTCACAAGGAAGCCGGCCACCATAGCTGATAGCACCCACCCTCATCTATCCTCCTGGCCGTGGTATCCCTCTCCCCCTCCCTCTGTTGCCTTGGCCAACACATGGAGGCGAACCAAGACCAGGAGAAGGGTGCGGAGAGCGGCGGCAGTGGTCAAGGACCGGTGCGATCCGTCTGCGTCTTCTGCGGCAGCAGGCCGGGGAACCGGCCGTCCTTCAGCGCCGCCGCCCTCGACCTTGGAAAGGAACTGGTGAGTTGGTAGAGAAACCTCCAGCAGCCGCGGGAGCAGCCACCTTAAACCCGTAACAGGATATGCTAATGCTTCGGTCTATGTCTCATCACTTGGTTCTCTTAGCTTCCCATCGATCTTCACCGTTCCTGACTCCCCATCTCCTCATCTTTGCAGGTGGAGAGGAAGCTCGATCTTGTCTACGGCGGCGGCAGCGGCGGCCTGATGGGCCTCGTGTCCAAGGCCGTCCACGACGGCGGCCGCCACGTCCTCGGGTAAGTCGATCCAACATGACGCATCTGTTCCTACATTGCCTGTCTCTGTCTCTCTCTCCGATTACATCGGCCTCAACGATCCCTATAGCTTCCATGCATGTAGCTTCTAGCAAGTTAACCCGATCTAGCTGGCCTCATCTGTGCAGGGTCATCCCCAGCGCTCTCCTCCCGAAGAGGTAGTGCGCGAATCTCTTCTGCTACCACGTACAGCATGCATGTCGTGGTCTCTCTCTGAACAAAATGCATGCGCGCGCTTGATTAAAGTTACAGGTTTCTCTTTTGTTTTCTTACCGCGAGAACACATATGAAGCGTGTTTTTTGACTGTGCATATGTACTATGGCGTACATACGTACGTACGGGCCTTTCATAGGTGTCAGGGGAGACGTTGGGAGAGGTGAAAGTGGTGAGGGACATGCATGAGCGCAAGTCAGAAATGGCGAAACACTCCGACGCCTTCATCGCCCTGCCAGGTACGCCACACATGCACTGCTACTCTTAACTAGCCACTATACGACTCAACTCATGCATAGTGTAGTACTTGTGTGTGAAGTTAAAGGGACGTTTAAGACCGAAAATGATAATTAAGCACTTAATTACATTGCTTAACGAACAGGCCGGCCGGTTCATTTCTTGTGTTTAACGTAATGCAGGCGGTTATGGGACGATCGAAGAGCTGTTGGAGATCATAACGTGGGCGCAGCTGGGGATCCATAACAAACCTGTAAGCTTGTCGTATTTAACTGCCATTTCGCATTATTATTGGATGCATGTATTGCCGGGGCCAGTGGTCTGATATGTAGATACTGGTTGGCATCGGCATTAGCCAGAGATATGTAGGCCGTCATGCCCTAATTAATCCTTTACACCGTTTCTAGCTAAGCTAGAACTCTGATTTTCCCGACGAAAGCGATGTGTAACTAATCACAACGTACGGTTGGTGTGATCTATTGCATTAGGTGGGATTGCTCAACGTGGACGGCTACTACAACAGCCTGCTTTCGCTGTTCGACAAGGGCGTCGAGGAGGGCTTCATCGACGACGAGGCCAGGAACATCTTCGTCCTCGCCGACACCGCCGGGGAGCTGCTCACCAAGCTCACGGCAGACCGTGTGGACGACGGTCAGAAGGGTGAGGCGGCCGCCGGCGTCAAGAGGAAAAGAAGCTAGCTGGTCCGGCTTCTCGTAGTCGTCGTCTAGCCAAATCCGCTTATATATATATATATTTTCCCTCCTCTAGCTAGCTTATTGTTCCCAGTCTAGTACTCTAGTACGTTTTCCATTCTCAATGGCCAGCACCAGTGTAGTACCAAGTACTCCCTCCCTCTAAAAATAAGTGTCTCAATTTTGACAAAAAGTGGATGTATCTATATATGAAACATGTCTAGATATCTCCACTTTTGAACAAACTTGAGACACTTATTTTTGGACGGAGAGAGTACAAACGAACTGAACGTACTGTACCCTCCTACTAATATTTTATGTTTTCTAACTATCATGTGTGCGCAGTGCACGTCATATGAGCAGCACACAAAGCGCTGTTTCTTTCGAGTAGTACATGCCGTGCATGTCGCGAAAAAGAAATAAAATGATTTTTGTTAACCATGCATGCCGTACAACCGCTGTGCCAGCAAGAGCAAAACATATTATTTCTACTCTACCACGGCAAGCTGATTGGCCACATGCGGGATTTAAACGCTCAGATTTGAGCCCACAAAAATACATACATCCGCTACTTTGTTTTCATGCATGTTGATTTGGACTTTGGACAAAAAGACAAGCGTTCTTGCTAACGGGTGATGTTAACTTTTGCTATACGAGTAAATAATATACACTTGGGCAGTTTTCTGTTTCGTTGACCGGGTTAACAATTAGCACGTGCACGGCACACTGCATGAAGGCCAACTGGACCGTCAAATGGAGGAATCACACAATACGGACATGGCTCGCACGCTGCTTAAAGCCCTCCTCAGCCAGACCCTGGCAATACTCGATTCAGAAGTTTCTAGCAGGACATGCCCGAGTGAGCTCAAGGGAACTCGAGATGGTGGTCGACATTCTCTAATCTCTACGCCAATGCTTCCGTCCATGACGATATCTTCATGAAAAAGGTTCACATTGATGAGCATGGGTAGAGACAGGCCAAGGGCACCTATGGCTAATTCATAGGAGTGTCAACAACATCCCTTGCAATTTCCTCTTTAAAAGTATACCAAGTGTAGTTCTCAAGCAAGATCATCCTAGGAGGGGGTGCTGCTGTCTCCATCCCTATATCGACGAGGTGATTCCAATGTTGTGATCGATTCCCAAGCTTTGTTAACCGTAGCTATCAGTTTGTGTTTTTATCTGAACTTTTCGTCAAATTCGTTGCACATGGCGAGGTTTTCCAAATTCCTTTGAGCAGTAGCTTCATCTCGATGTTCCACACAACTTTTATGGAACTTTTTAGTTTCGAACATACGAGCAAGCAAGACGATGAAAACCTACATGGATTAAGGTTCATATTAATGTCCCTCTAACCTTCCTCCCTCTCTCTCTCTCTCTCTCTCTCTCTCTCTCTCTCTCTCTCTCTAATCTTCTCTTTGTGTCAACATTTCGGCTTGTGATGATCTATGAACGGAAACATTCATACCAACAAAGTGATTCCATTATTGCAATCGATTCAAAGTTTATTCAATCATAGCTCCCAAATTTCGTGTTTTCTTTTGAACTTTATCGAGATCATATTCTTCAAATTCGCACAATTTCAATATTTTCTAACTTCCTCTAAACAATAGCTTTGACTCGCCATTCCACTCAACTTTTGACAAGTTCATGTGGTGACATTGAGAAAAGACGAGGTAAAGCCTACCATCCCGGGAAGAGGTATACACAACAGTATAGTTGCAGAAACCAAACACTAGACAATTGGATCAATCGAGCTAAAACATACTAGTCTTTTGAAAAGCCACTACTTGGCCAAATGAAGCCGAAGCTAGTTAAGACCTATGTTTCGTGTCTATAGAGATTATGTTTGAATTTTATTAATATGTTAATTACTGACATTATCTCCTGCAAAAAAAGCATTTTGCAATTATGTACCCGGTGCCCGGTTGATTTATCCATTCGGAAATTTCCAAAGAGAGTGACATGCTCATACCAAATAAGATAACCCCGCATAATAATAACCTTCCGAAATCCCAAGTACCAAGTGTTCAAACCGCTTCGGTAGATCAATGTGATACTGTACATATCAATAGCCGTATTAGGAGGAACTAAGCATGTGGAAACTCACAACCGCCAAGAAGGAGAGATAGTGTAGCAAGAGAGTAGCCTTAGGTGTGGGTGTGATGTTTCCTATTCAAATTTTCCGGATTTGAAACTCTTGTACTCTCTCCATTCCATATTATTTGTCGCTGATGTAGTACAAGTTTTGCACTAAATCAGCGACAACTAATATGAAACGTAGGGACATTATTTGCTATCCTTCTAAAAAAAAAACACGGTATGCTTTTGGCGTACTCTCAGAAGAAGAAAAAAAAGGTACCGTTCGCCACTTTGGATCTTCCGACGCGCTGGACAGTGGACACCCACACACACACTTGCTGGACGACGAAAAGCCATTCGCCCACAGCAGCGCTCCCCTTGGATCTTCGGATGCGCGGGACACCCACACCCACACACACTTTTGCTGGGCGCACTGCTTGTCCTGCCCTGCCGCGCCCGGCAAGCAGCAAGCGAGTAGGGTTCCGTTCTGTTGCCACAAATTAACCACCCCCTGCCTCCGTCCGCCCGGCCCGGTGCGCCCCCCCCCCCCCCCCCCCCCCCCCTTCCCTGCGTCTGCGTGTTTGTCTCCTTGCTTGGCCGCTTGCCTGCGCCCCGCGCGCCGGGGCCGGCTCCCCTGCCGCGCCAGCCGCGTACACTGCCACACGCATACATGGCCCTCTCTGCCTTCCCGCAGCCAGCACCGAGACAAGAGCGACAAAAGAGGGCCGGGTCGATCGATCGACCTGCCGGCCGGTGTCATGTGAGTGAAAGCGTGGATCAATTATTGGGCAAGGGCTACACGCCGGCGCTCGTCGGACGCCCGATCCTGGCCGTGCCGGGTGCGCGCGCTCGCGTTGCTACGTCTGCCGTGGCGGGTGCGCGCGCCGGCCGCCGTACCTGCGCCTCCACTAGCTGAGGCACGCGCCGGCCGCCGTACCTGTGCCTCGACTGGGTGAAAGCGAGGTCGGCGACCCGGCCCCTTTCTGCTGGCGGCCGGACGCATGCCGCATATGCATGCGCGACGCACCGGCCGGCCGGCCGGACGGTCGACGTCCCGTACCTTGCCTCCACTCGGAGGAAATGCGCTGGCTAGCTTGCCGCAACAGGCAATCCGTGCGATGCGATGAGTCTGCAGCACCGGCAGGCAACAAGCTATAGCTTGTTGTCTTCTTCCGCGCATCAGCGTCCGATTATTTGTGCCGAGATGCTGCTGCTGGTACGGTGTGTACTGGGCAAAGTACGTGCGCGCTGTACCTAGCTCACGGATATCTAAGCTCCAACTATCAAACTTGATCGGTTGATCCTCTATTATCCTTACTTTTGCTTGGTATAATAACTGGAACCAGTTTTACCATTGTTTGAGAGAAACAATGAAATGTACAATCTGTAGCATACTTCACATCATATCATTGCGTACTTCAAATTAATTGGATACAATCAGCTGAGCAGCGTACAGGAAGCAGGCAGCATCCAGCACTCGAGATGATATCTAGAGGGAAATAAAACATTGGGGGTATCAAGCGAGGTTGGCCGCTGACGTCATACCCTTGAAGACAAGCATACGAGGCATCACGGAAGCACGACTGCATGCAACGTGCCCGGCGGCATGCCCCGCGTTTGGCCTGCCTACACGGGCGTAGCGGGATCAGCGGAACGATTCTGCGACTCCCACATAATCTGGGCAGTCTGTCCGCAAAGTCGCGAAGCTGATTTATGCGGCACCCGCTAGAGTCGATCCTGTGAGGTATGCGTCCGCCTGGATCCTGAATTAAGCTCATCCTTTCATATATGTGGAAATCATTTTGCTGACACCTCCCATTCTTAACGTAGGCAGCATGAACCAAGACGATCAAAATGCCATGGCGCACAACTCTCGTACCTCCACGGCCTCTACCATGCATGTGTTTCTAGTCTATTTTGATTCTCCTTTCAAGTTTCTCATTTGGATGTTATATAACAATGATTCGAACAAACAAGAAGGGGGTAGCATTCATACTATGTCTATCGAACAATTAGTGTTGTATTGATGAACAATTAGTACTATTGCCTGTACTACTGGTGAAACGTACGCGTCACCGGTGCTACGCTGGAGCTACGTACACGGCGGACTGAGTTTGCTCCGTCAATGTTCTGCCAACGAATCGATGGAAGAACACGCGGCAGAGCATGTCGGCACGTTATCAGGACTTGTAGCTGTAAATCCTTTGAGTACGGAGTATATCATAGCTCGGCAAATATATCAACGGCGTCGATGGAGGGTTCATCGATCTCCTACATGGCTCCTTAATTAACATCTGCGCACGTCTGTAAACACCATGGAAAATTCAAGGTAGGTACCTATTCTTCTCCTTTATGCAATGCTCTCAAGCAATAGTCATGCCACCAATCATATCATGGTTCAGTTGCCTTCTAGCACTGCACTGAATTTTCTCTTAAAAGGGGACCATGCATCGGTCTCTGCATCGAAACTGTGTACAAAACACTTTTATTGCAAAGTTCAGAAAGATAGAAAGAAAAGAAATCCAAAATCACATGCCTCGGGAGACTATGACTAACACTGTGGAAGAAGACAGAAATAAAGTGAGTACACAGGTTTTTGGTAAAACCTTCAAAAAGGAAAACCCGCACATGCGCCGATGATAACGAGTACAACAAATGTCGAGTTCCGGATGTTCATCCCCAGACATGAGATTCAAGCGAGCACCTTCAGCAAGGGCACAACGCAAGCGCCCGTCAACATTTTCAGAAATGTTTCCATCGAAGTGTGCACACTCAATGCCGAAGCTTGTGTTAGACGTGTACGTGTAAGACATGTCTAGTCAGCCAAAATCAATGAGCATTAGAAGTAATTTAGATTATTTTCTAAATTGTAAGCTCTTTACTTGGCAAACAAGACACCTCCTTGTACTCTATAATCCCATCAAGGGATCCAATCAATCAAAATGGAACAATTGCAATTGCCTTCAGCTTGTACCATTTTCGTCTGTCCAGCCAACGACTTATCACTAATAAGAAGTCATTGGAGGATAAACTGGATGTCGATGACTTCCCATATTGACACGCTTCCGACCAATGTCGCACCACGTTTGATCGAGTAGCAGTAGGCATGACTTGACACCGCAGCCCTTACCACCTGCCAAGATCGGCCATGACAATAGATGCCTCTGTATGAGACGTCGTGCATCGCCATCGCTGGCCATGCATGACTTGACAACTCCTTCGGAACTGTCGTGCATAGTACCCGATGAGTCGAATCAAATCCGATCTCGAAATGGAGGGGAACGCATTAGAAATTTACCTAAACCTGTGGGTCCTTGAGCGGATCCCACATTAGCTCGCCCGGTGGGTCCATAAAACTCACTCGGATAAGCCGTATTATTGAACCATACAAGACAGATAAAGCAGCAAAACTATAAGACATGTAAGCTTCTCCAGACCATACAAATGCACGGCGAGCCCATGCAAAGGGTTAGGTTAAGATATGCCAAATTCCGCCAAATACACAAAGGAAACCCAACCATACATGTCCACCAATTATCTTCTAAATCATCCACACTAACAATCCACCCTTCTCCTCCAAAAGAAGATTTTAGTAAATAACCAAATATAACACTGGGGCTAAGGGTCAAATTGGTAATTGGCGTCTCATACGGCCGCCGGCCTCGAAACTTCATAGTCACAACAGAGGATGTCCAATACCACCATCGACCACGACACACGTAGGTGGAGACCATCACCAAAACATATACTCGACCATATCACATCAACCAACATGACCACCGTGTCCTCCGCCATCGAAAGTCTAGGGCCGCTAACCAAAACGTCAAACTACTATGCAGCCATCACTGACAACTAAACGAGCAGATCGTGGCCAGATCCATCGCTGCTAAACCGGCAGCCAGCAACCATGGTGCCATGGTGCAATGCACTGAGCTATGATATCCAGCAATTTGGCAAATAAAAATAGCAAGGTATTATGTAAAAAAACTTGGATAAAATGGGTATTTAAATGCTTAGAAATAAGGCTTAGGGTTCATGCATTCACTAGTGGCAACTCTCAACATTATTAATCTAGTTAAACATATGATATGCCCTAAAAAGTACATGGTAAAGATCACTCCAAAGTTCTCTCTTTTATAGGACATACCCAATATCATGTAGGCAAGTTCAAAAATCATACTAAAACTACCTCATGAGCATTATCGTTCTAATCTATTATCCATAGAGTACCCAATGTCAATACGGGTCTCCGAAAATTATAATATAGATGCCTAAAGTAACCTCATGATTCCATTATATTCAATACAACATAGATAAAGCTCATATAAGGAGCAAGATAAAATCCAATACATAGAGCATAGAGGGCGAATACATCAAATAATTCAATTCATTAACAAAGTTCATGATCATAGTATCATGATAGGGAGATAGAACACATAGCTATTAGCACATACCCTCATCCCCGAGGAAGGACTACTCACACATCACCATGATAAGCAAGAGAGAGTTGTTGATGGAGAGGTGCAACCCCCAGAAGATGGAGGAGTCGGCGGCCACGACGGCAGCGCCCACAGCTCGGTGGCGACGATGGGGCAGCGGCTGCCCCTAGGGGACAACGGCCCCTTGTGATCCCTTCTCTTTCTTTGCCTTGGTGCTGGTGGAGGAGCCTCTTCCCCTCTTGGCGGCTACCAAGGTATAGAAAATTTGTCACAATGGTTGGCCTCTACAAACTTAGGGTTTCATATCTTTATTTAGGACGAGGCAATATCCCTCAGCCGTCCGATCAATGCCCCTTTGGCTCTTGGGCACCTTTAGAATCTTTCCAGGGTCTTCTCTCTTTCCCATGAGTCCACATGATCGAACAATGGTCGAATCTAAGTATGGCAAGAGTTGGAGTCAATCTCGTCATCCACTTTCGGAATCCTATAAACGGATCTAGGTCATAGATAAAACAATGTCGCATCCGAACTACATTTTGGAGGTTCCACATATGTAGGAGTATAACCAAAAAATCCCCTACAACTTTCATTTTGTACCTTTTCCCATGTGACGTCATCTTCAGCCCTTCCCATGGCGTTCTCTAAAAACTGCCATATGGGACATATCAGGAGAGTGCGGATTCCACCGAAATGAAGACTTCCTTTTCGATTTTTGCACTATCTAAGTAAATCCTACACATCAAAGTGTAAAACAGAAATGTTTGCACTCTTGAAACTAGTAACAGATTTGTCCAAATAAATATGCCAAACATTATGAATAAGAAACTATAACGTTTGACGATACGTCTTCGATGTAGCGTGCGGCTATACATAAGGGGTATGACTTTAGTTTGACGTGTTGCTTGCATGGCAGTCCAACGAGGTACAACTGTAAGTGTCACTTCAGGAGAATAATAGTAAGGTTTGATATAGCACAACATGGGGGCAAAATAAAGATCATGGTTTAGCATATATATATACATATACAAACTATACACAACACACGAAACTCGACGTCGATCGGTGGAGCTCCTCAATGAAGTTGGATTAGAGGAGGGCTTAGACTCGATCACTTCAGTACAAAGTTGTGTGGGGATGTGGTGGGTAAGGTGTGCATGTTGTTGGGTACACCCCAATGTAGGGTTACGTTGCAGGAATTTAAAACTTTCTGACCTACGTAACAGCCAAGATCATCTATGAAGATACAAGCAAGGATAGATCTGAATCGTTAGCAACAAGAAGATGCAGAACGAGTGTTGATGACTATGTCGATGAAGCATGATAAAGATTCTCACGGCCAAGCCTGGTGGTGTGAATGTTGTCGATTCCACGTACAACCTTCTGGATCCAACCGAATGAGGGTCAGGCGTCTCACCCCTCTGAGAGTTCGCACACGTCCCTCCGTCAAAGTCTAGCAGCGCTTCGCTGTGCCAGAACTAGGAACTACTGGTGCACAAGAGGTGGAGAAATTCACAACACATGGGAGAGAGAGGGAGAGAGATTTGATCTAGGGAAAGGACACCTCAACAACCCTTTCAGAATTGTGTGGGAAAAAGGTAGAGGGTTCCTCTCCTTTTATAGGTGGGAGTGGGGAGGGAAGACTCGGGGAAGGGGCTTCCCCAAGCCAACGCCCACCATGCGGGCCCGGTGGGCCTACTGAGACAGCTAGGGTTGGAAACCCTAGCCGCTCGCCGCCCACCCTCCTAGCGCCGCCGCCCTGGTGGGCCCCAGGTGGGCCGGCCGGCCTAGGGAAAGCCCTTGGCAACCGCCTGCCGGTGCGTCCCACCGGCTGCCACCGAATGGGCCCCATGGGGCCCATGTGGCTGCCCCATGTGGGTCCAACCCAATGGGAGCAGCCCATGTACTCCATGGCATATTTTTTGGACACTCCAAAAAAACCGACGCTATAATCCGTTTGTCCAAAAAATACTTTTGCAACTCCGGATTTGTCTGATCAATTCTCCGAATATAATTCTATCACGTCGAAACCATCCGAGTGATACACTCTCTCTACTCCGAACCATACAATGTACACAACATACTATTTACGCCTTAAGTGTGCGACCCTACAGGTTTGATAACGTCCGAAGTACCTATCTAATCCACAGTCAATGTTAGGACCATGGACATCCGAATCGACTACTACCATTATACGAACACACTCTGTTGAACCTGTTGGTTATCGAGTATGTTCCCATTATTTCGCGATACCCATCAATACCCGAGGCGATATTAATGACATCACCATGAATAAGACTCTTTATTCACTATGTCAGATTATCCTTGCTTACTAGTATGATGTCGTTACTCGTTCCAGCGTTCTAGTATCCCATGATGATTATCATGCCTTTGTCTGCGCGGACTTTTTCATAGATACTATCACACCGAGTGGATCCTGGATGTATCTCTCTATTAACTAGAGGAGCAATTCCCAATCTTGAACTACTATGGTTAGATGCACACCTTCAAGATTACCCAGTGATAGCCATTTTGACCATCCAGTTACGACTGTGATACTTGACTATACCAAAGTAACCTTTACATAATACACAACCATACATTCTCATGGTCAAAGGAATCAAACAAGTTAACCAATCCGTGACGATACTATATGTGGTAAAACCAAACATGATCTCGTAGTATCTCAACTACATGGGTCTTCCCAGCCACAATGTTGAAACAACAATATGCTCTCATTAATATTGACAAACATATGTCCATGACCAGGAAAACATGGCCATCTAATTAGCGAGTTCGTCTAAGAGACATGACCAAGGGTAAAACGGTTTGATCATGTTTCTACATGTGCATATGGATTTTCCTCTGAATCTCACATTCATAATCCATAGCAGTTATAGCATAAAAAACATAATACATTAATCATGAAACAGATGTACTTTATTGTCTCTTGGGCATACATCCAACACCCAAGTGGAAGAGATGATGAAGACAACAACAATTATTTTCCTCGATTGAGAGACGAGGTTTATCGAACCAGTAGGAATATGAAGATCTTAATAAATTAATAGCACCTGCACACAAAACCCCATTGTCCTCAACTTTCAGGAAGGTTGTCAAGCTTCCTGTCTTGCCAAAAACAAGAATTAAACATATGATGTGGAAAGTATGGATTTAAAAACAACAAAAATAAAAAGGGACATGCGAGCTAGCGATGGTGAAAAGTAAGTAAATGAGGTTGTAAAGAATGTAAAATATGGACTAAGGGCTATAGATTTGTATCTCTCCCTAAGAATAGAACATTGTTGGGTAAATAAATTACGGCTGGTCAATTGACAGAATTGTAAATAAGCAATTATGATATAAGAAACGTTCATGGCATTACTCATGTCGGTGTCACGTCAAACATATATAAACCACCACCCATACAACATCTATAACTAATACTCCATTTCGAGACGCTTCTATGCTTGCATCTCTAGATATTACGTTGTAAACAACAGAGTATCGCTTAAAACTTAGTACATGATGTAAACAATCACGCAACCTACCGATCAATACAAAGGACATATTGTAACCATTGTTTTACCATTAGTAGCAACAACACAGTTTCCCTACTTGCCCGTTTTTGTCACGCGAGTGCTGAGAGAGCTAGAGATAACCCACTATCGAATAACTACTCCCTCTTGGAGATTCATACATAAACTTGGCCAGAGTCTAACCATAAATGAGAGAGAATGTAGGAACAATAAATATGCACTTTAATAAAGCAAACATCATCATTAATATAACATGCACGATCGGATCATAATATAACAATTCATTATATCCCAGCAAATACAACAATAAAGACAATTACATCATATGGATCTCGATGCTGTTAGGCTGCTCACGAGACATTTATATTGAGAAACATGGAGGAGAGATAACCATCTAACTACTGCTATGGACCTATAATCCAAGGATGAACTACTCACGCATCATCATGAAGGCAGCAATGGTGGTGTAGAAGGCTCTGGTGATGAACTCCCCCTCCGGCAGAGTACTAAAATAGGGCTCCAGATCCGTAATCGCGATGGTGGCGGCTCTTATCGTATTTTTCCGAAGCGTCTTCTATGTGGTTTTAGGTTTTTGGGGATATAGGAGGAGGGGGAACGCGAGAGGCAGGGGCCTGGCTACGTGGCACCTCGCATGTTTGCCCCCTTTAGCTATCCATGTTTGTCTCGAATTATTGTGATCTCCTATTTTTCCAGATATTTTCCTGGACGTAAACTGCGATGCAAAAACACACATAAAAAATAAATGGCACTTCGCACTGGGTTAATAGTTTAGTCTAATGAGTAATGAAAACACTGTAATTGAGATAAAATCATAGCAAAAGTATGGAGCGATAATATAATAATAGATTTAATCAATAAAAAATTATAGATACGTTTGAGACGTATCAAAGTGGTTTTTTTTATAGCCGCTCGGGATGAACTTGGATTTCTGGTGACACAACATAGAGTGAGTCACATTCAAGCTCCGGGAGCAACACTAAAGGACATGAGAGGTCCTGGCAATTGGCAAGCCTGCTCCTTCTGGATGGGGAGGATCGCTGTGCTAGGGTCAGGGCCACGTAGAACAAGAGGAGGTGGCCAGGCATTGTGCAACTTTTTCTTGTCGTAAAGTGTGTGCAGGCAAGTCTATTGGGTTCATGGGCCACTTTTCATCCTCTGTGAGGTGTGTTGGTAGGGTAGATGACAATGTGAGGTTTAAATTTGCAAGAGTCAAATTTACCACAAGTAATAAAGGTATTGATGCAATAAGATACTAAAAATGTACTCCTATATGCCTAACTAGTGAACCAGTGATGTGCACGAGAAGTAGCGGTGACATTGGTGCTATATTGATATTTGAGAAATACGAAGCAGAATTTGAAGAAACACTACTTTACCAAATAGAGAAGAATTTCATATTTCGGTTATTCAAATATGTCAACAGAAGATCCTAGGATTGTTTCATAATGTTGTGACAAGGGGTCCAACAAATCTTCAATGACTCACTGGGAAGTAAAAAAAGGAATGCACATGTGATATGAAACATTCCAAGCCAACTTGTATACTTAACTTAGCAAAAGTAAATAGCATGTGCGTTACAATGTGGCCATGTCCATTTGTGGTGGATGTATGTGGAGTCATAAGAAGTGAAAGGTAGGATTAAATTTTAGCAACCTTTTTATTTTCCAGAATTTTAGGATTTTAATAGCTCCAAAAAAGTAAATTTACTTCAAACTAGCAATGAACTAGAATGACGAAATACTTTTAATTAGCCTAATCGTATGATTATGAACAACCAAGTTACAATTTTGGGGCCATGGCAAACTGTCTTGGACATAAACTTATATCTAGAGGGTTTTTAAATAGACGGGACAGAGATCTAGCATAACTTTCAAGCGTTTGGTATTGTATTCTTCAAAATTGTCCTATATTTGTGATGGAAAGATATCCCCAAAATATGGAAAATTTATGTACGATCATGGTTTCTATAAGATTACTTCTAATATATAACAAAAAATTGAAGACATGTCAGATTGTTTTTTAGATCAGCGTGCTAACTTGTTTTTTAGTTACATGTTTCTATCTTCTTCTGTGATTATATTGCTTTGTGTCATTCACAGAAAAAAAATCCTCCTACAAGATGCTAATTTAACATATTTTTTGAGGGCCAACACATACATAGCAGACATCTGATGTGGGCTTTGAGCATGCATGTCCCTGCATAATATACAAAATGTACCATGATTTAGTTCCTAATTGGTAGGCTATGTTTCTATTGAAGGGGCAAAAGGCGCAAAGCAAGTACCACACTTTCATACCATATTATGTATTGAATGACCACCAGTTAGTCGAGGATTTGGATGCAATCATCATTCAAATATTTGGATGCAATTAAACCAAAAGAATTTGACCATAATTGTGTTACGCAATTAAATAATTGTTTCTTGGATTTAACTCATTCAAGCTTGAATGCGTCTAGATAAGGATGTGGACGTAATAACATAGCAGTAATTTAATGGTTCTAAAGAAGTACGTGAATACATAAATACAAATAAATACATTAGATGGAATCTACTAACATAGGATAAGTGGCTAATAATTAATGCGATCGATAAACTAGGATGTTTATAAATTTGTATTTAAAAAGTTACCAAAGATTTACAGGATATGTATCTGCACAAATAGTAACGGTTGTATATAATTTTGTAATCAATTTCTACCTACGAAGGACCTCAAACTTCCATATATGTTACAGAAAAAATATTATGATCACCAAAATTTCTCATACACTATTCTATAAACGTCTATGACAAGTGGACCCAAAATGCACATACAAAGATTAGGCTCCTTGGATTGATATTTCTATTCATAACAATTTTCCTTCTATATAAGGGGAGTACATATTCTCTTATCTCACACAAATATGTCGTTTTCCAATGGCCCATAAATCACTAGCCTTTTCTAGATCCTTGTTCTACCTACTTGTAGCAATAAGTTTCTTACAAGTTTTCAGTGTTAGTATGTCGGCAAGGGGGCGGCGGGTCGGTGTCAATCACATCGCCAACAACAAACAGCGTGGCGTCACTTTCTACAAGCGACGTAATGGTTTGTACAAAGGTGGCGCTGACCTCAATGCCCTCACCGGTGCTAGGGTTGCTGTCGTCCTAGAGACAGAAAAAGGAAAGATTCACTCATTTGGTACGCCATCGGCAAAGTCCATTGTTGATGCTTTCTTATCAGGAACAACTCCATCCGTCGATGAGGCAAAGGCAGCCAACATTGCACGGCTGCAAAGAGAATTGGCTGAGTTGGACAAGGAGAACAAGATACAGGATGAGAGAAATAAAATCTCCGTCCAACATATGAATAAGATCAAAGATGAGAACCCAGGTATGGTAGCAAACCTTCTCTTCTCCAAGGTAGAAGATCTTAGCCTAGAAGATCTCTACAAACTCTCCAATGAACTCTCGCGAGTCCAGAATGACATTCGAAGTCGTCTGCCTCCACTACATCATGGCCCGAAAGCCAATGTTGACGGCCAAAGCACGACAAGAAATATGCTACCATCAGCAGGCCTATCATATGATCAGCTGGAAACTGCTGCTTCCTTGCAACAGTCGTCCTGGTCTCATCATCCTCCACAACACCAGTTGCTTTCAGTTCCACTACCATCACCACCAGAACAAACTTTGGCACCACCTCATCCTTTGAAGGTACCACAAATTCTCCATACTGCAGCATTAGCTTCGGTGCCGCAGTTTATTTCTCTGTTGCAACCGATTCCTGATCCAATACAAGACCTACCTTCGCCACAAGATCTACTCCTTCATAATTACCCAGGTCCTTCCAACACAGTGCAACTACCGCAGAACTACGTGGAGTCTAACATAACCTTCAGGAACAATTTGGAGAACTCTGCATTGTTGGTCAACTCTGGTGTCAATGATTTTTCTGTCAATGGCCTTTGTGGCTATGATCCATGGGGATATCCTCTTTCAGACAATGTATACCACAACGGATCCCCATGTATGGATGCTTACTTGGGATATAATGGTACCAATGTAGGCCAGTCTTCCATCGAAACTGGTAGATGGTTCAATGCACCGCCAGGCTATTCTTCTAGCAGGAAAGATGTGGATTATCATGCATAATATGGTGGAGTTCCCTAAATCCTAGTCTGCGCTTCCATCAAGGGATATATGGAGTGAATCTTGTTATATTTCCATTAGGTATTAAGCCTTTTTTTAAGCAATAATAATCCAAGTTTGATGTTTTAGGTCTTGTGCCATGAAGATTATTTCATATGTATGACCCTTACATCTTTGTATCGATGTGTTTCCGTTATTTAAAAACACTCACAAAAATATTTTTGGGACGTTGCATGGCGAGGATGAAGTAGGATGAAGAAAGAGGAGCATGGACTAATTTAATGCCCCTCTTGCCATATTGTGAGCTAAATGTTATTTACTAAACTGAGGACATGGATTATACCTAATTACTTGTTTTAATGGCACACATATACTAACAACAATAACAACCCACTAAGGCATTCATTAAAAAAATCATTTTTTCTCAGTAGATTTCAACGCACTCTTGCCATCAACTAGGAACATAATAGTACTCTAAACAATGTAGCCATGTAAAAATATGTTCCATGAATGTCATACATGCACCGCTACCAAGATAGAAAGAACACGCGAATCTAGTTCTCCATAAATATATATATTCTAAAGTGACTTATGTTTTAGCGCATGACATTACATTAATCGTTAATTATCATTACTACTTGAATGCCCGTGCATTGCCACGGTCCCTCTTTATGCCCACACCACATATAATGCAACACATATAATGCATGCATATTAATATTCACGTGCATAATAAAGATAGGACACAGTATTGTAAAAGCATTAAGATTCTACCTCGTTTAAACTATTCACTAAAACATGTTTGACGTTGTATGAAAGTAAAATAATGACCCAAATATAAAATTGTCATTTATTAACTAATATCAACTCCTTGATACGCTTTAGATATTCTCGTACAATGTCATGGATGTTGTCTTTGGCTTCATTTGGTTACTTAAAGCAAGTACACTAAAATTTCTTCGTCAAGTATCTTGCATGAGAATAATTTGCCATAAGCATGCATATTTCACGTGAGAATAAAAGAAGTGCAATATAGAGTACTCACCGTGCAAACTGAATTAAATGTGGCCATATATAATGTATGATTCTCTACACGTACCTCCTTTGATTCTGTAAAACCAGTGAGTCTTGACTCTCTCCAAGCATCATCTCATTAGGACCTATTGTCTCCATAATTCACTATATTTTTAAAAAATATACTGGAAAGAAAAAAAAGTAAATGCCCATCGTTGCTACCAAAATAATAAACTTAGAAAAATTAAACATGATCATTCGAAGATATACTAGTTTCACATAACTAATTACAATGAGTGTCTGATGATTACCAGTAATCTCGTTGATCTGTTTGTTGATGAGAACCTTGATTGACCATCTTCAAGAAAATATAGAATGATATTTCTATACCAGGGCATCCTTTTAGGTGCTTAAGTTCAATTCAAACATGGTGAGATAAGCTGGTCATACATGGTCAGGTTGAACCTACTTTGAACACATAATTGAAGGTTTCAGAATTATACCACTGCAAAAAGTTGTATTTATCAAAATTTAGCACATGTTTGATAGATGTCTTAGATCAAAGGGATTGCCAAATCCATATGTTACAAAAATTACAAAACTAGCATGTGGCGATTTTTTTTCTTTCCCCTTTTATTTGAAAAGGTAAAACCAAGAGAAGAGTATGCTACGAAAATGCTCCATCCAATTGTATGGTATATTTTTATTATATCATACAAGCAATCATAGCAAATAAATATAATTTTAACTAACATGGGAAAATATCATCAGGTTTGGCAAATAACTCCATCCAATTCTCGATAAACCTGTGCTTTTTAGCGGACATGACGATATTTGGTCATTAGCTAAAGTGAGAATAGTCATGTTGGGAAGATACAATGCACGGCTCAAGTACACAAATCATTAATACAATATGCATATCACTATAAACATAAAATACACGTAGTATGAGATCTACCTATTGTATTGGGTAGTCTTTTTATTGATATAACATGACCTTTCCATTTTAGGAAACAAATATTTAGAGGATACAATGTTGGTCCTTGGTGCACACATCGATTAACACCACATCCATACTAGTACCAACATGGAAAACATTTGAAATTTGGAGATCACCTTGAACACATTAATACCCTTGCTCAAACAATAAGTGGATATCTCTGCAAAATAGTAGATCAAGGCTATGCAAGGACAACATGTGACTACACCCTCAGTCCCAAAATATAAGTTGCTCTATTGTTGTGCTGGTATTTATGCTCGAATTTGACCACTAATATATAATAAATTATATGGATTGATAATGTTATAAAGGTTATAGTTGGATTCATCTTGCAAAATTCTTTCATTGCATATATCCTTATACAATTTTTCTGAACAAATTATAAGTACAAATCATGGTCAAAATTGTACGTCATTGACCAGCGAAATTAAAGGGTGCCTTATATTCAAAGGTAGTATGAGCCTCGTAACTTCTTTCTCATTACTGACATAATCTTTGATCTAGTAAAAACAAAGGATATATGGTGATAATAATAGATAGAATTTCATAGTCAACAGTACTATCGTCACACCGCAAAAAGAAACATCGACCACTAATTGATTTTTGCAACTCGTTCTAGGACGTTGATTGTAAAAGTATATAATGTGATAGTCTTGTTGTTATTTACCAAATTTCCTTATTTTTGTACTAAAATACTTATAACTACTGAAAGGCGGAAGCTCTCTTTTACTTTGATATTTTAGCCCTTTAGAGCGGTTAAAATCGAGGAAACTCATGAGTTTTTTAGGAAGGAAATGAAGAGACTTAAAAAAGGAGGCAGCTGAAAGAGGCCACATAGGAATCAGCCCCATGTGGCGCCTTTCGCCGAGGTTCTCCTTCAACCCAAATTTTTCTAAATGATTTTTTCACCGTGCAGAGAGAACACCAGAGGAACCTAGACCAAAACTATAGAAACATAGATCGCCGACACCCTTTATATTGGAGGGGGGAAACCACTATCGGAATCATCACCATAGGCATCTACACCACCCTCATCGGCACCTTACCATACTCCTCAATGATTGCGGGTAGTTCACCTCTCTACTATGAATTTAAGGTAGTAGCTTGTATCATATCTCTCCATGTGCTTTGGTGTTTATACATAAAACGGGCTATCCTACATGATTATGATCAACTTTATGTTCCTCGGTGCCAGGAGGCCACCAGAATAAGCTTTATCTTAGATGAAGATCATTGTTAATCAGATGAATTATACTATGCACTTTTTTGGTATAGTGTAGTGTGAGATATTTATATATGAATATTTTGTACTCTGTTCTTGAAGCTAGATCACATTAATTTAGAGAATATAATAGTAGAGGGTATGGTGTGTAGTAGTTGGATAGAATTGAGCAGCGCGACAAGGCCACATAAAAGGGTAAAAACACTTACGTGTGTTGGTAATTTCTCGTATCGCATCACTAAGAAGATAAATGGATAGTATATCTTACTAACCATGGTAGTAGACGTATTCCAAAAAATGTTAGTTTTTCATTAAAGCCATGCTCCATATTTTTAACATAAATTCTCGGTGCATGCTTATGGTGGAGTATTAGCCTGCACTCACATGCATGGATGCGGATTGTGTAGATTTATAGGTGTGATGCTTACATAGATATTATCATATGTTCATAAATCATCACATTTGCATGTTTGAATATATCATTACTCATATCTATGCTTTTATCTGATGTACCACCATCTTTATGGTAGAGAAGTCAATTGAACCAATGAACCCACGTCCAATTTTCTCCATATGTAAACTTATTTTCTTGCTCTACATGCACTTTTATTTGATGCTTTATTTAACTCCCCAAATACCATAATATACTTATATTTCTATCTTATTTATCTTGTCAACTCATATTATCGTTGTAATATAAAACTACTTGGTACCTTTCGAGATGGCACGATAGCTTTCAGCAGCATGCGGCTTGGTGGTGGTCAAAGAAACTTTTAGTCATATTCTGCCATTGGTAAAAGTAACTTTGAGTCAACAACAAGCTTTGATCTAGTAAAATATAGTGCCATATAGGTCGGTGAACATAAACCAAGGCTGGAGCAATCAAAGATGAGCACAAAAGAACAAGGTTAGTTTTTTGTAAATAGAAATGAATAGAGTTCACCCAGAAAATGATACTACATCTTGCATCCACTAAATTACCCAATATATGCTTGCTTGATAAAAATAGGCCCAATATCGTTTAATCGGCTTGGTGGTGGAAAATACTCAACAAAATAAATTAAAACTAAATGATTTATTTTTTATTCTCATTTGTGGTGTGTCCATATGAATGAAAGGTGCATCTGGAGAACATTATGATTTTATCAAGTTTTCTCAACTTTCAGCTGTTGCTTCTCTCTTTTATTCGCTGCATCCATAGGTCTTTAGTGCAAAGACTACCACATGAATAAGTTGCCTGCAATATCATCCAAGTTTACCTGAAGTTTCGTAGAGCTCTTTTATAATACCTTCAAATGAATTTGGGCCCTCCAATTCAGACAGTTCAATGGATGAAACTGAGTGGTAGTCCAACACAAAATACCACCTAAACCATTCAGCACACTGATGCTAGGAAAAAACTATATTCTAAAAATTTGAGACAAAAATCTAATTCATTAGTGAGGGAAGATGCTCAGTTAGCTAAACAACAAGCAAAACATGATCGGCTCTACACAAAAGTTGATGGAAAAGAGGAGAACTAGGTTTCCTTAAAAAAACACTATTTAGCAATTTTAACTAGAAAGGAACCCTTTACCTAACATAGATATGTGATTTTTTGAAAGAATAGTTGAATACGGAATATAACTCTTTTAATATCACTCCACAAGTTTATTTTGAATTTAACAATTTAATAGCCTACATAAATATTATGTTAATGATGGTTATAACTGAGGATTAGTTTTGACTTTTATTTTGTGCAATTGCTTCTGGTGTGTTGTTGAGAAATAATAATAAAAATAATTATATTTATTATTGCAAAACAAATATTAAATATATTTCTCAATGTGTTGATACTTTAGGTGTGGAGTTGCGAAGACGCCAACACTCCTCTCTCTTTTCCAACACTCCTCTCCAACAAGGTACCATGCTTTGTAAAAAAAAGTAGCTTGCACTCAAATTCTTGATTCCATAACCGGATCCATCTCTTATACAAAAAATATATAAATCAACGCTTCTCCACATTGTCCCTCGACGATGGTCATTTGGATCTACACGTCCATTCATGGATCAACATATTTGACAATTCACATGCAATAGTGGCACAACAAATATCCATAACGATAGGTTCTATGTTCTCAGAATTTTAAGTCTATTAGAAAATATCACTTGAAACACTAGGATATTCATTGAGCTTCGAATATACTATTTAACAAAATGTTCCTTACTCAAGAATAACCCTAAATGTAGAGACTAATTTGTGTACCGTCAGGCATCCATGAATGCACAATTTCTCGATCAAATTCCTCTTCATGTTCCTTACAGGCATGCTTGTTTGATCATATTTCATCATACTCCCTCTGTTTTTCACAATGTAACATTTCACCAAGCTTTTATAAAATATATCAACAAGTATTATACTGTGAGGATATTATATGAAAATACATATCAAGACGAATCTAATGATATTGATTTTATATTGTAGATGTTAGTGGTTTTCTCAAAAAGCTTGGTCAAAATTTATGTAGTTTGACTTCTAAGAAAAAATATAGACCTTATGCAAGAAACAAAGGTAGTATAGTTCAAATATGCTAAGATAAAGATTTCTTCTTTGGGCATATTAATTTTATAGATGCAGTTACCTTTAAAATGGATACCTAAATATTGTTGAAGACATGCAAGATGAACAATGGTGGCGGTCTTCAGCATGATTAGATAGGACCGAGAGGGGCCGGAAGGGCCTACTCAATTTTCTCCCGCTCTAGGGTTCAAATATCCTCCAAAAATAAAGGAAATAGAAAAAACTAGGTTAGATTAATTACCTATAGAAAATGGTGCATAAAATTATGCGAATATATAAATCACGGGTGATGCGCATGACATATATCAACATGCATGTGATGCCTTTTCAGCTATGCTCTTGAGCATGCAAGAGGAAGGCATGTATAACCAAAAACAATTCTAACTGCACTCTCCGTTTAGGTGTATTGGGCCCCTAATTAACCGCACCATGATCAAGGTAGGTTTCTACTGGTTCCAATCAATCTCCTTTTTTTGTACATGCATTGGTGGCATCGGAATCTTGCGTCCATGCAATGGTTGTTGCGTACGTGCAATGGTCCTATACAATGATTTATTAGCCTAATAAATGGATACGAGACATAGTACTTGGTTGTTTAGTAACAAATATTTTTTCATTAGGGGTTCAATACACCTAAACGGAGGGAGTAATTAAGGAGGAGATCACAATGAATATTCGTTCCCAATGAAACACCACCAAGGGAAGCCGCGAACAAATGTAGCGGCGCTAGCGTAAGGGGCGTTGGTTGAGGTTGCGGCATCGGGAGGGAGAAGTAGGAAAGTTATGATGATTGAGAGGCAGCGGAGGACACGATCATGTTCAACATTAATCGCGGTCTCACGACCAATTTCGGGTGAGATCAATTTAATGTACTAAAAAGATCTAATGGTTGTGATTTAATGTTTATAATTAGGTTCTATACAAACATATATGATGTTTAAATTTTATATGTTTACTATCATATCTTTCTTTTTCAATAATAATCGATTATGCATCTTTCATATATTATGAATGAATAAAGTCGTCTTTTACCTGAAAATGGATATAATGCCTCGTTGGTCAGTATACACTATACAAGTCAGAAAACTGCACAGCTAGGCACGTAAGAGGACCCTGGTCAGTATACTGAGCCCCTCTCTTCCTCCTCCTCTCACTCCTCCATACCTGGCCATATTTCGAGATGTTCCGGGCTTCGGGGCGGGCAAAAAAGAGCCCGAAGTTGAAATTTCAGGCCCGAGCCTGACTTGGCTTGATATGTCCTGGTTGGGCTATGGATTTTCGGGCCAGGACAGGTCGGGCTGCCCATGGCCAGGTATACTCTTCTTGCTTGAGACTCTCCACTTATGTATCTCCTCTCTGGAATCTTACCCTGGTCGACCGACTGAATCCTGAGCATCCTGGCGGCCCCGAAGTGCACCGAAGCCACGCCGCCCACGCCACTTTGTAGCTCTAGCTCGTTCGATCGTTTTAACAGTGTATAACTTTTTCAGCCGTGAGCAATGAAGCCCATATCCAGCTCCATTCAGTCCAGTGTTAGTTCCGGAATATCGAATGGATTGTTCTAATAACAGTTTCTTCGGAGAATATCTAGTGATACCGACCCCTTTCATGCTCCTATGCTCCCGTTAAAAAATTAAATATTTTAAAATTCTAAGAAAATGTATGAATGTTCACAAGGAATGTGTCTACAATCTCCAAAAAAATCAGATTCACAATCGAAATACACATTGAGAAGCAAAAAAGACAAATCTAACATGAATAGTGTCAAAAGGACAAAAAATTAGAAGTGTACTATTCATATATGGATTTGTCTTTTTTGTTTTTCAATATGCCTTTTGAATTTGGATCTGAAATTTTGGAGATTGAACACACATTCCGTGTGTACATTCACACTTCTTACTTGATTGTTTGAAACATTAATTTAAAGGTGATTTTTTTAACATGGGAGTAT
This sequence comes from Poa pratensis, assembly GCA_947311845.1. Taxonomy (NCBI): domain Eukaryota; kingdom Viridiplantae; phylum Streptophyta; class Magnoliopsida; order Poales; family Poaceae; genus Poa; species Poa pratensis. Next base: position 141,748,775 of record CAMZMU010000041.1, read on the forward strand.
AGGAGCATGGAAGGGGTTAGTATCACTGGATATTCTTTTTCTCCCCTTTGTGCACTCAGCAGGTCCTCTTGATTTTCTAGATGGAGGTGTGGATGGGGAGATAATTACAAAAAAACCACCACAATTGGGGAATCATAATCAACGCTTCATTAAAAAACCACCACTTTTGATTCATTTTGGTGGGTCTTTGTTCATATTTTCCCAATTGTGGTGGTTTTTGCAATTTACTCGCGGATGGGTTCTGCGTAGACAGGTAGTGATTCCCCTGTACTGCAAAGGTCCATCTTGATATCAAGATCCATCGATTTTCACTGGCACCAGTCACATATGGATCTTTTGTTCATGTAGTTTGTTGCGACTTGCGAGCCAAGATCTATATTGACATCGTGCTTTAGCTACTCATGAAGGTTATCATCTTTGGGAATCACTGCTCGGTTCATTCTAGAGTCTCTATTGTTATCTCAATTTCTTAGCAATCTGAAGTTTTGAACTGATCCATGAGCCACTCAACTCCGAGCTTGCTTAATATGAGAAATGTATTAAAAAACATGGGGTCAAGACCTCTTTTCTTGTATCCTGGAGAATGAACTTCCTAGATGAGCAATCCGAAAAATAATGTGTCTATTTTGTTGAAATTAATTGTCTTAGTCGTTTTCGAAACCAAATAATGACCTGGTTCTGTTTGAGCTGTCCAGGGCAACAAGACTGACATTGCTATCAGAAAATACGAAGTTAACTTTCTGGTAAGTAGCATCTCCTAGGTGGTATTGGTTTAAATGCTATTTTTCCATGTGAACGGGAATGCTGAAAGTTGTAATTTCTGCCATCAATGAGAACCGCCTATGGTGATGAATTAGCGAATGCTGAGAGGCTCATACTTGTTCGGAAAAAAAAGATGACAGAAATCAGCCCTTCTTATGATGTATGTAGCTCTATTTTTTAAACTAGAGTTTATCACCAGTCCTAATTTGAGTTGGGTTAATTCCCCTAAAAAGGCCATGTCCTTTCTGATTTGATTTTTTCGTGGAAGCATTTCATACATATCAAATTTACTTATCGCCATTTATGGCCAAGTCAGTTTATTATATTGCTGTATAGCTCGGTTTAATGACATTAGTTCAAGCTTATGCAGAATGCTGTTGTTCATAATACTTTTTCTTCAAATCGTATATTCTACCAAATAATGTACTGTATAGGCATACTGTTACACTGACGAAACAAACAACATTCAGTTTTTCTCATTCCGACTGGTTCCAATTTTATTTCTGAACCAAACACCTTCACCTTCAAGTTGAGGGGTTGCCAAGTGCCAACTACGTTCTTACAACATTCACTTGAAAGTATATAGAAGATCTGTAAACCAGTCATCAATTTATCATTAGACTACCCATAACTAGTAACATACATGCCATGTAAGCAACAACAAAAAATGACGTGACAAATAATTAATAAGTAGAGAGATGGTTCTTTTAACATAACGTAACATAATCCAAAACAAAGTGAATCTATAATCTAATAAGTAAAGCTTTGCATAATACTACACATATGTTATCACCCACTATGTAATGTAATTAGTACTATAGTCTAGTGGCATATGCATGATACTTGTATATGTTACTTTTTTTAATATTATTATCATTTTTCGCAATTTCACTAGCATTGTCATTTCCAAAACTGTTTTGCCATCGGCTTCGTCAAACCGAAATCACTAATTCGGCTTTGACCAGTTGTGTCGTGCGTCAGAGACTTATCAGCTTGGTTGTAAACGAAATCTGGAGCTAGAATCAGAAGTACATTTCGGTTTGCCCCAAACAGAAATGCCCTCCCGGCTGAGCGGACGTGTCATTTCTTGATTATTCTGAGATAAAATATACACGAAATGTATGGGTGTCGATGAGTAGGTTCTATTCCCGTGATCGGTTTCGACTTTCGTTGGCTGTAACTTCTTAATTTTTAACCGTTTGTAATTTCCTTTTACGAGTAGACCGATCTCACTATTTTACACAGCTTATGTGTTGTAACTTTTTTGTTTGACGGGTGTAAGCACATAAATCGTGCTACTGTAGACAAGTTTATTTGATTGTTGCTGAGCAGCTTTGGTTAAGAGGGAAAACGATAAGACCTTTCCTTTGCCCAAAAGGAAAGGAATTTTTTTTTATCTCGACGGGCCCATGGAGACAACCTTTCGATCTGGTCTAGAATGATTGGCTGATTTTGGTTTGGTCCAAAACGAACGGTGTATTTTGGTTTAGCCCAAAATGAAAGAGTGTATTAGCGCAATGTTTTTGAAAATAACTTTTCCGTGCAATATTAGTGAATTTCTACAGAAATAAATAACATGCTTTAAAATAATTTTATTCTATATGTTACTCCCCGCTATGAGCAAACCACCAATTGCTGTCTACTACTAAAGAAATTGAATGTCACGTATGAATTAATCAGCTAGCTCAATGTAACCAAAAACCATGCAATATGAATGCTATGACTTAATTAGCTGATAGTTACTCTAAAAAAATTAGCTGATACTGATTGTGCTCTTCCTACTCTAAACCTGATCGCCGGGATCTGCTTCCTCTATTTCAGGGTTTTGCCGAGGGGATATCGCCGGCTCGTCGTGTATTGGGCCTAATAGCTCCAATGTGCATGCATACTCTTCGTCCGTAAGCATCGGCAAGTCGTCGTCTTCGAGCATGGGGCCGAACCAGTGGGGCTCGCGGCCGGCTGCTCCTGCTGCATCTTGCACAACACGTTGAGCTCATCATCCAGGTAGTCCCCCTCAGCAGCCGGCGCTGGCAGGGGTGGAGGCGGGAGCATCTTTAGCAGCTGCTCATTCGATACTGCAGGCCCTGGATACTCATCCTGCTGCTGCGACGTTGGCAGGTTGACGGACACCGTCGACGGTTCTAGCAGGGGAGGCAGAGACTGGACCATAGGCAGCGTATTGTCCCAATCGGTAAGCTCGCAGTCTTTGACGGCCTGTTGCTGCGACCACATAGGCGTGGCGGTTGCCTGCTGCTGCGGCGATGTCTGCCAGTAATTCACGGCGGTTTCCTGCAGCGAGGGTGCCATCAGCGGCGCAGGCGGTGAACCTGTTAGCCCCATGTAACCTGCGTGCATCCAGCTGCTTGGCCCCGGTGTGGACGGCGCGGCGGCAAGCGCCTGCTGGTGGTAAGGCTGCCCAACGATGGCTTGACCCTGTTCCTCCGACTTGGGCGAACCGTTGGATAAGGTAGGAACGTGCTGGCCTTCCTCATTCTTCTTCGTCTTCACCTTGTAGAGGCGGTATAAAGCCAAGTCCTCGACCTGCTGCAAGAATACAATGCGGAAGGTCATCCTCCTAGAGTTCTCATGGAAGATGTGGTGCTGTATAAAGTAAACAAGAAGAGTCTATAATGTTGCGGGTGTTGTTTGCCTCTTTGGTAGTATGAAACTTGTAGTGACAAGACAACTGACAAACTGTTGTTAGTTTCATGATGAGTGAAATTGGGAGCTCTACTCCTCCTTTTGTCGAAAAATAGATCAAGATATTTACCTGGGTTACTTCTAATCCTATCTTCTATTATATACTAAAAGCAAAATATGGTCTAAAATAGAGACGTCACATTAATCCACATCATCCAAATTATTTTTAACAGTTAGATCTAAAATTAGCGGTTAGGATTTAATAAAAAATATTAATTACGTAACCGTGAAATTCCGTTTGACACGTACAGTATATGTCTAAGAGAACACATTTTCATACGTGTCAATTAGTTTTCGGTTTTAAACATGGACTCTACAGGAAGAGATCCGTATCCACGCGGTTTTGTTTCGCTCGTGAGCGCAAAGGCAACTCGCGAGGCAGAAAAAGTTTTCCTACCCTAGCGCCGCCGCCGCCGCAGGCCACCGGTGAAAGAGCTGGGCCCCTCTCCTTCCGCTTGTCGCTCAGGCGGCAGGAGGGAGAGGGACCCCTTTTTTTTTTTGCATGGTAACTAGGGTTAGGATGGTTTTGGCATGGTGCGTCGTTGGGGTGGTGGGAGCGGTGCCCGGGCAAATAAATCTGCCTCAACTCTACTCCCACACCGGCGTTGTCCTTCATGGTGGCGTCTCGGAATTGGTGGCACTGTGTGCTTGCCTATCTTTCAGATCGGTGGTTGTAGGGTTCATGGATGGTGTCGGCGAGGCGGCGGCGGCGACTCCATCAGATTGGTTTTTCCTCCTGCTCTGTCCCCGTTGCTGCGGCGTTGTCTCCGGCGCCATGGTGGAGCAGAGAGGATTTGTCCAGGAGTACGTGCAGACGGTGGTCTGCACTGGTGACAGCTGGAAGATGGTGCACCGTGTGGTGGGTTCGTGGTTGGAGGCTGATGGTTCTGGTTCCCTACTCCGACGTCATTGTGAGGGGGTGCCAGTGCTGGAGTTCGATGGCGTGTCCGGGGACATGCTGCCCCGGTCTGATTCGTTCAACGGCAATGGTTTGTCTTATGGCAAACTACTTTGGAGGTCCGAAAAGCTGATGATCAGCGATGGAGCCGCGTCGAGCTCGGGTGAAGAGGTGATCTGTCTATTTCTTCTTTGGTGGCTGCTACGGTGGTGCCGAAAAAGATGGATAGGCGTTGGTTTGTCACATAGGTTTATCCTATTTTTCAGATATGTAAGATCGGTGTATACGTACTTTGTATCTCGTCTTTTATTTATTAATGAGAATCGTATTACCATGAAAAAAAAAGAGATCCGTACCACGCACAAAAAAAAATCCGTATGAAAGCAAAGTCCTCCCGGACGTCACCAACGCAGCTCCGGCTTGCAGTTCTCCCGTAAGAAAATGCTACAGCTGCTACTTGTATGCACCATCAGATTAAAGCACAAACGGACAAAACTGATCCCAACCGGAGCTATAGCTAGCTGATCAATCTGAAAGCGTAGATAGCTGAACAATAGATGAATATCATCCTCCGCGCGATGCGCCGGTGCACACTTTTTTTCCGTTATATATAGTGTCAGTTCAAGATCATAAAGACGATTTCGAAAAAATATTCTTTTATATTCGTATAGTGAAATTTTCATACATTGCTCTCTGTATTGAAGCGGATCTCAATAGTTTGATGACACGGTTCGAGTCAATTTAGATTTTTTTTACAAAAGAAAGTCAATCTAAAAATTATAAATTCACATTCTCGGTTGTAAAATAGCAGTACCATTTTCCTACACAAGTAACACAACGATTTTTACAATCACCGCCATGTTCTAATTTATATATCTCAACACATGAAGTATTCTTCACTGATGGTAGAAGTTGGAAAATTCTCAATAATATGTCATGAGATTTCTTGATTAGAAGAGAACCAGATAAAAGATACTCCCTCCTTTATTTTAAAAAAACGTGTGTGAAGAAAAACTACACCTAACGGAATCTTAGTGGGATGACATGGAAAATTTGTTGGCTAAAATAGTGGGTGATGTGGATATCTTGCATGTGAGATAGACAGATCATAACCAAAATATTTCATAACCTTACCTTAAGTTATTACGACCACTTTCACATGAAAAACTACACAACATATGCATGTTATGCTTGATTAAAACACGAGCCTTCTCCAGCTTTACTGACAGTATATAAATATATAATCAAATAGAATGAAAAAACACTAAATTTTATTTAAAATGTTTTCTAACCATTTACTTAAGTTTTAGCAACATGTACAATATAATGATCACATTGTTGTCGTCGAACGGTTTGTGTCTAAAGCGAATGCCGTGTATCTTAGAACAAAGGAAATGAAGGAGAGGAAAACGATAAATACAACGTAAAATAAAACATTATTTTTGTTTAGTTGGCATACATTTTAATGAGGATAAACTATGTTCTATTTCAGTTCAATATAAATTTTGTTTTGCTATTCCTTTGAAGGTTGTCTCAAATCATCTCTCTATTACTTAGGTGGACCCTAATATTATTTTACCAAAGCATAAAGGATTGTGTAACTATGTATATATCTACTACAAAATGACCCGCAACATGAATGCTAACCTTGCATACTGCTCTAACACCATATAAAAGTATGGCTCGCATAACATTAAATACTAGAAATATATCACGCGCGTTGCGGCGGGAATCACTTTAAGAACTTTTATGTGTAAATAAAGGGATATAAGACACATACACATGGAATATGAAGTTGTTTATAGAAATATGCAAGATTCAGTTGATCACAATTGTCGAATGGCTAAATTTAATTGACGTGATTTTTTATTTGATGATAAAAAAGAGTGATGTGGCAAATTGTATGGATGAATAGTAGATGATGTGAATAGGTTGCATGCAAAAAGATGTCATTAATGAATCTTAGTGGGATGACATGGATAATTGGTTGTCTAAAATAGGGTGATGTGGATATCTTGTATGTTGATATAGACATATTAAATGATATCTTAGTGAAGTTTTGCTTTATAAAAAGTATAGATAGATAGATATGTTCCGTTTAAAATGAGGTACAAGCGACATCTATGGTCGTTAAATATACATGGTGCTTTTAAATGGAATATCATTGCCGACCCATTATATTGAAGCTGATTAACCATGTATCCCACACAAGTGATGTTCTATTTAGCATAATATTTGGGATGGCTACAGAATGGTATTAATTCCTTTAAAAAATTTAGAAATGTTTAACAAATAAAAGAATATCGGTTACTTCAAAGTATCAAAGATAATGCCCTCGCATTTGCGAGGGCCGCCTTGCTAGTTAGGTAGAAACAACATGCGCGATTCGATCAAGGTTTTCACAAGATCGATATCGTTGGAACATCTTAGTATGGCAGTCACAACAGCATATATTTTGTGTGATCCATGGACTCGAGTATTAACTTCAATTAAGCTCGAACATGAATAAACGAGCAGGATAATCCGTGGAGCAATGATTACCTGCTTCTGCTTGCGATCAATGATCTTGGGTGCAATGATCTTGGTGTACTCGTGCATGCCCCACTCGTTCTTACCGTCAGACTTCTTCTTCTCCTTCTTCTTCTTCTTCTGGCCGAAGACCAGCGTGAGCTCATAGCCATTGACGCCACCGTGCGTCACCAACTTGCCCCCACCCGCGGCCGTCCTTGGTGACGCGGATCGGCCGCGTCTTTGGGCCACCTGGATTGAGGTACTTCCTGCTGCTGAAGAAGTAGATGAACCCGGCCTCCTCGTGCGCCTTGTACGTCTCTGCTCCACCGATTCGATATCCATGACCACGGGTTCATTCGATTAAAACTTTAAAAGCGCTCGATCGATCGTCACGCCAATGTCTGAGAAGAAGAACTAGTGAAGTGCGTACCGTAGAGCTCGGCGGGGTGGTGGTCGAGGATCTTGACGTCGTGGAAGATATTATGAAGCGGGTAAGGGAGGGGGCGGCCGGCAAGCTTGTCGCCCAGGAAGCGGATGAGCTCGATGGGACGGGGAACGAAGTGGTAGCCCCGCGGGAACCAGTGCTGGTTCATCCCATCGTCCTCGACGACGACGTTCTCCATGGCGTACACGGCCGCGCGGCTGATACCTAAACCGATCGACGGGGTGATGCCGAGCCGAACTCCACGATCCTAGTCGACGGGGTGAGAGGTACCGGACAACGATGTGCGTGCGCGCGCGGGGGCGTCTTGGACTCTTTTTTGGCCCCGATGGGATTTTTGGGCGGGGAGGGCCGCGTGCGTGTTTGATTTGATTTCGAATCTGACTCGAAGCCGGAAAAGTTCGAGACATTGATCTGACGGATGTGACGAGGACTCCCCCACCGAGTTGGGAAAGGACCGGATCAGGATTAAATTTCATTGATTCGACAAAATCTTAAAATTTCTTTTATTATGAATTTTGAGGTAAAAATTATTTTGGTAGCCACCAAAATTTACTGAATTCTTTTTTTGCGAATGCAAAATTTACTAAATTCGTCAAAATAATCGGAATTACTAACCTGGATCCAGGGGCGGAACTAGCATATAAAAACCATTGGTGTCAAACAAACACCAACGGATTTTGCTAGTTTTTTCTTAAAAAAGTCAAACAAACACCAATGTATTTTACTAATTTTCTTAAAAACAAATAAAATACTTTCTAAAATTTGCAATTATACCACTATAATTAGGAGACTGACCCCAATGATTATTTTTGTCCTGGCTTCGCCTCTGCCCAGATCTGAAGTAGGAGACAACAACCGGGATGCATGAGGTTCTATTTATACATGCACAAGCATGGTTAGACACAAGTAAGTCGCTCTTTGTCTTCGTAAAGAAACGTGTCTAGTGGACGAGAAGGGGTAAGAGCAATAGTAATACAAACAAAACACGGGTTTTACATTGACGGTGAAATAATAAGACACGTGTACAATGAGGCACGCTAGAAATAGGAGACCACGAGGTGCAAAACATCAACAATTGTTACTAATGGATTACCATTACAGATGTGGACAAGTCACATGGGCTACTGACATCTTACTGGGCCCGTTTTCGATATTGTCTCTAGGAAAACAATGAAACAAGGTCGACTGTTGATATCACCACCAACTTATATACCACCTTGTAACCCTCAAGAAAACAATAATACTCTCACTCTTGCCCACACACTCCCCAAATTGGACCTGAGTGGTGAAGACCTTGATCTCTCAAACATCTCCATAAAAGGAGCGCTTCCAACGTGTGAGGGCACCGCAGATCCTCCTCTTACTCGGACAAATATGTCATAATTTATCATATCCTCACCGACCAGATATCTCATCGTGGAGGAGGTGGGGCGAGATGCACGCTAGGGGAGAGAAGGAAACAATATCTGCTCCGGTATGCGCGTAAAAGTGGCAGAATGCAAGGAGAAAGACGAAGTCATTGCCGTTGTGGAGGAATACTCTGTTTCATCGCATATTGATCCACGGGAGACGTTTTCGTCTCGAATCCGACATCAACGCAAGAGGAGGCATGTCGTAATAGCGTAGACTCCATGGTATGAATCCTTGCGGTACGATACCACAGTATAGTGGATCGCAGCAGTCTATGTTAGGAAGTATTTTACTCTAATATATATTTGACACAACGGAGTAAGAGGATATTGAAAAGACATTAGCGCTGAGGCATCACTCGCAATCGCACATGTACTTAAGATAGTTCGCAGAAGTTTATGAATGGAGATAAAAGTAGAAATTGCTAAGTAACCAACAAGCAACTATTTCTTAGTAGTAAACCGAAAGTAACAGGTGGAGAGCTAACAGCCGTGAGGAGGTCCTCCCTACCACCTGCCCACCGCCGGTCAGCTCACTGGAGAGAGCCAAGTTAGGCCATGCCACTCCCTTCTCCTCCCCGTTCTCACACTATGTCAGTCGGCTTGCCGCTTCTCACCGAGCCACGTCGCGCCAAATCTCACACCGGCGACCAATATCGCTCCACTCCCATGTCTAAGAACGTCGGTCTGAAGACCACCGTGCCACACCCCAAATCGGGTCGCACAGCGCTCCTACCATGTCATGGAACACCCCCTTATCTCCCCCCTCCCTTTCAATCTGCTTTCCCATCCCGTTATACCTTGTATCTAGTCATACGAGGGTAAACCTGGTCTTCTCGAAGAAAGAAGATCCAAGATGAGAACCCTGGTATAGCTGCAAACCTTGTCTTTTCAAAGGAAGATATCAGTCTGGAAGATCTCGAGAGCATTGCAATGACCTCTCGCGAGTTAAGGAGGGCATTTTAAAGTCGGATATCTCCACTGCATCATGGACATGAATCAAAGACCGGTGGCCCAAGCATGATAAGAAACATGCTACCACCAGCGAGCCCATTTTACGATTATTTGCACACTAATTTTTCATTGTTGTATTGGAGTGCTCATGCATTGCCACAGAATAGCAAACTTAAATATACGATATAGACATTGATCAAAACGTAGTCATCGGGCTAGGCTTGCTTCCCTTACAGTTCGGTCACCAAATTGGTTTCAAGTCTGTTTTGTTGTCGTACATGTAAACATAATTTTGTAACATTTCATAATTGTCCACATGTAAAAATATATTATTTAACTACCATAGTACAGTGCAATCTAATAAATATATGTCCCTTTGTACAAAGAAATAGTGTGACGTGGAAATCGACCACACAGGTGATAGGTATCTTGGACAAACGATTTTTTCTGAACAAGTCCATGTATTATAAGCTCACAGAGAAAAGCTATAATACACAACAATACATCACAAGCCGATCGTCTATCCATTCACGTCTAACATGGGGATAAGCCTCAAGTTGTGGCGATGGAACCTTGTCAACCTGCAAGATGTACTCCTTGATATGGTTATAGCCAGACCTCCATATTTTATATCTAACTTATGTGGACTATATCATGAAATAAGCAAACAATTCAATTCCAAGAAGTGGATGGTATAGTAGCTCCGTATGGACATGGCATTGCGATGGCTTCAACACGGGGGATGGTCCGCCTATCCGAGAGTCATGCATTGCACTGAGTTAGCAGTGCATGCTTTTCCTCAAGTGTTATGTTTTTCCAACGTTCTCTTCGACGGGCGTTCATCTTTTGTCTCTCCTTTGCTGGTACATTTCGCCTTGCCTGCCTCTGATGGGCATTCCTCTCATCTGTTGTTTTTCTTTGCCTGGTTGCTCTTCTTTGAGCATTCATCTCCTCCTTTTTTCGGTTGTTAAGTTATTTCATCGTGCTCTATCATGTTCCCGTCTTGCTTGATTTTTTATTTTCTCATGTTTGCAATTTTCTCTTGTTGATGATCAGTTTGGGTTGTCAAAATAAGTTCACCATTGTTTTGTGCGCCCTGGAGTAGTGCAAGGGAGCAAGCAGCTTCAAGCCTTTCACCTTTAGAAAAAGGTCCATTTATTATAACTCTAATTCAGGTTGCAAAAGTTTCTGAATCTATCTGGTCGATAAATAGCGTAACTATATTCAGATGCATGCAATGTTCAAAATGCACTGGTGTAGGATGGTACCATTGGAAGTTTCAGCAAGATATGTTAGATGAGCTGTCGGGAGGGTACTATTTACTGAAAGTGTTGAATATGATTGAGCTCGTACACCCTTGTAGTCATCTGCATGTTGTTTTGGATGTGATATCTGCATGCAAATGGTCTATATGTGCACATTTATTAACACCGTCTCGAGGCTGCGGAGTGAAATAGAAAATTAGGCCCTATAAAACTTAAAAATAACTAAGACTGGTTTTTCACTCAATGAAATCCTACTCTGACTTCATTTCAAAAAGAAACAAGGAAATGCAATACCGTGGATGGGCAAGATGCAGGAAGAGTTATACGATTTCCAGCCTCTAGCTCAGGATAGCAGCGGAACCTATTCAATATACAAATAAATTAAGGACTGGTGTATCAGTGACATAATGTATGGTCATGACATTCAAAATGCTTTGTAAGAAGTAATGAGGAGATCACCGCATGTTAAGGAGGCACAAATTCTATATTTAAAGTTCACAGCAAGGCCAGCAAGGAATCGATTCAGTCTCTGAATGGATCTGACTTAATTCTTAGAAACTATGCTACTTCTTTAGTTGAGCACTTAACCCTCTCACAATGCATGATTTTCAACTACATAGAAAAGAAGCTTGAACTCTGATTGCAAACTTGCTCACCCAGCTTTTGGCTTGTAGGCTTAAGACACCGAATAGGCTAGTGTCTCCCAGCATGGAAATAGATGATGATAATCTTGCCAGCACAACTACGAGTATTTAGTTACATATGAAAACGGCCATCGACTTCAGTTCAGGAAGATAAGATACTTCATCTGGTTTCTTAAGAAAAGCCTCTGCCTAACCACCTTAGTCAGTAGATCATAATCTAAATTACTGAATCACGCAGATATGCAGTTTGCAGTTATGCTTCACATGCCAATACTACTCGTAGACACAAGGGTCTCAAAGTCAGCCAATACTGGTAGTCCGGTATGTACTGTTAACTATGCAGTCCTGAAAGATGCATCACAAACCTGTGGTTGCATTTCCTGCACTGATACCACCGCTCGCCCTCGATCATCTTCACACCACCTGACCTGATCACCGTCCCCTTCAAAGTCAGAACAACCCCCCAATGCTTCACCCTTACCTTCCCAATGCTCGGCGACGATTCTGCAAAAATAACACCAACCTAGCCAAATCAGGGAACCCGAGAACATCTCACTAGACACCATACAGTCAGTCTCGCAAGCATTTCAACGAACAGGAAAATCGCACCAGGGAATTCGAGCGGCGACCCACAGGCGTTGACGCACACGTGCACGAACTCCTTCTGCACCCCGGCGGGCTTCAGACTCGCATCATCCGGATCACCCAGCTTCGCGGTCTTGCTCAGAATGCTCAGCACCTTACTCTGCGAAGCTCAAAATGCTCTGAAAAAAGCGGGGATGGAGAAAAACGAGACGCGGACTGTACGGAAGGATGGTCTTCTCACCTGGCCGCGCTGGGCGGCGGCGTCGAAGCCGGGGAGGGGAGGAAGCCCCTGGGGTCGTTGTAGAGTTCTTGGCCCAAGCCAGTGTCGAACTCCAGGAGCTCCGCGAAGCTGCGGGAGGAGGCGGGGTTAGGGTTTGGGGAGCGGGAGGGGGAGGGGAAGGGGGGGAGAGGGGGGGGGGGAGGATGCGGCGGAGGTCGTCGAGGTGGAAGGTGCCGAGGAACACGGCGAGCGTGCGGATCTCGTGTTCCTAAAGCTTGGATGACTCGCCGTCGTCGTCGGCGAACGGCTCGTGCGGCGGCGGCAGTTGGGCGGCGATTGGGGTTTAGGCGCGAAACGGCGCTAATTTTTTTTAAATAATACACGAAAATTATTTAATTCCGGAAATATTACGCAAATTTTTTTTTTTCAAAAATAGAATCCAGTCGGCGTTGCCGAAGCCGACTGGCACTAATCGGTTTTGCCAAAACCGATTAGTGCTTGTCGTTGTTGGCCAAACCGATTAGTCCATGCATAGTCCTAGTTGGCCAAGCCGACTGGCACTAATCGGCACTAATCGGTTTTGGCATGGACTGAAGGTAGTATTAGGGAGGGTAGGCCGAAGAGCTGTTATAGGGAGCTAATTAGTGAGTGGGGCAACATTCGTGAGGTGGGAGAAATTATAGCCAAAAAAACAAAATCCAGATGACCCCTGAAGAAATTTCAGATGAAATTGATGGGTGGCGGTGGAAGTGGCAGAGAATTAATGAGCTAAAAGCTATTGAGGCGGGGCTTAGGGACATGCCTATGACACCTAAGTCAAAGATAATCCATTTTTCGCCGGATGCCTATGCATTTCACGTGAAGGTAACTGAGTACCGAATTTATATTATGTTAGAATCTAGTGTTATCGTACTAACTTTTTTCCCTGATTTTGTGAATGTCCAGCACTGGCCTGCCGATGGACAGTTTGTGAACAAAGAGATCCCTCATTTTGGTTGGATGGAAATGCTTTTTGGCGCATGTCCTGATGGGCCTGGAAATCTCCTTCACGCTGAAACAGTGAAGAGGGCTATATCAAAGGCGAAGAGTGGTGGATCATCCAAGAAAGCCGTTCAAGATGATAGTGATGATGATTTCATGCCTCCTAAACGAGCTAACTCTAGACGTAAGTTGAAGAGTGTTGGTGCATCCAAGGCTGTCGTCGATGAAAATAGTGATGACGACTTCATGCCTCCAACACGAGCACGTGGCAGAGGGAAGTGAAGTCGTTGATTCGAATTAGTTATCGTCGAGTTGCATGTAATATTTGTACCAGTAGTTGTTCTATGCAGTGTTTAGAAGTAGTGAAGTTGTAACGTGGACGTGTAGTGTTGTATGTTAAATTAATTTATGCAATGTGGAATGTTTCATACATAGATAATAATATGTCTCGTACATAGATAATAATATGTGTCGTACATACGAACATAAATATGTCTCATACATAGATAATAATATGTCTCGTGCGTAGATAGACAAGTCTCAACGACGTCTGCCACGACGCGGAGGATCACGAATATGTCCCGAAGATATATCACTGACGCCTGCGTGGCCGAGGATCACGAGGAGGTGGCTGGACGGGCGGCGTCCTCCCGTACCTGTTTGGTGCCCGGGTTTGACGAGGCACTGTCAAGTCGTCGTCATCCTGTGTACCCTGTGTGGGGTGTGGTGGAGGAGTCTGCTGAATGTGCGGCTGCGTGGGGAATTCTGGAGTGTTAAAAATGTTCATCCAGTAGGACATTTCCGCCCCCGCGTGAGCCCGAGCCTCCTGGTCACTCCCCCACCCTGATCCAGATCCTGACGCCTGGTGTCCGGACGTAGCCGTGTGATAGCCATAGGCTCCTACAGATGGAATCATTAGTGCATAAGAAATACGCACTCCCAATTGAAATATGAAAACAATATACGTACCGTAATCCGGGGCGGGACCTCGGTACTCAGGAGGAGACTGTGGCCGATACTCGTAACTGGAAGTGGGACCGTAACCTTGCCACGCCGAACCTCCTGCCTGGTCAGGAGGAGGTGGCCTGGGCTGTGGTGAATACGTGGACGCGGCTCATGTCGGTGATGCGGCTGCTGCTCGTGGTGCTGGTGCAGGAGATGCTGGTCGTCGTGCTGCTGCTGCTCCTCCTCGTGTTGATGCTGCTCCTCCTCCTCGTGCTGATGCTGCTCCTGATGCATCTGCTGCTGCCGCTGCTGGCGTCGTGACAGGGGGCGCGGGGGTCGTTGTACCACCGGTTGGCGAACAACGTCCTCTGTGCGGGTGCACGTGAGTGTCGCGTAGACGTCCCGTAGCTTCCCCTCCAGCCTCCTGAGAAAAGATATCGGCTCGTCCCGTGGTACCAAAAGAGGGCCAGTGGAAAGAGAACGTCCATACTGAGCGGCCTCATTATGAATCTCCTGTGTCAAATAGGCCTGACATAAGAAATAAAAAGTATTAAATATATATACGTCAAAGCGTAGCAGTTAGATGAATTAGTGAAAGGAAATGAGATATTACCGCGTGCTGTCTGGACGCAGAAGTGTCATACATCGGGTATGTATCCCACGTAGTAGGGGCAGGTATAACCTCCGGGTCAGAGTGCAGAACGATACGTATCCGTGTTCCGGACATGTACCTCTGCAAGTAGGTATTGTATAGAGTGATATCAAACCCGAGAGGCTCGACCCAAAGCCGTGTCGCCGCAGTGTCCCACTCTGAAACGTAAGGTTGTAGCCTCTGTAGCCACTCTGCCGCGGTCCGACTAACCCCTTCCTTGAGATCCTAAAAATTGGGTGACTGTGCTATCAGTAAATATTGATTGAGTGCGAACAATTTAGGACAAAACTACTTTCGACATACCTGTGGTGCGCATCTGGCAGGGGACGCTCGACTGGTGGAGGCTCTACCAACTGTCGAAGACCAAATTGCCTCATAACCCTCTGTTGAGACATCTCCTCCACGAAGACATCGAAGATGATCTTCGATTTTGTCATCCAATACGCTTGGTCACGTCTGCAGAGAGCAGAAATACCTCCGGGGTATCTTCGCGTAATGAGCTCCTCCGTGTACGGCTCCCAGATCACCGAAGTGTACATATCAAATTGCTCGTTAAAAGCAATGTAGCACTGCTTCGTCTGCTCAGTAGCAAAGTGTCTCTGCGTACAACACAAGTTATTTTCATACACGGTCGCAATAGTAAGTTTGTCGATGTATTAAATTATAACAAGATACGTACCTGTTGCGTGTATACACGGTCGCAATAGTAGGCAAGTCGATGCGGTCACCGTCAAAGATCTCCCACAATGGGAAAGGCTCTTCAGATATGGCTGGCCGTCCTATAGAGAACCTCTCCCACGACCACAGCTGCAGAAATAGAGGGCATCCGAGAATGGCTGACTTACCTGAAGTCAGCATGCAAGCGTTGCACATAGCTCGGTACGTAGCCGCTAAGACAGCCGAACCCCAACTCCTCTGTCTGATGTGCTCCGGCTGAGTAGCATCAGCGATCTCCCGTGCGAAAGGGAGGTAGCGCGCGGTAATAGTGTCGACATGGTTCTCGGTGAACATCACCTTACCAAGAAGCCACATGATGTATGCCTCCAAGCTGCGACTGAGTTGTATCGGTGTCAAATGATCTGGATACCCTGGAAATTTCTGGACCTATATTCATGGTAAAAAAAATATTAGTATAACAACAAATGAGAAATAACAGATTATGAGACACATTAACTAACCTGAAAGGCAACCAACCAATCAAGCTTGGGTCCGTGAGAATCATACTGTAAAGGTGGACCAATACCCTGGAAACGGGCTATCAAATCGTCCTGCCAATTCACCGGCCTCTCCAAAGGTCCAACAGGCTGACCCGCCAAAGGTAAACCTAGCAAGAATGATACATCCTGTAGAGTAGGAGCCATCTCTCCCCAGCGAAAGTGGAACGTGTGGGTCTCCGGCCTCCATCGGTCCACCAAGCAGCTGAGTAAAGATGCGTCCATATTCATACGCGTAGAGTTTTCAGTGGCCTCTACTAGACGCGCGAAAGGTAAGAGCCCGGCCCATTTCAACCTGCGTATCCAAAAGAACATAACAATCTAGTTTAGCACACTAGCATAACAATAGAAAACATGCGTCCATAAAATAAATAAATACGACCAATACCTCTGTACCCACGCCGGGTGAATCCTCCAGTTTTCCTTAGGCGTGCGAGTGATTAGGGGCTTAAGTTTCCTTGGATTCCCCTCTAATGCCTTAGCACGGTGCCCACGATCTATGGTAGCATCAAGCAACCACATTCCCTCCATCACTGCACATATTAGAATCCCAGAGTTAGTATCACATTTAATACAAATTCAAACAATGTGACACATTTAATACAAATTCAAACATAGTTCCACACTTAATACAAATTCAAACATAGTTCCACACTTAATACAAATTCAAACATAGTTCCACACTTAATACAAATTCAAACATAGTTCCACACTTAATACAAATTCAAACATAGTTCCACACTTAATACAAATTCAAACATAGTTCCACACTTAATACAAATTCAAACATAGTTCCACACTTAATACAAATTCGAACATAGTGCCACCTAGTTTCTTCCTCTCGCTCTTCGTCCTCGCCCACGCCCGTTACCCCGCGCACGCACGGGAGGTCTCTCTCCAGGAAAAGTGGGACAATCAGGGTCCCTATGGCCAAATTGGTTGCATTGAAGGCATTGCACCCTGGGCCTCCGGCTTCGGATTCATCCATATCATTCCTGATGCGACGACACTGCCGTCTGCCTACCCCATCACGCAATAGCTCAGGAGCTGGAATGTACACCCTCTCACCAGGGGTTACAGTGTTGAAGTTACCCATTGATCGAAATCCCATCATCTCACCTGTCCAAGTATTGATAACTGCCTCTTTCATATAATATGGAGACACGAAGGAGATTGCGTTCAACCGTAACTGCCTGCAGGCAGCGAGGACATGGGAGCAAGGAAGGTGAAGCAATTTTGGTTTGTTGCAGGTGCACTCGCAAGTTGGCCAAACCTCATTACCAATCTTCACCTCATGCGTCCTCACCTCGTTTGCACATCCGAACTTGTTGTGGGCTAAGCGGACCTCAAATCTCCTTTCTTGATTCCCAACGGCAGTTACACTGTGGGAGCAACATTTTGCCAGCTTCTCATTCATGTACTTCGTAACCTTCTCACAATAAGGCGAGGTCGGGTTGTCCACATTATGCTTCTCAGCTCTTTCACGTCTATCTCTGAAATATTTCAATGTGCCATAGAAAATACCCTCCACGATGGCTGTTAGTGGCAAGGCACGGTTTCCTCTGAGGACAAAGTTGTATGTTTCAGCCAGGTTCGTTGTCATGACACCGTATCTTGCTCCATGTGTGTCGTGCAACAAAGACCACCTCTCTAAAGGTTCATGCTCTATCCACTGCTGAAAAGTTTTAATTGTCCTCCCACCTCTTCTCCTAGTTCCAGGCGGGTCAAATCCGGGTAGGTCGCAAAGACCAACAGGCTCGTCCTCCTCGGCAGGTGGTCCGGTAGCTAGTTGTGCAGCAACAGCTTCTGCATGTGCAAGAACAGCTGCTGCTCGTGCCCTCTTCCTGTCCCGAACATGTCTCTGCGTGCACAAATCAAGTCTTTCACGTATCTTCGTGTACTTCCATTCTTGGTTCTGCTTGCAGAGTTTCTTGAATAGGTTCATCAGGTCCTTATTTCTAAACTGCGAGAAGAAGTTGGCACCTAGATGGCGCATGCACCAACGGCTCTGCATGTCCTGCCATGGAGTCTGTTCCTCAGGCACAGGATTGGTGAGTGTCTTTATCGCGTTGAGTATACCTGCATGCCTGTCATGAAGGATGCACACGTTCGGCTTATCCTTCACAACTGCTATTTTCAGTTGCCTGAAGAACCAAGTCCAACTGTCAATGTTCTCGCTCTCCACAAAAGCAAATGCGAGGGGCACAACCATATTGTTACCGTCTTGACCAATTGCAGTCAGGATCTGTCCCCTATACTTGCCTGTGAGAAAGGTGCCATCTACACATATCACCGGACGGCAATGTCTGAAAGCCTCGATGCATACGCCGAATGAGAAAAACACTCGATGCAGCACCCTCACAGTTGGGAACTCTGGCCTGAACAAATCTTGGATATCTACATAGGTGCCTGGATTCCGGTACTGCAGAGTATGCAGCAGCCGGATAACAGAGTCATATGCGTCCAAATATGAACCAAATCTGTTCTCAAGCGCCGTATGCTTAGCCCTCCAAGCCTTGCCATATGATATTTCGTACTTAAATGTGGCAGCCACTTTTGTCTGGAGGGCACTCACTTCCATCGATGCGCAGGACACTATCTCCCTGTACAGCAACCGAGCTATAAGCGTGGAAGAAAGATTACGGTGCTCTGCAGGGATATTTTCAATTCGACAGGAGTGAGGTACGAAGTCACTTATCCTCCAACTATAGCCATTCTTTGGGAGATGTCCATGCACCCTGCCGGGACAAGTTATTGTCTCGCATTCCATTGTCAAATATTTTTGACTTGACACGGTAGTTCTCATAACCCTGTGGGTGGACAATGCCCATTTAACGACTGCATCCCTCAAAGCTTGCTTGTCAGTATACAAAGCACCCTTCGCAATGTTGTTCTCATGATATTGCCATGCCGAATCATGACCATCGTTTATAGTCATCGCCGAAGAGTGGTCCTGATTCCATGCTGCAGGATTAGGTACCTCATCTTCGTTCTCTTCCCGTCTGACTCATCGGAATCATCGCCTTCAGCACTATAGCCATCTGCATCTTCATCTTCCATCTCGTTCTGCATGTGCCCGTCTACCTCGTCGCCATCCGCCTCCGCACTGTCATATACCTCAGTGTCCCCTCCATGTACTTGACTGCTCTGCCCCGACTCGTTACCACCACCACCAAAATCAGACCCATAATGTGACATAGACATGTCCATCTCTTCACTTCCATGTCCAGGATCATAAGCACCCTCACCTTCATGGGCACTAAACTCGTCGTCAGGGGCAGTGACCTCGTTCAGGGCGGGAAGAACTAGGGCACAAGGACAGCAATTCCTTTTTGCGCAGCCTTTTAACCATCGCACCCAATCAGTATCACACTCTAGTGGTTTCAAAACGAAGTAAATATTTGTCCTTGAATGACTCCACCAAGCATGAACACTGACGGTCTGTGTCTGACTATCAAGCCCTAAACTTCCCGCCAACCAATCTTTTACCTGACTTACAGACCATGTTTCAGCAGCTGGCAGGTCGACATCTATATACTGAAACTCACTCAGATCAGCTCCCGTATCACACATTTGGACTCTACCAGGACCATAGAAAAACCTGATCTTCACTAAATCAGACATCTCCGCTGACATAAATAAATATTGACCATCGTTAATATTACTCCGCATAAATAAACTCCTAAAAAAAAGCTACATTTTTTCAAATTAACCTACAAATATAGCTACAATTTTACTACCGTCACAAACTATTTTACCATCGTTAATATTACTCCGCATAAATAAAGTCCTAAAAAATATAGCTACATTTTTTCAAATTAACCTACAAATATAGCTACAATTTTTACTACCGTCACAAACTATTTTTAACAACACAAGTTCATACCCTAGAATTTTGATAAATCGAATTATACCCTAGAAGCGTGAGAGGCGACGGCGTCCGGCGGTCTCGAATCACCGGTGCACCAACACGAGCAGCACCACCACAATGCAGCCCTCCAGCACCACCACGCAGCCCTCCAGCACCACCACGCAGCCCTCCAGCACCACCACCACCATCACCACCACCACCACCCGCCAACCATCACCACCACCACCACGAGCTATCCCATCAGGAGATCGGAGTTGCCCTAGCTTCCCTCAACCTTCTAGCACCGATTAATGGTGGCAAACGTGAAGATTATTGGTCTAAATGGCTGGTTTAATTTGGTTTGTGTTGAGAGTGGAGAGAGGAAAGCAAGAACTCGTATGAGTGCAGTGCAGAGAGGAGCTAGCTGGAGAGGATGCGAAGGAAAGAGAAAGAGAGCAGAATGGTGCGCGTGCTGCGAGATGCGGTTCGGCTCCTTGTCGGCATCGCCGAAGCCGACAGGGCCCACCTTATCGGCGTGGGCGAAAACGACAAGCCCCCGTACTCGTCGTTACCAAAGACGATTAGATGTAGTCGGTTTTGCCAACAACGACTAGTACCAGTCTGCTTCGGCCACACCGACTGGATTCTATTTTTGAAAAAAAAAATTTGCGTAATATTTCCGGAATTAAATATTTTTCGTGTATTATTTAAAAAAAATTAGCCGAAACGGCCGAGGAGGAGGAAAGTGGTGGTCAGGCGTCACACGGGGAAGAAGGAGGCGGACGGTGGTCGCGGTGTTCTTTTTTTTCGGTGACTTGGGTTGGGTTGGGCTCTGGTTTTGTCAGACGATACCCCGCGCGTTGCTGCGGGACATTTGTGTATATATGATAGATGTGACTCATTAGGAAAAATAATGTGAAACAAATAACGATCTATTCTATAGCTCATATTTCATAGATATGATTTGTGCTATAAAACAAAGGGTCTAACTATACATGTGTCTAAAATTAAAGACATGCAGAATCATGTAACTCTGTATATGAGATCCGTAAATTGAGACAACAGATGTATGAGTAAGGGTAAAGTCTGTGATAGCTTGCTTGTGTATCACTGTGCCTAAAAATATACACAAATACATACAGATAAATAATTACAGCTTCTAATCTGCTACATCACTCAGCCGAGATGTTCAAATAAAACTGTGCCCTTACCCAAAAAAAATGTGTCAAGAATGAAAGTTTGCACTAATTAGGTATACATCGACATTCTTCTCCTCGCAAAGCTCCTCCAGGTCTCCATTTGCAGTATATCAAACCAAGATCATGACGTAGAATAGCTTTTGAATAAATCGATGAACTAATGTCACCTCTGGATCAATTTAAGTAACCTCTAAATGCACACCCTTGTTGTACTCTGCAACAGAAAATAAAAAAGGGGCAGCATAAGATTGCACGAAAAAAAGGACTTGCAGCCTCAATCATACATATACAAAATGCACATCTGATGTAAATTGCACCATACTTCAGTAGAGTCAACCAACGCTCATTACAACATAAGAAACAATATCACTAAGCATGCTTATGTATGATCGATCTAGCATTCAGTAGAAAAACATGGAAGTTACAGACTAATGTACATCTAGAAATTGAACTTTAACAGTAAAACTTCTTTAATCATGAATATAGAAAAGATACTTACTTGAAAGAATGGAACCCATGAAAAAACATGGCGAACAATTATCTTTAAACATGAAAATGTGCATCTAGTCCAAGAGGCCCATATACTGACATGCAGAAGTATGTTTTGATATTTATTTACGGTATAAAAATAACTCATTAGGACAAAGTAGTTAAATGATAGCTTACGTGAGATGCAAAGCGGATTTTGATTCAGCCTTGCCATCATGTGTGCTGCATGTAAGAGCAGAAAATAGTTGAAATCAGATTAAATTTCACGGATGGTTTCATCGAGATAATTCTGAAATTAAATGGGAGAATAGATAGCTGACATTGACCATAACATTTAACCATCCCAGTCGCTGGCAACCGCAGGGGTTTAGCTTGATTTCTGGTGCTATTTCCTGCAGTCTGCAGGGGAGCGACTGGACCTGCGTCTCGCGTCGCCCCCCACGCGGGCGACCGAGACGCGAAACCCTAGCGCCGCCGCCAGTCCTCCCCCTCGTCCCCTCTTCCCCGCCGTCGCCGGCGAGCGCCGCCGGGCCAGGCCCGCGTGGTGCCGGCGACGGCGGGACCTCCTCCTTCCCCTCTCGCGGTTGCCAGGGCGCGGATCTTGGCTGCCGGAAAGGCGACGCCCTCGGCGAGTGGGGCGTCGGCGCGGCCCTCCGGCGGCGTGGTGGGTAGCTCGGCTACTGGCGAGGGCCTCCAGGGGGCGGGTGGTCCTCCGGGAGGCGGTGCGGCAGCACTCCAACCGGCGGCACGAGTCGGGCCCGGTCTGGGCCTGCCACGGGCCAGGCGGGCCTGTGGTGGCCAGGGACGGGCCGTGACGAGGAGGCCGCTCCTGGAGCTGTGGGCGTCGGTGCTGGCATGGTGAGGTAGTAAGGTGGGGCGGTGGGAACAAGGGCAGCGGCGGCGACGGCCTTCTTGCTGCAGCGTGGCGGCAGGGACTTCACGGGCCCCTTCCGGGGCCCGGCCGGGCAGAGGGCCTGGTGTGCCCCCGCTGCTGCGTCCGGTCGACAACTGCCTATGGCGGTGAAGGATGGTCTCCTTCAGCTGGCTGTGCTACTGCCGTCCTTCGATTCAACCGTTCCTACCCTTCCCGCCTCGCAGGCCATAGGCTGAGCCTCGCTACACGGGCGCGAGTCCGCGGATGCCGGGGCGGCGGCTCCGGAAGGTGTACTGCACGAGCGTCTTGACGGCAGGGCGGCGTTGTGGTGGTGATGGCCCATCTCTTTGGACCATGTGGATGGCAAGGAGTGGTCGTTGGGTTTCCTGGTGTTGGCGGCGACATCGTGGTCAGCGCCCAGATCGTGTGTGGAAGCTCGGCTTGAAGACTGTGGATGATTTGAGGTACCAAGCAGGGTGTATCCGGGTGAAAGCCTAGTGCTCCGGCGCCAACGACGGCGACGCCTGCGGGTGTCGTGACCCTCTTGAGGGCGTCGTTGTGGCTACTCTCCGCACTAGGGCTCCGGGTGAAAACCCTAGACCTTATGGTCTCGATGTCGGCGGCGCTTGCGTGTGTCGTTACCTCCTTGGAGGCGGTTTCGTGGAGCTCTAGTTTCCTTGATCTCGACGGCGTCTTCGGTGGCAAAGCTCGATGTTTCTTAGTTTTTCTTGTTTTATCTTTGATCTGTAAGAGGTTTCCTCATCACTATGTATCGGTTTGGCCGTTGGGCTTTATTTATAAAGCGGGGCGAAAGCCTGTTTCGTGTATTTCCTGCAGTCTGCATAATTAGGGAGAACGAATTATCAAGAAAATAAGGAGATATTTTTGAGAGACTTGATTTCTGGTGCTATATGATTTGAATGGAAGGAGAAGTAGAAGGTCAAGACAAAGTTGCCAAAATCAAATACCCTTGCAAAGAGGCAAGGAGACGATCTGGATATAAAAAAGAGGCACGTACCAGTGGCCAACGCTTGATGCTCCTGCAATAGAATTGTTTCTGCCTGCGAAGAAATTCAAAGCCGTCTGATGGAGGCGACGCTCACCCTCGCGTTCACGGCGGAGAACCATACCAGGAAAACACTGCATGAATTCCAATCCTAAATTTGATTCGGCAGACTACTGTTGTGCAGTGCCCGCAGATTCTCAGTTTCTCACCACTAAACCCAACCATGAAAACACTACCGTAAACATCAGAAAATCTACGGAAGGATAACTCGAATACCTTGCTAGCGGATTCGTTCTTCTTGAAGTAAAGGAAGAGAGGACTGTCCAGATCGACCTTCTCCTGCAGTCCACCTATTCCTGCACAACCCAATCACAGCGGTGCAAATTAATCGAGTCAGTGCGGGACAAACTCATTTTGGGACGGAGGTTTCCCTGCCATCCGCCGACTTGGCTTACTCTCGTCTGGTTTCCCTGCCATCCGCCGATTTGGCTTACTCTCGTCTGGTTTCCTGCCATCCGCCGATTTGGCTTACTCTCATCTGACTTCTCTTTGTGATTGCAGCGTACAGGGAAGACGGAGAGATCCAGTGCAGAATTAGGAGAGGGTGCTGGAACGGGGAAAGGCGCACCTAGGGAGAATATGAGGCGGTCGGCTGCTTGCCTGCCTCACCGAACATGTGGTTTGAAGAAGAAACGGCACAACTTATGAGGGAGAGAAATTGGCAAGAGAAATTTAACTTGATGGCTTCAGTTACAAAGTGCATAGTTAATATAGAGGGATATGAAGGTATTGAGGTGTCAAAGTTGGGCGACAGTGACCTGCCGGCACTAAGAAAATAAAAATACTGAACCGAAACTAATTGGGGACTGCTGATTTGGCAAAACTGATGAGATGGAAGTCTGCATGTTCATAGATGACGTGGGAGGCTTGCATGCTGAGAGATACCATAGGACCAACATAACTAAAGCATGCCTTCATTTATTATTTATGTACAATAGTTCTTTTGGGTTTCATCTCCATAAGAGTGGATGGGTTTTTTCCGTTGGCTTGCCAAGCCTATCACAATCCTCCTCCTTTATCCGGGCTTGGGACCGGCTATGTTGAGACAACATAGGCTTTGTTGTTGTTGTTGTTGTTGTTGTTGTTGTTGTTGTTGTTGTACAATAGTTAGAAATATAGCAAATATTAGTGCTAAGTAAAAGGTAATATCTAAGCAATAAAATAACCTCATGTTCTACTAAAAACCACCACTTGTCTAGTGTTTTTTGAAATAAAATTTCCAATCATATCTTCATAGTTCTGTATGCAATCTTAGTGACATGATAAATTAAATGGTGATTATCAATCGTGTTGTCACTACATATAGACACTTTGATCGATCAACAGCAATATCACAAAAATATATGTGTTTTATTTGTTCACATTTTCTCGCATGATCGATCAACACTGCTCAGTACATTTGCTCAAGCTAGATAGCTTGGGAAGGTTCACAAAAATAGGATACCGCAAGCATGATCTACGAACACAGTGTCGATCATCTTCTCCGGCACCGGCCCGTCGTCCACCTACGCACGGAGGATCCGGTCGAACACCACTTACGTGACCATTTTGGCACATTTGGAGAGTTATGTGATCAAAGTACTCAGCTAATTTAATTTCAGTGACCAATGATGTGCATTCCTCATGTATAGATGTCCCGTTGCTAGGTACTCCGGGCCGGCATACCCCTGTGTGCCCATGACTCGCGTCGTCACATCACTACAGGAATGCGTCGATACGCCGACGGCTTGCAGCCGTCGGCACAGGCCTCGTTGCCCTCGGCGTACATATACGCCGACGGCCGCCGTCGGTATCTGGCCGTCGGCGTCTGTGGTCGTCGGCTCAGGCAGTTTGGCCGTCGGCGTATACATACGCCGAGGGCAATACCTGACCGTCGGCATACATAAGGCCTCGGCGCTTACCAGTGGGGCCCGCTCTGGGTCTCGGACGGCCGCATCGCCTACGCCGACGGGAATGCCCTCGGCGTATAGGATCAACGTGTCACGTTCTGGGACGTCCGATGCAACCTATACACCGACGGCATTGCCGTCGGCATAGGCTGTCGACGGCAATGCCGTCGGCGTATGTGTTCCAGATTTTTTTTTTAATATTGCTGCAGCAGCTCGATTTTCAGCAATAATTGCAGAAAATTGACAGCAGCAATATCACAATAATATCACACACAGCAGCATACGCAATATCACAAACAAGATCACAACCAATATCATGAAGCAAAATGCTATATCATAAGTGTAGATACACACATAGGGCTATCATCCTATATCTAGGTCGGCGACGGGGTGAGCTCAATGTCTCCCCCGGTGAGAAGAGGTGACCGACGGCTCGGCGCAGCAGTAGAAGCACAAGAAGAAGCACCAGCCAAAGCAGCAGCCGAAGCACCACGCGAAGCACCAGGAGAAGGACCATCGGAATGTACCGGTGTGATCCCACGGGAACCCGGCGAAGCACCAGGCGAACGACCACCATCGCGATCAAACGGGATGATCTGATGCGAACCCGCTATGTCACTAGGAGAAGCAGAACCAGAGTGCTCATTCTCCGAACATCCCGTTCCCTACATGTTTGAGCAAGAGTTAGCAACTTGCAAGACAAAGGAAAGCGGTAACCGGTGATTTTACAAAGAACTTACCGGGATCGATGAGTAGTATGTGAGAGCGAATTTTTCCCTCGTTGGAAACCGTGGGCTAGGCCCCGGCCTAGGAGGCCGCTCTCCTGGCACGGCTGCCCGCACTCCAGTGCTCATAAACGTCACCACCGACTGCAAGATAGTTTAGATGTCGGACGTTGCAGAAATAGAGGTTCAAACTGGGGGAAGTGGGACTTGTCATGTTTTGCAAAAATAAAGGTTGAAACTTACAGCTGACACCATCTCGGAGTACGAGTCGTAGGCATCACGACTCCGCTCCCACTCTTCATAGGCGTGGTCATACTCGGCATGAGCGGCAATATAGGCCGCCTCGAAATCGGGCTACAATTTCAAACATAGTGAATATCATCAACTTAGCCATGCAGGAACAAATGTCAGAAAGAGGATAAAAATGACAAAAACTTACATCGATGGTGGTGGAGGTGGCGGCGGATCGACGAGGCGGGATAACGGAGGTGTCGGCAGGGCGGAGGGTAGCTTTCATACGCGTGAAGCTCATGGCAGGCCTGACCTTCTTAGGCAGAACGCGCGTACGGCCATGCAGCAATCTGTTCCCCGCCAGGACCACCGAATTCTCATCAGTCTCCTCGCGAATGGGGTCATCCACCTCCAGGTGAAAATGCTTGACCACCTTGCAGTAGGCATCCAAGTCCTCCTTGGCAGTGCTGTAGTACTTGGGAAACGAGGGCTGAGGCTGACTTAGATCGGGCTTCTTCTCCTTCATCTTCTGCCACGTTTCCAACTCAGTTTTCGGCTCCCCGGTATCGGCCTCCTGCATCGTGAAAACAAATGTTATGCGTATCAAGTAGAAACACAAGTAGGAACATGACGGGAAATAAATGCAGATCGTTCCATATATATACCAGCTTTTTCTTGAAGCGGTCGATGTTGCGGTTTCCCGCACTATGTGTTCCTTCCTTGCCTCGGTTTGCCTTGTTCCGCTTGCTCACGGCGTCAAACTCGGGGTCGCCCCCGACCCACCTCGTAACCAACGCCTCCCATGCGTCTTCACTAGTACAGAACGACACATCGGAAACGGGTCAAAAACCCCTTCGGCAACGGAGAAAGGGTCCGTGTCCTCGCTTCCGATACTGATGTGAAGCCTCACAATGGCAACGGAGATTTTTATCGTTTGCAATAAGTTTAGCAACGGGCATAATATATAACCGTTGCCTTTAGTCTTTACATCAGATACGGAGATTAGTTTTTGACCGTTTGTAATGAGGCCTAAAGGAAACAAAAAAAAAGCCGGTGACGCCTGCTGCACCGTCGACGAAGCCCTGTGGTTCCTGTTTGACGGCGCCGGTTCTTCACCTTCCTCTTCGCCCAGCTTCATTGCGTGGTCTTCTTCTACCTATTTAGTACTGCACAAAAGTCTTGCTCCTGGAGGCGCCGGCTTCAGTGGACCGTGTGGACGGAGCCCCGCACCTACGTCTTCACGGCCGCCGCATAGTCTCCAGGTTTCCTCCTCGCCCGAAAGGAGATGAAAAAAAATCAAAATGTAAGCTCCTTCATCTCTATACACAAGACATATGCTTCTTCATCGGAATTACAGAAAATATAGAACTAATTACAACTAGAACATAGCCTAAACAATGCCTCATATATAGGTAGATTGGACGCACAAATTCCAGGGATGGAGCAAGCGAGCCAAGTAGGATGCACAAGATCGATGTGTATTTGTGCATATCACAAGGATCACTAGCGTCACCCCCGGATCACACGGTGTCACCTAATTTTAATCATAGTCATAACATAAACAAAGCTAAAATCAGAGCAAATGCCTACTAAAAACATAGAAAATCCATGGATAAACAATTAGCTACTTACAACTAGAAAACAGATAAAATCTATGTGTAAACAATGCCTACTAAAAACAGAGCAAATCTATGGATAAACAATTAGCTACTTACAATTAGAAAACAGCTAAAATCTATGTGTAAACAATGCCTACTAAAAACAGAACAAATCTATGGATAAACAATTAGCTACTTACAACTAGAAAACAGCTAAAATCTATGTGTAAACAATGCCTACTAAAAACAGAGCAAATCTATGGATAAACAATTAGCTACTTACAACTAGAAAACAGCTAAAATCTATGTGTAAACAATGCCTACTAAAAACAGAGAAAATCTATGGATAAACAATTAGCTACTTACAACTAGAAAACAGCTAAAATCTATGTGTAAACAATGCCTACTAAAAACAGAGCAAATCTATGGATAAACAATTAGCTACTTACAACTAGAAAACAGCTAAAATCTATGTGTAAACAATGCCTACTAAAAACAGAGCAAATCTATGGATAAACAATTAGCTACTTACAACTAGAAAACAGCTAAAATCTATGTGTAAACAATGCCTACTAAAAACAGAGCAAATCTATGGATAAACAATTAGCTACTTACAACTAGAAAACATCTATCCTACTGAACTGGGGTCTTACATTAGGCGAGGCGGGCTCGCTTAGCGTCGCCGCCGGCGACGGAGCTAGCGCCGGCCTCCCCTGGCGGCGCCTTGCCCTCGCCGTGGACCAAAGAGAGGGCTATGGTGGCCCGGAGGTCAGACTGGTAGACCGCCTCCTCGGCGCGTTCGACCTGGGTCGACGCCTCGGAGAGGAGGACCGCCGCCTCCAGATCGGCCTCGCCCTGACGACGCTTGGCGTCCTCACGCTCGAAATCGGCGCGGAAGAGTTGGCAAGCGACCTCCAGATGACGATCCTCCTCCTCCTCTTCCTCTTCCTCCTCGTCGGAGGACGAGGAAGAGGAGGAGGAAGACGGATGGCGGCCAGGGTACATCGTCTGGCGGATCTCGCGGTAGCTGCAAGGGTGGCCAAATGAGAGGGTGCGGCCGGATCGGCGGCGGCCTGTTCCGCAAGCTCGTCCCGCAACACCAGCTGACGTTGCTGCTGCCTGAAGGCCCGGAGGGGGGCGGCCACGGCCGTGGCCGCGGCCACGGCCGCGATGGTCGGATCTACCAGCGCCGACGGTGGAAGCCATGCGAGAGAGTGGAGAGAGAGGAGACTGTGCGGCGGCTAGGGTTGGAAGTGAGACACTGAGAGTGAGAGTGAAGGGCATAGTAGGTTCTTATAGGCCGGCTGTCGGGCTGCTTCTAATGGCAACGGAGATTACGAAACTGTCCGTGTGCGATGAGCACACATCGGTAACGGAGTTAAACCAAACTCCGTTGCCAACATATATTCCACTATTCACCCGTTGCCTTTGTTGTGGGCCTGCTTTACGGCCCAGTGCGGGCACGCGGGGGATGTCGCGATTTACCGTCGCCTAACTCCTGCCGTTGCCATAGAGGGGTATCCGATGTGTCATTCTGTACTAGTGCTTCTTTGTTGTCGGCCCACTTAGGGGCAACCTGAAAATACAATACTCAATTTCAAGAATAGATAATGCAATGGCAACTTAGGAGCAATATAGAATCACATTGACAGTTACTTACCAACAGGTAATCCTCCTTCGTTAGATTTGGCCGCTTCTTGACATTTTCCGCCTTCGTGGTGGTCTTGCCCTTCTCAGCCAAGAAGTTATTGGTGGTCTTTGCTTTTGATTGTAGAACTGTTGTGGTGTCAACCTCGCACAAGACCCAAGCAAAGTCCTATCCGTGCTTGCCTTATGCTCCGGGAGCACACGATAATGCTGCTTCAATCATGCATAACAAAATTGTGAGATTCATGAGTTAGCACGGTGGGATCATGAACTATGAA
Organism: Poa pratensis; assembly: GCA_947311845.1. Taxonomy (NCBI): domain Eukaryota; kingdom Viridiplantae; phylum Streptophyta; class Magnoliopsida; order Poales; family Poaceae; genus Poa; species Poa pratensis. The sequence goes on from CAMZMU010000041.1 coordinate 141,778,806, forward strand.
TGAAACTTGAGAAATAAGTCTTACCCAAAACTTGTTGATCACAGCGTGAGAAGCTTTCTCGAAGCCCGGGCAATTAGCGGCCTCATAGTCCGCCCAAGTATAGGCTAGCTTCTTCTCCCCGCCGGGGACCAGCTCGTACATGCCCGACCAATACTTCCTAATCAGAGCTCCAATCATGCTCGCAGGGGTGCGGGGAGGCTTAACATCCCATTTCCAATTGCTGCACAATAATCGAACATTAGTACATATGCAAATTGTTATGCCCAAAATGAAATTACATGTTCAAAATTACAAATTTTGTACACTTACTCAATGTCGTTAGGCTCAATGAGGGCTTTTGCCTCCTCGGTTTTAGGCTCCTTGTCCTCATTGGGGACTTTCGCTTCCCCACGAAGCCGCACCTTCTTCGGCGCCGCCTCCACCTCCATGCCCGTCTCCTGGGTAGACTCTGCCTCGTCTCTATACTCCGTCTCCGTATCGTCTGTAGACTCCACCTCGAACTGCAACACGGAAGCCACCTCGCCAGAAGCGGAGGGCAACTCGGAAGCCTCCACCTCCAACTCAATCCACCTCTAGCTCGTCCTCCACCTCCAACTCGTCCTCCAGCTCGTCCTCCACTTCCACGTCGTCCTCGTCCTCGTCCTCCTCACGCACCCTCGTCCTCGGCGTAACGCGAGTTGGAACGAGTGGTCGCTCACTTCGTCTAACTAGTAAAGGCTTCTCTTGGCGCAACATAGAAGACAAGGTCGCCGCGTTCTCCTTGCCTTGGCTCATATTGTTCAATCACCTGCATTGAGAAAGGGAAAACATGAGGAGTATGGCTTGTTTGTAGCATTTAATTGCATGTGGATGTGACTTTCATTCCCTTTGCTAAAAAAACATGAGGAGTATGGTTAACAGAGTTACAAAATCAAAACAAGTTCTTAACTTGCAAGGGAAGTTTGGGAGAAATTATGGGCCTTAAAGCTGAATATGGTTAACTGAATATGTCAATTTTATTTACCCTTAGCTATCTATTGGAACTTGCTTTGCGTTTTTCTGCTATCTCTCTTCGTCTCTCCTTGATACGAGGGAGGAACATATGCAAGTACTTTTATAGAGGTTGGATGCAACCAATGTAAACTACTCTCGGTCTGGCCGTCGAAGCATACTAAACATAACACATATAGACAAGTAGCACAATAATACATAGGTAGCATGCATGATAAGTTTAGCAGTACGGCAGGTAGCAAGATAATACATAGGTAGCATGCATGATAAGTCTAGCAGTACGACAGGTAGCAAGATAAGTCTAGTAGTACGACAGGTAGGATGATAGACATCCTAAACTCGACTCGCGCCGGTGTCAGTGACGTCGTCCAAGCGGTCCCAACAAGAGGAAAGGGCGCTGCTAGAGTCCTCCTGCTGCTGTGTGCCGGAGGGGCCGACCTCGCCCTGCTGCTGCGTGCCGGAGGGGCCGGCCGGCTCTTGCTGAGGACCTGGTACTGGACCGCCATCACCTGGGGATCAAGGAGGAGATCCTTGACCAAGGGGTCATCCTCCTCGCGCTGGTGGCGCGCCCTGAGCAGCCTCTCTGCCTGCCGGTGCTCCCTCTTCTCGGCCATCGTCGCAGTCCTCATGCCATATGGCACTAACATATGCGCCACGCTCCGCTCATCCTCAAAGTTGCGGATCGCTCTCGCCCCAAAGTGGTGGACCGCCGCGCAGTCGTAGGTGCGGGCCGCCTGCCACGGGCACCCGAAAGTACCAAGCTGGATCTTCCGGTGATCCACTGTGATCTGAGCTGCCCAAGTCGGGATCTTCGTGGGTCTCCGGTGAACACCACGAAACTTTCGCTCCGGCTCCGACATGATACTTAGTTAAGTACAAGCATTTGATACGAGGGTTAGTCATATATGAAATGAATATATGAAAAATAATTGTCAACAACATTTTATTTGCTACATCTATCCCTAAAATCATTTTGTTATTATCTATTTTCAACAACATTTTATTTGCTACATCTATCCCTAAAATCATTTTGTTATTTTCTATTTTCAACAACACTTTATTTGCTACATCTATCCCTAAATCATTTTGTTATTTTCTATTTTCTACCACTAAATTTCCATCTATAATTTCTATTGTGCTATTTTCTAATTTCTACCACTAAATTTTCCATTTATTTTTCTATTTTCTACCACTAATTTTCCATCTATTTTCCTAAAATCCTACTCCTAAAATCCCTAAATCTAAAATACACAGAAAATAGGGGAGGGGGCGGGAGTACCTGGCGGCGAGGTCGGGGAGGCGCGGCGAGGTCGGGGTCGGAGCGCCGCGGACGTGGTCGGGGGAGGCGCGGCGAGGTCAGGGTCGCAGCACCGCGGACGTGGTCGGGGGAGGCGCGCACGGTGTCGGGGGAGGCGGCGAGGTCGTGGGAGGCGCGGCGAGGTTGTTGGAGGCGCGACCGGGTGTCGGGGGAGGCGCGGATGCGGTCGGGGAGGGCGGCGCCGCCGGTGGCCGGAGATCGAGCAGGGCGTCTCGGGCGGCGGCGGCGAGCGTGTTGTCTCGCTTGGGGGAGCTGTGTGTGTGGTTGGGGACGACCCCGCAGGCCCGCGTTAGGTTAAGGGATAAGCATATGCCGACGGCAATGCCGTCGGCGTATCCTTTTGTTAAATGAATTTTTTATTTTTCTTTCTCCCGCAATAATATAAGTTAGTCAAAATTTTAGTTGTACTACACAATAATATTAGTCAATATTCCCTAAACATAGGATCCCACAATAATTTATTCAATTATAATTTTATAAACTTTTATTATAATATATTCTATTATGTGGTAGGCCCACGCGCAAATTATTCCTGCGCTCCGGCTATCCTTTTCCAGCGAAACCCTAGTCTGATGGGCCCCGCATATCTAACCCCGAGATTTCTCCGTACGACGGTTCACCAATGCCTCCCAGCACACTTGTATACATATGATATGAAACCATCTAGGTTTTGGTGGGTTTCCGACGCTCCGGGGCCCCGCTTCGGCAAAACCATAGATCCGCTGGAAAAACCCTAACGTTTTCGTCTACCCCCTAGACCAGAGCCGAGAGAGGGTAGGCCAGTGGAATTTTATGCTTGGTTGTGTTAGGTTAGGCCATAGGAAGGTGAGAAACCAAAGTCTACCCCAAATCAACACAAGATTCCATCCGGTTCGCCTGAAAGGGGAGTTTTCACCTCTAAGTGCAGAAACTCACTAGAGAGAAAGTGAGGCCGGTGAAGCCGGTCACACCCCGGAGTAAGATATTGGAAACACCCCAAAGAAAGTGCAGAAACACACTTGTATACATATGGTATGGCACAACATAGGTTTTGGGTGGGGTTCCGATGCTCCGGGGCCCCGCTTCGGCGAAACCCTGAATCCGTTGGAAAAACCCTAAGATTTTCGTCTACCCCCTTGAGCGTCGTCGAAAGGGGTAGACCAGTGGCTTTTTTGCTTGGTTGTGTTAGGTTAGGCCATAGGAACATGATAAACCAAAGTCTACCCCAAATCAACACAAGATTCCATCCGGTTCGCCCGAAAGTGGAGTTTTCACCTCTAAGTGCAGAAACTCACTAGAGAGGAAGGGAAGTCGGTAAAGTCGGTCACACCTAGGAGTATGATATTGCACATTTACAACACACAACACACTTGTATACATATGGTATGGCACAACCTAGGTTTGGGTGGGGTTCCGATGCTCTGGGGCCCCGCTTCGGCGAAACCCTGAATCCGCTGGAAAAACCCTAACGTTTTCGTCTACCCCCTTGAACGTTGTCGAAAGGGGGTAGACCAGTGGGCTTTTTTGCTTGGTTGTGTTAGGTTAGGCCATAGGAACATGAGAAACCAAAGTCTACCCCAAATCAACACAAGATTCCATCCGGTTCGCCCGAAAGTGGAGTTTTCACCTCTAAGTGCAGGAACTCACTAGAGAGGAAGTGACGTCGTTGAAGCCGGTCACACCTAGGAGTAGGATATTGCACATTTACAACACACAACACACTTGTATACATATGGTATGGCACAACCTAGGTTTGGGTGGGGTTCCGATGCTCCGGGGCCCCGCTTCAGCGAAACCCTGAATCCGCTGGAAAAACCCTAACGTTTTCGACTACCCCCTTGAACGTCATCGAAAGGGGGGTAGACCAGTGGGCTTTTTTGCTTGGTTGTGTTAGGTTAGGCCATAGGAACATGAGAAACCAAAGTCTACCCCAAATCAACACAAGATTCCATCCGGTTCGCCCGAAAGTGGAGTTTTCACCTCTAAGTGCAGAAACTCACTAGAGAGGAAGTGAAGTCGGTGAAGCCGGTCACACCTAGGAGTAGGATATTGCACATTTACAACACACAACACACTTGTATACATATGTTATGGCACAACCTAGGTTTGGGTGGGGTTCCGAGGCTCCGGGGTCCTGTTTCGGCGAAACCCTGAATCCGCTGGAAAAACCCTAACGTTTTCGTCTACCCCCTTGAACGTCGTCGAAAGGGGGTAGACCAGTGGGCTTTTTTGCTTGGTTGTGTTAGGTTAGGCCATAGGAACATGAGAAACCAAAGTCTACACCAAATCAACACAAGATTCCAGTGCATGTAGTATGCCCAATCAGGAAGAAGCACACGGATCGTGTGTTTCCTTCGAGCGCTTGTGAGCCATTGGATCAGCGGTGTGTTTCTTTCGAACGCTTGTGAGCCGTTAGATCAGCGGTGTGTTTCTTTTCAGGGCTTGTGAGCTGTAGTATGCCCAATGAGGAAGAAGCACACGGATCGTGTGTTTCCTTCCAGCGCTTGTGAGCCGTTGGATCAGCGGTGTGTTCCTTTCGAGCGCTTGTGAGCCGTTGGATCAGCGGTGTGTGTTTCTTTTCAGGGCTTGTGAGCTGTAGTATGCCCAATGAGGAAGAAGCACACGGATCGTGTGTTTCCTTCCAGCGCTTGTGAGCCATTGGATCAGCGGTGTGTTTCTTTCGAGCGCTTGTAAGCCGTTGGATCAGCACTATCACGACCACTTCGTGAGCCACGCGACCCTATATATAGCCCACATCTTCGGCACTCTCAGTGTGTACTCATTGTAGTTCATTTGGTATACAGAGCATTCGGATTCCCTGCATACATCCCGACGGTGCATTTGATATGCAGGCACTCTCTAGCCACCGTCGGGCTGTATGTAGGGGAAACCGTGTGTTTTGTTCTATCTAGAAATCCTTCAGTTCATCGACCGAATACAAATCATTCGGATTCCCTGCATACATCCCGACGGTGCATTTGATATGCAAGCACTCTCTTGCCACCGTCGGGCTGTATGCAGGGGAAACCGTGTGTTTTGTTCTATCTAGAAATCGTTCAGTTCATCGACCGAATACAAATCATTCGAATTCCCTACATACATCCCGACGGTGCATTTGATATGCAGGCACTCTCTAGCCACCGTCGGGCTGTATGCAGGGGAAACCGTGTGTTTTGTTCTATCTAGAAATCTTTCAGTTCATCGACCGAATACAAATCATTCGGATTTTCTGCATACATCCCAACGGTGCATTTGATATGCAGGCACTCACGAGCCACTGTTGGGCTGTATGCAGGGGAAACCGTGTGTTTTGTTCTACCTAGAAATCCTTCAGTTCATCGACCGAATACAAATCATTCAGATTCCCTGTAAAGATTTCGTCTACACCCTAGACCGGAGCCGAGAGGGGGTAGGCGAGTGAAATATTTTGCTTGCTTGTATTAGTTTAGTCCATAGGAACATGATAAACCAAAGTCTAACCCAAATAAACACAAGATTCCATCTAGTTCGTGACGTGCAACTCTGAGAGACAAGATTCGCGATGTCATTTTATGTGGGTGGAGACAGCTATACACACACTAGCTACATACATAAAAATGAATAAAAAACTTATTAAACATATTAAATTTATTTGAGAGTCATAAATAAAATACATAAAAATGAAGATTAAAAAACTTCCTAACTATGCCAACGGCCAAGCCGTCGGCGTATAGATATACAGGAAAAAATTAATATAAATGAAAAAATTGTACCTATGCCGTCGACGTATCTATATACATAAAAAAATAAAGTTTTCGAAAAACCCAAACTGACTCTACGCCGACGGCCTGTGTACGCCGACGACAGGCCCTACGGATACGCTGACGGCAAAATAGACGCCAAGGGTGGCCGTCGGCATCGACTTTATACGCCGACGGTGTTTTATACGCCGAGGGCAGTCTCGACCGGCTGACCGCGGCGGAGTCTACGCCGACAGCCCCGACAAATAGCCGTCGGCGTAGATTGTTGCCGTCGGCATAGACGGCCATTCCTGTAGTGCATGCGACCTCCCCGCCGTCGGCCTATTCCTAGCGAGGCCAAAATCTTTCAGCTTCGTCTTGAAGTCGGTGTCGAGGAGCACGTTCTATGCCTTGAAGTTCCTGCACATAACTAGCTACGAATTCAAAAATGTAAGCCCTCATGCCTTGTCGACTGCTATTGTGATCCCTCCTATGCCCATGACAATGGTTCGGTGCCCTGCATGCATAGAGGATGAGAAAAGTACACCGTGTTAGGAGGTGGGAAACAAGACAAGAATTAGTACTATACTTGTTCTGAAGAGGTGTTCCTCCAAAGACCCGGAGCTTAGTGCAGTTCAGGGGGAGCTTAGTGTTCTGCATGCATAGAGGATGAGAAAAGGTACACCGTGTTAGGAGGTGGGAAACAAGATAATAATTAGTACTGTACTTGTTCCGAAGAGGTGCTACTCCAAAGAGGCGGAGGTTAGTGCAGTTCAGGGGTCAGGGGGGCACCCCCCCCCCCCCCCCCCAGGCTGCTCTTTGACGTAAATTCATATACTAGGAGCTGCTTCCCTTCCCGTGGCAGTGTCCCATAAGCTTAACCAAGTTCTGATGCTCCATCTTGCCTAGAATAAACGTTGGCACAACTTCTTCCTATGCAGGTACCATGATTACTCTAGCCTGCACCATCAACTTTGACTTCACTGCAATTGGCTTCCCTGCTGCTACCAGTTCTTGATCCGGTACAAGAGCTACCACCACCATTGGATCTACACCTTCAGAACTATCCAAGTGTTTGCAACACGATAAATTCGCTGCAGAACTAAGGCCCTGTTTGTTTCAGCTTTAGCTTCTGCTTTTAGGGTCTAAAAGCACAAGCTGAAACAAACAACCGAATATTGAAAAGCGCTTTTCAAAAGCACTTGACCGAAATGAACTGGTAACTCGAGATAAACTGGAAGCACCGTCGGACGTGCTTCCCGCAGCTTTTGCTGCTTCCCGAGCTGCAACGGACCGAGATGCCCTCCATAGTTCGGGGTAATTACAGAAAACCTGCCACCGCCATATATATCTAAACGCACCGTGTAAAAGTATCGATCCAACCATCCCCGTCCTCATTTCCCCTTCTCACCCGCAGCCATCGGAGCTCCTCAATCCGGCGCCTCGATTGCCGGCCACCGGAGCTCCTCAATCCGGCGCCGCTGCCCTGCTTCGTATGGAGCCAGTCCGCGCCATTGATCTCCTTCCACCTCCACCTCCGTTCTCCTCCACCGGCACAGGTTTTCAAGATCTACTCCGCGCGGGGAGGGTGGCCTCGCCGGCGGCAAACAGGGCGCCGGCTGCCGGCGGGGAGGCGGCGTGTCCGGCGACCATCGTCCTCCGACGACCTCTGTCCGGGTCGACTATGTTTTGCTCAAGATCTGTTTTGTCTCAGATCTGTTTGTCAAGGATTTTATTTTGCTCAAGATCTGTTGATTTGTCTCAGGTCTGAATTGTCAAGGATTTCTGCTGTTCATTGATTTTGTCCGTTGATGGAGACGAGATCTTGTGCTGTGCTTCATAATTTTTTTCTCTGCCCACCGATTCTTGTTTCCCACAGATTTTGCTTATCAAAAATATTCTTGGAATATTGCGCGTGTACATTTAATAATTCTCAGATGGTGAAAAGATCCTAATTAGCATTTTATTTCTACGTTGCCAAAACTTATCCTAGTTAGCATGCAGAAAAATCGATCGAAACTACAGTTTGCCACCACACCGGCTCCGGCTGTATGATGTTGTGTTTTGGATTGTTGACAAAACAGATCCTAAATAGAATTCTCTTTGATGGCCAAAATGAATCCTAATTTGAAAAAAAAAAAATCGTTGATGTACAAACCATAATCTACTCATTTAATTGCTGAATAACATCCAGTTAACATACTGATAATATTGGTCCAGATCCAGCTAACGTACATTCTCAATCTCCATACTAATTTCTTATTAGGTATTAACTTAGGTCTTTATTACGTAATAATGAATTAAATAAGTCAAAAACAATTGTTTCGCTTCAAATCCGCATTTATATAACATCTTCAGCCCTAAGGGGCATTCCAGACATTTCACACAGAAAACCAACAGGTACAGCTGCCAACAGCACTCCTGCCAAACATCAAATCTCTGCTTCTAGCAGCTGCTTCTCACAGCTGCTTTTCCACAGCTCAAAAGCTACAGCTGCTTTTCAGAAGCTGCAGCCCAAACAAACAGACCCTAAGCAGATTCTAACTTAACCTACACGTACAATTCAGAGTCACGTGCATTGTTGGTGAACTCCAATGTCATTGTTGTTGAACCCCAATGTCAATTGCTTTTCGATTGATGGCCAGTTGGGCTATGATCCATTGGGTTATCCTCAGTGGGATTTTGCATACCACAAATAATTCCTAGGGATGGATGCTTACTTGTCCTATAATGGTTCCAATGTAGGCCAATATTCAGGAGTAAATGGGTGGATGGGTCAGTGCACCACCGGGGTCTTCTTCTAGCGGGCAAGATGACAATATTTGCACACAATATGGAGGACTTTACTACATGCTAGTTAGCGCTCCCATTCGATCTAGTGCTGTATGGACTAAAAATCTAGTTATATTTCCATTAGGTAATTCGGTCTGTTAGGCGACAATAATTCATGTTTGATGTTTTAGGTCTTGGACCATGAAGATTGTTTCATATGTGACCTATACATCTATGTATTGTGTGTTCCCATTATGACCAAATAGTCAAAAAAATGTTGAGACATTGCATGACAAATATGAAGGAAGATGAGCATGGGTTTACAAGCATGCTCGTGTTACCATATTGTGAGCCAAACATTATTAAATAAACTAAATAAATGAATCGTGCTAGTTAGAATATGGAAAGGCATAGTCCAAACTTCTTCGCAAGAGATGATCATTAATTACTTGTTCCGATGGCACAAGACTACCAACAACAATAAAAAGCCACCTGACATTCATCCAAATAAACCGGAACTCCCTTCGTCCCTATTTAGGGGGCGCATGCATTTTTTAAGGTCTAAGTTTGACCAACGAAATATATATTATATATCACCAAAGTTATATCATTAATTTGAATTTGAAAAAGTTTTTAATGGTATAATTTGTATAATGAATAGTATATATTTAACTGGTCAAATTAGTGATCAAAATTAAAACACGAAAAACGAGTACGCCACATGCTTTGAAACCGAGGGAGTATTTTCTAAGTACACGCTAACAAGTCTTGCCATTAAACCAGAAAAACAGTGATGTAACGACCATCCCATATGCACATGCAAGTTAATTAATTAATACACGTGCACGTAAGAACACCTTAAATCTATACACTATACTCGCATAATTTTCTGTTAAACCAAGATTTTTTAGGGGACATGATGAGCTTTGGTCATTAGTTGAAGTGAAAATAGTCATGTTGGGAAGATAAAATGCATGACTCGGAACACAAATCATTAACATCATATGCAGACCAGTACGATCATAGAAAAGACCTCGTACGGGACTCTTCTATCAGATTGAGTATGCATTTAATGATATAGCACAACCTTTCCATATTAGGAAACAGAGCTTAGAGGATATAATGTTCCTTACATCAATTAACACCACACACCTTACTTGCACGAACATGGAAAACACTTGAAATTTGTAAATCACCTCGATCACATCATTATCCTAGCTCAAACTACAATTGGAAATCCCCATAAATAATAGTAGAGCTTGATGATATGATTTTTTTTGTTTCAATTGGTGTTTTTTCTCTTGGTATTAATACCACATATTGAGCGTTCTGCCTCCGTTCCATATTAGTTGTCACAGATTTAGTACCTGTACTAAATCAGCGACAACTAAAATGGAACGGAGCGAGTATATGTTAAGACCATGCAATGAAAACATGTGACGTATGTGCCTCGCAACTCGTTTTTCCTTGTTGACAGAATCTCAGTCTAGTAAAAAGAAACAATGTTTGGTGACCATGATAGAGAGAAATACATTGTCAACGATACACTGACCCCACTGATTATCATCATTCCTCCCTAGGGTGTTGATGTAGAAAAATGTAGAGGGAGACTAGTCGGTGATCATAAACCAATGTTGGGGCCATCAAAGAGAACCACAAACGAATATGTACTTTTTGTGAATACCAATGAATAGAGTTCAACCAAGAAATTCTACTACATCTTGCATGGACCAAATGAACCAGAATGATGTTGGCGCAATAAAAACATGCTCAATATCGTTTGAGTGGATTGGAGGTGGAAATACTCAACACAATAAAATGATAATTTGAAGGACGTTATGAATAACAAAATAGGTAGAGACTAACATGAAAGCAACAATTTCTCGATCAAATTCATCTTCCACTTCTTTTGAAAGGCTAAGGTTTCTGAAGCAGGGACGAAGGAAGGGGGGACGAGCAGGGGCTTAGCCACCCCCAACAATTAGATTTTCTTCACAAATCTCTTAATACTCATGCTCATATTAGTAGTTCTAAGCCATTTTCGCCCCCTCCAACAAGATTCTGCCCCCTCCAAGCCTGGGGGATGGCTCAGTCCCTGTTTATCTAAAAAAAAAGGCCAAACATGGATCATCTCAATTGAACCCCCACTTTGATCATATTTGTTCGGACAGACCTCTCACTTTGGATGTATGTGTTCCGGCACCCATAGTTTGAACAGTCTGCCGCATAGAATGTGATCTACTGAGGTGGATCCGCGATCCGGTCTCTATCGACGTACAAACGGAGAACCTAGAAGTTCGGGGAAATTACGCTGCTCTGCCACGGCCAAGTGGAAAATACCGGTTCAGATCTCCCGAAAAGAAAAAAAGGCCCACGAAGGCCCTCGCGTCGTCTCCTCTGGGCGACGGGAGGGCGAACCCTAGCCTCCCGCCACCGCCACCCCCTCCCGCCCGCCTCCCTCGCCGTCCCCAGAGGCGGCCGCCGGCATAGGCCGTGCACCGCCGGTGAAGGGGGGGCGGGGATCTGCCGTTCGAGCTCCCGTGCCGCCGCTCAGAGGAAGCTGCTGCGCAAGGACCTCGACGCCGACCTCTGGCCTTGCCTCGCGCGGCGGTGGTGCCCCTCGCGCGTTGGCTGCTCCGGTCGGGTGGTGTCGTGGCACCCTCCCTGTGCTGCGTGCCCTGGACGGCGGCGGCCAGACCTTGGCGGCGGTCCCGGGCGACGCGAGACGGCCTCGTCTTGACCCTACTGGTGGCGTGCGAGGCGCCGGTCGCCGCCACCTCGTCAGCGGCCTGGGGGTCCGCCCCTGGCTGGGCTCTGCCTGGCCTTTAGAGGCTTGCTGCCCCGGCGGTGCTACAGCAGTGGCAATCTTCCCGCCTCTCGTCGGCGTTGTGGGTGCTCAGATCCTGCCTCCGGCTGCCACGCGGTGGCGCGCATGGGGCGCGTCTGTTCGTGATGCAGGGCTGCAGCCCGGAACCATGGTGGTTCTTGGCCTCGGGCAGTGCTCCTCTGCTCTTCGCCGGCATGGTACTCGGCGGGGCACGGTGGCTGCGCTGCGTCCGGCGGCTCTAGAGGATCTGAGGCTTACTGCTGCCTCTTGACCAATGTTAGTCTCCATGAGGTGCGGTGGACTGCGGCGGTTGTTCGTGTTGGTCGACTGCCTTCCTTGTGGTCTCCAGGTGAAAACCTAGGTTCCGGCTTGCTGGACCGGATGACGGTGTTGTTGACAACACAACCTCCTTGGAGGTGCCATCTTGGAGACCCAAAATGGATGGCTTTTGTTGCTGCTTGTGATTGTCGGGAGCTTGGGTGGTGTTGGTGCGGCCAATCTGGGGCCGACGGTGGTTTGTTTCTCTCCTCGGCTGGCTTTCGCGGGCTTGCCCAAGACCCTCCAATGGTTGCTGTTGACGTGTGAGAGCTTCCTGCTCTTGGTGGCGTCTCGGCTCACCTTTGCTCAATGACGACACAATGTATGTCTCCCCCACTTGCTTTCGTCTCGACCTCCGTGGCGGAGCTCCCTGTCTAGGTTAGTGCTATGTGCTAGGCTTTGACTCTCGCCGATGATGACGGTGGTGCTCTTGAGTTGTGTCTGGGGTTCGAGTTGCACGCCGGTGCGGTGCGTGAGGCTGATTGTCGTGTCTTGGCATTGTGATCCCCAGACTGCACCCCTCACCTCTTGTGCCTCTGTTGGTGGCTCTTGCTGTTCTCTCTTCTAGTTGTCTTTTTTCATGTATTTTCATTGTCTTCTCTTTCCATGTATCCCCCGTAATTTCTCCATCTATTTGTAAGAACATGACCCGCCATGTCACTTTCGATGAATGAAACAAGCGGTGGGATTTATTCCCCGTCAATCTCAAAAAAAAAAAATCTCCCGAAAAGAAAACAGAAGGACCGGCCCTCTCCTCCCATCCCCGACCTCCTCCCGTGGAACCCTAGCACAGGGTTCCGACTTCCGCCGCCGCCCCTCCCGTCTCGCCCCGCATCCCAGCCGCCCTCCCTCCGCCGTCAGACGACCAGCCAGATCAGATCCAGACGGACCACCTCCTCCTTCCGGAGCGCCCCCAGCCCGACCGTCTCATCCAGCTCGACGTGGTCGGAGCTCGTCGCCGGCGTACTCCCAGCCCGCCTACGTCCTCCTGCCCAAGCTCCAGCAGCCACTCTCCTATCGCAAGGTGAGGCCCTAATACACCCTGAGAGTGTATTGCTTTTTACCGTGAGCAATGAAACTGTATCTTGCTCCAGCTTGTTCGGTTAGTTCCGGAATATTGATGAATCGATTGTTCTAAAGACAGCTTCTTCTCCCCTTTGCGCACGCAGTTCCTCTGCCTGATTTCGTAGATGGAGATGCGGATGGGTTCGGCGCAGGCAGGAAGTCGCTTCCCTGTACCGCACAGGTCTCTCTCCTTGGATATCAAGGTTGGTCGATTTCACTCACTCGAGTCACATACCCATCTAGTTTTGTTCATGTACTTTGTTGTGAACCTTGACCTAAATTAAGAGCGTGCCTTACTGCCTTACTTTGGTTGTGAATGCAAATACAATTTTTTTTTGTGAACGCAAACAAAAGAACCTTATAATTACTCACGAGGGTTACCATCTTCGTGAGCCACTGGTACGGTTCAGTCTGAAACCTCTATTGTAATCTCAACAACATTGATCCCATTTGCTTGCAATCTGTACTGACCCATGAGCCACATAACTCTGAGCTCTCTTATTCTTAATATGAGCAATGGATTTAAAAAATATATAGGGTCAAGCCCTCCTTTCTAGCCTCCTGCTGAATAAAATTATTTGATGGAAAATCAGTAAAACTTGTGTCTGCTTTGGTGAATTCAGTTATCTTAGTCATTTTAGTAAACAATCTTGCATAGTCAGGGTGTTGTCTGAATGACTTGGTTCTGTCTTGGCTGTTCAGGGCAACAAGACTGACATTGTTATCAGCAAATATGAAGATAAATTTCTGGTGAGTAGCATCTCTTAGGTAGTATTCGATTGAATGCTATTTTTTTATTTAAGAAATGGACATTTACCATCATATCGGCAGGTGATTGTGACACAAATTGGATGCATGGGGACCATATTAACTGCTAAGTAAGTTCTTTACTCTCATTAGCATATAAAGTTTAGTGCATGTCTTTACATTCTCATTTCTGCACATGCGGCTTTATCCATGTGGTGTTGTTCTGAACTTGTTGATATTTGAAAGTTCCAAGTCTAGCTGATCTTTTGAGTGAGAGCTAGGACACAAATATTTGTTCATGTGAGTAATCATCTGGTAGCAAAGAAAGCTGCAAAACTATCGAGCAGTGATGTAGAGTCTAGCAGCACCTTACATATGATGACTTTAAAATATATATTGATGATATACTTATTCCGTCAACATGATAGATGGTTGGTTCTTGCATATAACATGTTGTTAAATAATGTGTCCCCTAAGAGGTGATAAAGCAGTGCAGTTTATGTTTTATATTTTGAGAGTGTTACCCTGATAACAATTAAGCACTGCCATTGTAATTTATTTTCTTGAAACTTTTGTCCTGTATTCTCTACTAAAACTTCTCCTTCCTCAATAGGAAAGATGTAAGTGTTTTCTCTGATCCAACCTACAATGTATCTGTTCTTTTTGGAAAGAGAGATGAGGTAATATCATTAGACCATCTATATTGTAAGGCCTGATTGTGGACACAGCTAATGACTGCAAAATGTTGTGATTGCAGCCGCTCCTGCTAGCTTGTGCACGCCAACTTATCGAGCATATAAGGTTTGCTTTCTTCACCATGTAATTATGCCATCTGCTGTTTCCCACGTATTTGAATATTTTTTTCAGGTTATTATCTGTTTACCTGTCAAAGCACTGGTAGTTGGATTGCATGTAATTTGTTATAAGGAGGTGCATATAGGATAATGCCTATACGTATGTCCTATCCAATCCCTTGTACCTTCTAGTTATTTGGTTGAGTGTTGGTAACAATATGAAAAAAACAGCACTAATAAGCTCCTCTTAAAAAAAACTTTCTCGTATTTCAATGCAAATGTTCTGCAGCAAAGGTCCTTTCACAGTGGCCAACATTAATTATTCTCTTTGCGATTTTTGTGCCACTTTTATTCTGAATTTAGTACCCAGTCTACCCAAGTTATAAACCACTCATTCAGCTGATATATCACATGCCATTTGCTTACATATGCATACACAAAGGACTATATATTATGTATGGAGGTTCGAGAACTTTGTGTTACCATTTTGTATTTACCTCATATTTATATTTCTTTTCTCAGCTGTAGTGCCTCAGCTCGACCGTTGATTATCTCTCTTGGTTTGAAGGATCATTCCCAGGTAAGAGTTGGAAGAATTTCCATAGTATGACAGCATTACCGTTTTTGCTGCCACAATATGTGGACTGCGGTTGATCTTTGCTTTTCTAACCCCTGGAAATTCCCATGTGATTGCATAGTCAGCTATTACTGTGCACATCACCGTGGACTTTGCCATTTTGCATTGAAACCAAATGTGTGTCTGATGCAAATTTTGGAAATTCTGCAGGAAACGCTCAAAGATGTAATTTCTGCCATTGTTGAGAACAGCCTGTGGTGATAACTTAGCGAAGGCTGAGCGGCACATACATGTTGGCGAATTAATTTTTACCGGAACCAGTACCTACCAGCAGATGTTTTCACTGTTTATTCGTGCCCTAAGATTCATGCTTTAGATGAAATATCTATGAATTTTTGGATTCATACATGTTTCATCTCAGGCGCAAATCTTAAGGCACGAATCAACAGTGAAAACTGCCCCAGTAAGTACCTGTTCTGGTAGAATTTCGGGTTGTATACATGTTTATCAGAGCTGCGCAAGCGGGAGCTACTGCACCGGGGCTGCCCATACATGTTTATCAGAGCAAAACCAGCCCTCCCATATCATGTATTGGCCTCTAGATTTTTGTAATTATAAGTTATTCCTAGTGCAATTATCACAAGGTGATCTCCCCACCAAGTTACTCACTGATCAATATTCCCCTAACTTTAGTTGGGTTAATTCCCCTAAAAAAGAAACTTGTTTTTTGTTTAATTTTCTTTCATGGAAGCATTTCTTACATATTAAACTGAATTATCATTGGTTATAGCCAAGTCAGTTTTCTATGCATTGCAGTGTAGGTCATTGGTTCTAATGACCAATATTAGTTCAAGCTTATGCATAGTTTCTGTCATTCATAATACTTTTCTTATAATTGTGTATTCAACCAAAAACCGTCAGGCATACGGCATTTTTTTTGAGCTTAACACATTTCACCCAAGGTTCACCCACCAAGTTGAGGGTTGCCAAGTGCTCTCTAACAACATTCACTTGAAATTATTTAGAACATTTAGAAAACCAGTCATCAATTCATAATAGTCAGCACCAAGTCATGTTCACTAAAGAAATTGCATCTCACAGATAACAGCAGTGGCGAAGCCACGTTTGAGCTGTGTAGTCATATGACTACACAGTTTTTTGACAATACAAGCAAAAATCATCCATTACTTCGCCGAGCACCCGATCACACTGGTGAGTTCCTCGGGCCTATATGACATCCTCACCAACCCGGACGCAACGGGATGAGTCGCCAAGTGGGTCATCGAGCTAGGCCCGTGGGACCGAAAGTATGCGCACCCCAACGCGATCAAGGCTCAAGTACTTCCGGACTTCACAACCGAGTGGATCGAAGCCGACCTGTCCAACGCTTGGACCATGTACTTCGACGGGTCCAAGAAATTCGATGGTGCAGGCGCAGACATCATCTTGACATCACCAAAAGGCGACAAACTTCGCTACGTACTACAGATGGACTTCCCCAAGCCCTCCAACAATGAAGCTGAGTACGAAGCTCTACTACACGGCATGCGGATGGCCAAGAACTGCGAAGCCACTCGCCTCATGATCTACGGGGACTCGAACCTCGTCGTGTAACAAACGATGAAGGAGTGCGACGCTACGAAAGAGAACATGATTGCATATCGGGACCTTTACAACATCATGGAGGGCAGCTTCGACGGCTGCGAGTTACAGCACATAGGCCGCGAGAGCAACGAAGAAACAGACATGCTAGCCAACCTCGGCTCGACTAAGGCGAAAGTTCCACCCAGAGTCTTCGTCGAGTACATCAAACAGCGGTCCATCAAGCTCAAGCAGCCCATCACACCCTCTACAACAACGACAACCAAGGATCAACCGGTAAAAGACCCAGCGGTACCCGAGGAAGAACCACACGTAGAAGTTTTCCTCGTCGAACCAACGTGGACGAACCCTTTCCTCGCATACATGCTGCGCCAGGAGCTGCCAGAAGACCCAACAGAAGCTCGGCGCATCACTCGATGCTCGAAAGCCTTCACGGTCATCAACGGAGAGCTATACAAGCGCAGCATATCTGGTGTCCTGCAGCGCTGCATTGACCCAGAAGACGGCAGAGCAATACTCTATGACATCCACGCAGGAACTTGCGGACATCATGCCAGCAGTCGAGCTTTGGTGGCCAAAGCCTTCTGAGCGGGATTTTACTGGCCCACGGACATGAGGGAGGCCGAAGAGATAGTCAAAAAATGCTACGGGTGCTAGAAATTCGCCACCAAGCCGCACGCACCCGCATCGGAGCTAAAAACAATACCACTCGGCTGGCCCTTTGCCCAGTGGGGACTTGACATGGTGGGACCACTGAAGAAATCATCTCGTGGCGGACACACGCATCTTTTGGTGGCAGTCGACAAGTTCACGAAGTGGATTGAAGTTGTACCCATAACAAGCTCGACTTCTACATCTGCCGTCAACTTCATCAGGTCCATTATCTTCAGATTCGGGGTACCCCATAGCATCATTACGGACAACGGCACAAACTTCACAGCCGACGAATTCAAGGACTTCTGTGCCGAGCAAGGTATCAAGCTCAACTACGCCTCAGTCACACACCCTCAGTCCAACGGACAAGTCGAAAAAGCAAATGGCTTAGTCTCTAGCGGCCTCAAGAAACGTCTACTGGTGCCACTCAAGCGCGCCTCGGGTGCCTGGGTGGAGGAGCTACCCTCTGTCCTCTGGAGTCTCCGAACCACGCCAAACAGATCAACGCAGTACACTCCCTTCTTCATGGTTTATGGCGCCGAAGCAGTACTGTCGTACGATCTGCGATTCGATGCACCTCGCGTGGTCGCATACGACGAGTCAGATGCTGAAGAAGCACTCAAAGATGGTGTCGACACGCTGGATGAGGCACGGGACATCGCACTCTCCCGCACGGACGTTTATCAACAGAGTCTTCGCAACTATCACGACCGTCGACTGCGCGAGAGATCTTTTGTCCCTGGCGATTTGGTGCTGCGGCTCAAACAGAAGAAGGTGCACAAGCTCGCCTCCCCATGGGAGGGACCCTTCATCGTTACGGAAGCTATCGACGGTGGCGCATATCGACTGAAGGACGCAAAATCAGGGGAACTCTCCCTCAATCCGTGGAACGTTGCGCAACTGCGCCGTTTTTACGCATAGCATACACATCCATGTAATTGTGCCTACACGACTACAAGCAGCAAGTTTCATACGCACTCTTTTCCTTACCAGGGTACCTAAGGGGACTGGAAGGTTTTTAATGAGGCGGCTTGCTAGCTTAATATACAATGGTTGAGATACAAAAGCTCTCTCTCTCTTTACTTTTTACAGTCAAAAAGCAAGAAAAACCTTGGCCGCACTCGAACACTCGGGGGCTGTGCCGCACAGGTCCAAACAAAGAAAAGCCTTGGCCGCACTCGAACGCTCGGGGGCTACGCCGCACAGGTTAACTCAAGAAAGAAGAAAAGCCTTGGCCGCACCCGAACGCTCGGGGGCTGCGCCGCACAGGTCCAAACAAAGAAAAGCCTTGGCCGCACTCGAACGCTCGGGGGCTGCGCCGCACAGGTTAACTCAAGAAACAAGAAAAGCCTTGGCCGCACCCGAACGCTCGGGGGCTGCGCCGCACAGGTTAACTCAATAAACAAGAAAAGCCTTGGCCACACCCGAACGCTCGGGGGCTGCGCCGCACAGGTAAACTTCAAGATACAAATAAAACCTTGGCCGCACTCGAACACTCGGGGCTGCGCCACACAGGTCATCACGCTAAAGCGCGGAAAACATACCCGAACGCTCGGGGGTTACGTTCAACATTTCTATACAAATAAATTGTCTTCGACAAACACATTACATACATGCACTTGGGTGCTGTCCCCAGGAATTTACACTATTCAGCTCAGGGAGCATACAAAATTTTGCCTATTCATCTACAGGCTCATCCTTGGGACCCCCGTTCAACGGGCCTACAAGCTCTTCCGTCTGTTTCTGCACCTGGCAGATGACCTTGCGCGCCCAGCCAAGGGTGCTCGTATAATGACTCCGCTCCGGCAAGCCTTCGGTGGCACCTTCGAAGTTAAAGTTGGACTAGTGGAGTCGCAAATACGCAAAGGCAATATTTGCTCCACCCACCAGCTCAGCACGCAGCATCTTCTGGATAGCATTGCCATCACAGAACCTTGTCAACAGAGCAGTTATGCCTTGCGGCTGCTCGTTATGCGGGAACATCGCACGGTGCACCTTGGTCAGAGTACTCCGACACGACTCCAATAGCAGGACAACACGCCAAGCGCGGTCCAGCAAGGTGGCCAGCACTCGCGCCTTCGATCTGTCAGACCATAAGTATTGAGCGCCGGAAGCTGTCCCATCAAGAATCATGTCCAGTCGCTCGACTATGCGAGTTTCTTCAGCCTTTCTGTCAGGGTTCACACCTGCATCGAAGACAAGCAAAGTTAGCAGCACGTAAAGCATCAGCAACTGGCAGTCGAAGACTCTGTAGAATGTTCTCACATTCCAGCAGTTGGTTGATTAGATCCAACTGCCCAATCAGATAATCCTCTCGCTCAGACGAGGGAGTGGGCCTCACCTTCTCGGCGATCAGTTCAGCCTGCACATCCTTTAGCTCCCGCTCCAGATTCGCAATCTTTCGCTTCATCCATGACATGATGGCCTTATCATTTTTGCTTCGAGCACCTGTTCGGTGCCGCATACTCGTGGAAGGAGCATCTTCGGGTGCACCAGAAGACTCTGCCTGTCCAATGACACAGGTCGACCAACATAAGAACTCCAAAACAAAGACAACACATTCGGGGGCTGTTTCCCCGACAGAGCAATAGACAGAAATCGACTGCACGGTAGCAATCAACTATACAAGTACTTTAAGGTTCATTACAAGCAAAAGAGACCAAAGGAGTCGGCACTACATCGTATGATACCGACTCTGACCTAGCCCTAGCCGAACGGGCAGCAACTTCGGCAGCGCGACGCTCCACGGTGGATACCAACTCTTCCGCCAGCCGTGATGCCTCTGCCTTCACCGAGCCTAGTGAGGCAATCTTTCCATCTGACCTCCGCGGAAAGGCCGCCACCACCTTATTGAAGTCACCCTCGACGCCATGACCCAGCAACAGCTTAAAAGTAAGCTCGGAGCCGCGTACCGTTTGGGCGCGAGTGTAGTCCGCCATGGTGGAGGACTCAGGTCCAAGTACCCCAGCCAGACCATCTACATTGGAGGGTGGAGTCTGCTGCGGGAAGATGTTCCTGTGTACTGCAGCAAGTGCACCAGTTGACTTCGCCAAGGCCTCCTTGGCATACACACATATAGCGTCGAAGGTGCTCACAGCACGCTCAAGAGGGACGTTCTCGTCCGTCGTCTCCGTCGGCGGCACAGCGCCGAACGCACCTACATATACAAGCAAAACTGAGTACCAATTCGACTGAATTGGGAGACCAAGCTATCAACAAGACATACAGAAGGAGGCATTACCTCCAACAACATGGGCCAATGCCAGCAGGCGCTCCACTTGCACCTTCTCGCCGTCAAGGATGGCGTCCGTGCGCTCCTTGGCCTCCGTCAGCCTTCGCTCAGCATCTTCACGTTGAACCTTGAGTTGTTTCTCCAACTCAAGCACTCGCTTGGCATCAGCTTCGCAATCACCTGCAAGACAATCGACGAATCAGACAGAAGAACCATGTAAACATCAGCAAGAAAGTGAGCCGCTCACGCTTCGATTGCTCCAGAGCAACGTGAAGGTGATTCCTCTCCTGCTCCAACTGGACGTAGGCTTTGCCCAACTCCATGAGGTTGCGGTAGTAAGGCTGCAAAATAAATAGCAACCCCGCGACCATACCCAACAGGGGCGCCACCTCCGTCTTGTCTGCGCTTGACAGATGGTTCGCCCAGGCGTTCGTTTTCTTCAGTGGCTTGTCAGCCACGAAGGCAGGAAAGTCTTCCTGCTCAACGGTGACGTGGAACCACTTCTTCCGCCAGCCTTGGACGGAGTCGATTTTCTTCAGGGCGAAGTACGAGGTGTCGCCGTGCACCTGTATTCCAAAGCCGCCGAGTGGGTAGGCGCGGCCGCCACCCACGTTCCTGCGGACGTTGAAGATAGCCTTCCATAGGCCCCAGTGCGGGTGCACCCCCAGGAAGCACTCGCACATCACCATGAAGCAGGCAATGTGGAGGAAGCCGTTCGGCGTCAGGTCGTGCATCTGGATCCCGTACGCGTAGAAGAACCCGCGCACGAAATCATGAAGGGGCAGGCAGAAACCCCGATGCAAAAATTCAACAAAACAAACGCGCTCACCGGGCTTCGGTCGCGGGAACGATTCTTTCCCGGGAGCGCGAATGGCTAGCTGGTCCGCCAGCGGCAGCAGACCATCTTCCCGGAGCTCTTCAAGATGTTCCGCCTTGACGGTCGACTTCACCCAGTCGTCGGGAATCTTCTTCAGCGTCCCCACGCCCCCGATGTCGATAGTGGCGATGACGCTGACAACAGCACCTCCCCTCTTCGTCTTCGTCTCCGCCGCACCAGCAGCGGCAGAGCTCGTCGTCACCGCCCCCTTCTTCGCGGCCGTCTTCTTCATCGCTTCCATCGAACAGCGGAAGGTTGCAAGAACTTGGAGTTGGTTGGCAATGGAGGCAGAGCGCAAGGAAGAAGAAGAGGCAAGGGAAGGATGCGGCAAGAATGGGGAAGAAATCGATCTTTACCCCTGCGGTGGAATAAATATACCGCGGCGCTGCCAACTCTCCACCGTCCAAATGGCATCGGCCGTAACGACCTATATCCAACCCTACACGTGGCAACTACGGAGGGCAACCGTCGCAGACCACGCGGCCCACTACTCATGAAAAAAGAGGAGACCATCATCACGTGGCGAAAAATGTGCGCCGTGCGGTTAAATCAGAACTGAACCAGCGTCTTCTCTGGTCAACACTGCCACTGGGCCCACAGTGACGCGTCCCATCAGCGCAGTCAGGCGGGAAAAGGTCGTCATGCATGACGTCAGCCTCATGAGCCAAGGAATCGTTGGACACAGTACATAGCAAAGCAAGCAATCTTTCGAGTGCAATGGACGGACCCTATCGTCATTCGACTCAGGTACACGCCCATCAAAACAAATCATTCAGTAGGCCATCAGGCTGATAACAGGGACTCCGTCAATCTTTGAGTGCCCAAAACAAATCATTCAGTAGGCCATCAGGCTGATAACAGGGATTCCGTCAATCGTCGAGTGCCCAAAACAAATCATTCAGTAGGCCAAACTGGCTGATAAAGGACTCTTTCAACTGTTAGCTCTCAACACATACTTCCATCGGGAGCACATCAAAAATCTCTTTTTTGACTGAATGTTAATTGAGATTAACCTCAATTGCAAGCAATTCAGCTCAATCTCGGGAGCTACTCCCATCGGGAGCGCTGTCGCGCCCCCGATAACATAAGATGACTGGACAGCCAAGTCCCACAGTCGCACAAGCTTACTACGACAGCAGTCGCAAAACATTCGATTCCCGAGATGCGTCCGCCGCATATGATCCTTGGATGCTGCACTCAAAGTGTAAAGATAAGACCCACCGATCTGTCGAGCCGACCAAGGCTCGCACCCGCTGCGTCCACCCTGTAATTTCCATGCCAGCAGGCATGAATAAAATCCTGACGGACGCGTTGGGTACCCGATTCATCACAGTATCCTCTGTAAGACCTCCGCGGCATGAGTTGAAGCTTATCAGCTTTTTCCAGGTTCGAGTCCGGGGACTCGGGCTTGATGTAGGCTGGCTAGGTTCTTACCCAAGAGCATCTAACTGGTCCCGATCCGTCGAGTGCGCCAGGCTAGCCATGTCATCATCCCTAGAAACTATCAGCAAGACAGTAAAACATGAGCATATCCAACAGTCGATGCACTACCGACTCAGAACAAAGTGCCTTGCAGCAGGTGAAGAATGACGTGCACCCGGAGAGGAGTCCTTACCCGATTCTTCGACTCGACCAAGCACTCGGGGGCTACTGACGTGGGCCTACCTATCGGATGCCCCACTATGAAGATACCTGGTGCACGCAAGGACAAGGGCCCAACCGGTGCTCTACTAAAAGAACGATGATCAAGGCCCACGAAGGGAGCCCAAGAAAATAGAGTATGCCCCGAGGCAGGCGAAGCCTAAGTCGGTAGAACCTACCATACATGTAAACCTAGTCGGTTGCGAACTCCCGAGACCCAGCCTCCTTTATAAAGGCTGGGAGGGCCGCCGATCAAAGGACACGCTCATATTCCTCCACCAAAGCCCTAGCGAGATCGACATCTCGCCGGGATCGCCATTGTAACACCTCCCAAATATCAATAACAGACAAGCTGGAAGTAGGGTATTATCCTCCGGGAGCCTGAACCAGGGTAAATCGCCTTGCTTGTCAGCCGTGGTAACTACCAGCACTCCAACTTCTCTCCCTCTCAATCAACATTGGGAACTCGACCCTGGGACTTGTCATGGCCACCCCACGTCAGATTCCATCAAATATCTGATACCATGCCAAGTGTGCAGTGCATCGATCACCATGGATTCATTTGATTAAGAGTGCTCGATCGTCAGGTTAATTAATGTTAGAGAAGGTGGGGGGACTGGTGGTGATTACCGTAGAGCTCGGCGGGGTGGTAGTCGAGGATCCTGACATCGTGGAAGATGTTGGGAAGCGGGTAAGGGAGAGGGCGGCAGGAGAGCTTGTCGTCCAGGAGGTGGATGAGCTCGATGCTCTTGGGAACGAAGTGGTAGCCCTGCGGGTACCCGTGACGGTTCTTCCCGTCGTTGTCCACGACGTTCTCCATGACGCCGGCGGCGGCCATGACGATGTTTTTCATGGCGTACGCCGCCGCGTAGTCAATCCGCAGGGTGATGCCGAGTCGAGTTGAATTCGACGACGGACAGACACGGTCGATGAGGCAAGAGGAGGTATCGACAGCAGTTCACTCGTGCGCGAGAGTGTACTTGTTGGTCCCGTTGTGCTTTTTGTGCGGGGAAGGCCGCGTGCGTGTTTTGATTTGATTTCGAATCTGGCTCGGTTCAACTTGAAGGCGATCAGCTTTGAGATTTTGATCTGACGGGGTCCACAACGAATCCGATCGAGTTGGGATTAGGGCTGGACTAATGAGCTGCTTGGATTGTTAAGACTCGGCTCGTTATGACTCGTGATCATTAAGGTTCGGATCGTTAAGCTCGTTAAGGATAACGAGCTAAATTTAAAGATTGGCTCGGTTTGTTATATGTTCGCAAGCACTCGCGAGTAACTCGTTAAAGCTCATTAAGAAGATGTATCAGGTTATTTAGCTAATTAAGTAAGCTATTAAGCAAGCCTCGGGAACAATAGATTTTTTTGTCCATATAGAAAAGATTTTTTTGGATCTCCTAATGGGCTATTTGCATATTAACGTTAGATGGGCTACACTATAAGGCCAGCCATGCAGATTTGCAGCCTGTTGTGGCGATGTTAACGAGCTTAACAAGTAGCTCGTGAAACTCGTAAGATTGATTATTTAACTCGTTAGTGTTAACGAGCTAAAATTGCTGCTCAGCTCGGTTCATTAAAAAAACGAGCCGAGCTCAAATGAGTCGAGCTACCGAGCGCTCATTAAGCTCGTCGAGCTTCGAGCTTTATGTCCAGCCCTAGTTGGGATGGATGTCGGTACTAAATTTCATTGACTTTATTTGTACAATTCTTGACCACATTTAATTTCTATTTTATTTTAGACTGCAAAATTACCCAATTCACCGAATCTTTGAAACTATCATGAATGCGGAACAGGGCCGGTTAGACACAAGCTATTGGCTCTTGGTCTTGAAGGGAGTCTCCGGGAAATCGTACTCGACGCCTCGCCATTAACAGGAACATGCGGTTTGACCGACAATGCCCTTGAAGCCAATGGATGGTAGTTCGGGCACGACAATGTCCACGCCATGTGGAGGTGTGCTGACTGCTGACTAATCATATTTGGCAATGGGGGAAAAAAGGAAATCCCGAGGGACTCGGATTTCTAGAAATCATCTAAAAATACCGTGCGAGGTTCTCAAATGGAATTGGGATTTTAAACTCTTAAACATTTAAATGTAAACCCGATTTTGTGAGGAGGGGGAGTCGAAAGTTTGGGCAGAGGAATTGGGGTGGGGGTAGACATCGAAGGAGAGATACATACGATTTAAACTGAACTAACTACTCATCCCAAATTTCGACCGGTAACCAAATCACTATTAGTCATGGGGAAATGAGGCATGGCAGGAGAAGAACAAGAAGTGTGACAGTTCTAGTGGAGGCTCACTTGCAGCTCCATGTGCGTGGCATGACATTGGCAATTTACTGTGGTGGTGTGGTGGTGTGAGTCCTAATTGCCATCCTGTCGTATTCATACACATCCATCTTCTTCCTCCTCCAACCTCTTACTGAATCCCGTTTCCCATCCCCGACCAAATTTCCCCTTCAGCAAGTGGGGCACAGTCCACCTCAACAAATTGCCCATGTTTGTTGCCACCTCAACCGTGAAAATGGATCCCACCTGTCATAAATAGTGTCAATTCGCTCTAAAAACGCCGTTTAGTGTTTTCTGTAAAATAAAACTTAGAAAAGTATATTGGATTTTTGTCCCGGAAATGTAAAGTGGTGGTATTCGGTAAATTTCGCCCCTAACGTAGTGGTTCCTGCATTCATGCCTCTCCAGTGCCCGTCGATGCAGTACGGGCCGCCGGCATACATGACGCCGGTATAGCATCAAGTGCAGTTTCAACCTCCGGCAATGGCTCTGTTCGTCAACCCGGGGTACCCGACTTACCAGCAGCAGCAGGTCCAGTAACCCCTGGTTGCATCGGGGTACCAGCAGCAGCAGGTCCAGCAACCCCCGGTTGCAGCGGGTCAGGGTGCATCATGAACTAAGTGGAAGAAGAACAAAGCTAGTCAGCAGGGCAATCAGTTTCAGCAGCCTGTTCCGGGGGCACCGTTGGTACCGCAAGTTCAATTTCAGCAGCCTTTGTTACAGCAACATTTTGTCCAGCCTTCTGCTCCTCGGACAGGTGGTTTTCAGGGACAGCCAGGGAGTGCGCCTCCTCCCACCCCGGGTGCGAGTGCTGCCGCCTCCGTAGTGGTCTCTGGTATGGCAGCGAAATGTGGCACA
The DNA here is from genome assembly GCA_947311845.1 of Poa pratensis. NCBI lineage: Eukaryota > Viridiplantae > Streptophyta > Magnoliopsida > Poales > Poaceae > Poa > Poa pratensis. The sequence goes on from CAMZMU010000041.1 coordinate 141,805,069, forward strand.
CCGGATACGGCGTCTTTGCAGCAGGCTGAGGTGTCAGCAGGGGGTAAGGGCAAAGCGAAAAAGACCTCAAAGTGTTGGAAGTACGCAGTGGATACTCATACCACAAAAGCATGTCCGGTACAACATTACTGTTTAGTTTGTGACACTGCACCTCACCCCACTATCAGGTGTCCGACACTGCGGCTTCCTAAGCCCGCTGCTTTCACTACAGGCTATGGCATTGATGAGACGATGTTTGTGCAGTTCCCTGACAGTGTGTACAAGCACCATCTGATTCCGACGAGGTCACCTACAACGCTAGTTACGGTTGTGGGCGACCCGGTTCCCGCTTCTGCTATTGAGAGCTTGATGTCCAGGATGTGCCACTCTTCTCAGTGGAAGTGGGAGGCCTTGCCCCAGGGTGCGGATGCTTTTCTCATTGGGTTCCCGACTGCCGAGGATCTCCACAGAGCGGACGGATTTCAGGTGAATATTCCTTCTTATAATGCACAAGCCTCTATTTCTGTTTGGAAGACTCAAGATGTAGCCCTGACTAAAGTGCTCGAGAAGGTCTGGGTACACGTTCAGGGCGTGCCTTACATGCTGAGACACTTTCTTGGTTTTTGGGCGGTGGGAACACTCATTGGGACTACTCTTGACGTTGATCTTGTCACCTACCGGAGCCGTGGTATTGTTCGCATTCTGGTGGGTATGCTGGACTCGAGAGTGCTTGAAAGCATAAGTTTGATGAGGGTCCTTATGTTGGGGCTGCGTGTGTGGTGAAGCTTAAGCAGTATGCGTTCTTTTTTAGCCGCGAGCCTGCAGATTTTGTTCCGGATCCCAACTTTGCCCCCTTCTTTTGGCGACGAAAGAGTGATGACGCTGACGATGAGGAAGGAAACGAGAACGGTATGGATGACTCCCTAGGACAGGACAACTTACACAGCTCACTCTCCTCCAACATGGACGTTGATGGCAGTCTTTCTTCCGGGACACCGGCTGCTAACAAGTCCGTAGCTCCCGGAGCTCAGCTCATAGCGGTGTTTGCTATAACTCTGTACAATTCTTGTCCGAGTACTTCGAGAGGTCGGGAGATAGTGGAAGAGATCCGACGTGCATCGCCGGGCCTGTTGCGCCCTATCCCAGCGGTGGAGTCGCTGTCTTTCATGACTGGGGCTGCGGCATCCAGCGAGCTGCACCCTCCTGCCTGCTCAGTTCGCCTGGGAGCCGATCTGGGTGCTAGCCCTGGCTACTCTGGCCCAAGGCCGGCTGACTGCAGGTCGCCCGAGGGTGCGGCCGACGCTGGCTTGGATCTTCAGGACGACAGCGAGGAGCTGGTCTCCAGGGGGCTTCTACTACACCACAGCCGCCCTTGGACGGACTGGCCCCGCTCACTGCCACGGCCGTCCCGCCTGCGGACGGGAGCGCGTCTCACCTAGAGGGTGCAGCAGCTGTGGAGGTCACCGGGGGGAGTCTACTCCAGCTCAGTCCCCCCTGGATGGCCTAGACGCAGCTGTGGCAGGGACGGGGTGGTCTCGACTTCGACTATGACCACTCCGTCCTGCTCTCCACCGAGGGGTGCTGTTGGCGCAGCTGGGTCAGATGATACTACACCTTCGCCGACCCAGGTGTCAGCTGCTTCTGAGGCAGCATTCGCGGATGGAGCCTCCGTCACACCATGTACTCCTCCTCCCACAGCGTCGGCTTTTGGGGTCACTCCGTCCCGCCACAGCGAGAGGTTTGGGGTGGCTCTGGACAGGGCGTATGTGATAGATGAGGACTCCCTGAAGAAGGCCATGCGTCGGAAAGCTGCGCGCAACTTGGACTATCATGGTACGGATTTGGGTACAAAGTCTTTTCTACCTTTTTCTTCAAATTCAATTCATTCAAAGCTTTCTAGTGTAGGGTTTAATCTTGGTAGTAATAAAAAGCAAGTAGATGTGTCAACTAAAGTCTTGAGGCATATGGAATTTGACCGTCTTACGGTTATTCCTAAAGTTTCGACTGGGTTGACAGCCACCTATATGGATGAAGAAGAAGCGAATGCCACATCAGATGGTCAGCTTCTTTCTCATCTAATTGGTGAAGTGTCGGAGGTTGGTTTGGATGATGACGGTTTGTGCTCTTTGTATGAGTTAAAAGCATCCGCTCGGAAATCAAATCTACCACCAACAAATCGTCCCAGAAACGGGCTAAGTTATCCAAATCCCCCAAGGTTTCCCAATGAATGGCATGTTTGCAAATAGCAGAGGTCTTGGTGACTTGGCTAAACATTTGCATTTTGCTGGTTCTATTCGGGACCATAATTTGGATTTCTTAGCTATTTCTGAGACGGGAAGACGTGAGTTCTCGCAATCTCTATTGAACCGACTTTCGGGCGGCATAGATTTTGATTGGTACTCGCGTCCTCCTCATGGCCGTTCTGGGGGCATTTTACTAGGTGTCAGGACAGATACCATGGAAGTGTTGGACGTTACGGATGGCGATTTTCATATTAAAATGCACATCCGTAATAAAAACGACAATTTCATTTGGAGTCTTGTCGCCGTGTATGGGCCTGCATAAACAGTCTTTTCTCTGTGAAATGGTAAACTTAGCAAAAGATAACCCACATCCTTTTATCATTGGAGGGGATTTCAACCTGCTTCGTTTTCCATTTGAGAAAAGCAGGGGTCGTTTGACAACCGTTGGCCTCTTTTGTTCAATGCAGTCATTGACAGCTTGAACTTAAGAGAGATAACGATGGTGGGGAGACAGTTCACTTGGGCTAATTCTCTCCCTGAACCCACATACGAAAAACTAGACCGAGTACTGATGGATACTGATTGGGAAGCTAGGTTCCCATTCGTGTCGGTACGGGCCTTAGAACGTATTGAGGGTTTGTCAGACCATGCTCCCATTCTTTTGACCACTGGAATGCCTAGACCTCAGTGTAAGCACGGTTCAAGTTCGAACTTGGGTGGCTTCACCGGGAGGGTTTCCATGACATGGTCAAAAGAATTTGGGAAAGACCGGTAGCTGGTGATACGGCGATCCAAAGGTGGAACAACAAGATCCGTGATGTACGCACACACCTCGTTGGTTGGGCGCGTCATACTACTGGTTTACTTAAAAAAGAAAAGATACAGCTATCCTCGATAATTGATGCTTTAGGCATTAGCAGAAGTTCGGCTTCTATCCACGCAGGAGATTGAGCTAAAAAGTCAATCGAATGCAGAGATAGCAAACTACTGCGTGAGGAGGAGTTAAAATGGTATCAACGATCCAAAGCCCAATTCATCCTAGAAGGAGATTCGAATACTCGTATTTCCATTGTATTGCCAATGGCAGACACAGGAAAAAGCGTATTCATTCTCTAATACAGGAGGAGGGCACGATTGAGGGCCAGGAACAACTAAAGTCGTATATTACAAATTACTATAAAGGCTGTTCGGGGCCCCAGAAGAAGGAAACTTCACCCTGGATGAGTCTCGAACAGAGGATATACCCAGGTTTCAGATGAGGAAAATAGCCTACTTACTAAACCCTACATAGAGGATGAAGTGAAAAAGGCGGTTTTCCAAATGAAACATAATAAAGCACCTGGACCTGATGGTTTCCCGGCTGAGTTCTACCAGAACTTCTGGGATGTCATTAAGTCTGATTTACTACAATTGTTCGCCGTCCTCCATGTTGGACAGCTAGAGTTATTTCGTCTCAATTTTGGTGAGATAATTTTATTACCTAAGATTAATGAGGCAGAAAGGATTCAACAATTCAGACCTATATGCCTTCTTAATGTTAGTTTTAAAATATTTACCAAGGTTGCTACGATTCGACTGAACAGTGTAGCAGATCATGTGGTTCGTCCATCTCAGACAGCTTTTATGCAAGGCCGCAACATCCTTGACGGGGTTGCGATCCTACATGAGACAGTGCACGAACTACATAGGAAGAAGCTAAACTGGGTAATTCTTAAAATCGATTTTGAGAAAGCTTATGATAAAGTCAATTGGTCTTTCCTTCAGCAGACCCTCAGGATGAAAGGTTTTTCTTCTGAGTGGAGAGCGTTAGTAGACAGCTTTGTTTCGGAGGAAGTGTAGCCATTAAAGTCAATGATGACACTGGCAAGTACTTTCAAACGAAAAAAGGCCTTAGACAAGGTGACCCGCTATCGCCGGTACTATTTAATATAGTGGCTGATATGCTGGCTATCTTGATCGAACGCGCTAAATCTGATGGCCAAATTGAAGGAGTGATTCCACATCTAGTAGATGGTGGGCTTTCGATTCTTCAATATGCCGACGACACAATTCTTTTTATGGAACATGACATCGAAAAAGCTCGTAACCTAAAGCTGATTTTGTCAGCCTTCGAGCAACTTTCGGGTCTTAAGATTAATTTCCATAAAAGTGAATTGTTTTGCTTTGGCGAGGCTCAAGAAAACGCCGCCTTGTATGCTGAACTTTCGGCTGTGAGCAAGGACAATTTCCTATCAACTATTTGGGTATTCCGATTCATTATCGGAGACTTACAAATGCTGAGTGGAAAAAGGTGGAGGAAAGACTTCAATTACGTTTAAATAGCTGGAAAGGCAAACTCTATCCCTCGGTGGAAGACTGGTTCTCATAAACTCGGTACTAACGAACATGGTACTGTATATGATTTCATTCTTCCAATTGCCCAAAGGAGTCTTAAAACGATTGGATTATTTCGGTCTAGATTCTTTTGGCAAGGGGATTGTGAGAAGAAAAATATCGTCTGACTAAGTGGAGTGTGGTTTGCTGCCCTAAAGACAAGGAGGGCTCGGAGTTCATGACCTTGAGGTCAAGAACAGAGCCTCTTGGGAAAATGGCTCTTCAAACTTCTGTCTGAAGATGGAGTTTGGCAAACCCTCCTTAGGAGAAAGTATGTGGGATCTCAAGCTGTATCTCAGGTTCTTTGGAAACCTGGTGATTCACACTTCTGGGCAGGCCTCATGGCTACGAAGAAGTTCTTTTTCCCACAGGATCTTTCTCAATTAGGGATGGATCGGAAATTAGATTCTGGGAGGATAAATGGCTAGGTCAAACCACTCTCCGAGAACAATATCCGGCTCTGTATACTATTGTGCGAAACAAGAGCGACACGATCGCACAGGTGTTGGGCACCTCACCTCCTAATGTTTCGTTCAGAAGAAGTTTACTTGGAACAAGACAAGCATCCTGAATGCTTTACTCATCTGTTTGGAAAGTATCCAATTATCAGAAGGTCCAGATAAATTTCTTTGGAATCTTACGAAAATGGTAAATTCTCAGTTGATTCTATGTATAGAGCATTAATCTTATTCGAAGTACCAGTCGATATTAAGGATAATAACAAAATTTGGAAGATGAAGATCCCGCTAAAAACTAAGGTCTTTGCGTGGTATCTTCGTCGAGGTGCAATTCTTACAAAAGATAACCTTGCCAAACGCAATTGGCACGGAAGTAAAAAGTGTGTCTTCTGTCAACATGACGAGACTATTACACACTTATTCTTTCAGTGTGAGTTCGCTAGGTCTATATGGTCAGCCATCCAGATAGGTTCTATCTTACATCCTCCAAGTACCGTTGCAAACATTTTTGGCAGTTGGTTAAACGGGGTGGATCCTAGGTTTAAACTATTTAGTAGGGTGGAAGCAATTGCCGTTATTTGGTCGCTATGACTATGTAGAAATGACAAGGTTTTTAACGATACAAATGCTTCTCTTATGCAGGTTATTTATCGGTGCACAGCAACGCTACGAGCATGGTCGGCCCTACAGCGTGTGGAGCATCGGGATTTGTTTTTGGAGGTGGCGTCACGTTTGGAGGCGGCGGCCAGGGAGTTATTTTCCCGGCATGGATGGCAACATAGTCTCCGGATAGACCTACCAGCACATTAGGCGGCATTACAATTTCTCATTCTGATATGTAATTCGCCTTTTTATTTCCGCATTAAGTACTACAAAACTTATGGATGTGTGCATCCCAGTTAT